>JAZGTN010000073.1:6083333-7300000 GCA_037783415.1 Leptasterias polaris | reverse complement strand
CCTAACCCTAACCCTAACCCTAACCCTAACCCTAACCCTAACCCTAACCCTAACCCTAACCCTAACCCTAACCCTAACCCTAACCCTAACCCTAACCCTAACCCTAACCCTAACCCTAACCCTAACCCTAACCCTAACCCTAACCCTAACCCTAACCCTAACCCTAACCCTAACCCTAACCCTAACCCTAACCCTAACCCTAACCCTAACCCTAACCCTAACCCTAACCCTAACCCTAACCCTAACCCTAACCCTAACCCTAACCCTAACCCTAACCCTAACCCTAACCCTAACCCTAACCCTAACCCTAACCCTAACCCTAACCCTAACCCTAACCCTAACCCTAACCCTAACCCTAACCCTAACCCTAACCCTAACCCTAACCCTAACCCTAACCCTAACCCTAACCCTAACCCTAACCCTAACCCTAACCCTAACCCTAACCCTAACCCTAACCCTAACCCTAACCCTAACCCTAACCCTAACCCTAACCCTAACCCTAACCCTAACCCTAACCCTAACCCTAACCCTAACCCTAACCCTAACCCTAACCCTAACCCTAACCCTAACCCTAACCCTAACCCTAACCCTAACCCTAACCCTAACCCTAACCCTAACCCTAACCCTAACCCTAACCCTAACCCTAACCCTAACCCTAACCCTAACCCTAACCCTAACCCTAACCCTAACCCTAACCCTAACCCTAACCCTAACCCTAACCCTAACCCTAACCCTAACCCTAACCCTAACCCTAACCCTAACCCTAACCCTAACCCTAACCCTAACCCTAACCCTAACCCTAACCCTAACCCTAACCCTAACCCTAACCCTAACCCTAACCCTAACCCTAACCCTAACCCTAACCCTAACCCTAACCCTAACCCTAACCCTAACCCTAACCCTAACCCTAACCCTAACCCTAACCCTAACCCTAACCCTAACCCTAACCCTAACCCTAACCCTAACCCTAACCCTAACCCTAACCCTAACCCTAACCCTAACCCTAACCCTAACCCTAACCCTAACCCTAACCCTAACCCTAACCCTAACCCTAACCCTAACCCTAACCCTAACCCTAACCCTAACCCTAACCCTAACCCTAACCCTAACCCTAACCCTAACCCTAACCCTAACCCTAACCCTAACCCTAACCCTAACCCTAACCCTAACCCTAACCCTAACCCTAACCCTAACCCTAACCCTAACCCTAACCCTAACCCTAACCCTAACCCTAACCCTAACCCTAACCCTAACCCTAACCCTAACCCTAACCCTAACCCTAACCCTAACCCTAACCCTAACCCTAACCCTAACCCTAACCCTAACCCTAACCCTAACCCTAACCCTAACCCTAACCCTAACCCTAACCCTAACCCTAACCCTAACCCTAACCCTAACCCTAACCCTAACCCTAACCCTAACCCTAACCCTAACCCTAACCCTAACCCTAACCCTAACCCTAACCCTAACCCTAACCCTAACCCTAACCCTAACCCTAACCCTAACCCTAACCCTAACCCTAACCCTAACCCTAACCCTAACCCTAACCCTAACCCTAACCCTAACCCTAACCCTAACCCTAACCCTAACCCTAACCCTAACCCTAACCCTAACCCTAACCCTAACCCTAACCCTAACCCTAACCCTAACCCTAACCCTAACCCTAACCCTAACCCTAACCCTAACCCTAACCCTAACCCTAACCCTAACCCTAACCCTAACCCTAACCCTAACCCTAACCCTAACCCTAACCCTAACCCTAACCCTAACCCTAACCCTAACCCTAACCCTAACCCTAACCCTAACCCTAACCCTAACCCTAACCCTAACCCTAACCCTAACCCTAACCCTAACCCTAACCCTAACCCTAACCCTAACCCTAACCCTAACCCTAACCCTAACCCTAACCCTAACCCTAACCCTAACCCTAACCCTAACCCTAACCCTAACCCTAACCCTAACCCTAACCCTAACCCTAACCCTAACCCTAACCCTAACCCTAACCCTAACCCTAACCCTAACCCTAACCCTAACCCTAACCCTAACCCTAACCCTAACCCTAACCCTAACCCTAACCCTAACCCTAACCCTAACCCTAACCCTAACCCTAACCCTAACCCTAACCCTAACCCTAACCCTAACCCTAACCCTAACCCTAACCCTAACCCTAACCCTAACCCTAACCCTAACCCTAACCCTAACCCTAACCCTAACCCTAACCCTAACCCTAACCCTAACCCTAACCCTAACCCTAACCCTAACCCTAACCCTAACCCTAACCCTAACCCTAACCCTAACCCTAACCCTAACCCTAACCCTAACCCTAACCCTAACCCTAACCCTAACCCTAACCCTAACCCTAACCCTAACCCTAACCCTAACCCTAACCCTAACCCTAACCCTAACCCTAACCCTAACCCTAACCCTAACCCTAACCCTAACCCTAACCCTAACCCTAACCCTAACCCTAACCCTAACCCTAACCCTAACCCTAACCCTAACCCTAACCCTAACCCTAACCCTAACCCTAACCCTAACCCTAACCCTAACCCTAACCCTAACCCTAACCCTAACCCTAACCCTAACCCTAACCCTAACCCTAACCCTAACCCTAACCCTAACCCTAACCCTAACCCTAACCCTAACCCTAACCCTAACCCTAACCCTAACCCTAACCCTAACCCTAACCCTAACCCTAACCCTAACCCTAACCCTAACCCTAACCCTAACCCTAACCCTAACCCTAACCCTAACCCTAACCCTAACCCTAACCCTAACCCTAACCCTAACCCTAACCCTAACCCTAACCCTAACCCTAACCCTAACCCTAACCCTAACCCTAACCCTAACCCTAACCCTAACCCTAACCCTAACCCTAACCCTAACCCTAACCCTAACCCTAACCCTAACCCTAACCCTAACCCTAACCCTAACCCTAACCCTAACCCTAACCCTAACCCTAACCCTAACCCTAACCCTAACCCTAACCCTAACCCTAACCCTAACCCTAACCCTAACCCTAACCCTAACCCTAACCCTAACCCTAACCCTAACCCTAACCCTAACCCTAACCCTAACCCTAACCCTAACCCTAACCCTAACCCTAACCCTAACCCTAACCCTAACCCTAACCCTAACCCTAACCCTAACCCTAACCCTAACCCTAACCCTAACCCTAACCCTAACCCTAACCCTAACCCTAACCCTAACCCTAACCCTAACCCTAACCCTAACCCTAACCCTAACCCTAACCCTAACCCTAACCCTAACCCTAACCCTAACCCTAACCCTAACCCTAACCCTAACCCTAACCCTAACCCTAACCCTAACCCTAACCCTAACCCTAACCCTAACCCTAACCCTAACCCTAACCCTAACCCTAACCCTAACCCTAACCCTAACCCTAACCCTAACCCTAACCCTAACCCTAACCCTAACCCTAACCCTAACCCTAACCCTAACCCTAACCCTAACCCTAACCCTAACCCTAACCCTAACCCTAACCCTAACCCTAACCCTAACCCTAACCCTAACCCTAACCCTAACCCTAACCCTAACCCTAACCCTAACCCTAACCCTAACCCTAACCCTAACCCTAACCCTAACCCTAACCCTAACCCTAACCCTAACCCTAACCCTAACCCTAACCCTAACCCTAACCCTAACCCCTAACCCTAACCCTTATTATCACAACAATGAAGTGCTTAGTTTCAATATGGAAGCTCACTATTTTTACCATTAATTCATTACAAACTCCTCACAGAAATACACCTTGCCGGAAAAAAAAACCACTGAAGATGAGCAGATGACATTTCCAGAACCCAAAACGCACTACTGCTTATTTTGAATGCGTCAATCAAAATAAACACACATATTATCATACACAAAATCTTGGACAACAACATAAACTGTTTTTTTTGTTTTCAGTAAGATTTGCTCACATTATTTGATGTGGTGGTGTGTTTTTAGAAAACTACATGATTGGAATAAATTGATGCCTACTCCAGGGGCGGATCCAGGATTTTCCAAACGGGGTGGCGTGAAAATTTACCAAGCAGCAAATGGTGAATGCAATTTGTGGATCCTACGAGCGCGTAACGCGAAGCCCTTACGGCATGGGCCGGTTCCGGGGCCCGCTTAAATGCTCCGAAACAGTTAGGATTCTAGATGCTCTGTGGTGCGATCTCATGCAATATCTGACCACTTTAACAAATTTTGTTTTAGCAAGATCATTATTAAAACAATATTTTCGAGTTGGAAGTCATTGATTTGAATCAGCCATCCTGAGTTATAAAAATCAAAATGCAGGCTACAATTAATACTTATTCAGGGGAAAAAAACTGTTGGGTGAGACAAACGATAGTGCAATTTTTAATATAATTAACCTCTTTGTCTATAAGTTTTCACATACTTGAGGATTAGAATGTGACACAAAAATAATATGTTACTACTGATAAGAACAAGTTGTGCTTGTCTTCAGTGACAGCGCGATCGAGCAACAATAACATTAATGTATGAAAATTTGAGGGTAGGCCTAGAGGCCTAGCCCCCCTCCCCCAGCCCTGCACAATTGATAATTACCAGTTTGAAAGAAACACAACGGATATTAACCCTCTCTCTTGAATACGAAAAAAATCTGTGATTTTCTGAACAGAGTGAGACACCATGATTATACCACGATGTTATGTCTTCACTAGCCCCATATAGAGCCAATCCACTTCGTTCGTATCCTTGCCAATTGGGCCTAGCACCATTGCAATCCTATTGTTGTGCCCGATGTAATTTTTAATCCGGGTTATAAAACTTACCGATCGAATGCTACTGTAGGCCTACTTGTAGAAAGCCCTAATGCTAAACATTTTTTTAAAAACATCACGGATTTTGGGGGAAAATTGATTGCCTTTCGAGTCGCGAGAGTGAATTTTTTGATCACGTATTAACAACTTGCGCGAGAACCATACTAGTTGGGTTCCCTGAACAATTTCACAACACTTATACGATCTAGTGGGGACCAGACTGATTTACATAACGCGCTGAGCATAATATCTTTTGCGCAGACGGGCTTGAGATGCGCACCGCATTACACGTATTTCACAAAACCTTCGCTCAGCGCGCTGAGTGAATCAGTCTGGTCCCCATTAAAGTTTCAGCAGTTGATAGTATAACTGTTGTGGATTGTTGAGGGAGCCTGACAATGGTTTTCGCGCAAGTATTATGTGGGGGGAAAAAATCACACTCGCGATTCGAAAAGCAAACAATTTTCCCAAAAGATCTGTGATGTTTTTAAAAAATAATTCAGCAGGGCTTTCTACAAGTACAGTAGCATTCGATCAGTAAGTTTCATAACCCGGATTAAAAATTAAATCGGGCACAAAAATATGATTGCAATGGTTCTAGGGCCAAGGATACGAAGTGGATTGGCCCTATTCATGGGACTATGTCTTTTTTTTTATCTTAATACTAGTTTCCGAAGTTCGTATTGTACCAGGCTTAGGACGGGCTGTGAAAAAGACTAGTTTCAATCCATTTCCTTAGTTAAAAACGTGATTTGATTTTATATCATTTAGGGCAGAAATATGGAGAGTCGTTTGTGACATTTTGGTAATTTTCGGAATGGAAATGAAGAAATGAAAGTAGGTTAAAGCTCCGGCATTAATGGTAATGTTAATGGTAATGGGCTATTTGTATTTATCGCGCGCACAAGCCGGTACCAGGCTTAGGACGGGCTGTGAAAAAGACTAGTTTCAGTCCATTTCCTTAGTTAAAAACGTGATTTGATTTTATATCATTTAGGGCAGAAATATGGAGAGTCGTTTGTGAGATTTTGGTAATTTTCGGAATGGCCGATTTATTCAAAGTCAAAGTCGTCTCAAACGTTTGGGGCTCTTGGTACACAATACTACCTATAGCCTACAGTCACCACGTAGGCTGCCTGCGAGAACAGACCCCACTATTACATCCCTGAAAGTATCTAAAAGTCCATGAATCTTCTTGAAATTCTCAGAATCAGTTAGTGAATAGTACAGCTTGATGACATAAATTTTTCAAACGAGTTCCCAACTTTATGACCGATTTATTCAAAGTCAAAGTCGTCTCAAACGTTTGGGGCTCTTGGTACACAATACTACCTATAGCCTACAGTCACCATGTAGGCTGCCTGCGAGAACAGACCCCACTATTACATCCCTGAAAGTATCTAAAAGTCCTTGAATCTTCTTGAAATTCTCAGAATCAGTTAGTGAATAGTACAGCTTGATGACACACATTTTTCAAACGAGTCCCCAACTCTATGACCGATTTATCCAAAGTCAAAGTTGTCTCAAACGTTTGGGGCTCATGGTACACAATACTACCTAAACAGTCACCACGCAGGCTGCCTGCGAGAACAGACCCCACTATTACATCCCTGAAAGTATCTAAAAGTCCTTGAATCTTCTTGAAATTCTCAGAATCAGTTAGTGAATAGTACCGCTTGATGACACAAATTTTTCAAACGAGTCCCCAATTTTATGACCGATTTATTCAAAGTCAAAGTCGTCTCAAACGTTTGGGGCTCATGGTACACAATACTACCTATAGCCTACAGTCACCTGCGAGAACAGACCCCACTATTACATCCCTGAAAGTATCTAAAAGTCCTTGAATCTTCTTGAAATTCTCAGAATCAGTTAGTGAATAGTACAGCTTGATGACACAAATTTTTCAAACGAGTCCCCAACTTTATGAGGGAGAGCAAAGAGAGTCGGGAATGGACATGGGAATCACCTGACCAGGGGGGGGGGGGGTGGGGGCGGACACGGAAAAAGAAAAAGGCGCCATCAACGTTGATACTTGTCTCATTCATGAGCCTGCCATACATGCATGCAGTCGAATCTCTGTTCATGCAGTCAGGTCGCAGCAATAAAGCGCTCTGATTGGTCCCAGGCTTCTTACAATTACCAGGAAACGCAGCCTTTGTGTGTCACCCTGACTGCTCGGTATACCATACCAACACACACAAACCCCGGACGCCGACTGGTCCACACATGAAACCGTTAACGGAAGTTACTATTTAATTCGAACGTTACATTTTGAAAATAATAAAAATCGATTGGGTAGAATGGGTGGATTTTTACAAAAAAATTCACAATGGTAGAAAACTATAAATTTAAACAAGAACTTGAAAAATCTCAGGGGTAGAATGGTTCAATTTTTCACTTTCGTCGCGTTTTGTGACACTGTTTTAGGGGTGTCGAAATTTTCGTTCAAAGCAATATTATACATTGATTAACGGTATGGTGCTGTTGCCTGGCCATGCGCCTAATGTTGGAGGGACGAATGCATTTTTAAAATAGTCTTGTCTAGATATTTGTCAAATATTTGCATTATATTCCACTCCAAAAACCTGACAAATAAACTATACATATATAATTGTTAAAATACTGCCTTACTTTTTTCTAATTTTATCCATTCGTGTTAGTGTAACAATTAAACACCCCTATTTTTATAATGGTACGTTCACACTGCATCGGGGGAAAGAATTGCGCAATATCGTGTCCGCCCCCCCCCCCCCCTGCACCTGACGGTAAAACAAAGAAAACATTTATTTCATAATGATAAAACAAAAATGAGAAAAGCCAACATCCTAGCCAACATCAAGCTCAAATTGAAAGCCAAGGAAAGAACCATTCGACCGAGGAAATATTTCATCACTAAAACTCAAACCAGAATAAACTAAAAAGACCTACGAGGTATAACCGTAGCAGGAGGATTCTCACCTTTATTAGAGTTACCTGACAATGATATAGGAATGGAAGATCTATGGAACAACATAAAGTCTGCTTTCAAAAACACATCTGAAAAAGTTTTAGGAGCAAAGAAGCACCAACAACAAAATCCTTGGCTGTCCAAAGACGTTCTAGAACTAAGTAAAGTAAAGAGTAAGATTAAACAAAGGGCCCCTAGAAACCAAGATACAATTATCTCAACAGGGAGATCAAAAGAAAATCTAAAGATTGTAAAGACAAGTGGATTCGAAGCCTTTGAAAAGCTGTGGTAAGCACATCAACCAAATAAAACCTAGCAAATATATTCAACCATCAAGTCTATTACCAGGAAAAAACTACAAAAATGAAAAGTATAAAGGAAAAATATTGTGTGGTTTTGAAAGACGTAAATGACATTAAAGAGAGATGGAAAAAAAATTATGAGGAACTTTACAACCTATAGCGAATATTGATGTCTTACAGTCAATCCCAACTACAAGTATTGATAAATCAGAACCTAACATACTCAGAAGTAAAGTCAATCGTGCTATAGTATAAATCGTCTTAAGGAGGGGAAGGCCCCCGGTGTTGATGGCATCACAGAAGAGTATTATTACGGCTACTGGAGAACCGGGAACTGACACTATCGATAAGTTGTGCAACAAAATATGGAACCCTAAAATTATACCAGAAGACTGGGGAAAGCAGTTATAGTGCATATTTACAAAAAGAAAAACAAACTTGACTGTGCAAATTACAGTCAAGTTGGGTAATTCAAGCCACAAGAGGGCGCGCTGTAACGCGTTGTAACCGAGCGCATTACACTATCCACTATCGACCACTGACGTCTTGGGCCAAGACTACTGAAAGCGTTAGTTTTTAGTGCCTTCCTTGGGCATGGGGATATGGAACGCCAAAGACGCAAATAATCCGACCAACACATCGATCGGACTTTTCCATCGATCGATCGGTCTTTTCCATCGATCGATCGGACTTTCCATCGATCGACCGGTCTTTTCCATCGATCGATCGATGCTGCCAACCGATCGATCGGTGCTTTCAACCGATCGATCGATGAAAAAAGAGCGGTCAAAAAAGAGCGGTCGAAAAAGAGCGATTTAAAAAGAGCGATCGGTTGAAAAAGAGCGATCGGTTGAAAGCACCGGTCGATCGGTTGAAAACACCGATCGGTTGAAAAGTGCGATCGGTCGGTTGAAAAGAGCGATTGAAAGACCGATGTGCCTACATCGATGCGTACACCTCACACACGGGGTACGTAGACCTGTGTGTGCGCCTCACGTAGACCTGTGTGTGTGCGGCGGGCTGACAGCATTCCTTTCACTCCCACATAGGACACAACTCAACCGATCAGACGTAAGATAAATATTCATGAGGTAAAATATTTTATTCGCCACGTGGCATCGTGCATAGGTTGTACAATGTACATGTACACGAGGCAGCATTACATGTAGTTCATTTAAAGGTGCTGTATACGTTTGGTAATTGGAGCCTACTGATTGTGTTAATCCTATATAAATGTATATACAATTAAACTAACATGTGGGTTTTTTTCCAGATTTTCGGAGCGAATATATTTCCATGCAGGATTCTCTATAGGAATACAAAGTCTGAGGAGAACGTAACGTTTCTCAGATTCAAATTTTGGGGGCTAAAATGGATATATTTTTCCAGAACCGTAGTACTTCCATGGAGGTAGAAATAGTACTTCGAAGTGTTAAGTTTATTCTCAAAATGCATTATACAATTCAAAGCTGCTGCTGACTTCTTACCAAGTATTTTGTTATTGCCATTATTTTTCAGAGCCATACAGACTCTTTAACCTCATAGAGAGGGGAGAAATTTTGTTGGAGTGATTTACAGTTTTGATTTTATAACAAAATAATCGCAAAAATTTCAAAATGCCATCATGATTTTATTCATCTCGAACATAACTAGTAGAGGGAAGAGTAGACAATGATAATAATATATTTTGTCGGTCTGTTCAATGAACTAATGGATGAACTCCCAAATAAAAATGTATCTAGAAACAGGCACGTGGTAAAATATTGTTCAAGCGATGTACAGTTTTGAAGGTATACAATTTATTTCATCTTCAAAAGAAGAAACGGACCTAGCCATTGCCGATATTTTGATTTTTGCAACTGGCCTCCAGAACGAACCGGCTATTGGGTTTCAGCCGGTTCCATCCATCTAGTTCGCCAAAGATAAAACAAAATCATCCTCGAGGCAAAACTTGCGGCAATGTTTTGGAACTGCCACTGGTTCATGACAGCAGTTACGAACCATTTAAGACCGACATGACCTTCGGCATTTTAAACGCGTCTTGAATCAATGGGTCTTCCGAGTCCGAAGAGACAGCGTACGCCAAAGCATGCGGAGAGTAGACCTGGCAGGGATTGAGAGAGAAGACAAAGGACGCTTCATCGAAGACAGTACCAAGATGGCGGTTATGACTTCCTTTTATTTCTTAAATTATTTCTTAAATTATATGACTTCATTTATTTCGATACCTCTTAATGCAGTGATGACAGTTGGTGTAATCAACATCTGTATAAACCGCAATGGTTTAGGCATATGTTTGTTTGTTTAATATCCGTTGTAATCAAAAGATGTCGTGAGTAAGTAATGCTTGTAATCATCAATCAAACAATGTGATTATTATGTACACTTAAACAATACAAAATATTTCCTTTTAAATGTACGAATACAAAGCCATGTGTATAATTTTGTTGGTAATTATGCTTGAATGTGTGTATAAACACAATAAGTGCATGCAATCAACGTTATAACATGCAACTAGATCTTTATAAACCACTTCAATTTAAAAAATTTGAAAAATATGGCTACTTTTCAGATCAGTTGTGTAAAGATAAATCTAGTTTTCTTTGTTTTTCTTCTATAAATGTTTTGGAAGAAAGAAGTAAGAGATTGCACTACTTTTACAAGTTTTTGTTGACATTAATTTTCAGAGTCATTATCAAACGTATACAGACCCTTTAAAGGCATAAATATACGGTTCACTTATTTGCCGATGTACTTCGAAGACGAGCATTCGCTACAGTTTTACCCGCATATTTCTTGAAATTGCAGCTCGTGGTCGCTACACCAGAGTGTACCAGGTAGATCATGAAAGGCTACCTTGAGCTTGCGGTCAATTTGAACATCAACAAGTCCACAGACAAGCGAGGGAGAAAATGCAATGTCAACTTCGCTGTTTCTATAGTGAATTACATGTAGGCTTGGTGCACACCGAATCAATGAAGACCCCCCCAAAAAAAAAAAAAAAAAATTAATTAAATAAAATAAAAATCAATAAAAGTATAATGAACAAAACAAAGACTTAAAAATACCTATCGGGCCCCAAAAGTCTACTTTAAACATAGATCTAAAATGAAAGGATTTGCCTTTAATTAAAGTGAAGTAACGAAAAAGTTCCTAGTACAGTGTATCTGCTATTCGCCTTTCTTTATCGTAATTTTTTGAATTTTCATTTAGCAAAATTGATTTCCTCGTTACGAAATTAAAACAATTTAATAAGTAAAAAACTCCAGTCGAACCAGCTTTGCTAAGTTGAATGACGGATTATGCGTCACAAAAAGAATGACAATATGCTCATTTGAACGCAGTGCTAAAGGAATTTTAATGCTTGAAAACGAAATTGAATGGCCTAATTTTGTTTTATCTTTGGCGAACTCGATGGATGGAACCGGCTGAAACCCAATAGCCGGTTCGTTCTGGAGGCCAGTTGCAAAAATCAAAATATCGGCAATGGCTATAGGATCCGTTTCTTCTTTTGAAGATGAAATAAATTGTATACCTTCAAAACTGTACATCGCTTGAACAATATTTTACCACGTGCCTGTTTCTAGATACATTTTTATTTGGGAGTTCATCCATTAGTTCATTGAACAGACCGACAAAATATATTATTATTATTGTCTACTCTTCCCTCTACTAGTTATGTTCGAGATGAATAAAATCATGATGCCGTGGCATTTTGAAATTTTTGCGATTATTTTGTTATAAAATCAAAACTGTAAATCACTCCAACAAAATTTCTCCCCTCTCTATGAGGTTAAAGAGTCTGTATGACTCTGAAAAATAATGGCAAAAACAAATTACTTGGTAAGAAGTGCAGCAGCTTTGAATTGTATAATGCATTTTGAGAATAAACTAATTAACACTTCGAAGTACTATTTCTACCTCCATGGAAGTACTACGGTTCTGGAAAAATATATCCATTTTAGCCCCCAAAATTTGAATCTGAGAAACGTTACGTTCTCCTCAGACTTTGTATTCCTATAGAGAATCCTGCATGGAAATATATTCGCTCCGGTTTTCGGTGATATCTCAGAAAATCTGGGGAAAAAAACACATGTTAGTTTAATTGTATATACATTTATATAGGATTAACACAATCAGTAGGCTCCACTCCAAACGTATACAGCACCTTTAAATGAACTACATGTAATGCTGCCTCGTGTACATGTACATTGTACAACCTATGCACGATGCCACGTGGCGAATAAAATATTTTACCTCATGAATATTTATCTTACGTCTGATCGGTTGAGTTGTGTCCTATGTGGGAGTGAAAGGAATGCCCGCCGCACACACACAGGTCTACGTGAGGCGCACACACAGGTATACGTGCACAGACTGAAAAATGCATCCTTGTGGAGCACTCTTTTGTTCTTTCCTTTGTCCCTGCACTTAACAGTTTCCCATAGACTTTGTACACAAATTTCCTTGTGGAGCACCCCGGTCTTTAGAAATTCCATGTGGAGTCCTTTTGTTTTCCCTTTTTTGTTTTGTCCTTGGTCTCCATAAGGTACCGAAAGTGAGAGCACCCCGTGTGTGAGGTGTACGCATCGATGTAGGCACATCGGTCTTTCAATCGCTCTTTTCAACCGACCGATCGCACTTTTCAACCGATCGGTGTTTTCAACCGATCGACCGGTGCTTTCAACCGATCGCTCTTTTTCAACCGATCGCTCTTTTTAAATCGCTCTTTTTCGACCGCTCTTTTTTGACCGCTCTTTTTTCATCGATCGATCGGTTGAAAGCACCGATCGATCGGTTGACAGCATCGATCGATCGATGGAAAAGACCGGTCGATCGATGGAAAAGTCCGATCGATCGATGGAAAGTCCGATCGATCGATAGAAAAGACCGATCGATCGATGGAAAAGTCCGATCGATGTGTTGGTCAGATTATTTGCGTCTTTGGCGTTCCATATGGGGATGTCAATTGGTGGTCTGTACATGCGCAATGAAGTTTTAATGGAGAGGCGGGCGGGGGAGGGGGATTTCCCCTATACCGCTGTACCTTTTTGTGCACTGCCAATCATCCTGAACTGTAGTTTCCCCAACCTTTGCAATCGACGGTGCAGTTGAAAAGTAAGAAAAAGAACTGCGTCACAAGTGTTCTGCACTTCAGTTACATTTCTGGAGCTGAACTGACGTTTAAAATTTCATTTTGCATGATGGATGGGGAACATTGACAACTCGAGGATCAGTGCAGTGCAATTAATAAGAGAGTGACCATCGGCATAGTTAGTAGTCGACCGACACGACAACAAGCTGAACATTGACATCCAGAAAGTACATGTGATGTAGGTATCTTTGGTTGACTATTATTCGGTTGTGAATTTGAGGGTCAAATGTGGGTAATGAAAGCTGGGAGGCTTTCTTCATTCATCACTATTCACTGAATCGGACGAAAAAGATTTCATTGATGTTACTAGAAGTGCCACCACTACTAGTAGTAGTACTAGTAATAATTATGATAATAAATAATAAATTAGAAGGCAGCACTTTTGGCAACAGCGAGAATCCTGAGAAAGACTCGGGTTGCTACGGGTTGTATTGTAGCCTGACTCAAGTCAAGGAGTTACCAGAACAAAGGAAAATGTGAACTTTCTTTTGCATGCTGGGATAAAATGAAATAATAATAATAAAATTATAAAACAAAACTTTAACAAAAACAATACAAAAGTCAGCAGCTGTTCCAGTTAAGCTGCGCTTGCTGGAACAGCTCATAATCTGTGTAAGACAAATGGTGTCAAAGTACATACGAAATGGTACGACCATGTTCCGGAGAAAGTTGTAGAGACCGACCAGATCAAATCCTCTGGGACTCTATAGGCGCTCGTTGTAGTCTTGGATAAGACACGAAGATGTGTCATCACATTGACATACATGTGTCGGGTGATATAGAGTAGCTTCGAAGGAGATGGAAAAAATCCAGAGATTACACCACCCCTATGTTCCGACACCCCTATGTTCAGACACCCCTGGATGTTCCGACACCCCTATGTTCAGACACCCAAAGAAGCAGGAAGAGAGTTAACATACATGAAAATGTCTTCTTTATTGCCACACAATAAACATTTAAGTAATTTAAAAAGAGCGTTTTTTCCCCCTTTTTTACTTGCTCTGTATATGAGGTTGTTATGCTAGTTGTCTCCACTTCTTGAATATAATTATTGGAGATGATAGCATAACGGGCCAGGTTCAGTAACGCACTAAAGTTAGACCCGAACTGATTGAAAACTTTAAGAGCAGCAGGGGGCGGTTTTAGCCCTGGTAGGACGTCAGTGTCTGTTGCAGTCACGTTGTATGCAACGGAGGAGTCCAAAATGGGCTAGGGGCGGTTTTAACAGTAAAACCTTGCGTTCAGACAGCTCAAAGGTAAACAACCCGACACAGTTTATCTTCGGTTTTAAGAGGTCAAACATTGACCCAACACAACAACATCCAGTTTATTCACAACAGCACATAGGGCCCTGTCTTTATTGTGTTTACTGCCAGCGCTGGAAACATTCAAATTTTGAAATTAGTTTTTCTTGTTGTAGGGCATGCATGGTTTTATATCGGCCAATAGGAAAATTCATTCTGAGCTGATACATTTTCATAGGGGGAAAATGGAAATCTTTGGGGGACTTAATAAGACATGTTTGGCTGTTGATATTGGGAGATTGACACAATAAGTGTTCTATAAAATTATGGATACTGCCGTCATTTCACCCTCCAGTCATGTCTTTTATTGACGTGTTAATTTATCAAGCAGGGATCAACTTACATGGCTGAAAATATAGCGTTTTTGCAAATTGAACATGTAATAGGTGTAGAAAAGCCTTTGCTTACAGTAGGAGACCAAGTGTTTACATGTTCCCTTCCACTGTTTATATTTCCAATTAAATCTCTTCTAGCACCCTGTACAAGTTAATTTCTAGGAATATGTCTGTAAAACAACCCTCTTGCTTAATCCTCAATCCTTGTACATGTAGTGGTAAGTCACCCCTGTATACTTCTACGGGGGTTCTCATCAAAGCCTGTTCAGCATCTAGATGAGGGAACGGTGTGTGGTGCTTCCAGTAGTGGACACTAACAATGTGCTCTTGCGTTTTTATTATCTTATTTATTATACAGGTGCAAATTTGATTGATGCAAGTAAAAAATGTGTTTGCCTATTAGTTGGCATTGATGGCTCCCTTGAACTTCTCCACAGTGGGCAGCTCAATGGTTTTTTGAGGAAGCGAATCCCAGTCACTTAGTGTCCTTGGCCAGAAGCTGTGCTTGTAAGTGTCTGTTGAAGAACTGAGTTGCATGTAGCGATGCTGTTGGCTGTTGCGTGTTGTTCTGGTTCTTGGCTTGATGTAGTCTGGTATGGGGATGGAGATGAGATTATTTGTTATTTTGTTGAGCATGGTCAGGCGAGCATGTTTACGTCTTTCCTCTAATGTGGAAAGACCGAGATCTTGTCTCATGGCTGTGACACTTGCATACCTCTCTTTTGTAGTTTCCACAGATGAATCGTACGGCTCTTCTTTGGATTTTTTCTAGTGTGTCTATCTGGTTTTGTTTGTGAGGGTCCCATATTGCAGACGAAAACTCTAATTGAGGTCGGACTAGTGAGATGTAAGCCTGCTTTTTTATGTCGGATGTGCATTTGCCAAGATTCCTTCTCAGGAAGCCGAGGGTCTTTCCTGCCTTTGATGCCACAGATGTTATATGGGTTTTCCAGCTGATCTTCTCCTGTACTTTAGCTCCACTCCTAGATATGATTGACTTGGAACTACACTCAACTCCTGTAGGTGTGTGTAATTGGAGTCTTTTTCCTGTGGATCCGCATTGTGTAGCATTTTTGGGCATTGAATCTCATCTGCCAGAGGTCAGAACGCTTCCTTCAGCCTGTCCAGATCTGTTTGGAGCTTGGTAGTGTCGGAATTGGTTTTAATGGTGCGGAATAACAGACAGTCATCTGCGAAAAGCTTGATGGTGGAATTTATGCGGTCTCCCAAGTCGTTTACAAAGAGCAGAAACATGAGTGGCCCCAGTACAGTGCCTTCGGGTACTCCAGAATCTACATGAACTGTGGGAGACGCTTCTCCATCTACGATGACTCTCTGGGTTCTAGTTGTTAGCCACCTTCTTATCCAGGCGTTGGTCTTATTTCGGACACCATAGTAGCCCAGTTTCATTTGGAGACGTTGATGGGCCACTGTGTCGAACGCCTTGGAGAAGTCCAATATCAAGACGTCAGTCTGGGTGTTCCTGTCAAGTGATCTGGCTATCTCTTCCATGGTGATGACAAGCTGGGATTCTGTGGAGTTTTTGCCGGAAGCCGTGCTGGTACTGGTCAGAATGTGGTTCTCATCAAGGTGTTCCATGATGGAGTGATATATGGTATGTTCCATGATCTGTAAGTAACACAGGTAAGTGACACTGGGCGGTAGTTTGCTGGTACATGTATGCTTCTATTCCCTTTCATGAAGATGGCTACGATGTTAGCAGAAAGCCAATCTTCTGGTAAGGTTCCCGTTTTGTATGATTGGGTGAAGATGATTTGTAGAATTGGTGCTATCTGTTCGGCTGTCTCTTGTAGGATACGAATTAGAATGAGATCTGGACCAGAAGCTTTTCGGGGATTCAGTTTGCGTATGAGATTGAGTATTCCTTCCTTGGTGAAATTTATTGTAGGCATGGCAGGATAGGGACTTGGTCCCTTGTCAGGAATTGCTGATGTATCTTCCTCCGTAAACACTGACTGGTACTGCCTGTTCAAAGCTTCAGCCTTAGATGTGATAGTAGTGGGCTAGTCCTCCATCTGTCTTCAGAGTCGGAATACCTCCACTGTCTTTCTTCTGGCTATTGATGAACTTCCAAAACTTTTTGTTGAGCTCAGTTGCGGTGACATCAAATATGCTTCCAACATACTCTTCGTATGCTTTTTATGCCACGCGGTGGCGAAGCCACCGAAGGGGCATACTGTTACCGACATGTCCTTCCGTGTGTGGGTGTGTGGGTGGGTAGGTATCCACATTCAAACCGTGGACCTATAACAAAAGGGACAATAGGTCCACGGTTGCTATCACAAAGGAAAGCATTGTGGTCCACGGTTGCTATCACAAAGAGTTGAACAAAGGAGGGTCCACGATTGCCGGTATTTACACACGTGTGTGTGTGCGTGGGTAGGTATCCACATTCAAACCGTGGACCTATAACAAAAGAGACAATAGGCCGGTCCACGGTTGCTATCACAAAGGAAAGCATTGTGGTCCACGGTTGCTATCACAAAGAGTTGAACAAAGGAGGGTCCACGATTGCCGGTATTTACACACGTGTGTGTGTGCGTGGGTAGGTATCCACATTCAAACCGTGGACCTATAACAAAAGGGACAATAGGCCGGTCCACGGTTGCTATCACAAAGGAAAGCATTGTGGTCCACGGTTGCTATCACAAAGAGTTGAACAAAGGAGGGTCCACGATTGCCGGTATTTACACACGTGGGTGTGTGTGTGGGTCAGTGTGTGCGTGCGTGTTTTGGTATTGTGATTTGTGCATGCGTGTTTTGGTATTGTGATTTGTGCGTGCGTGTTTTGGTATTGTGATTTGTGCGTGCGTGCAAATCACAACTCAGAAGGACTCAAATGCCAACTCAAAACTTGTCATGTGGATTGGTCCTGGGATCCCCCCCACCCCAACCCCCAGAGGTCTGTCGATGTTGGACTATAGGCAAAAACAAATGGTCATTATGGCTAAAACAAAGGAAATGTTGTCTGAGCAATATCTTGAGAAGTACTTGTCATGTCAACTCCAAACTTGGTTTGTGGATTGGTCTTTGTTTGTGGATTGGTCTTGGGATGCCCAAGAAGCCTATTGCTTTTGGACCCTAGGCCAAACGTTTAGGTCATTATGACTAAAACAAAAGAAATGTTGTCTGAGTAATACTTCGAGATGTACTTGTCATATCAACTCAAAACTTGGCATGTGGATTGGTCCTGGGATCCCCCCCCCCCCCCCCCCCCCCCCCCGAGCCCCAGAGGTCTGTCGTTGTTGGACCCTAGGCAAACTTTGTTGATCATTATAACTAAAACAAAAGAATTTTTGTCTGAGCAATTTTTTTTGAGAAGTACTTGTCATTTCAACTCCAAAATTGGTTGGTGAATTGGTCTTGGGATCCTCAAGAAGCCTATTGCTTTGCACCTAGGCCAAATGTCAAGGTCATACGGCTAAAACAAAAGAAATTTTGCCTTCCTGAACATAACCTGGCAAGTCTTTCTGGGTTACACATACAAGTAGCCTATTGCTTTGCACCCTAGGCCAAATATCAAGGTCATACGGCTAAACAAAAAGAAATTTTGCCTTCCTGAACATAACCTGGCAAGTCTTTCTGTGTTACACATGTACAAGTACATTTGTAAACTTGTCCATTGTATTTAACTACTGTGTAGGTCCTCTTGGGGGAGACTCAGTCAGCATCAGGTGAATGGTTTGAATAATCAAATGGGATTAATTAATTCGCTTTTAATATTGTATAAATGCACTGGACCACCAAAATCCACTGGAACATCAAAATGGTCAAATGTCAAGAAAAACGGACTGGCTTGCGGGGCATTTGTGTTTACCAAACACGACTTTTCTTGTTTCATATTGCCCTTGACAGCTTTGCGCATTTCCTTAAAGGTGTTCCAGTCCTCCTCTTTATCACTGTGCTTTGCCTTTTTCCACAGACGTTTTTTCTTTCTGATCTGTCTCTTGATTGTAGTGTTCATCCAAAGTACATCCTGCCATGACGAGATGTTTGTCCATTAGTTGAAAGATTTCTTTTTTTAATGTTGACCAGATATCTTTTTCCATTGGATTAGACTCAAGAAAAGAGTCCTTGTACATGTCCATGTCCATGTTACCCTTCTTGTACAGGTATAATTTGCGTATTTTTTTGTGGGAGTACTTGACAGTGGTAACTAGCTGTACTGCAACTGCATCGTGGTCTGCCATCCCTGGTACTGTCTCCGCCTTTCTGATCTGATCTGGTATGGTTGTCAGGACAAGATCTAGTATGTTTTCACCTCGGGAGGGAGTAAGCTGCATTTGGCTGAGCATGTTATCATTTACCAAGTCAATGAGTGCCTGGTAACGTTCAGCCGTCTGCCATATTGTGGTTTGTTTGCTCCACTTATTATGGTGTTGTTGCCCCAATTTATGTGTGGTGTATTGAAGTCACCTGCTAAGATGATCTTCAGCAGGGATGCCTTTCCAGTCAATTTTTTCAAGGTTTCGTCCAGTTTTATAAGGGCTGAAGGATCATCATTAGTTGGTCTATAAAACGATCCTACGTACAGGGGTTGCTTTCCACTGAAGAGGATCTTGACCCACACCGCTTCGCACTGTGTCCATGTTTTCTTCTTGCATGGCCAGAAGGTCCTTCTTCACACCAATAAATACCCCACCTCCAAATTTATCTCTGTCTTTTCTGAAAATATCATGGGTATTTGGGAAGACTTCACTCGTGAAATGATCACTATCCAAGTGGGTTTCTGTTCCACATATAATATCTGGATCTTCTTGTTCTATCATAGATTGCAGAATCACGTTGCTTTCTCTTGCTCTTTATGCCCCGACATTTCACCAGTAAGAGCTTGAGTTTTCTATGGTTGGGTGCAGTATGATTGTGACTATCAGAGTTGGTGGTACTGGAGGAGCTTTTGGATGACATGTTGACACTGTATAGTGTAATGTTTTATCATGTAGCAGCCCAGCAGTGCAAGGAGAACACTTCACATTTATGTGTTCTTCCACCATCACGATTGATTTTATGTAAACCCTGCTACAACTTCATGTTTTAAGTTTTGCCTGCGTCAAGTCAATACTGCTATGGACTCGGTTTTAAAGCCATTTTGATTTTAATTTGTAACCTTTGGCACGGTGTTTTGTTGTTTTTACTGGTTTCTATAAATTCTTTTTCTTCAAGTATTCTGGGTTTAGTAATGGTCTTGGTTTAGAGATCGCTTAATTTATTGCTATTGTAGCGTAGTCGGGAGCGCATAGAACTGAACCAAAACAAGGAACCAATATTTAGCTGGCTTTAAATTCTAGCCAAATGTTAATTTAATCAATATTCCTAATAGTTACACAAATTTACGTAAATTAGGTGGAGACCTAGGCCCTTATGAGCAATATACAAAAAATAACAGCAGTTGGTACTTAACAAATGTATAGAAAATGAACAGAGTCCCTATCTGTGGCTGGTACAAACTATAATTTAGGTAAAACAACTGGTATGAATCTAAAATAATGTCTTGAAAAGAACTCTCCAAAGTATTCAAAACTCACTCTGTGTTTGGTGTATCTATAAAAAAAATGACTATATCAACTCAGCCCTCCACACACGATGTTGCTTGGTCGCACCCAAAAAGCCAACTCAACCCAGCTCTGCCCACAACCGAAAAACCAAGAACCAAGGATGCACAATTGAACAAAAAGTCTTTGTAAATAACTAGAACATGCTGTATGTGAATGATGTATTAACTAAACAAAAGTAACTAGGGGGGGGGGGGGGGGGGGGGGTGGCACACAGGTTCAATGATGGGCTTTGGAAACTTCTCTTTAAGACAACTCTCAGGTTTAGGAGATTTATTCTCTCATGTCATATCTGTGACGAACCTGCACCTGTGGAGTCAGGGCAGGCAGTGATGACAAAAAGGAATTATTAATTTATTATATTCACAGTTTTACTTTTGCAAAAAATAAGTTAGTGGCCTGACGTTTCGACCCTAGCAGAGTCTTTCTCAAAGGCTAAATGACAACACACAACACACATACAAGCAGACAAGAGTTGCAAGAGTAGTCAAGTGGAAATACATGAATAGAGAGAGTGGAGGGAGAAAAGCAGAAAGCATTCAGAGAAGGCAGGGGTAAGCAGGGATTATGAAGACAAAGGGGGGGGGGGGGGGGGTTATGAAGGGAAGGGGATAGCTTGACCACAAGAAGTTGGGAACACAAAGGACAAAATGGAAGGTTAGAAGAGAGGTAAATAATTAGTTAATACAATGAAGGGCAGACTAATAAAGTGGATAACTGTGTGGGAAAAGGAGAAGGCAAAAACAAAAGGTTATTAGTCATTTCCTTCTTGGATATTCAAACCATGGGGCTGAGTGGTCTTTATGCGCCTTATACTTTTTTTTAGTTTTACTTTTGTTTACACTACTCAGCAACTGTGTAAAATCATATGGCAGAAACCGTAAACCCTCTGTTAGGCAATTCTTAGCGACAACCAAGCGGCGCAGCAAACCCACCCCAAAAGCACTCATCCACCAGCAGTATCTAAACAATTGCTAAGTTTACATTTCATAGAATTTATGGATACTTCATTTTAAAAGAACATTGGACCAGGATTTAAATATCTTAAAATGAGGCCAACAAGAATGTAACACCCCCAGAAACCCTTACTTAATGGCACATACATGTACTACACATGGCCATACTATATATGCCAGCAGTACAAACACACATGTGCTTCTCTAAATACCAGTTCTAAATTTCATACCAACTTTCCACCTCAAAATTACACTCTTTTAACAAGCCTCTAAAATTCCATAAGTATCATTAAACAAATCTATAATAATTTGCTGTAAAAATGAGATAAACCACTTTGTTAAACTCCAAGTATAAAATGAAGAAATAATAAGTTTAAAATGGGATAAAAATAAAAGCAACTTTACCTGTGGAGTGGAGTCAGTGCAGGCAGTGGCCTTGAGCGTTACTAGGCAAATCCAAAGTAGAAGTAAATGTAGTTTGTGACAGCTTACTTATTTTCCTGATAATTAATTAAAGCTTCTTTGACGAGGCAAAGTTTAACAAAAATGTGTTATTATTTTATATTTAACAAAGTAGGTATTTAAACAAATGTCTGAATGCCCTAGGTTAATAATCATAAACATCATAAAGTACATGTTGGGAAATCACTTTATGCCAAAAAATCACCTTTGTTTCAACTTGGATTTATGCTAATGAAGTTTGACCTTAGTTCCCTGCTGCTGTTTCATGTATAACACACCTAAATGTCTATAGTGGGAAGTAGTATGCCTAACTAGGGGATGAAATCAGGATGTGTATTACATACTGCCATGACTGTAGGTAAGTGGAATGGCAGCTATAGCTGTGTTTGGGCAGTATACAAAACATGTAAGAGTGAAACAGTGCTATAAATGTATTTATTTCAAAGAGTCTATACACACCCCTTACAACTCTTCCCCGCCTAGAAGTCATCGTCCTCGATGACTGGGGATTCTCGACAAAACTAAAGCATAAAACACCTGTAAACCTTTGAGTGTCAAATTGTTTGGAATTAACATCAATATAATAAAGCTAAGAACTACAACATATAAAGCTAAACTGGTTAAACATCAATGAAATTAAACAAGTTACGGATCGAAACGAGATGGTGGCTTTCCACGGGTTGAACGAACAGGGTATCTTCAGGACTCAGCAGGAGAAATTGAAGGAGACTTTGAAGGACTAATTGAAGGAGACTGTTCGCAACCCATGGGGCTGTCAGAGGTTTCTGAACTCTTCCTGTACACTTTCGGCTCTATGTTGATGTCATGCTGTGAGTTGTCTTCCGGTTCCTCGTGGCTAGCATGTGTTGCAAGTGGCGGGTGCTCTCGCAACATGTAGGCCCTGGGTGCTGACGAAGACTCAGACTCGTCACTGGAAGATGTGTCTGAAGAAGACTTGTCTGGTTGGTCATCCTCGTGAAGCCAAGGACAGTGTTTCATGTTTGAGCGATGCACAATCTTCTCAACACCGCGCCTGTTACGAACCACATACACTGGTTGATTCTCATACGGCTGCTTTGTCACCATAAAAGGCTCTTCCTCCCAGTGATCTTGCAGTTTACATCTGCCTTGTTTGGCGTGGCGTCGAATGAGGACATATAGTGTCCAATTCCCAAAGGCTTCTCGAAAACCTGGTGTGCCTGGCGAGCTTGGCGCCCTGCCGTTGCAAGCTCTGATTTCCTGAGGGCTATCTTCCTGGCAACTTTGAGTGTCTTCTGGTGTTGGATGACATACAACTGCGGGTTGGTGGCTCTTCCCGTTGGTGCTTCCCCGCCTATGTCCAAACTCTGTGGAAATCGACCGTTTCTTCCAAACATCAGGAAGAAGGGGTCAATACCAGTTGTTGAGTGTTGAGTATTGTTGTAAGCAAATACTAGTGATGAAGATAGACAATCTGTCCATCGTTTCTTCTTGGATTCTGGAAGTGATGCTAGCATGTTGTGCAGAGTGCGGTTAAATCGCTCGCATTGGCCATTTCCGGCTGGATGATATGGGGTGGTTCTACTCTTCTGCACACCATACATTTCACATAGCTCTCTGACTAACTGTGATTCAAAGTTCCTGCCATATTGCTGCTGTGAGTTACTTGAACTGAAGTCATTTTTATTCTGTCCACACGCAGTGTTAAAAGAAACCCAAAGCGTTCTAAAGATAGACCCTCCAGCTCGACGGTCTTACTTTTGGGGATTCAACCCGATTCATTGTAACTTTAGAACTGTTTAGAAACACTTTGTTGAACTCAATTTTTTGGGGGGGGATCTTTATTGGTTAACTGGCCTAATTTTGTATTGTGTTTGAATGGGGTGTTTCTTTATGTTTTTCCTGGTTTTTGTTGTTTATGTTGTTTCTTCCTCAACCATCAATCTGTTGGCGTGCCAGACATCTTGGCGTATATGTTTAGGTATGGTTGTACCACAAGCTGCAAACTTATTGAAATATGCGTGTAAAACTGTAGCAAAAGCTCGTCTTCGAAGTACAAAGTGACTCAAGTGCAAATAAGTAGCCTTATTAACAAAGCGTTTTTTAGATTGCACAAATTACAGAAATGACTGCCCAAAAATGAATTTGAATGACTAAACACACGCCTCAAAAAGCTCCGGCGAATTTGAATGATGCTTTGATGAATCGTTAAATTGAATGATTATTTTGTTAAATCGAATGACGCAACAGTACATTTGACTAGTCATAAAACGAAATCGAATGACCCTTTTTAGTAGCATTCGATTTCGCGCGGAATAGAATAGCGTGGTGGTTAAATTGGCTGCTCATTTGCCGAAATTGACCGAGAAAACCTATATTAAAATTTTTTTTTTTTTTTTAGCCGAATAAAAAGTTTAGGGTCAAGGATTTTTTGGGCAGTTTGAACTTTCCATCGTCATAATGATTTTATTGGGGGAAAGTAACTGTTTTACTTTGGAACAAAAAAGTGCATAGCTTCAAACAATTTACTGCTTTAAAAATATATATATTTTTTTTTTGGAGCACATTACACGGAATTACAAGGTAAGAAAAAGAAATGCGGTCGGGCTACCGGACACATTGAAGAATGAATATCTATTATTCATTGGTTTTTATTTCAAGTAAGTGTTTAGAAAACCAGGATTGTACTTTGTGTTCTTAAAAACTTTAAAAATATTTCCTCAAAAAAGTCTGAGGAAAGTGGCCAGGATTCACCTTGGAATGCACCACAGAGCATCTAGGATCAAAAAATTTCCCGGGGCCCTTGAGCGGGCCCCAGACCCCACGCCGTAGGAGCTTCGCGCTTCCATTGTACGTACCCCCTCACAGTTTTCACCACACCCAGCACCAACCTTTATTTTTCAAAGTTTGAGAACACTGACATTAATTAATTTATCACATTAAAATACCCACATTTACAAAACTTTTTGGGTCCCCACATTCATGTACCTCCCACAGATCTGCCTGGCGGGCCTGGGCATAGCTAGGCCTTTGGATAGGTCCATTGCTAAAATGGTTCCGACCCCTTTTCTAATATTATGCATGATCCTCCCCGTAACTGGGTCCCTGTGTTTACAAATGCATGTATTAGTATTTCCCAATATTTTCAATAAGGGGAATTTTTATAAGGGATTATTTTTTTCATCAGACACTTTCACCCCCTCCAACAAGAAAAATCTTAGAATTGCCCTTTAAGTCAGTATCACATGCGTCTTGAAAGCAGCTTTTCTCACGTTTTCACACAAAAAACAAAGGGATTTGGACTCTCTCTCCCCGGATCTGCTGATCCAAACAACCCAATGTTGGAAATTGTTGGTGCCCCCCACACTTTTAAATACCTTCCGGCGGGCCTGTGTTAACACATCGATGAAGGAAGCCAGTCATCTCCCCCACAACAATGTCCCCCACCATGCAAGCTCATCGATGTCACCCCAACAAAGTTGCCCCTAAACAAAGTCGCCCAATGCCAATTTCTACAAGTTGAAATAAGTTCAATAAGAATTTTTTGGTGGATTTGAGTTTTTGTTGTCTTTTTCTGTTTCTTTTTTTAGTGAGAAGTTGTGATAAATACTGTTAGGCATATAAGAGATGCAATTCTTTTTGGTAGTTCTGTCTGTTTTGTGTTTCTTGGGCATACATTTTAAACAATGTAATTTGTTCTGCCCTCAAATTTGGCGGTCGTTAAAATAACAATCTAGGTTCAAAAGTAAAAAGTCATGGGTATAAAAGTCTACTCTTTAATATGCCACAGATAATAATTTTTGATTTGTATAATACTTAACAGAGTATGCAAAATGGCCTCATGGGCACCACCAGCAGCGATGACACCTCATGCAATAGAATTGGAACAATGGATATCAAAGCGTCTGTGTATGTGTGGTGGAAGCCTCACCTTGCATGCTCTCCAGGAAGCCATGGTCCATGACAACATGATGCAGATGTCATTGTCCTCTCTTCAGAGATTCTTAAATGAGTCTCCTCACAAAATGTTCCGATTGGATGAAGATACCAAACGTGATGAGTGCACTGTCAGGTATGACATTATTATTATTATTATTGGTTTATTTCAATAAAAAACATAGCAGCCGTTAGGCTGAATTGCGTTTTAAATTTACACTTTTAAAAATATACAAAAACTTCAAATTCATAAAAAACGATCATCCAAAAACAAAAGCAAACACACTAAAAAGAACAAGAAAAAGAAAGAAAAAGAAAGAAAGAAAACCAATAAGCCAATAAATTAAAAAGGGAATAAATTATGGATACAATTAAGGAATTTAAAAACAAAAACATGAATAGCAATCAAACATACAATTTAAAAAGGTAGAAAGGTCAAACATTCAACAAACTTGAAACAGGTGACAATCAAATCAAAACAAAGCACCCCCCCCCCCCCCCCCCCCCCCGCACGTCCGGAGCACGACCGTGCAGCCTCCACCACTCAAACAACGTACACGGAGCCAGGAATCTACACAACAAAGAACAAAGAATAGGCCCCGACTCCACACACAGTGCCCAAGTGCCAGAAACCACACAGCCGGGGCCCAGATACAGTGCCCCACACATCAAAGAGAGAGGGAACTAAATCATCAAAATAAATACCTGGTACAATCAAAAAGAACAATTGATGAAGATTACTCATTCAGCATTTTTGTCAGACTTGGGATACAGCTGTTTTTGTATCGGTTAGTTCTACATCGAACAGTAGTAAGCTGGTTAGAGTTACGTAGGTTATTATTCCTAAGTGGAGGGAGCCAATGTCTGTAACTACTGGAGCTCAATAAAGACTTTCCGAAATTAAGGGAGAGTTTTTCTAATCTCTGTGAGAGTGGGGGAACATTCAATTCAGTGCAAATATCAAGGTATGGATGGTCTCTACAGTAATCATGCGTCATAATGATACGAAAGGCCTTGCGTTGCATCTTTTCTAAACACTCTAGCTGGCTTTTTGTTAAGCCGGAAAACCACACTGGGGAAGCGTATTCCATTGTAGGCCTAATGTACTGAATATAAACAGTTCTTAAGTCACAAGTAGATAAGTTACAACGTTTAAGTTGACGAAGGAAATACAATTTGCGATGAAATGATTTACACATTGAATCCACCTGTGTGTCCCATTTCAGGTTCTCCTGTACATGAACTCCAAGGAGTTTGAGACACTTGGATTGATATATGGGAGTGTTACCAATATGCAAATTAGGTGGAACAGGTGGTACACGCTGAAAACATGAGATCATAAAATGGCACTTTTTTTAGCTGGGTTTAACCTCATAAGATTGTTGTCTGACCATTGTGGGTGGCATTGTTGTATTCTCCCCTTTCCCCCCTCACCCACCCTTTTCCCTTTTAATTAAGGGAGGGATGGGGGAGAGGTTTGGTCAGGAAGGCCGGTGTTTACTATTCAATATTAATAATAATTTTTTTAAGGGCAACTTGTTTTACGGAACAAGTTTCATGTAGTTTTTAAAGATGATTGTGCAATTTTGACTCTCTAAGGATAAAGACGGATGCGGTTTTGTGTGATCAGTACAACCCCAACGATAGTGATGGCTGTCAAGGTTGTGACCATTTTCATCTCTGTCAGCACTTTGTCTCGGGGGGATGTAAGCGTGGAAGGAAGTGCTTCTGGCCACATCAGCTCCGGGGTGGACAACACAATGAGACAGTCTTGAGACTAAATGGATTGGACCACCTTGAGGATACCCATATAATGCAGGTAAATTATATTGCCAAACAGTTGTTTGGTATAACTGAGGTTCCCAGAATCAGCTTGCCGAACAGTTGGAGATTGTTTCTCCCATGCTTGGTATGACTACTAGAGGTCCCAGAATCAGCTTGCCAAATAGTTGGAGATTGTTTCTTCCTTGCTTGGTATGACTAATATCCCAGAATCAGCTCGTCAAACAGTTGGAGATTGTTTCTTCCTTGCTTGGTATGACTAATATCCCAGAATCAGCTCGTCAAACAGTTGGAGATTGTTTCTTCCTTGCTTGGTATGACTAATATCCCAGAATCAGCTCGCCAAACAGTTGGAGATTGTTTCTTCCTTGCTTGGTATGACTAATATCCCAGAATCAGCTCGTCAAACAGTTGGAGATTGTTTCTTCCTTGCTTGGTATGACTAATATCCCAGAATCAGCTCGTCAAACAGTTGGAGATTGTTTCCCATGCTTGGTATGACTACTAGAGGTCCCAGAATCAGCTCGCCAAATAGTTGGAGATTGTTTCTTCCTTGCTTGGTATGACTAATATCCCAGAATCAGCTTGCCAAATAGTTGGAGATTGTTTCTTCCTTGCTTGGTATGACTAATATCCCAGAATCAGCTCGCCAAATAGTTGGAGATTGTTTCTTCCTTGCTTGGTATGACTAATATCCCAGAATCAGCTCGCCAAATAGTTGGAGATTGTTTCTTCCTTGCTTGGTATGACTAATATCCCAGAATCAGCTCGTCAAACAGTTGGAGATTGTTTCTTCCTTGCTTGGTATGACTAATATCCCAGAATCAGCTTGCCAAATAGTTGGAGATTGTTTCCCATGCTTGGTATGACTACTAGAGGTCCCAGAATCAGCTCGCCAAATAGTTGGAGATTGTTTCTTCCTTGCTTGGTATGACTAATATCCCAGAATCAGCTTGCCAAATAGTTGGAGATTGTTTCTTCCTTGCTTGGTATGACTAATATCCCAGAATCAGCTCGCCAAATAGTTGGAGATTGTTTCTTCCTTGCTTGGTATGACTAATATCCCAGAATCAGCTCGCCAAATAGTTGGAGATTGTTTCTTCCTTGCTTGGTATGACTAATATCCCAGAATCAGCTCGTCAAACAGTTGGAGATTGTTTCTTCCTTGCTTGGTATGACTAATATCCCAGAATCAGCTTGCCAAATAGTTGGAGATTGTTTCCCATGCTTGGTATGACTACTAGAGGTCCCAGAATCAGCTCGCCAAATAGTTGGAGATTGTTTCTTCCTTGCTTGGTATGACTAATATCCCAGAATCAGCTCGCCAAACAGTTGGAGATTGTTTCTTCCTTGCTTGGTATGACTAATATCCCAGAATCAGCTCGTCAAACAGTTGGAGATTGTTTCTTCCTTGCTTGGTATGACTAATATCCCAGAATCAGCTTGCCAAATAGTTGGAGATTGTTTCCCATGCTTGGTATGACTACTAGAGGTCCCAGAATCAGCTCGCCAAATAGTTGGAGATTGTTTCTCCCATTGCTTGGTATGACTAATATCCCAGAATCAGCTCGCCAAATAGTTGGAGATTGTTTCTTCCTTGCTTGGTATGACTAATATCCCAGAATCAGCTCGCCAAATAGTTGGAGATTGTTTCTTCCTTGCTTGGTATGACTAATATCCCAGAATCAGCTCGCCAAACAGTTGGAGATTGTTTCTTCCTTGCTTGGTATGACTAATATCCCAGAATCAGCTCGCCAAACAGTTGGAGATTGTTTCTTCCTTGCTTGGTATGACTAATATCCCAGAATCAGCTCGTCAAACAGTTGGAGATTGTTTCTTCCTTGCTTGGTATGACTAATATCCCAGAATCAGCTTGCCAAATAGTTGGAGATTGTTTCCCATGCTTGGTATGACTACTAGAGGTCCCAGAATCAGCTCGCCAAATAGTTGGAGATTGTTTCTTCCTTGCTTGGTATGACTAATATCCCAGAATCAGCTCGTCAAACAGTTGGAGATTATTTCTTCCTTGCTTGGTATGACTAATATCCCAGAATCAGCTCGCCAAACAGTTGGAGATTGTTTCTTCCTTGCTTGGTATGACTACTAGAGGTCCCAGAATCAGCTCGCCAAATAGTTGGAGATTGTTTCTCCCATTGCTTGGTATGACTAATATCCCAGAATCAGCTCGCCAAACAGTTGGAGATTGTTTCTTCCTTGCTTGGTATGACTAATATCCCAGAATCAGCTCGCCAAATAGTTGGAGATTGTTTCTTCCTTGCTTGGTATGACTAATATCCCAGAATCAGCTCGCCAAACAGTTGGAGATTGTTTCTTCCTTGCTTGGTATGACTAATATCCCAGAATCAGCTCGCCAAACAGTTGGAGATTGTTTCTTCCTTGCTTGGTATGACTAATATCCCAGAATCAGCTCGTCAAACAGTTGGAGATTGTTTCTTCCTTGCTTGGTATGACTAATATCCCAGAATCAGCTTGCCAAATAGTTGGAGATTGTTTCTCCCATTGCTTGGTATGACTAATATCCCAGAATCAGCTCGCCAAACAGTTGGAGATTGTTTCTTCCTTGCTTGGTATGACTAATATCCCAGAATCAGCTTGCCAAATAGTTGGAGATTGTTTCCCATGCTTGGTATGACTACTAGAGGTCCCAGAATCAGCTCGCCAAATAGTTGGAGATTGTTTCTTCCTTGCTTGGTATGACTAATATCCCAGAATCAGCTCGTCAAACAGTTGGAGATTATTTCTTCCTTGCTTGGTATGACTAATATCCCAGAATCAGCTCGTCAAACAGTTGGAGAATGTTTCTCCCTCACTGGGTGTGACTAATAATCCCAAAATCAGCTTGCCAAATAGTTGTAGATTGTTTCCCCCTTGCTTTTCTCCCTCCCTTGGTATGGCTGAAGACCCCAGAATCAGCTTGCCAAATAGTTTGAGGTCATTTGTCCCTTGCTTGGTGTGACTGATCATCCCAAAATCAGCTTGCCAAATAGTTGTAGATTATTTTTCCCTCATTTGGTATGACTGAGGATCCTAGAATCAGCTTGCCAAAGCAGTTAGAGGTTATTTATGACTGCTGAGGGTCCCAGAACTAAACTAAACCTCAAACTATACAACCCATCAGTTGAGTACTGGCTCTGTTTTTCCTCCTTCAAGACTTGCATGTCATGGTCTATGCCTAAAAACTAGCAATTAATGGCTGACTAATCCATACCAAAACCTCTGGCTTGAAAAACATCCCAATTCCATTTTATGTTTATATTTTAACGTACCTATGGATGTTTTCCTATGGTTTGTTCTAACTGTGTTCTTTGTTGTATGATATTTTAGTTTGTTCTTTGTAACATATTTGTTTTCCGGTGTTCCTCTCCTTTATATTCAAATGTAATTTGGCCTCTGGCATGGGTTGTAAGAGTTGCATGTTTTGGAATAAACCTTGATGTAATTTCTTTTAAAGTCACCTGGAAATAGATTTTTTTTTTTTTAATATAAGAATATATGTTTATTTTAAACAATAAAACAATTTTTTGAGTAATTGTTTGTCAGTATTTATATGTAAAAAAAATAGATAAAGTTGTTTGGGGGCGACTCCGCCCATCCCTTTTTGTGACGTCAATCGAGGAAGACTTCGCCTCGATCGAACATCGACCCCCTTGAACTTGCCTGCATTTACGTTGTATATACACGTGCAAGTAGTGAGATTGTACGTTTCGTTTGGTTATCCAAAAAGGGGATTTTTCTTGCATTTTTCCAGCAAAAATTGCTGCTGGATGCAGCAAAACGACTAAAGATGGGGTCAGCCAGCATTTTTTTCCTCCAGATCCCAAATGGTCCGGTCCGACGTCGTTTTCAGCGCTATGCAGCGAACACTTGGATACCCCGTCGTGCTTGGATACCCCGTCGTGCTTGGATACCGGAGATTTTTTCGTTGGTAGTAGTGTGCAAGGGAATTAGTTGCAGTGAAGCTTAGGTTAATTACCATGCAGCGAAATGTTTCTGGTGTTCGGATCGACTTGAGCTGTATGCCACGACTCCGTGGCACACCGATTCGATAAATAGTTTGGCAAAGTAGGAAAAACAATACCTCGTATTATCCGTGTTCTCGTTATGACCATGCTCGTATCTTCCGTTTTTAAGACATAAAAACGCGCATGGGACAGTTCGGGACCAGTGAAAAACCTTGTATAAACTGGCGTCTCGTATTAGTCGACTGTACACTGTCCTAGGATTGCATTGGGTGGTGACGTCCGAATACAAAAACGCATCATACTGATCAGGTACCCAGACGTAATGTACAGGGCCAGACTACACATTTTCTCCTGCCTCGATTGACGTCACGAACAGTGCCATGTAAAGGGGGGGCATATTTTTTTAATTTGTAATTAAAATAAAGATACAATTTTTTAACCTTAGTTAATTGTTTATTCACATTCCACTCATAAAAATGTATATATTAATGACAAAAGCTTTATTTTGACAAAATACCACTGCCAGGTGCCTTTAATAAGACCAGTGAGTCTGTTGCTTCACTGACACAAAACATGTGATGTGGTCACTGTAATGTGAGTTTCCAATCTTTGAGCACTGTTTTGGTGAATTATTAGGAGACGGCAAACTATTCTGGGTTTTTTAAACTCACAGGATCATCAATTTGTAATACTTGATAATATGATCATTGTTCCTGAGGTTCTTGTTTTGCTTTTATTTACTCTGAATTGCAGATACTTAAGCAAAGCTGGCTTGATATCACTGTACCAGATGTCTGCATTTTCTACAATACCAAAGGATGTGACACAGAAAAATGTAAATTTCTGCACATTTGTCGGTAAGTTAACTGTACAAATTTCAAAGGGTAATAGGCGCAACACTCCTCTGTCATTTTATGTGTGTTCAGTGCCTTACATTATGAAAGAGCAACACATTTTAATTGATGAATATATAGAATAGCTGCACTTTATTATATATCAGGTTGTGAACAAGTGGTCATTGTCAGGTATAGTGGATTGCATTTTCTCATCAACATGAAACTTTTGTTTTGTGTGGCAGGTAACAATCACAATGTCTAACAAGGGTACATAAAAAAACATCAAATAACTGATAAGAGAACTGATAAGTGTAAACACCGTCATGAGAGATCATTAAAATAATTAATATAAACAAGCTATGGCTTAATAATAATAATAATAAGTAAGACTTATGAAGCGCATTTTCCAGAGATACAATGCGCTGCTAAAGAATGCGAACAAACTGTCAGTTATGGGCCAGAAGAGAACAGATGCGTTTTTAATTTACACTTGAAAGTTTGGAGTGAGTTGATGTTGCGAATTTGATTTGGTAGTGAGTTCCAGCATCAGGGACCAGCAATTTTGGTCCCCTGCTCTTTTGTACACTTGTGTGCGAGGGATTGTTAGATTATGGCTGAGGTTTGAATACTGTGGAAGTACGTCAGAGAGTGCTTTGTGCATGTTCACTGATGTTTTAATGTGATGGGTTGTCTAACTGGATAACCAGTGCAATTGTTGGAGAAGAGTAGAGGTGTGTGAATTTGGGTTGTGAGAAAATGATGCGTGCCTCATTGTTTTGGAGCCTTTAGTCGGTTAACGTCAGCTTGCTTAATGCCATTGAGGAGAGAGTTCCAATAATCAAGTCTAGACAACACAAGGGCTCTGGCAGCGGCGTGGCATGTGTTTGTGTCAATATATTTACATATTTTGGAGATGTTTTTGATGTGATAGTTGATGGACTTGCATACTTGTGAAATGATGTGCACTCATTGTCATGGAGCTGTCGAAAAAGACGCCTAAATTCCACACAGTTTGAGATAGCTTAAATGTTTTGTTATTCATGTTTAGAGTTTTAAAAAAAGTGGCTTAACCTTTCTGGTGATGAGGAGGTGCAGCAATGAAAAACTCAGTTTTGTCTTTGTTCAAGATAACCAGTTTTGAACATCGGTGATGCAGTTTGACAACCTGAAGAGAGCACATTCTGCATCGTTAGGAATGGATGGGTCGAAGTTCATGTAAATGTGGATATCATCAGCATTATGTGGTATTATGATGTGCTGGCAAATAATATCACCCACAGGGCTCAAGTACATGGTGAAGGTGAGAGGACCGATAACGGAGCCCAGTGGGACGCCCAAATGATTATGGCGCACATCAGAGTCAGCCCCAGAAATGGTAACATATGACTCGTTCTGTTGTGGAAGTAGGAGGTAAACCATTTGAGGGCAGTATTTTTGATGCCAAACTGATTTTGGAGACGACGCAGCATTGTGCTATGATCAAGAGTGTCAAATGCAGCAGACAAGTCGAGCATAACTAAAAACATGGCTTTGTTACTGTCCAATACCTTCAGAATATCATTTTTAATACACAATAATGCTGTTTCGGTGCTGTGGTCGGCTTTGTAGGCTGATTGTAGGGGATCTGCAAGAGAGTACTTATTGATGTGTTGTTTTAGTTGAGTGTTGTTTTAGGAACGGTGTGATCACAGCGTTGCGGAGTAGTTTGGGGAAATCTCCAGATGAGAGCGAGGCATTAACAATTTCATGCAGTTAGTGTTGGGAGGAAAATGGCAATGTGCTGTTTGAGTAGCCAGGTCGGAACAGGGTCTAGTTGGCAGGATTTGGTATAGACTGGTTAATAATCTTGAGCTGATCGTCTGGGCTATCAGGACAAAAGTCTGACAAATACAGTCTGGATGCAAGGTTGGTTTTTCAAACACATTGGAACACACATGAAGGTCATCGATGCTGCTACGAATGTTTTTGACTTTATCTGTAAAGAAGATACTAAATTTGTTGGTGAGGGTGCGTGGCGTGTCTAATATTGCAGGGATTGATGAGGAGTGGTTGTCAGCTCATGTACAATCCGAAAAGCATCCTTGGGGTTAGCAAATTAGTAAATTTACACTCAAATTGTCTAATGGTATACATGGAACCTGACAAATGTGACTAATGGGTAACGAATGTCTATTGCATTGTTTTTGTAGCCATTACATTACAGGAGATTGTAGATTCAACTCAAAGTGTCGATACTCACATGATGTCAAAGATAAGCAGCCGATGAGAGTATGGGAAGAGTATGCTATCAATGCTGCATCCATGAGTCCAGGAGAGTTGCTTCGCATGGTCCGGGAGAAGAAAAAAATAGAAAATGTAGAGGTGGTGGAGAATCAAGTAGGTATAAATTGGTTTTATTATTAAGTTATTATATATTTCTGGTAATGAAACCAAGGATGCCTCATAAGTGAACTTAATCACTGTAGCTCGCAAGCCGAAGGAAACCTGTAAACAATGTGCTTGCTATATGAACCAGAAACACCAGTGTTAACCCCTACTCTTCCATGATAAAAAGGGTTCTGGGTTCTTCTACACATATTATGTACTACAAATCTTAGTACACAGGACCTGCGGCTTATAATGTCCCCTGCTCCAAAGGACTAAGCAATTAAGTAGCCTGTCTTGCTAGAGGACACAAATGCCATGGCTCAAACCCACTCTGCTGATCAGAAAAATAAGAGCTTGAGTTCTGTGCTCTTAACTGATCAGCCATGACAGGTCAAGAATCAAGGTCAACTGAAAGAGCTGCTTCAGTAAAAAAATTAGATAAGTGCAAAACTATCCTGCTCACCAGAAAAAGATGACCAGCCTTTATACCATGTTACGTTTATATATTTATTTCTGGTTACATGCTTATTTTATTCTAACAAGAAATTTGTAAAGAAATAGTTTTATACTTCAGCAAATCTGAGAGATAAAGCCCTGAAATCATTCAGTAGCAACCTTAACAGGGTTCAGTACAAAATAGTTTATAAGTCTTCTTGGATGGCCACTTTTAAACATAATTAGGCCTATTATAATGAAGAGAATTGTTACACAGTGAATAATTAATCATTTATTGCATATCTTATAAAAACAGACTCATCTCCCAGACACATGTATACATTACAACCGGGGATCCTGCAAAAAAGGAGACAAGTGTCCCTTTTTACATGTCTGTAGGTAGGTAGTTCTTTTTTATGTTTTAGGTGTTAATTAAATTTTAAAAGATAAGTAAGTCTACTTGAATCTTCATTAGAAACACAAAGGCCACATCCAGTGTGACAAATAGAAAAAAGTTAATTTACTCAAAATTAGTCAGTTTTCGTTCAACTCCAAATTATTTCAAAATGATGACAAACCTAAAGAGCCAGGTCTCTTCATGCATTTCTAAGATATTAAGACACTTTATCGGTATGTGCTTTAAGTGGTCATTTTGCATGCATTGCAGCTACCACAATTGCACTTACATATTTACCTCAAAGTTGTCTGTAAAGATTATTGTGACAAGGCCCTGAAGGATATGTAGGGGAAAAAAGAGAGAAGAACATGACCTAACTTATATTTGTTGTCTCTAGTGAGCTTGTTATTTTGTTGTGCCCCACATTTCCCCTAGTCTCAAAAGCACCCCATCTTAATTAATCCAATGCCAACACAGACACCAGTGTCTAGACTGGCTGTCTTGGACTTGACCGATTTATGGGGTTTTTTAATGACCAAAGTGACCACCTGGTCTGTCCCCACAATTTTACTATAAAATGTCCTTATGTTTCATCCTTAGTTTTTTCTTTATTGTTCTGCACTCTTTAGACAGACCCTTCTGGTTAGCCCAGTGCAACATCCTGCACAGTGGCCTGATCCAGTATTTGTTTTCTATTTCACTTTTGGAACTCCTTCTTGTAGAACTTCAGCCCAGGAGTATTTAATAAAACATCCTGTATCTTTAGCTGAGAAGCATTTATAATCAAGTTTTTATTGGTATATGTGTTATCGGCCAGAAGTGACACCCATTTTGTGTGTAACACTAATTAAGAAATTTCGTTTTTTATCAATATATTTTTTTTGCTGGGGTGTGTGGTTTTGAAAATCCTCAAAGTGTGATGAGATTTCAAAGGTTTTGTCTTTCTATATCTTCAGTTTCTTTGTTAAAGGACAGTGCAAGTTTGGTGATAAATGCAAATACTCGCATGATGTCAAAAACCCCAATGCTTTGCAAGTCTGGGAGAAATATGAGGTTGATGCGAGGAACAAGACTGGACAAGAATTGGTTTCCTTGATTCAGGGTCACAAGGAGATGGATGGGGAGAATAAGATCCAGCGAAGAAGACTTACTTCCTTGGGAGAAGCACCTGAAGAAAAACAAGACAAGAATGAGGTTAATCAAATCCTTGAATATTCAATCATGGTTGAGTTTAAACAATAGAAATGTGCACATGTGTGTATGTTCTGTAGTAGACCTTTCAGTATTTTTCTTTGTTCCATTAAATCGCTCAGGCGGTCCTCATGCATTCCTTTCGTTACGCAACGCCAGGTGCGTTTCTCCGACTCCACTCGATCCCGCACGTGTATATAAAAGTTGACTGCACACACACTCGATCTCTCATTTATTTCTTTTCGACTCATGGATGAAGCAGCAGTTTAACCAGCACCAGAGTGTATGTATAATATAATTGACACCTAGCGCTCTTATCTTTTAGAGAGGACCATTTAGCACTTGCATTACTTTCTTAGGACTCTTGTTGCTGTGGTGTGCTGTTTGGCAGTAGTACACAGCTAATAGGCACATCGCAGTTGCAAGCTAACTAATTCAACCGAAACCAAGTGCATTATAAATTATTTGGCACAAGTATTGCCCTCTTCTTATTTACTTACCAAAAGGCAAAGTAGCCAAATTTCCATTTAGTCCATTCATTTAAATTAATCAATAGCAAAGAACACGCTACTAAATTGGTGATCCCGACGTTTGAATAATTTTGCGAATTTTAGTTTCATCTATTGATTAAACAAATGACAGTCCGTCAATTATTAGTTGCCGATTCCAGAGCTTTCTCTTTTGATCATTACCCTCGACCAGAGTCTTGTTCATTAAATCTTGATTTTGTTATTATTCGAGGTGCCACCATTGAAGATCTAATTATACCTACGCTAGCAAAATTACGTAGTTATAGTACCTCTGATTTTATCATAATTAAATTAGCTGCTGGTATTAACGATCTAACACATTTTGTCAGAGCACCCCACTCTAGTGCCAAAGTTTTGCAAAAGTCGGATATTTCTTTGGACGGTTTATTTGCTAAGTTCAATCGTTTCAAACGACAGGTTTTAGCTAGCAGACCCACAACAGCAATTTCTATTGTAACCATTCCGCCTGTTTCATTTGCTAGGTTTCAAGCCACTAAGCATTTGTCTTCTCCAATCTTGACAGAAAGCGAACTGAAGCACAATCAAAACCAGCTTGATTCTTTGTTAGACCAGGCGAATGCACGCATCAGATCAGTTAACACTGAATTGCAATTCGGTATTAGCACTCGTACACTTTCATGGCACACTTCAGTTAGAAAGCCAAGCAAGCGTAACAATAGATCAAGTCATTATACCTCATTACGCAACGACTTTTCTCAATTGTATGACGGCCTGCATGCTAAATCAACGCTGAAAAGAAAGTGGTACAATGAGCTATTGAGTCTATTGAGTCCATTCATTTAAATTAATCAATAGCAAAGAACACGCTACTAAAGTTCCATGCACAGCTACCTCTCAGCCAATGTGAGAAGACTTCTTTTTAATCTGAGTGAGGGAGCTGTTTGATCTTATGATGCCATCTGCAAGGGGTCAATTACACCAGACTCATAAAGCAGCTTTTCATTCCTATTATTGTCGTTATCAGAACTTCAAGTTTAATACAATGATCAATGTTACATTCAATTTATTTCAAATCATATTGAATTTTTTCTGCAGTATTTACCTTGCCTTTACAGTTTCTTAATGTTTTAAATAGATATGTGAGTACAAAATACGAGGCAAGTGTCATTTTGATGAAGGATGTCGTAAAGTTCACTGTGAGCAGAATTTTCAATGGCAGTACAGTGATAATGGCCAATCATGGACCAGTTGGGAAAATGATGTAAACGTTGCCGTAGAAAAAGTTTTTTGTGAAATAACAAGAGAAAATACTGGGTATGTTTTTTACATTCCAAGTTACATTAAGTATGATATCTCATAAATGAATTGCACCCATCATTTTCAAAATAAATTTTCCCTGCTTGATGTAAATGTTTCCGTAAAAACTGTTTTTTGTGACATAACAAGAGAAAATACTGGGTATGTTTTTGACATTCCAAATTATATTAAGTATGATATTTCATAAATGAATTACATCCATCATTTTTTAAATAAATTTTCCTTGCTTCCAAGGAATCTGAAATGGTGTTTTTTTTCCAGTTATCAGTTAAATAACTTCTTTCACATAATGTTAGTTTGATAGAAAAGTAAGAATACTGCAGGTCACCAGAGAATAATCTAAAGCAGTTTGTCCATGTTATTCCGATCTTTATCAGCTTTTTAAAGTGTTGTCTCCGCTTTAAAAAAAGGCTTTTAACAAATAATTCCGACATCAAATTTTGTTCATTCATAAAAAACAAGAGAAAACTAGCTTTTTTCAATTTTTCTTTGAAAAAAACATGAAATAAGAAATAGCTTATCTACCATAAAGTTGCAAACCAGCTATGTATATTTAACAATTAAATTTGTTTTGGAATAGTCATTGCTCAGTCATAGCATCAATAGCAGAAATGAAAACCAATGAAATTCATTATGCTTTGATTGTTTATCTGAAGTAAATTCTTCTTACATAAACAGATCAAAGACGTCTTGCATCGACTTTAAGACAATGAAATGGACCAACTCTGCAGGCATAAGTTCAGTCCGTCGTCTGGAGACACCAGTGCTATCTTCGGACTCTCCTGTATGCTGGCAGAAAGTACTGAGTACAAATTGGCAATGGTATTATCTGGACAATGGAGATGTCTGGGTTCTGTATGATCAAAATAAGGTATGAAACTGTATCTTAGTTCCTTGCTTAGGCTCTCAGCACAACAGTTGAGACCTAAACACATTCATAGTCCTTGGCCAAATTAGCAGCTATAGCTGTAGCTGGATTGTCATCATGCGTTGAAGTATAGGATGTCCATAGTAACATCCTTAGCAACAGTTGTAGCTATAGCTGTAGCTGGATTGTCATCATGCGTTGAAGTATAGGATGTCCATAGTAACATCCTTAGCAACAGTTGTAGCAGTACCTGTAGCTGGATTGTAATCATGCGTTGAAGTATACATGTAGGATGTCCATAGTAACATCCTTAGCAACAGTTGTAGCAGTAGCTGTAGCTGGATTGTCATCATGCGTTGAGGTATAGGATGTCCATAGTAATATCCTTAGCAACAGTTGTAGCTGTAGCTGTAGCTGGATTGTCATCATGCTTTGAAGTATAGGATGTCCATAGTAATATCCTTAGCAACAGTTGTAGCTGTAGCTGTAGCCACCAATTCAGATACAGCCTGTCAGTCAATACAATCAATTGGTCAATCAATTGAGTGATAAAAATGATCTGTTGATTTTGTTGATCAGTCGCCCTTTTTAAATCAATCATTGATGATTTGATTTTCATGATAGATTGATCAATCAATTTCTCAAATGTCATGTTGTGTTTGGTTTTTTCAATTCTGTGAAAGAACCGAAAAAGCCCACTCTGTTTATGAAAACAACTGAGTCATTGGCTTAGTTAAGTAAATCTCCATCCCTTCTTTATTTTCTTCTACAGGAAATCGAGAGAGCGTACCAAAAATACCTGTCAACTAAAGAAACTAAGAAGTTCAAGTTTGAAACTTCATCATTTAAATATTCACTGAATTTTACAAGCATGAGGCAGACAAACTTGAAGTCCGGTACAAAGAGGAAAGCTCGAAGGCGCCCAGCTAAACTTCTCACCAAAGACTTGGTGGAAAAGTAGGTTAACTCTAGAATTGTCTTTCTTTCCCATATTATGTCAACACCATGAACTGCGAAAGTGCAGAATTGCTGTGAAGGAACAATTTTAAAGACAGTGCTTCTCCTTTCTTTGTTCATTGAACAAAGGTGAAATACATGTACTATATTGGTAATGAGTGCCAATTGAATTCAAGAGTTATCATCAGAAAGCTAACTTTGTATACTTGATTAATGCCATTGATTTAGAAGCATAAGCCATAATGACAAAAATGAAGGCTCACCCATATTTTCATTGTCTGGTGTATTTTGGCGTGAGAATGAATGTACTCTTCCAAAAACCAATAATGTATCACAGTTAATGATCGGCACCTTGAATGGCAGTTGAAACAGTTTTTTTTTCTTTTTTGCCATGCAGATGTCTCAAGAAAATAAAGGTGCTGGCAACAATTCTGCCTCCGTCGTGGGACACACATACGCAGCCAGCTGACCCCAGTGACAACTTTGTCCTGATTGAGGTGCATCCTGGTATTCATGCGGCTGAGTATGACCTGGTACTGGAGCATTTTGCTGCCACTATGGATAAGAGGCTTATCATAAAGATTGAAAGAATACAGAACATCGAAGTTTGGGACGAGTTTGTAAGGTGATTTGATAATTTTATACATCAAGTTAGCAAGTCCTTTATTTACTTGTGTTGGTTCAAATCTTCTTATGGAATTGGCAGTGAATTATTTGCAGGATGTAAATGTGAATTGAGCCATGGTTGAATGTGTTTGCTGCCAGTTTGCATTGGACTTTATTATATGCAGGATGTGAATGTAAATTAAATCAGGATTAAATGTTTGCTGCCAGATGAACCAACCGAGGCCCACAATTATAGGGATAGGAAGTAATCTGGAAAGCTGTTCTTATTTTTTTCATTGTTTTTAGATCGGCTTGTTTGCTGTCCTATTTATCGGTAGTTAGCTTTTCCTGTTTAGTGTTCTTGTGTTATCGTTTAGCTTAAATTAGTATGAAAGGATGCAATCGACTTTTAATGTATCTATTAACTTAATCACAGGAAGCGAGAAAAAATGAAGGAAAATCACAGAGATAACAATGATGTCAAGGAAGAACTTCTCTTCCATGGCACAAGAAAGGCTTACACTAAAGCAATCTGTCAGCAGAACTTTGATGCTCGACTTAGCGGCTCCAACGTTGGTACAAAGTATGGTCAAGGCTGCTACTTCAGTAAGACCTCTGTATATTCCGACTGCTATGCTGAAGAGACAGAAAAAGGTAAAAAACAGTTGTTTCTGGTTCGAGTCCTAGTTGGATCCTACACTCTTGGGAATCCATTGTACAGACGACCACCCTTGAAAGATTCATCCAACCTTTGCGGTCCAATGTTTGACACATGCGTGGATAACGTCGCCAATCCAAAGATTTTTGTAACTTTTGATTCACGACAAGTTTATCCCGAATACATGATTACTTACAAAAAGAAATAAGGCACTGCACGCTGACATACTGCTGGTATCTGCCACCTTTGACCCTCATGAGGCATGATTATATTTCAATCCTTAAAATCAATATCAGCTCCCTGGAGAGTATACAGCCTGTGCTGTCACCCCGGGTGAAGAGAAATAATTATTCTACAGTTACATGACTTCAAACTTGTAAACAAATCAAGACTAGACGAAAAGACGAAAAGAAAACTTTTTGGGAAAAAACCTTAACAAACAAACTGTGTTATCATAAAAAGGTCAAATTATGAAAACTTCTATATCATAGACATAGAATAAAATAAATTAAAATTGAAAATGTTAATGTGTTGCAAAAAATTAGAATGACTACACTGAAATAATCTGGTTAGAGAGATAGGATTGATATAAAATAAGATGAAAGATAACAGTTTCATACTAGTGTGAAGAGTAGTTGTACAACTATAAATAAATAAATAGTAAACTTGCGAGTACAACCATGTATTAAATCTCTTTGTGGGAATGTTGGCTCTAAACAGAGCAGGTTTGGTCTCGATGTTTCGAGCAGTATACTCTGCTCTTCTTCAGGAGAAAGTCTGGTTGAAATTCAACATTTGCCCACTGCAAAAATCAAATGCATTTTTTAACAATTTGTTAACTTAATGAAATATGAAGCTGTAATGCAATTTTCATCTTAGACTGAATTTAATAAGAGATCCTCTTTTGTAAATCTCTATACAGTTGTTCATCCTCCTTTTTATATGAATTAATTTCTTAGCGTTTATAATCAGATGTTTTACATAATTTTGTTATATCGTAATGAAATCAAGTGTCTTAAATTTGTTAACTGCATCCATGAAAAAAAAATTAAAAAGTGTAATGAAGCAAATTTTAATTTAACAAAGAAAGCATTTTTTGGGACCATTGTGGTACTTTTCAGAAATGGGTCTGATTTCAAGCAAAGAATCAGTGCTTACACTTACAGAAGCATTGTCAAGCGTGTTTCACGGGTTAGCAGATAATTTTTGCTTGTGCGGTCACTCAAAAGTCACTTGGGGTGCATAGATGTGCACTATTTACCATGCTTCAAAATAAAACTGAATGACAGTTTAAGCTGAAGAGTCAAAAAGACAAAATCAATATAATTCAAATGCATGAAAGCATGACAATTTTACCAGTGTTATGGCTTGTAGATTAAAAAGAGAATTTGTGCCAACTGTGCCTTAACTTTAGTTACCATGCTTCAAAATAAAACTGAATGACAGTTTAAGCTGCAAAATAAAACTGAATGACAGTTTAAGCTGAAGAGTCAAAAAGACAAAATCAATATAATTCAAATGCATGAAAGCATGACAATTTTACCAGTGTTTATGGCTTGTAGATTAAAAAGAGAATTTGTGCCAACTGTGCCTTAACTTTATTTAAGATGGTAAATGTACCAGTAATGGCAGTTTAGCTTAGTTATGATTTACCACAAACTGCACCAATGTCCTTGATAACCAGTCACTAGTCCAGTAACTTTAAAAAAATAACTTCACTATTATAGTCACACAGGTTTTGTTAAAAGAAATTTTATATATAAGAGACAAGAATACCAATTGATTTATCTTGGCATATGACCACTTTAATAGTTTATCAAGGAAACAAACATAATACATGTACATAGCATTTGCTTGTCAATTTTACTTCAAAAGTCGTTTGTTTTATTAAGGGCCATTATGAGAAAATATTGTTATTTGGTTGAATATAAGTGAAAATAATTCTTTTGCATAATAATATGGATCTTGTTTTTTGTTGTTACTCAGATATATTTTCAGTCACAGTAAAAGTAACTTATCTTATTAAGTTCAGTGTTAGGTTTGATAATTTTACACAGTAAAAGTGGATAGACTAGAAGTAGATAAAACGGTTGTCTTAACATGTACGGCTTTATCAATATGATGGTTGAACTAAATGAACCATTCCATTAAATATTTTCTTCTTGAAGCCCCTTACCAAGTGTCATTTTAGCCTTGTTTGTGGTGAGCTTGCATTTGATAGATTTGACACCAATAAAAATGTGGTACTACAATGTGGCTTCAAATCAATGCAAAAACGTTGTAACTCACATGAAAATTCTTTATTCAAAAACAACGTATTTCGGGGCAGACTTGTTATGTGTGTACATATGGGCTATTTTAAGTGAGATACAACTTTTTGACAATTTTAAAGCCCATTCAAACTAACTTACAAAAAAGATGCACATCTAAATAGTGATGGACTAATGAACAATACACTAAACAAGGATAGTACAACATTGGTAAGAGCAAAGCTGTCCAAAAATAAGTAATTAAAGGCCAACCTACTGTCAGTTGGGGCCTTGAGTCCTGGATTAATGTAGGGGCATGGAAAGACTTTCAGTAGACCAGCAAAAGCTTAACTGCACCAACTACCCTAAGAAAAGTCTCTGAGGAACCTCTCACCCTTGACATGATAATGACTGAGGATGATGTATGAAAATAACATCAATTACATAGTCCTCTCACCCTTGACATGATGATGTATGAAAATAACATCCAGTACATAGTCTTTACACATTTTTCAACATCTCTATATTGTGAAGATGAAAAAATTAGGTTTAAATTTTCATTGTGCACAGTACAAGGTTTCTCATTATAAATTATGGGCTAGGAGTGAAATGCACTTTTACAGAACAATGTACCTTCAATTTTATGATTAAGATTTGAATTGCTAATAGGATGCTCATAAAATGTTTTTGTTTATAACAAATATAAAACTGCTGTTTTGTGAAAAAAGCCTTACTTTGTAATGTATTTTACCATGATGACTTGTTAAAGACATCATGCATAAAATATTCCTTGACAACACTGTTAATCCAACGGCAAACAAAAGATGAAGGAAAAAATGGATCAAAAAACAAAAATTACTCTTTCTTTGATTTAACCTCATCTTTGTGATGTAGAAAGACCAGGCTAAAGATGAAGAGACCAAACATCATTGAGAAACTGCTGGCATAATATGGAAATGCAGAGGGTATGAAACGCTCAAATTGAGTGTGTTCCCATGGGCGGACAGACACCTGTAGTGAGGGTAAGAAAGGGGAAAGAAACAGAACAACCTATTGTTATCACTTGTTTAAAAAAAAGGATATTGAATAATAGTGGTTTTTTAAAAGGTGCTCATATCCGTCACTCAGTGACGCTTAAGGCGCTTCAACATTCAGTATTTTCGTGCAAGGTATGATGAGACAAATTCCTTTGCATAGCACCATGTAATGGTTTACAAGGTGCTGTGGTGCAATCAAACCAGGAGCAGCAGGGCGAACCCCTTTTCCTTTTGATAATCGCATAGGGTTCTTTTATGTGCATAACTCAACACACCGGACCAACAGCTTAAGGACACAAGTGTCACGACCGGGACTGGAACCCACACTCTGCATGTTTGATGTTTATATCCACTCGGCCTTGACACGCAACGGCAACTACAGGGAATCAGGTTGTATGTACAAGTGTAACCACAAACACACACAAAATTGTCAGTAAATTTGAATTAATCATTGCTCAGCGCTCTTGCCCTGCTAGAACTTGTCCACTGTGCTATACACAAACTCACAGTCTGCAGGCAAGTCAGTTTTCTTAGTTCTTTAATTAAAATTTAGCTTGTAAAAAGCTAATTTCATCTTGTGCACATTTAATGGCCAACCCTTTTGAGCACCGTTTTTGTTCGTGATATTCACAAAATAATCTCGCTCTCATGGAATCCATTTCTATGGACCAATTTTTACAATTTTTGTTGTGGTGTCACAAAAATTGTAAAATTGCCTCGCATTATCGAAGTTATTTTTACCTGAGTTGTGCTGTACAAGTGTGTGTATCCAATGCGGTTGTAGTCTACTTTGAACTGAAATACACCGTACACATCAGGGAGCTTGAACTGAGTTGAGAACTTGCCATCTTCGGAAGAAAAACAAAAATAGAATAAAATTAAAAGAAAAGAAACTTTCATAAACAGCTGATTCATGACAGGGATTTACTCAATTGCAAAAGGAAAACTGAAGGGGACCTGATTGTCAAGAGGAACCCGAGTGTCAAGAGGGACCCGATTGTAAAGAGGGACCCGATTGTAAAGAGGAACCCGATTGTAAAGAGGAACCCACTTGTAAAGAGGAACCCACTTGTAAAGAGGAACCCAATTGTAAAGAGGAACCCACTTGTAAAGAGGAACTCAATTGTAAAGAGGAACCCACTTGTAAAGAGGAACCCGATTGTAAAGATATTGATATTTGATATTTTATTAAAAACAAAACACAAATCGTAGCCCGCAGGCCAAATTGGATGTGTTCTTACAAATTATTAAAAAGGTACAAAAGAAGTTAATAGAAAAATATGAATAGATTTTTAAACAAGATACATGTAGTGAAATTTTTTTTTTTAATTTATAAAAATACAAAAACATACAAAAATGAAGCAAAGGCAATAAAAACATTACAAAGTACCAGAATCATTTGTTTAAAAGTCTGGTATAAAATGGGATGGGGCTGTTATAAAAACGTTTAGTTCTGGTAGGCAGTAAAGAGAGCTGGTGACTGTTGCGAAGGGTTTTCCCATGAATCTCTTGCCTAGTAGGTGGAATAAGGGATTGTGTACAGATATTATGGGTAATGTCTTATGCGAATTTAACACAGTGCTCACTTCGCCAAGAGGAACCTGAGTGTAAAGAGGAACCTGATTGTAAAGAGGAACTCGATTGTAAAGAGGAACTCGATTGTAAAGAGGAACTCGATTGTAAAGAGGAACCCGATTGTAAAGAGGAACTCGATTGTAAAGAGGAACTCGATTGTAAAGAGGAACTCGATTGTAAAGAGGAACTCGATTGTAAAGAGGAACTCGATTGTAAAGAGGAACCTGATTGTAAAGAGGAACTCGATTGTAAAGAGGAACTCGATTGTAAAGAGGAACTCGATTGTAAAGAGGAACTCGATTGTAAAGAGGAACCTGATTGTAAAGAGGAACCTGATTGTAAAGAGGAACCCGATTGTAAAGAGGAACCCGATTGTAAAGAGGAACCCGATTGTAAAGAGGAACCCGATTGTAAAGAGGAACCCGATTGTGTAAAGAGGAACCCGATTGTGTAAAGAGGAACCCACTTGTAAAGAGGAACTCGATTGTAAAGAGGAACCTGATTGTAAAGAGGAACTCGATTGTAAAGAGGAACTCGATTGTAAAGAGGAACCCGAGTGTAAAGAGGAACTCGATTGTAAAGAGGAACTCGATTGTAAAGAGGAACCCGATTGTAAAGAGGAACCCGATTGTAAAGAGGAACCTGATTGTAAAGAGGAACCTGATTGTAAAGAGGAACCCGATTGTAAAGAGGAACCCGATTGTAAAGAGGAACCTGATTGTAAAGAGGAACCTGATTGTAAAGAGGAACCTGATTGTAAAGAGGAACCCGATTGTAAAGAGGAACCTGATTGTGTAAAGAGGAACCCGATTGTAAAGAGGAACCCGATTGTGTAAAGAGGAACCCGATTGTGTAAAGAGGAACCCACTTGTAAAGAGGAACTCGATTGTAAAGAGGAACTCGATTGTAAAGAGGAACCTGATTGTAAAGAGGAACTCGATTGTAAAGAGGAACCCGATTGTAAAGAGGAACCCGATTGTAAAGAGGAACCCGATTGTAAAGGGGACACACCATTTTAAATTGGTCGCAATCTGAAAACGCTCAACGTACAGAATAGCAACAGTTAATGAAAGAGAACAACCATTCCTATCTTTTTGTTTTCAATTTAAACACATACAATCAATCTGAGAAAATAAGGTTAAGTTTAATGAGAAATCACAGAAAAATGATGTATGCTTTGTCAACAATGTAAATTTTTTACTTATGTGTATTTAAACTTATAAAAGCAAAACAAACTTGTGTTTTTCACTCATCCTTAACTACATCATTTCTTCAAGACACACTTCAAGGACTTTTGTCAAACAATTATGGTCCAACTTTCTGTTGAATTCTGCTAACCCTACAGTAAAGAAGGTTGACTATTATTAACATACTTTTGCTGGACAGTCTGGTCCTGACAAAGGGGTCAATGCGCACAAACTCAAGCTGAACATCCTTGGCGGAAAAGGGCTCCCATTTACCATTGACAAGAATGTCAATCCATATGTTGTATTCCTATGATGCACAGAACAAAAATAAATAAATAAAACCATAAATAAATAAACATTTGTTACTACGTAAATGAACTTTTAAATCTTTACTTCAGAATGTCTCTGGAAAGTGGAGGGAGGAGGGGATTTAGGGATGTAAGAGACATCCTTTGATTAGTTTAAAGGAACACGTTGCCTTCGGATTGGGCGCTTTGGGCTATAAAAAGCATTTGATGTGAAATGAACATGGTTGGAAAGATATTTTAAAAGTAGAATATAATGATCCGCACAAACACTCCTCAAAATTGTGTGGTTTTCCTTTTGTTCGTTAACTAACACGGTCCGCCATTTATGGAAGTCAAGATTTTGACTCCCATAAATGGCCGACATGTTCCAACTAGTCTTATTTCCAGTCGTAGTACGTGCTCACAATCACATGCTAAACTATTATTTTGCTGATCAGAGTGCTGCTGTGGTGTGCCGTGTTTAAGTTCTTTCCTCCTGTCCACAATAAACATATGGTATATAAACAACACCGAGAGAAACGCGGTTAGTCCCATGTAAGGTTTTTACCCTGATTGACGAGGTTTCTTCTTTTTGGATGCGTCTTCAATTTTTTATTTTTTTTGGTTGCGATCCATTTTGACGTGAACGGTGTAGGTGTTTACATACACGCCTCGTATTCACGGCGAATAACCAGCCACATATTCCGAAAATAGAACACATTCAACACAGGGAGGTGAACAGCAGATGAGCCATTTACTCACCTCCCTGTACTGCATGTGTTCCATTTCGCAATACGTGGCTGGTTATTCCGCGAATACGTGGCTGTCAATTTCGGGCCCAATACTGTGCTAGCTTCGGCTCGGGTAGAGAATGGTATATTACCAAGTGTTCATCTGATAGGTTTACCAGGCCACTGGCTACGGCAACAGCCTAACTACTGGTCATCGTGCATTTTGCCATTACATGGACCATGGACGATGGTATTTACGGCTGGAAATACATATACGTTTCGCGGGACAGATGTCGAGGGGTCAGAGGGCGATGTTGTTTTTTTTAATCACCATTCACTAATTGTGATGCGATCAAGCTAAATGAGTCGTTTGTCGGGAATTTTATTACGGAGAAACAAGCCAAAACAGGCCAACAGGGGTAACATTTTCAAAAATATTTTTTTTGTAAATTCAAGTGCCAAAATATATTTATTTTACATTGGCGACTTCTTTTCTAATAAATAACATCACTAAGGGGTTAAAATTAGCATGGAAACTTGCCGATGTACATGTGAGAGAAAGAGAAATCAACGAAAAATTTGAAAACATTGTTTGCGTACGTTTGTTACGTGGAAAGTTGTGCACACAAGTTCTCTCAACTGTACTGTCATCTCAATGGGGAAAATACTACAAAAGTGATTTAAAACAATCACAACATACCTTTGAAAATGAATACGAGTGCCTCTCTTACCTACAGATAACTTCTGCACCTCAAACCCTTTGAAAAATCCTATCAAATCACAGTATTCCGTGTGTAAAAACACCAATAAGTTTATCGCGAAAGAAGCGGAAGGTTGCCATTACTGTGTACATTGCGCGTGTGATACATGGTACATACAATACGGTCCGCACATCCATAGAGATTGAACAGCAACTCGTGCTTTACAAGCGTTGGTGATAATAGGACTTCCGACCTTTGAACCTTTGGAGGGGATTTTTGCTTATGGGCACCATGTGCTATTTTTAGACTGTTGTCATGTCGAGATAGCGCATGTTAGCGCATAACCCGATAGCGCATAGCTGCATGTTAATCGCATGTTTAGAACTAATACAACTTGTCAAACTTCGAAGGCGTTTCGGTGCCGGTATTCGAAGTAGTACGCAGGGCGCCTGCAGACTGATGCGTGCGCGCTAAAAGGGTTTTAAACCCTTTTCTCTTTGTTTCATTTTCTCATATCACTTGGTGTTTCTGCTTTCACAACTTTTGAACAAAAGGTTTTATAAACATGTAGTTTTAAAAGTAGAAAAGCATAGCTTTTGCTCTTTTCAGATGTATAAAAAAAAAAAAATGACAAGGGTCGACGAACGACTCATTTTGCTTGATCGCATCACAATTATTAAACATTAAAGGTGTTTTATTGCATGAACAACTCTTAATAAGGATAAGGAACACCTCCAAACAGTAAAATTTCATGAGATTTGAAGGCAACGTGTCCCTTTAAGACATTCTTCTTGAAAACTGAATGATTGGAACTAATACACTTATGTAATAACAAATATATGCGAGGCATTTAGTAAGAGAACATGTGAGATGGACTTCAAAGAACAAAAAGATCATTCCAAAGGATTAAGGCAGCTGCTTGAGAATATCCCATCCTCATAATAAGCACAGGACTAATACTTTGATAATGTAAAGCAAGGTCGTGGTAAAGGGTTAATCTAAGAGGAGGCACCAAGGCAATGACCAGGGGCATGGGGGTTACTGCCTCTGTTGTGAAGTATCACACCAGAAGCCCAACCTTTACACTCTTGCTGACATACCACTTGGTCTTCTACTGTGTACGCAGCTGGTGTCTGCTTGCCATTGACAAGGTGATGTGAAACACGTTGTACTCGAATAACTCCTTCTTCCTTAAAGACCCATTGAGACAGACTGATGGCCAAATCCTGGTTGCCTGATGACTCAGACCTTCAAAATAATATCAAGTATTGAAACAAAAACCAAGTGAACGTTTGGTATAACTGAATACCTCATAAAAAGTTAGCATAGAATTATTACATTACAACAACAAAACTAGTTTCCAGTCACATTTTTTTCAATGGCACTATATATACAAACCCTTACACAATTTACAAAACACTTTTTTATGAACAAAAAACAATTTTTGTTAATCTGAGCCCAGTATGCAAGGACAACGCAGGTTAACAAATTAATTATTCCTTTTTTAGTTGTGCACATTGTACAGTGTCTCTGAATTTAAATTTCCCATGTTCAGATAAAAGTACATTGGATCAGAAACTGTTTGATACCAATTGTTTCCTTGAAATCAAACCAAAATATAAATTAGTCAGTTGCAAAGCAACTCCATCACATTCAATCATGAAAAATTATTACTAAGTGAATTAATTTGATAAATGTAGATAATTTTGGACTCACTTTGGGGATCCTGGTGCAGCCTTCTGAACAGCTGCCTGAAAGAACTTATCACTGAACATATCTAAGGAGCCACTGAATACAACGCGGGCATTGTTACGTGCCTGTAGAGCAGCAACAAGGAGAGTGTTTGTACCCACAGCATGGGGGTAGTCTGTCACCTCCTTGGTTGGGTTATGGGAGTAGGCTGAAGAGGATCCATGCAGGACATCTAGCACCAATGGATTCTCAGTATCAGCGGTCATACTAACATTAAATGGAAATAACAAACCTGATTATTTGGGCAATTGTAATATTACATACCAAACTCATTTCTCAATTATCCATCCATGAATGACAGTTGAACTTGGAATATTTACCCAACTGACAAAGTAACAGCAAGCTGTATTCCTTTGGGAGTCAATTACTTACTGGCCTCAACATAATGTTATGTGCATTGATTAAACAAAAGACAAACAAGTTGGCTCTACCATGATCAATGCTTACTGTAAACATTTTAAGAAATTCTTTTCATGTTTAGTCTTTAAAACATTCAAGTCTTACTCTCCTCTTAAAGGTTATCATTTTACAAACCTACTTTGGGATAAAATAACTTCAATCTACACAACACACCACAATGAAATAACTGTTAACCTTCTTACCCGACTCCATTGAAGAGAATTGGCAAGGAGCTCTTGGCACCAACCATGGTTGGGGCTTCAATAAGGTTTGATGGATCAGCAACAAGCAGAGTATGCTGTAAAAACAAAAAAAGGGAAAGCATCACTAATAATAATAACAATTATTATTATTTATTCGGCATATCAAAAGTACAAACAAAATACAGAAAGAACAAACCAAAACAAAAAGCCAATGGCACATGCCTGGAATTAAAAAAGTCAACTAAATAACTGACTCGAAAGCCTTCAACTCCGATGCCACTGGCTACAAATGCACATGAAATACACAAAATCCAAAATCCAAGAAAATTTACAAAAATCCCCCCCCCCCCCCCCCCTGGAACAAAAATAAAAATTTCAACGAAAAGAGGAAAACAAAGTAAAAGGATAGAACAACTTATTAAAACTCTGCTATGACCACCCAAGACATAGGAGTTGAGTACTTTTCATAAACAAACGTCTACAAATTCAACCTTGCTTTATTGATGTAATTATTGAGAAACATAAAGTTGAAGAATTAAAACAAAAACTATACTTATTTCTAAACATAATGTTGTTTTTCCCCCATAGTTTTTACAAGCTTTGAGTTGTTGGTGTACAAATATAGGCCTATAGCATGAGATTTCCCAAGGTTTATTTATTACACTGTTCACTTCCTTTAAGTTTAAAGGTTAGTTTGGTGCTGATTTCTGTCTGTTGAGCTAGCTGGACGATTTGAGAAATCAACTACATGTATTTTCCGACTTACCAGTCCTTCATCGCTGACATCATAGTTTAGGTGATCAATAACTTGTGTTCCTTCCTCATCAAATTCAACCCCGCACTCTGTACCAAGCTCTCTGATTGGCTCTCCTGAACAAGGAATACAGATATTATTGGCAGGGATACATGTATTACATGTACAGTATGCAAGGACAATACATGTACATGTACTTTCACTTCATTCCTGTATTGTGTAAACCTTATTGCGTACAGAGTCAAATGATCCAATACATACATATCAAGTTGTTACAACTTACAACAATGGTTCAATTTTAAGTACTAACCAAAACAACTGGTCCTAGTTAACTGACAGGTTTTGTAAAGGTGTAGTTTGATTACATTAACAAGTCAATAAAAATACCTATGTCTGAGTTTGCAGCAACTAAAACATTTCCACCTCCGTCAATAAATTCTGTAATGGATCCTTCTGCAATTTGGCCTCCAAACTCTACAAACCAAGAAAAGCAATAACAAGTTCAAGTTAGGGTTGAATTAAAGAAGTTAACTTAAACCAAGTTCTGAAATGTTTCACTTCATTCCAATCACTGTTCAGCATAAAGTGTACATTGTGTAGTTTGTCTGAAAGCCACTTGATCTTTAAAAACAGAAGTACGAGTACATCACATGTACTTGTATTCACATTTAACTACCACCCAAAAAAAACCAAGCTACATGTACCATAAACATTAAATGGTACATAATAACACTAATAAATCTGTTCAATATTCAATACATATGATCCCCCTTCCTTACAGCAGCTTATGATTATGCTATTATGCTATTAGTAACACTCAGTAACACTGCTAGTTTAGTAGAGTTAGAGTGCCTTGCTTGGTGATTGAAAATTTATTTTAATTTTGATATGTCACAATGTCAACAAAGTCGTTGTCATGATTCATGGAGTTAGTCATAAAATTAAAAAAATGGGTAAGATACCATATTTAACCTCCACAATTCAATACTTTACTATTCAATTCAATACTTTATTTCCACTCAATCAATCAAACATACATGGCTTAATACAGAATAGAATGTGGTTAAGTGGTGGGAGTCTCCAAAAAAGCAGAGCTTGTCGAGTAGAGACCCCCATGTTTAAGGTGTAAAAATTTGGCAAATCTGTTCACTAGTCTGACAAACATCATTGAAATAGGAAACTTGTAACTGGGGTTATCCAGTCTGCGACCGTCGGGAGGGTGGAGGGTTACGATTATCACAACTAGCTTTGGCTTTAATTTAAACTTCAAAAGTTTTATTGAAAATGCTCACCTTCAACCGACGGGCAAAACAGTACTAAATGTTGATAAATATACTCTCCATAATTTGCTAGCTTCAGACCAGGATCATCTGCTGTTTTAAATGTTAAGTCAAACCCACGATCTGAAAAAGAAGAAGAATCATTTATGGCATCCCATTATTGGATTACACTCTGCATAAAAACTGCTGACCCTGCCTGAATATCTACCCCTTTGAACACCTACTCCTAGTCCTAGTACCATGGTTCAATCCGCTCATACCGTCATAGTCATAAGTCTTCACGTACAAAATCCTATTCAAAACTTTCTGCCCTCCACGTTTATGCACCCGCTGTTCTTATTTTAAACTTTAAACTTATTTTTTCTTATTTTCAACATAGGGCTAGATAGCTCAGTTGGTACGGCACGTCAACCCGGAGGTCGTTGGTTCAAATCCCGCTCTAGTCAATTTTTCCTTGTTCAACCCAAAATCATAAACATTTACCGTCAGTTTCCCTTGTGGTTTGTTATTTGATATCTGATATATATAAACAGTCGCATCCCCTTATGGTGATCCCCTGGCTGCCGTTTCCCAGGTTGTATCTTAAACTTGGGTGTGTGATCCTTGGCTACACGGCAGTTTACGGTTGAATGGCTTCTGACTGGCACCCACCGAACAAGGATATTGACAAAATAGGGAGGCCGCCAACATAGGGCTAGATAGCTCAGTTGGTAGAGCGCCAGCACGTCAACCCGGAGGTCGTTGGTTCAAATCCCGCTCTAGTCAATTTTTCCTTGTTCAACCCAAAATCATAAACATTTACCCAGTCAGTTTCCCTTGTGGTTTGTTATTTGATATCCGTTCTTATTTTTAACGGGATCTTGCCAAGTTTAGGCTCTATAGTGTTCTTTGTTCTCACAAATCACATCCATGACAGAGGAACGAATCTCAGTCATAGTTCCACTGCTTCAACTATGAAGTATGAGGTTAGTTCCATTATCAATCATCACCGCAAACCTCATATAGTCATACTATACTCAGTCATTACACATGTAGGTCATCATGATGTACAACTACAAAAGTACAAGTCAAAATCTTATTCAAAACTTTTTGCCATCACGTTTTAATACACCGAGCTCACTGTGGTCTGGTGGTGAGAACAAAGATTAAAGAACACATAAATTAAAATAAAAGTGATATAGAGCCTAATTTTGGCAAGATCCGGTTTCAATAAAAGAACTGCAGAAAATGTCTTGTGTGAAGGGCAAAAAGTTTCAAACCATGGTGACTGAGAGAGAGTGATTGCTTGCGTGGAACGATAATCCAATATTGCGGCGGAACTAGATCCAGTAACTGGTATGGGGGGCTGGCCACAGCGAGTGCAGGTAGTATTCTACTGTCTGTGTGCACTCTGCGGCGCCCGTAACCAGTGCTTTCTTCATCAGTTGTCGACCATGTGATCTACCGTACCGATTTATTTGCTGCACCGCGGCGACGCAGTATGCAGGGCACCCGTTTAATTTTGAGAGTGATCTTAGAAAATAGAAGACAATCGCGATGGATGGTATCACCGATTGTCGACTTACAAATCATTGATTTGGAGCACACAAAATGATTGTGAATGTGTATTGAATTTGAATGCGAGTACAATTTAACGCATGATGTGATGCTCCACTTTTGACATACCGAGAAGCCAGAGTTTTGGCAGTTTTCAATTGTTAAGTCTTTTGTCAAGTGGGACATTTTTTTGTGGCTGGGTGTTTAAGAAATCATCATAGCAAATTGAGGTTTCCCATCGTAACTACAAAAGTTTTAGCTAGGGCGCTGGTACGACCGCAGATGTCAACATTTCAAAAAAACAAGTACAGCGCCCCAGTTACTGCACTGGGTGGGTCTAGTCTACGGCGGCGGAACGAACCTGAGCTGATGAGTCATATAATGCTACGTGCAAACCGTCCAAACCAAACTAACCGTCAGACTTATGACTAAGTTTAAGTTACCCAACCCAAGTTCAAGTTGGTGTGATGCCTTACCAACTATATAATTTAGATTCAGATTCAAAAATAAAAAACCAACATTATCCCAATTACATCACTATATCATAGGACGCCCTGTATTCAGGGCGTCCCTGAAATCGAGGCAAACCTTTTACCTCTCTGCGCGCGATGTAAACAGTCCCTAGATACAATTTTTGTGGTTTGACTTGCCAAGCAAAGAGTCTTAGAAACATGTAAGGCTCCACTGGTTTAGTTGCACTTGTAAATGCAAAAAGTTGTGGTATTTTAGGCATTTCTACAAGGAAGGTACAAAAATATGTCATACTGTCGGGGCCATAAAAAAAAATTTCCCCACCGAAAAAGTTTCATCAAACACTTTTTTAATTCACAATTCACGATGATCAAATCATGTGACTGAACATTCTGCTGAGCATTCTGGGGGAAAAAATACAGAGGCTTAAAGAAGCCACGTGCCTTATATCATTTTCTAGTATTACTAATAGTCTGGAGAGTTTTTTTTTTAACACTCAATATCATTATTGTTATTAATATTAAAATTTAAACATCGGCTTTGCGATTCGATTATCACTGTTTATTTATATGCTTTATTATAAATGTTAAGAAACATAAAAAGACACAAAACTAAATAAAAATAAGATTTGAAAGCCAAGAAAATTTACTTTTTTTTTTTTTTTTTTTTAAAGTTTTTGCAAATTACCATGGTAATTTTTAAAATTAAATAAAAAATATGTTGAATAAAATGAAGACAACTGCTGGCTATAGAGTCATCACTAAATCTCACAGAACACTTGTAGTCACTGCAGATGTTTCTTCCACGTATGGCTTCACCCGGACACCATACTTTCTTGTTTGCATCGAAAACAGGTCAAACTCAAAACAAATGGGACGCTATTGAAGTCATCGAAGATCGGTGCGTGGTGTGAAAGTTCCATGTCCATCACGTTTTAATATATGTTTGCATATTTCTTATAAACAAAGGAAGGTAATTAGGGCATCAGTTGATTATGGAATAATTTTATTTTTTTTCAATTCAAAGAAAAAGGCATACCATAGTACATCGAAAACCGGACAGGGGAGGATATTATAATCAGACTTATTTTTTCTAATGCTGTTTCTAACGGTGTATGCTATCTTAATACCGTCATTTTTTCGCTTCCGTTTAATTAAGAAGGACCCCCAAATTGAGGTATAAATTCACCTACCTTGCAGCGACCTGAAGAAGATTGAATGGGTTTCCTTTGTGGCCATCGAATCAAACAAAACTAATGTCTTCCCACCTCCCTGAACTGTAGAAAGAAAGGCCAAAAGGCCGCAAAAAACTACTACCACGCCGACCGCCATGTTAAAAATGATGAAGAAGGAAGAATATTACATCAACAGAACAGTGATAGGGCAAAGGCAAGAAAAGCAGCCGGGTTCTACAGTTTTTAATTTGGTACTTTTGATTAATAATGTAACCAAAAAATGATAATTCCTGCTCTTAATATTCTTTCCTGTGAAATATGAGAAAGATGTTAATTGTTTTCATTCCATATAAAAAAGATAGAACGCTTTAATTTGGGACCTATTTTGTTTAAATACTTCAAACTGTGTGTAATTTAACCACTAGCTTAGGGCCAATCAATTTTAGCCAACGTGGACAAAGTCAGAGGAGTAAAATGCAGACGACCAAATAGTCAGCTAGTCAGAAACATATTAATTTTAAACTTGTGAAATGTAGCTAACTATTTGAAGTAAGGATCATGAACTTTTAAGTTTAAAACTGTGGTACATTCCTTATCTCTTTGATATTTTGAGTCTGAAAGAATCAAAGCAATATTAAACCTAGTTAACGCTAAACGAAGTCGCTGTTAACTTATTTGACCTTTACTTCATGAATGACCTTTGACCAATTTTGTAAAACATTTCCGGTTGCACATAATTATCAAGTATGGTGCTCTTGCAAGGTAACTTAACTTGTTGTTAAACAACACTAGAAACCAGACTTTTGTTTGGCTCAAAACGTACACTACAGCGATCTTGTTTATTTCTGGAAGTAAAAACGAAAATTGTCCACTGTGAGTGTTGTCTATAAACAGTTTTATCAATGTAGAAATGACTGTCGATATGCCAAGCTTGACTTATGTCGCCCTGTATATGGTGGGGGCCAGTATAGTTGCATCAACGCCTCGATCTGCCACCCACTGGAAACTCCAGAAAGGACCCGATGGTGTTGTTCTTGTGCAGCCGAGTTTGGCTGAAGATGCAGTAAAAGTAGCAAGTGAAGATCCCGTGTTAACAATCCTCACGCAGCAGAAGAATTATGGATATGATGATGAGGAGGAAGGCGGCGGGGAACACGAACAGCGAGGGGTGCATCCTGAAGGAGAATGTGTATCATGTGAAAAGGCAACTGAATCAGATCGTCAACAACAACAGTGAGTAAAAAATATTGTTGCCTTTGGGGAAATTGAAGTTTTTAGTTTTAAAGTTTTTAGTTTTTGAATGATTTTAAGGCTAAAATTCCTTGTCCGTTCTGGCAACCACTGTATTGTATCTCCATTAATTAAGGTTACATTTGGGTCAAATTGTATCCTTACCTTTGAACACTTGTTTTAATAACATAGACTTACATACATACATGTTTAATTAGACTACGTCCATGTATTCATTTTCATTTTGTTTAATATTTTCTGGAGAAGTGTGCACAACAAATCCATTATTACTATTATTAATGTTTGTGTGTTGCATGTGTAGTTTTTGTTTAGAGAACTACATTTTGTAGTAGTACTAGTAGTTCTGTATCTGTAGACTGTAGTCCTACTACCTGATAGCCCCAATTAGGGCCAATCCTAGCCCACCTTGTTGGGCTGTAATGGCTCTCTTTTAACATCGGTCTCATCCCTAGCGCGACTGCAAACCTATTCTTGTGCCCCACTGATTCAAAGCTCAAGTCAATGGGGCACAAGAATAGGTTTGCAGTCGCGCTAGGGCCAAGGATACAGAGTGGATTGGCCCTAATTGGGGCTAACTATCTGACTACTACTTTAGTACTGCAACTTTTTACAACAAACATATTTTTGAAAACAATTGACAATGTTTGGAAAAATGAAATGCAAGTGCTAAGATTAAGAATGTATACATGGTATAGAGAGTAGAGACCCAGTCACTGATCAATACATGGCATTGGAAGGTTATCTGTGTTACTGTTTTAGTTTTAAGCAAGTTACATTGTAAACAAAATAACGTGTCATAGCTGAATATTAAGTTTGGATAGAAGTATTAAAATGTTCTTTTAATTAATAGCTTTCTTGATATCTCCCAGAAAGAGGAACCTTGTCCCTTCAGCATCTCAAGAGAGCAATTCATCTTAAGGCTTGTATTTACAAACACTTGTCTAATTTTTCTGGTATCTTCTTTCTAGGATGAAAAACAAGAACTTAGATGTCCTGGAGTGCACCAAACATGTGAACAAAACAGATTATGATTCATTATCAGGGATCATTGATAGAAGAAAACATCCAAGTATCCCAGAACCAGAGGTGGCACTAATATTTAAAAGAAGTGACAGTGATCAGGTGGATATGTCGGTGCTTGAGACCTCACTCAGAGAGGCAATAATGGTGGTAAGTCTGTTATCATATTTATTTATCTTATTTCTCAGGCAGTCATAAAAAGGTACACACAACCAAAATGGCAAAAACTGGTTTTGTTTTTTTAAGAGGAGCTCCAAGGTAAAATTCAGTTTTATGACGCAACCATTTTTTCCAATGGATAAGAGTCCTCATGAAAGTGGGGAAAAATTACAAGTCTCTAACCTCATTAAAAACAGTGTAAAATGTAATTTTATATGATCGTGACGGTAATAATAATTTTTGTATCTGTCAGTGATACTCTTTCAGAGCAAAATTTGAAACATGACGTCATCAAACACCAAAAACAAGTGGGTCGGTACAGTCCAAAGAGGAAAGTTTCACCCTTTTTTTACAGCTTTAAAATATTGAAGTGAATGAAGTTTGTAATTTTTCCGAGGTAGGCACACTTTATGTCTTTGATAAAGTTGCAATTTAAGAAAATAAACACTATATGCATTATATTTTTCTTATGTTTGCAGACGCCCAATTCACTGTCAGTTCTGAACCGAGTGGGCAACTACTGGAGAATTAAAGGGAATACACTTCTAGCAATTGAGTGCTTTCGTAAAGCTCTGTCGATCTCACCTACCAACCCAGATATTCTACTCAACCTAGCTAGGGTCCTGTTCAATATGCAGTACCTACCAGATGCCCTTTTCCTTACAGAAAAGTCATTACAACACAAGGGACCAGATCAGAACTCATGGCTGCAACATTTTACCATGGGGGAGGTGTACAAAGCGATGGGAAATTACCAAGAGGCCAGCGTGTACTTCAGGCATTCTTTGGATCTTAACCCCACCTTTCATCCAGCAGAAACACACCTACGAGAGATGGAACAACCGTTTGTGACCACCAATGCAACTGTCTATACCATTCTTATCATAGGGGTGTTGATATTTGGTGTGTGTGTTGTCTTGTATTACATCACAGAAGCGTATTTGAAAGATAATAACCAGTACCCGAGACGATCACCCAAACTTGCTGTCCCATGGGATCGGGTTCGATTCCCAATTCCACCACGGCTGATGAAACATAAAAGAGGTGGAACATGCTAATTTTATCAAGAATAGCGGCATAAAACAAGAAGCAAAAGAAAAGAGTTAATGAGATGATTAGTTTGTACAATCTCTTTGTACAGAAGATGTGATTTATATGAAGGAAACGATTTATTTTAAAATTACCACAATGATTCCAACAAAAATGTTGCTGCATTACTGTGTAAGTTCTTTTTCACTGTCTATGACAAGGCAATTTATTTTTACTTTCCAAAACCGGGACTATACACAGTTTAGGAATAGTTTCCATAAACCGGGGCTATACACAGTTTAGGAATAGTTTCCATAAACCGGGGCTATACACAGTTTAGGAATAGTTTCCATAAACCGGGGCTATACACAGTTTAGGAATAGTTTCCATAAACCGGGGCTATACACAGTTTAGGAATAGTTTCCATAAACCGGGGCAATACACAGTTTAGGAATAGTTTCCATAAACCGGGGCTATACACAGTTTAGGAATAGTTTCCATAAACCGGGGCTATACACAGTTTAGGAATAGTTTCCATATACTTTTTCAAGAGATAAGAGATTACATTTAGGATTGGCCACCCAAGCAGCATATTTAAATGTATGGCACCCATTTTGATAATTTTCTTGTCAAGCGTTGCTTCCAAACTGCTTCCCAAGCCATTGTTAGCAGTTAGTTGAAGCCTGCTCAACAGATAAATATAGCTTGATTCATAACTTGATTCAAAACTTTCATGTCACCTCAGCTTTAAATGGAAACATACATGTAAATTAATGCAGCGATCTTATATTTGTTTCATCTAAACCAATATAATACCACAAATTAGCAGATGTTGATTGATTACCACAGTAACATGCATTGAAGTAAAGGCTATTCTTAGCAATATCATAAGTGAAGGCGGCAGCTGCAGCCTAACTAAACTGAAAGCAGAGGGGAAACTGTCTTGCCCTTTTTATGGTTTACATTATTATTGGCTACAGAGAATATTGCAAGGATTGCTGCCACATCTTATAAAAAGATGTTATCAGTCAGCCTGACATACTGTGTACTGTATGTTACAGCACAGCCCCCAAATCAAGTTGAGTCTTTGGCAAATTGAGCATGTAAATCTATTTGGATTATCATTTCCGTTGCTCTCTTATCTTTCAGTATCCAATCATAGCTCAAACCTGTTGGCATTTTTATTTAGAATCTCTCTCTATCCAGTAAAGTTTGACACATAAAAACCTCAGCATGAAAACCTCTGAACTCTGTTAAGTTATATTATGGAATAAAACATTTAGTAAACACTAAATAGTGCTTACCATGACATGCATTGGTGTAAGGAATAAACCTAATCAAAATATGGCATGATATTCTGATGTGACCATAATGAGCAGGGCTGACTTGACTCTCTAAAACAGGGGAATTTTTTCGGTGGAACATAATAGAGTATATATTTAAAAAACACAAATAGATTGAAACTAAACTTATGCGTCCAATTTCCTTTATAAGAGAAAGATATCTTCCTCAGGCAATCTGAGTATTCTTTTTGCTGAGTACTTCCACGCAGAACACTTGTATTGTAGGTAATTTTATTTATTTAATTAAGTTAAACATTGTTTTTATCTTTTTCAACTTGGATTAACTTCAGTGAACTATTTCTGAAATAAACAAAAGTATAAACAAAAACTTCTAATGGGTTTCTTCATGTATGTCAATCTTTCTCATTTCAATTTACTAACAGCAAAATGTTGCCTATTTACACATCAATTGAATGTACGTAAAAGCAAAATATATTATAATAAACATGTTAATGGTTACATTTATCAAACAATCATACCCGTTTTAGCAGTACAACAATTGGTTTATGTACAATGCAAATAGTGGTGGGCAGAGAATGTAACATCCTATGCAGAATTTGTCATGAAACTCTTTCTCATAACATTAAACAATCAACATTCATGTCTTTATCATAACTGTATTGGTTACTGCACTTCGTGTCCAAGCAGCAATATTTGCTTTATTACTAATTTATTTTCTCTCATTGGGCTCCACACACATGTACATACAATACCTACATTCAAATAAGTTGGTACAGCAGATCAACTGAAGTTGCCTATAGGCAATTTGTACCTGAAAACTAAGTTGGTACAGCAAATCAACTGAAGTTGCCTATAGCCAACTTGGAGAGAACCACTTTATTCATGATACTTTGTCTGAACCCAAACTCTTGTGTTTTAAAATAAAACTTGTTTCACGAGACCGATTCATTGATGATTAAACTTTCAAAAGTTTATATATTTTTTATCGAAAATTCTACAACCTTGTTCCAAGACCACCAAACAACTTATCTAGGCCTATGGTAAACTATTCCAAAACGTCATGTTAGCTACTTATACTATGTGATAATACCTTTTTATGAATTTCGATAAACAAAGAATCATAACAACATTTTAGCTATCATTAAGGTTAGGGATCGCACGGATATTGAACTATATCATTATGGAGCTCAGACAAGTCGACGGTTGACCAAGTCGACTCGAGAAGAGTCGTTTGACATTAATCGTAATCTACAGAGATCAACAATTCATCGTGCGATCCTAACGGGTAAAATCTGTCAGCACCATGGAAGGAAATAACTCTATGAATCTCTTAATTTGTGATGCATAATATAAGATAGGTAGCACTTTCCGTTTTATTTCGATACTTCGCATGACGGAGGTAGCCCACAGTACATCATCATAACATCTCTGGGAGCTCCTGAGCTGTCTATGCGATCACATGATCGGCTGCTCTTGCATTCCACCCAACTTAGAGATCTTCATGATTTTTCCCGCCCAAGATTTGTCCAGAAGGAGTGTCAGGAACGCATCAGTTACCTCCGACACCCTAGTATCAAAGCACGCAATACGTAAAAAGTAATTGGATTAAAATAATCATTAAACTTGGGATTGTCAGCGAAAACTTCATAGGGACTCACTGGAACAAAAAACTAATTATCCTTCTGTAGTTCAAGGTTCAAAGGTTAGAAGATTAAACCTATTTATTGTCATGATAAAAAACATGAAATTTGTCTTCCCTGTGAATAAGGAGAATAACTACAACGGCATAAAAAAAACAATCAACAAGGGGTTAGAATAAAAAATTACAAAATCGTTCTTGAAGCAGGCGGCTGTCCTTTTAGGTGGTGGAATGATGAGTGAAGCACTCTTGTGTGGCCATTGAGCGGGGTGACTAATATTAATAAGGCAAGAGCAAGGACTCGAAATGATTTTGCTTTCTGTTCATGTGTTATTGAGGGACATGTGGTTCAAATTGTACCAAATTCACTCGTTTAGGCATAGAACTCCTACATGTATATCATTTTTACGGATTAATGGGGTTCATTTATGACCAACTCCTACAGCCCACGTCCAGTAGCCAAACATCTGTAAAGTGTGTTTTTAAACTGTACATTTTGTAGTATTTGTTTTTACTAAGGACACAGGGGCTATAAATGAAACTTACAACATGTGATGTGAACCATTTAGTTTCCCTTTCACACGGTATACATTGTAACATTATTTTATAAGGAAAGGGATCAGAAGGAAAGGGATCAGAAAGAGAGGGAGAATTTAACAATTGCATTATAAACAAACTTACTGCAATATTCCTGCTTTCTGTTGAATTCCCTTTGCAAGTGCACGATCTGATTCAGTCCTCAGTATAACATTATCTTCATGTATCATAGCAGTATCTACGAAAGACGGGCACAAGACACCTACTGTAATACCAGATGCCTTGGTAGAAGGGTGTGCCTGAAGACAGAGTGGGAACATTAGGAATCATAAAACTCATGAGTTTCTCTTTAGTTTCCTAATGGTTTTTATTTCACAGTTTCAACTTGTTTTAGTGTTAAGATTGTATACAGATTAAGGAGTGTGGTTTGGGATAAACACCAACAAAAAATACAGCAGAAACACTAACTTCTAAAAGTGACCCTCAAACAACAAGGAAATAATGTGCCAACGACAAGAAAATTTATGCAGCTACTATAGTATACAAAAACAATGATAGCATTACTTTCCTTATACATGGCCGCCGGGGCCGGGGGGCCCGGGCCCCCCCCCCCCCCCCCCCCCCCACTTTTTTTTTTTTTTTTTTTTTTACGTCGGGAGGGGATAGAGCGAAAAAACAGGGACACCACAAAAAAAATTATTATTTTTTATTTTATTATGGGGGTTGTTTTTTTTTGTTTTTTTTACCCCGGAAATAGCCGGGACGGAGGTTGGGGGGGGGGGGGGGGGGGGGGTGGTAGGCTTTAGTCAAGGCGCTCGAAAACAGACTAGCTCAAACGGCTAAACTTGTGACATTGCCGTTCGCGCTGGTCGTTTTTCGTGCGTGATGTATACCATCCGGGTTTGCCGCGAGCGCCTTGACTATAGGCTACGTACCCGGTCGAGTGCATTGTATAGTCTGGTTCCATGACCAAAGATTCCCGGACGACAGGTGCCAGTCGGAGATTTTGGGGGTCTGGGAACCAGACTAATCATTGTACATGGTGCTTTTTTGGTGCTTTACAATCGTTCGCGTTTGTCGGTCGTTGACGTTGGGTTTACCAGTTTACGACGCGACGTCCGTGGATCACAAAACTAATGAGACCCAAATCACGCAGATATCAGTAAACTTGTCTGGATGTGTTCTGGTTTCTAGTTCAATTTTGTTACAAAACATGTTAGTTTGGTCAAAGTCTGACATTTGGTCCATATAACCTTAATTTAGAAAAAAAATTAAATAAAAAATAAAAAAATTTGGAGCACATTACACGGAATTACAAGGTAAGAAAAAGAAATGCGGTCGGGCTACCGGACACATTGAAGAATGAATATCTATTATTCATTGGTTTTTATTTCAAGTAAGTGTTTAGAAAACCAGGATTGTACTTTGTGTTCTTAAAAACTTTAAAAATATTTCCTCAAAAAAGTCTGAGGAAAGTGGCCAGGATTCACCTTAGGATATGCACCACAGAGCATCTAGGATCAACAATTTTCCCGGGGCCCTTGAGCGGGCCCCGGACCCCACGACGTAGGGGCTTCGCGCTTCGCATTGTATGTACCCCCTCACAGTTTTCACCACACCAAGCACCAACCTTTATTTTTCAAAGTTGGAGAACACTGAAATTAATTAATTGATCACATAAAAATACCCACATTTACAAAACTTTTTGGGTTCTCCACATTCATGTATACCTCCCACAGATCTGCCTGGCGGGCCTGGGCATAGCTAGGCCTTTGGATAGGTCCATTGCTAAAATGGTTCCGACCCCTTTTCTAATATTATGCATGATCCTCCCCGTAACTGGGTCCCCGTGTTTACAAATGCATGTATTAGTATTTCCCAATATTTTCAATAAGGGGAATTTTTATAAGGGATTATTTTTTTCATCAGACACTTTCACCCCCTCCAACAAGAACAATCTTAGAATTGCCCTTTAAGTCAGTATCACATGCGTCTTGAAAGCAGCTTTTCTCACGTTTTCACACAAAAAACAAAGGGATTTGGACTCTCCCTCCCCGGATCTGCTGATCCAAACAACCCAATGTTGGAAATTGTTGGTGCCCCCCCCCCCCCCCCCCCACTTTTAAATACCTTCCGGCGGGCCTGCCTTATAGAAGAAAACGAAGGAAAATACATAATTTTAAGATCTGAAATACATCACTCACCATAATAGATTTGGATAAACCGATAACAGCATGTTTGGTAGCTGCATACGATGGCATGTAAGGAATGGGTATCAGACCTGAATATTATACGGACAATTAAATAAGGAAAATACGTCGCATGTTATAATGAACGAATCAAGAGAAATCTTTTCCAAATAGGCCTAAGGTGCAATTTTTGTTCCAAGAGCACATTTGAAGATTTGCGGAAACTCAATTCATTTCAGTCAGATACTGGCAGTCCTGCCTTTTTCATACGTCAGACGAGACCAGCTGAATTTAAAGGCAAGGGCTAATCACAAATAGTTGTAAAGGACTTTCTGGGGAAATTGTTTATAAAACATCCCACATACTCTGTCTACTTTCAGATTTATTTTAAATACTCAAAAAGTTACACGTTTATAAATCATTGACCAAAAAAATACAACAACAATACAACATTAATTTACAAATTAAAGCAACAATTAAAAATACTTTGGAATATGTTTATAAAGATAGGAAAACTGTTTTTAATCAACATCTATAATTTATTGTAGATTTTATACTAACCTGCCAAAGACGACAGGTTGATAATGGTACCACCCTCACCACCTTCACTCAGACTCATGTGTTTGAGTGCAGTGTATGTACCTGACAGCGTTCCTTTCTAATGATAGAATATCACAACAAAGAATACACATGTTACAAGAGATTAACACAAATCAGAGTTTATGCATATTAATTAATAAAATATTACATTCTTTAGAATGACAGCATTTGTATGTATATATTATAAGGATATCTAAACTTTTAACAGCAAAACAAGTTCCGGAATCTGATTGTTTTCATAAGTGGAACCGGAAAAAGTAGGTCAACTGTGGTTATCATATGATTATACAACACAGGTTTGGAATTGGTTGACCTATATAGGAAGGCATTCAAGGCTGAGTATAGGGGGTCATATTCCAAGATTTAAAATGAAACAATTGAATGTTGATCTTTTCGGAATAACTTAATCGCTCTAATAATAATATCTCACCTATACCAAAAGGTCCGTATCGAAAAACATTGCATAGATAAATCTGAATGCATACAACTATCATTGGCTTGAGTCTAACTTATACTTCCTTGTTTGGTAAATATGGTAGACTTAGATGTCCGTCAACAAATTATGAAAATGTTAACCTTTTGGTACTCGTTTTAATTTTAGATCTCATACAATTATTCTGAGATACTCACCACGTTAACGTCCACACACAGTCGCCAGTTTTGTTCGTTCTGAACACCAGCGTTATTCACTAACAGATTGACGGTACCAAACTTTGTCTTGGTCTCCGTGAAAGCGGCTGGAAAGGTACAGAAAACAAAATAACAAATGGGAGAAAATCAAATCTCTTCCCATAGGCTATACCGCAAGTTACACACGCTTGGCATCATGGAAGAAAATAGATGCTTCCCGCGTTGCCACACTCCCTTTTGACCGAATGATAATCCACTAATTTAACTTAATTTCTGGTTCAGAAAAATATACGGCCTTAATGAGCAAGTTCAAACAATATCGCTAATATAGATTCTTGCCTGGGGTATTCCACTCCCCGTCTCATGTAATGATATTATAACTACCAAACATATGACGGAAACCTTCATTGCTGTTCAATACGAAATTAATTAGGCTCTGTCTGATGATGGCTTTGGCAGTGGCTACCGCCAGAACGCTGAAATGTCATATTCTCTTGCAGCCAACGGCAATAGCCGTAGCCAAAGTCGCTTGATTATTTATTCCGAAACGGCCTCAGACGAAAATCAATTGCAAACGATAATTGACCACGGATCCAACAATGGTCATCCAAACAGTTTCTTAGGGTTATTTTTCTAGATCAGTTTGACCCAGTGTTTAAGGAAGTTACGATACCATTGCGAACGTTAGTTTGACTATTTTTATTTATTCGTTTCAATTTTCTTTGGGGGGTCAAGAAAGTTGTTATAGGCACCTTCTATGTCAGATTCCGATGTGACGTCACAATTGACGAATATCACCTTTTCCTTCCCATACTTCTTGAACTCTTCCAGTGTTTCTTTTCCTTTTGGTTCGTTGATATCTGCTAAACACACGCCCTTAACGACAAATAATGAACATTATCAGAATTGGGAAGCCATTTCTTTCTCCAACATAGTGGTCCATCTCATAATTATCAAGTTTTCCTCAAGTTATTTTAAAATATCATTCAGATTCATCACCTTAGTTGGTTTATTGTTATACAACAAAACAAAAATACAAATGGACGATAAAAATATTACGAAGAATAATTAAGTCAACTTTACAAATATATACAATTACGATTGAGATGACAGGTTGAAAGTTTTGAAAACATACATCAAAACTGATAGAAATTGTCATGGATTTGTTTAAATATAAGATGATGGTATAGGCCTATCTGATATAGACATTCTTGATCCACAAAGTATTACTTTTGATGGCAGCCATGTCAACCATGACAAGAAGCTTTTTTTGTCAAAGTAAACACTGATTTATAAAATGCAAAATTATCAATAAAGATACAATTAAGTCACCTGTGAAAGTTCCAGCTAAATACAGTGGTCTAGGCCTAATGGCCTATAGGCCTGTACTTGTTGAGAAAACGGCTGCAAAAAACTGTCACCGGGTATGTTCATCAAGAACGTCAAATATCTCCACGTTTGGGCGAGGTGACAATGCTGGTGCCAACCGCATCTCTGGCCGCACCATTCACAAACATTATAACATCACGGCGGAAATTTGAATCTCCAAAGAATTCGACAACTTTCATTGATTTATAACCAACTTCAGACGAACTAATTTCACAGAACAGGATGTTTACTATACCTTTCCATCTTTATAACAAGAGGCTCTCGAAAAAAAGTACACACTTTTTGTTGTCGAGGTTATTACCAAAGTATAACCTTACTAAGACTCTAAAAAATATACCTTGACACCTTTCTGAAGCATGACCTCAGCAAATGCCTTCCCCAGCCCCTCAGCAGACCCCGTAACGATGGCCACAGTGTCGGGGTTGAAGTGCGCCGTTGCCAGGTCGAATGTTGAACCGTTATTTGTGCTCGTCATCTTGCTTGAGAATTATACGGTAGACCTACAGAAGATAGATGGAGTCAGGTTTTCACTAAAAGACAAATACGGTTGTTGAGTTGTTTGTTTGTTGGGTGGGTTGTATGCTTGTTTGTTTGTTTGTTTGTCTTTCTGTCTGTCTGTCTGTCTGTCTGTCGGGCGGGCTGTCTGTCGATCGGGCTGTCTGTCTGTCACCGCGCCCACACACCAAACACACGAAAGAATATTTTGAACATATAGAAGTCTTAGGCCTGCTATGAAATATCGACACTTAATTATTTATTATTACTCATTGGATGAATTCGAATAACGGTTAAAATAAGAACTCTTCTGCGATTTAGGTGGATTGAAGCTATAATGACATAACACTATATAGGCATTCTATTACGGTAAGTCACCCAACCGCGTAAGATGATGTACCTCCAGGGTGGGGGCATGCCCTCGGTCGCTAGGCCATCAAGGCCACATGGTGACATAAATCTCATTTTGGGTTGACGATGCAATAATGTAGTTCAGCAAATAAGGCACCTACTGAAACTGTGAAGCTCACTTAAAAAATCCTCTTTGAATTCGTCTTTTGTATTAATATTAATACTTTTATTTAAAAATCGTTACCGGTTCAGAAGAAAAGACGCAGAACTTTGGTATTTGCAGTTCGAGGATTCAGCCTCCTCAAGGAAAACATAGTTTCCTTATACATACATAATGTAACATGCATTAGTGTTTTATTTAGAATGTTAATGCTGTTACTACCTCGTTGATTTCAAAAGGAATAACATTTTTATTTGCATCAAGTCAAGTATAGTGAATTGAACACCCGAACTCTATATTGTGATAGTGGGTTTTAAAGAACTGGACAATGGATTAAAGAACTGTTATCGCAGCTCGGGCATTATGAACACAAGATACGTAGGCTAGCTAGCCCATGGTTCAATGCGGAGAAAACGCGTATCGTAAAACCAGTATAATATACCAATGTACATGTGTGATAGTTCCAAATGACTATAGAATTCATGTCAAAGGGGGATCAGTGTTCTGGTCTACCGACACTGTCAGCAACCTCCATTGGAGAAATGGTGGGCAGTAATGCATGTGTATACAGACGCACAACCCAAAACTATGTCCACCATATCTCAAAATGGTTTATGGAATAATGCCTTGTCATTTTCAGTTCCCAACGTTAGCTTTAACTTAAAGGAGCTGCATACGCTTGGTAATTGGAGCCTACTGATTGTGTTAATCCTATATGTAGGTACATACAATAAAACTAGCCTGTGAAAGTTTCACTTCAAAAGGTGATCGCGTTTTTGAGATATCACCGAAAAACTGGAGCGAGTATTTCTACGCACTCAGGAAGAATATTCCCCATAGGAATACACAGTCTGAGAAGCGTTTCTGACAGAAACGCTGCTCAGATTCAAATTTTGGGGAATTAAAAGTGATACATTTTTCCATAACCGCAGTACTTCGAAAATAAAAGTTTCTCAAAATTCATTATACTTACCCAAAGCTGCTGTACTTCTACCAAGTAAGTTTTTATTGCCATTAATTTTCAGAGCCATTACCAAACGTGTACTTTGCCTTTAGCGTAGGCCTACCGCCCCCGCAAGGTGAGCTGGAAATGCCACAGTTGATTGATTCCACACAATGAATACCAGCTATCAAAAATAACATGAATTGCAACACTGAATGAATTTGTAGTGTGGTGTGGTTGGTAGGAAAGTTCCTTCATGATACCATCACAACAAACATTTATTTTATTGCCCTATACCATTTAACGGACCTGCTAAACATGGCTAATTCATGGAGCCATGACTAAACTCACCAACGAATCTTCCCAGTGTGTACAGCCGTCCTGGGATTTGGTAACCTCCTGAGGCTCAGTGTTGACCGCGTATGATGAGGAACTACTGGTTTTAAACTGACCCCGTCGTGGATGATCAAAATGTACCTGAACAGGTTACGCAATTTTCTGTATAATCCTACAGTGCAGGTTGTATTGACAGAAAGAAATTGATAGGGAAACAATGCTACGCGGTATGAATTTAATATACCTTTTGCACTGAGCTGAGAGTAAACAAACCGGCGGAAATCCTCCACCAACTCTGCACAAACTTCCTTTCATTACGTGTATTTATCTGTTCAAGGTCCAACCCCCTGAACATAATGCATGACACCCAATAGCGCTGCTGCTGATGGCCACACGCTCTGTGGAGTAATACAACCACTAACACTGGATTTTCTCTGTAAATGTTTAATTCGCCATTATTGACTTTACTCAGAACTCCATGTGAGCAAAAAGTCCTTGACCTAGTATTATACAATACAAACTGCGGTAAAGTCATCAACTTATTAAACACAAACGCAACCACGGTTACACCATTGCGAAAGGTCCATTCCTAAGATTGTTGTCAAATAAAAGCCCTTTCCGATTAATTTATACATATTTTGAGCGCTTAGAAGTTATCTGTGACTGGTTGCTATGATGTTAAAACTTTCAACTGGTGCTTCAGGAAACTGTTCGTCTTTACATAAAACACTTATAATCTGTGTTTCTTTTGAATGGTCAATACTTGCGTTATTAATGATTCAACTTTGGTTTGTGTTAAGAAGAAATCACTAAGTACACTATGTACAGAAATGTAGGAAAGTACTGCATGGGGGGCACGCTATAAAAAGTTTATAACTTTTCTCTTTACGCACTAAAAAGGCCACAAATATTGTTTCATTTCTGCAAGATAATGTATACATTTCTTTGAAAAGGTTGTCAGACGGTTTTTTCCATGAGAGAATAACTTAAAAGAAATGAATATAGCATTAAAATAAATCTCATGTCTTCAAACGTTTATTTATCATCATGATTTGTTATCTAACCATTAACCATAATTATTCTTATGTACAAGTTAAATAATTTCTCTGTAATTATAGTGCAGTATACATTTATATTATCACTATGGGTGAGGTTCTCCTTATGCGAAGTCTCGCCACTAATCTCAGACCTCATTATACATGACACTTTTTAGGAAAAACACGTTGGACCGAATAGATGTGCTTAATAGGCCTATACTGATTATGGGCCTTCATCAATACCACCGAATCTAAACCAAAGTATGGTAAAGCTCGGTCTACCATTTTTAAGCCACACGCCAAAAGCTCAATCATTGGTTGGGCCTAAGTCAAAGCCCTTGCTATTTAACATGTGGAATCGAAGCCATAATAATAATATTTTGGGAAATGTCAATGATAATACAGCGTATTCTGAATATCGCTTGCAATCACATTGCACGTGAATATCACGTAACAAGAGGATACTCACTTTTGTTCTTCGTAAAATTACGACTAGAAACATGTGATCGATTGGTCAACTTAGAGTACTGGTTAATAAACTTTACATAAATGTACACTATTCTGGCTTTGTGAACAATACATCAAGAAATTGATTATTTTCTTTTTATACAAGAAAATCACTACACAATAACTATACAAATCTTTATCCCAAAACTTATATTTACTTATTGTAATGTAAGCCTAACATTCAACTCCTAATATGAATGCATTTTGCCAAGTTGTCTTCATCTTGTACAAAACGAGCAGATATTAATGCACCGTAAAATCGGCTTTTGCATCATTTTTTGAAAACATTCTGTAGACTCATAGTCCTTAGTGGAGGGTGACAAGTGCATTCAAGGAATAGCACAATACCCAAGGTTTCAGTTTTGATGTTGAGAAAAACAGAAGACAAAGGAAACAGACACAAAACTACATGTGTAATACATTTTTAATGAATTTTGTTGCCATCAAATTTGTCATATATTCATTCAGCGACCCAAATTTACAAACTGAATAGAATTTTTTTAAATTCTTCGCCAAAATAAAGACCTAATTTTACAAATTCATCACAGATCCCCATACAGACAACTATTTTAGTGATCACAAATCCCCAAGGAAAGCATTTTAAGGATCAAGAGGTGTGTAAAAATGTCTCTAATCTGGCCATAATTATGCTATTTTATAAGTTATGTACCAATCTTTGTTTACCCTTCTGATTTAAAAGGGTTAAAACGGAAGAAAAACAAGGGGGGAACATATAAAATGTCATTTAGTTATTTTTTCCAAACTTTAAAGACAAGTCTCATTGAAACAAAGCACCAAATACACACAAACTTCTCTTTTATGTGTGATCAGCACAATGCTGCATCATGCACTGCAAATCGTCTTTTTAGAATAGTTCACACTAAACTCAAATGAAAACTTTTGTACATCAAAATAATTGCACCAAACTGCTAACACTAACAGGATGCTATGAACCCCATGCATCTCAAGAAGAATTTGATTTGTTTCCCTTTCTATTCTGTTATTCACATGAATGTGAACATTGCTTGATACTTTCAAACTGTGAGATGAGCTTCTGTAATAGAAAGACCAGGCAATTTACATCATAAAACATCTAGGCCTACAGTGAATATTTTCTTGATCGATGAAACACTGCATTTAACAAAAATTTATAAAAATCAAAAAGCACCATCACCAACCCATTAAGCAAATCACAAAATGTCTACTATGTATTGTAAAGAAAAGTTTGAAGAGCATTAACAATTGTCCCATCCACTTGTAATTTTCAGTTAGGTGTGTTTATACAATACGGTGAAGAAGTTACCCAACAAGTAGCACAACAACATGTTGTTTGAAGTTATATTACAGAGCATTAAAATGTCTTCACTGCTCTATAAAGAATATTGTTAATTATAACTAATTGTACAGAATTATAATTATAGGTGATGATAAGTTAGGGAAGCATTCCCATCTGCACAAAGAAAACATTTACATCCTAATACCACTCCCTCCTTAAATTTTAGTTTTAAAATATTACATCTCATAAGAGGAAAATGAGAAACCAGCTGAAATTTTTCCCAAATAACAGTTGAAACACGAAGGGAACATCTAAATGCATCACCATCTTACCTAATAATTCAAGAAAATTTGTATATAACTTTTAGGGACTGACCCTACAAAAAGTTACAAGACTAATTAAAAAATGAATAGAAATAGGTTTTATTTTAAACTTGTAAGTCTTCCCACAGGAATGCATTTCTCTCAAAATAAGAAATTTCACCTCAATCTCTTTCCATTTTGGAATGTGATTGACATGTAGTTTAATTGTGATGTAAAGGGATAACTGCATGACATATTTATTGTATAAAACTTGAAGTCAGAGAAGAGATCTATTCTTCAGATCCATCAATTCTTCTTAAACACAGAGCAACCGATGAACAAATCTGCATATTCTTACATCATGTACCCATCTTTATCTATATCCTTCTTCTTTAGTTTGTTTTCCATGTAGAAATGTAGGTAACAAACGGGAGACCAGAAAAGTAGTTAGTAAGGAAAATAATGTTTGTGTCAATAAAATTGAGTACTTCAGTCTAAAAGTTCTACAATTGATTAAAATAATAAATGAAATAATCATTTGAATTGAACACAAATCTTTTTGATAAACAAATTGCGCCATCTAAATGTATCTGATCTGCCAAGTAAAAAGTGCACATTATTTGTTGTTATGTAAACATGACATTACTATATTAAACACTTGGAAATAGGCAGAGGTCACACTATTTACACATTTATTTCACTGCCAGGGTTTTGCTGTGAAATAATACAACTTGAAACAAGTACTTGCATTATGGAATATCGGGGGAAGAAAAAACACATGGATGACATGAACTTACTGGATCAGTGTTCTTTTTTCTAATTGTTGACATGTATTCTCTACGTTTCTTTTGATGCATATATAAATCATGATAAGTTCTGTTCATTCTTGACCATTCAGTGTACATGTACCTGTATGTATTATCTCTGACTGATTGGGATCAAACCATTGACAAAGACTCAGTTGATCATTCAGTGTACATGTACCTGTATGTATTATCTCTGACTGATTGGGATCAAACCATTGACAAAGACTCAGTTGACCATTCAGTGTACATGTACCTGTATGTATTATCTCTGACTGATTGGGATCAAACCATTGACAAAGACTCAGTTGATCATTGCTACTAATCACGTGTTAACATTAAATGCTTGTCAGTGAGGGAAGATGCATTACTTAATTTAATACAAGTTGTTACCTCTCACAGAAAATTGCTTTTAGTCCTTGAGAAAGACACACTATTGGGGATGGAACACAAGGCCTTCACTAATTTGTCACAATGTTCTATTGAAATGCTATTTTCATACTTTTTTTTTTAACATTTATTAATTCATTGTATTGATTTTTGTTATTTGTTTTTAGGGGGGTGTTAAAGCGTAGTGTTTAGATGGATACTAATTACAAAGCCTGCTTTGCTGTATTTCATTACCATACTTACTACTACATCAATAGTTAGTCAGAATGACTATGGTTGGATGAGGAAGCTGGTTTCCATGGTGATTCAGATGATTAAGCACCTCAGCCAATCGTCCAGCAGGATGACTACATGGATGCGAACAGGGTGGTGACTGGTTGATTTAGCTCAATCTTTTAGTATGACGAATCTGATTGAATGTTCTCAGAATGTTACCCAGCTATTCTCAGCACCTCCCAATCTAAACATGATAAGAACATTAGGATGTGAAATTTTAAGAAGAATTCTCATTGTTTTTATTTCGTTCAGTAGCACAACACAAACTATAGAGACTGATAAAAAACAACCAAAGCAAACTGAAGAGTTGATTTGGTAAACTGCTAGTTCTTCTCACAACAATAAAGTCCCATTCATAGACAAACTGTTAACATGACATCACTGCAAAATTTTATTTCAAAAGATTCCAACCATTCAAATTTTCAAATTCTACTTGTGATAAATATATCAAAATCATACAACACTTGGTTATTGCTTATGTATGCAGGGAACGATTTCCCTTGTATCGCATCGCAATTTGCGATGCAATTTGGACAATTTGCTATGCAATTTTAAAAAGTGGATCGCAAATTTGCGATCCAATTTGCGATACAATTTTTGCAATATTTATTCTTAAATCAAACATTTGACAGCATTTTTTCAAAACCTTTCATACCTTTTGGGTTTTTTTTTGCAAAAATCTCTCAGTTAATAAAGCAATAAACATTTTACTTTAGAGGCCATCGGCACCACCGCCCGACGACGCGACGAACGTAATTTCTGCCATGCCACAGTCAATCAGTACACACCGCTCGGCCAATGAAAAAATTTGTTACACGAGCGATGAAGAAATACAACAGCCAATAGAAATATTTGTTTCTTAGACTGTTTGCTTGGTCTGGTTCCCCCCTGTACATAGCACCTATGCACTGTACAGAAAACTGGTTTGCAACCAGACTGCATTCTTGTTTTACAGTCACACGTCCCTGTAGAGTTTTTTCTGATTGACGGTGATTTGGGATTTTATAACTAAACTGATGTCTCCTATCATTGCAAAGTAAGACAAAACAGTTGTTTAGTTATGTTAAGAACATCTGCAAACTGTAATAAGTTGTTGTTTTTCTGCAGGGAAGTTGGAGAATTGCATGAACTTTGGTCCTTTTTAAAATCATGTGTGTGAAGAAACATCGCTACACTTTCTACACGGCATGCAGTACGTTCATTGGGTGTATGTTTAATATTCAGTTGAGAGGGATCTCCAACTCACAACTGAATAACCTTCTCTAGGTTAAATAACTTGTTCATGTCCTTCCTTTTAAGAGGTTTTAAAGTTACTTTTTTTCTCCTTATTTTATTAAGTTTTATTCATGGAAATTCTTGGTGGGTCTTTGGTTTGTTGTTACATTGTTATTGTAAAATATCCGAAGATCCTTTCAAACTTGTATCTGACCTGTGTCCCATCCAGTTTTTTAGTTATTGTTGGTATTCAGGACATTATTTTTGTGAAAAGTTCAACAATAATTGTCTAAAGATAAATTGCGTCTGTTGATGCAATCATTTTGACATTTTCAATTAAATTCTAGTCAATTTCTTTCTCTTTTTTTTCCATAAATAAACTTGGTGCAAACTTTTTTTAAACATCTTACTTCTTAGGCCGATGTTGGTGTGTTTATTTCATATAAAACAAAGTCTGAACCTTAATAATTGTGGGCTAAATAAACAATGATTTGATAGTCATTAAATCAACCTCGCTCGATGTCGAGTTATTTAGCACGCCAATTTTTCCCCAGGTTCATGCCGAGAGTTGTGACTTTTTTATTTTTATGTCACAATGGAAGTCTGGAACTAAGGCCATGTGTACTTTCCACACAGCATTTTCAACATGCCATTTCCTGAAATTAAGCCTAAAACATAAAAACGTTTCACAAGTTTACATATTTGCAATATTTAAGCATTTAAAAATTTGCTATGCAAAATTTATGGACTGCTATGCAAAATTATCGTTTTGCTATACAAAAAAAATAATTGCATAGCAGTTTTGCTATGCAAAAAATTAGGATGAAATCGTTCCCTGGTATGGGTTAACTTTAATAACTGTTGGCTTTGAACAACAAGTAAAAGACAACACTTACTGGGCACTTGTAAAGTCCCCCCAGTCTGTTGATGCTTGTTGGGTTTGCTGTGCCGTGGGTTGTGTCGTTGGTTGTGCTGTGGGTTGTGGACCTCCAAATAAGTCTACATTTGACTGCACTTGATTATTGCCACCTGGTGGAAATTGTTATAATAGAATAAAACATTACAATAATGATCCTTGGTTATGCCAGGGAAAAAGGTTCAATCAAACCTTAACTCCTTTGGTGTTCTTAGGTCCCATCATCCATAAAACGTCTTCAACTCTATGGTACATCAACACACATGATTGGATTCTGATAAGACTAGAATGCATGGCTTCATAAGACCATGATTCGACTGGATGGTGTGTGGGTACAGAACAATCTACATCAACCTCAAATCATTGCCATAGTATGTAAGTTTAGGGATTACTGTGGTGGTTAGAGCCAGGTTAATGGATTGGTTTATTAATATGGTTTAATAAGATTAAAGGGACACGTTGCCTTGGATCGGGCGAGTTGGTCTATGAAAAGCGTTTGTAACTGTTTGTTATAAAATGCATTTGGTTAGAATGTTTTAAAAGTAGAATACAATGATCCACATAAATATGCCTTGAAATTGCGTGGTTTTCCTTTCACTTTGCGAACTATCACAGTCCGCCATTTTGTCAAATTTTTGACTCCACAAAATGGCCGACCGTGTTAGTTCACGATGTAAAAGGAAAACCACGCAATTTCAAGGCATATTTATGTGGATCATTGTATTCTACTTTTAAAACATCATTCTAACCAAATGCATTTTATAACAAACAGTTACAAACGCTTTTCATAGACCAACTCGCCCGATCCAAGGCAACGTGTCCCTTTAAGAGGATGAAGATGCTACTTACCGAAAATGCCAAAGTTATTATTAGGCTGTTGTAGTACATTTGGCTGCTGTTGCTGCTGAGTAAATACGCCCATTGAACTCTGACCTCCAGCCTGGGTACCTATTGCACCAGGAGAGGGTTGTATGGGTGGTTTAGCACCTCCAGGGGGTGGGGGAAGGAGACCTGGTGCAGCAATCCCACCCCCTGTGCTCCTAGGTCTAGATGATGATGTTCCAGTCTTCTTACCCTGCGATGAAAAGACATGCCCAAACTTGAAATGTATAGAAATGTACACTAAAAGATGAGCAATTAGCTAGCCGTGGGTGAATGTGGGTTCTTCTTTGTCCCACTACATTTCCTAGTACACAAAGATTACAGCCTAACACCCAGTCCAATGTTATACATAGCAACTTTACAGAGTATCTAACTCAAGGACATAAGCTCCGACTGGTTGGTGGACTGGAATCAAATCCACTACTTTTCCCATGGTAAGTTTCTTGGTTTATTTTACATGTATGTGCACTTCTTAGCCCAACAGTAGTACAAAGGACATATTACAGCTTAAAATCCAATCTGAACAAAACAGAATAATTTTGCTGACTGATACAAGCATAAGAACAGATGGCTTCAACTCTAGCTGATTTCCTCACCCCAATATTTATTTTAATAGTCTGTCCCTCCTTGAAGCCCAGGTCAAGCTTTGGGCCAGGATTCGTCTCTGCATTCTTTTCTTGTTCTTCAATCTCTTTGGACTGCTTTAGCCATCTGCAAACAAGATATATAACGATATTATTAAGTATGTTTATTGAACCAGGGTGATCCAATTAATCTTTACTAAACTATTGTCCCTGATGGGCTATGAATATATAATTCTGTCTTCTAGTCAACATCTATACACGAATTTTATTTGTATAACATGAAAACCAACTATCAAGAATTGCAAATAAACATATGTTAGAAAACAGTCAGATTGTTTTTGTAGGAGAATGGCATTTGCTAACAAGTCATCTACATGTAGTTGCCTCTTGAACAATGGACAGCTTGCCCTTTCTTTTAATTCAAAGATAAAAGTTTAAGTATTGAAAAGAGAAATTCATACATCCTTATTTTCAAATACAAAATGAGAAGAGATGAAAACTGTTGGAAAGCAGGTAAGTGGGTGGTAAAGAAGAAGTTTTTTACTTGAAGTGGTCTTGAAGAGCAACGTTGAAATCAAACGAGTCCCCCCGGTCTGTGAAACCAATACCAACAAAAGCCTTACGACCTGTAAGCCAAACAAATGAAACAGCAATGAGTATTTTATTTTAGCTACAATGTACATCATATGTTGCATTAATTGTGCAGGATATTTTTTTTAATAGTTGATAATATCTTTTGCGATTGAGAGTACACACCTGAATCTGATATTCTGACGACAAAGTAACGACTGGAATCTAGTACTGCCTCCACTGCTATACTAGGAAATTGCTCCACTGGTGCCTCAGCAAACAGTTCACCTGTAATGTAGAATCCAAAAAGAAAAGAGCATTCAATATGGAATAAGGATCCAATGGAATCTAGTTACCCCTCAGCTGTTATTACTATTATTTGTTCAATATTAGATTGTCTACAAAGCCTGATTTTGTATTATGCAAAACCCCAAAATGTGATTGCCTTCAAAATCCTGCAACTTGACTAATATAAATTAGGGCATAAGGATCTATGCTGATTAATTAAATATTTAGGAAAGTTTACCTGTTGTTTTGTCTTCAAGTTTAATGACGCAATCTTTTCCTCTGGCCACAATTCGTAGTCTCCCAATCCAATCTGGGCTATCTAATTTCCATTCTGATGCTCTGAAAAGGTGAAAGAATTAATTTGATGGTTGATGATTATAAATCTCTGTATTGTGGTAATGTGGCATTTACTTTAAAGTCATCAAATCAAACCAATGGAAGGTTGTGTTAATACATAGTTTTATTGACATTGACTAATCCATGTTGATTTTGATTTTATTAACCCTAATGACTAACAAAACACTCATAGATGGGGCCTAAGTTTCTTTACTCCAGTAATATTTCATACAAACTGTAAGCAGAAAAATAAAATGAATGAGTAAAACTTAAATAACAACAAATTGTCCACCATGATCATCATTCGATTCTTAGTTTTACCTTAAAATATCCACTGTCCATTTTGTTGCTAATGTTGAACACTGTTGAAAACTGTACGTGCTATGCACACCTCTTGCTTTTCTTTTCCAAATTATTTAATGGACATTTTTTTAAAGAAAGTTGTTTCGCAGCACTTTATGTCGATCCAGCCAATCATGTTTGTTTGTCAACAAACAAATTTAGCTCAACTTTTCTAACTTTTAAATAAGGAAATTTGAATGTTCCTTTATTTTTGCTATTCTCCCGGAGTAGCCAAATTCCAAACCAATCATAAGCAATGTTTAGCATACATTAACATAAATTCTTTGTGATTGGTTAAATGTTCAGCATATATTAACCTATATGTAGATGCTTTGTGATTGGTTAAATGTTCAGCATACATTAACCTAAATGCTTTGTGATTGGTTAAATGTTCAGCATACATTAACCTAAATGCTTTGTGATTCAAGGTTAACCTTTCAGCAGTTTTTTATATTTTAAAATTTATATTAATTTAAATTCCTGTTCCCCTGGGATATTCTTTGCCACAAGACCCGAAATTTTTACATCTGCGGTCGTACGACCACACAGATGTATAATTACAGCACCCCAGTTGTCAGGGGCGGATCCAGGATTTTTTAAACCGGGGGGCACAACCAGGATTTTGTATTAGAGGGTTAAACAAAAATGGGTGGGGTCCAGGGGCCGGCCTTACGGCCCCTGGTGTGGTCGGCATTTAACAATTCATCGCTTGAACGCCATACTGTTGCAGGTAGTATAGCATTAAATTAAACTTAGTCCCCAGAAGTCACAACGCATAAAAACTATAAATCGGCTGAACTTAACAAACTAAGGAAACGGAAACATAACTGTTCCCTACAGTCGACCTCTCGTCTTGACGGCAAATGCAGGAATGAAATCTCAAAATCCAGAAAAGGGAGTACATGAATGTTTAATCGACTGTAGGTATTCCAGCTATGACGTCATATTCAAATGTTTGTATCTATTGAGTTTGAGTGCTCAGGAATTTACTTAGATGAATACTCTCCCAGTTGATTCATTATCCAACACATTCCATTTATACACTCAAAACAACTCAGTATTTAATTTACGGGAGTGGCATTTACTAATAGCTTAAAATACTTTCTATAGTACGTAATCAATGACCGAAACAAAGGTCAGCTGGTTACACTAATAATGTCGTTTAATGGGCATTCAAAGTATAAAATACATTTTAAAAAATAAAAATAAAAAACAACAAACAAACGCAACCGTGGATTTCAGATTTTTGGGGTCGGTCGGAAAAGGCCAATAATATATATATTTTTTTGTATGCCTTATTGGAAATCAGATCCATATAAATCTTCTAAATTTACTGGAAAATGTTCTGTAACATCGATGGTGGGGATCCAGGGGTGAAGCCGAAGGCGAGGTCCATTAACAGCGGCCAGCCACCAACCAAGGTCAATACCATGCAGTGAAGACCGGCTCCCCACACTGTTATTGCCATTAATAAAAAGATACCTTTAACGAAGAAAAAGGGTAATAATCATCACAATATGTGATTTTTCTTTCGCCGTTAATTTTGGAAATGTTCCACTCATGTTCAAGGGCCATTCTTAAGGCTGTTCAACTTTTGCGTGGCTCCTAATCCCTTGCACATATTTAACTATAATAATATGTGCATATTTTGAAGAACCAGACTATGCGCTTTTTAAGTAACACTTTAGTTGGTGTACAGCTTTATGGTTTGCATTACCTTGGTTTCATGCGCGTACCAGCTACCTTATAATGATACATTGTCTGCACATTTACGCATACGCATGGTATGCGCGTACACGCGGCACCATCTGTCCTTGTCAACTCAAAATAACCAAAAACAATACGCGCAAAGAAAACAGTTTTGATAGTTTCCGCACAAAAAGCATGGTGCAAATATAACTTTTACACAACATTGTGCTTGTTTAGGGGCCATTTATTTGCTAGTTTACAGAACTGGTCTTTATATCACATGTTAATACACCCCCACGTGACCAGTCTTCGACCAATCAGAGTGCACAAATTCTCTGAGGTATTTATTGGCTAAAATTCCGCAGGGTGCCACCACTCTAGCTCCCTTAATATCTGGCCGATTACACTAAATTTTAGTCTTACCTGTCAAGATGGGTTAACTGAATACATACATTAAAAAAACAGGAAAATTGAACAATTCTAAAGGCCTTAAAAGGCGTCAGAAAATCGCAAAAGCTTCGTCGAAAATAAACACCATTTTGTTTTCGTTTTCCTGCTGTGTGTGTGTCCGGGTGAATGTGCAATACTCCAATGAGTCGGTCATCGTTCATGCGCATTGGAAAATTCACCAGGACTTGTTGATTTATGAAATGGGTAAGCCAGCTACAGTGAGTGGCCTCTGATGTGATGAACATACCCCCATTGAAGGATGATTCAAAAAAGGGAAAAATAGCCCAAATTCCACATAATCATAACTATTGCCGCTACAAACATATCCCCATTGAAGGATAATTCAAAAAAGGGAAATAATAGCCCGATATTGCCCTTATGAACATGAACTTACCTATGACTTGTACTAATGAAATAATCCAAAAGAACCTTTCACGTGACTGGAAAAGCAGGTTTTAGTTCATAAACTCCTGAATATTCAGTTTATGCAAACTATTCGACAATAACTGCTGATTTTAATATTCATAGAAAATTAAATATTCATTTTGACCTTTTACTAAACAGGTAATGGGAGAAATTTGTAGAACTAACAAACCAATTTTGGTATCAATCCCTCATAGCCTAGCGGTAAATAAAAATAGGCTATGCTCTTGTGCATATAATTTGTTCTCTCTTGATACAGGTTTAATTCCCGGTAAGTACATTGCATTATTTAATTGCTTGCAATGCAAATGTTCAATTCCTTCCACAAAGAGTGAGTGAATGATGGGGAGAGGTAGTGGGGGAGGAGGAAAGAAGACTGGGGAGAGGGGGAAAGAAGCGTGTTTTTTATTTTTCAAATTTTAGGATTTTACAAAAAATATATATATTTTTTTTAAATCGGTCCCCTATGAAAACTATTTATTTTACATTTTGGGGTACTAACCCTATCGATAGAATACATCCTCAGGTGTATATTGGTAAAAAAAATATATATTTAAAAAACGTCCAGAATGGTGGCTTGCTCCGGAATGTTTTCCTAATGTATTTTAATCTAACAGTCAATGACAGTAACAAGTGGTGTGGTTGCAAATAAAAAAAAATAAAAGTGAGCCATAACACCCAACATTAACAACAAACAAGGTCAGGTGTGCTTAAATTGGTGTTCACTAAATTAAATAAAAAAATGCAATATTTGACAATAAAAATTATTTATTAATTAAATAATTATTAATTAAATTATTGAAAGCTGTGAAAACTTACCTAAAACCCCGATTTGATGATCTTGCTGGTATTTTTGTAAACACCTGCACCTCCGGTTTAACACACAAAACACTTTCGTATTCAAGAGACATTTTGCTTCACAAAGTTAGTTTGAAGAGATGGAATTTATATACGAAACAAAATGTGAAGACACCACCATACACCAAATGCCATAGACTAACTGTTAACACACACGCAACGTCATGTACATCATGTACACATCCGACAATCGTACACACCGTGCATCCATTACTTCAACACTGACCAGCTGGTACTATTATGTACATGTAGACATACATATGTCTGTTGTTTACCAGGGGTTTTGTTATTACAACCTTTTCCCCTCAAATTCAGTGATGATAACACTATAAATATCATGACGGGGTCGAAGAAATAAAAAAGAGGACGAAGATGAGTTCTAGCGATTTTTCCCAAGATATAAACCCAAGAGGGCGCTATTTAACTTTGTTGACAATCGAAAAAACGAGCAAAAGACATGAAAGATGGCATCCAACAGTACGGAAATCTCTGTAAATCAGGAAGAGGAAGACAAATCAAAATCAGTAACTGGTAATATACATCTGTGTCAGTCTCAGTAAATAAGCAATATTTATAACTTTTACATCAAAAGATCGGATTCGAAATTGAAATGAAAAGATCGATGTGTCATGATTCAAAGTTTAATAAAATTTTGTATACTAGGCCTAGTAAAAGTACTAGTAGTATCAATACACCGCATGCAATAGTAGCTAGTGTGGTGTAGTACTAGCAGAACCATTATGATTATTGACAGATCATGAGATATATATACGAGCCACGAACCGACGTATGAAGCCCAATTCCTTGCCACAACCATGCACATTACAATGACGTGTTGTGTGTGGCTTCATTATGAAGCCACCCACAGACGTTTGAGAGTGGTTGTGGCTTCACAACAAGTTAACAACCATGCCATTACAATGCCGTGGTTGTGTGGCATGATGAAGCCACAACCACGAGACGGTGAGGGTGACTGGATTCGGGGGGAGGGGGTGAGGGTGAGGGTTTGGCCGGGGTAGGGATAGGGTTGGGATATAGGGTTAGGGGTAGGGTTAGGGTTAGGATTGACAATTGTGGGTGAGGGAAGGGTGGGGTATTTAACCTTGGAGGAACCAACCATGAAAGCGAGGAATTGGGCTTCATAAGTCGTCGTGAAGCATATATGCCTCCAGATCATTAAAGGTTAAACTAGCAGGAGTAGATTCAACCATACAGCTGGCAAACTTCCTTTAAAAGAAACAATTTTATGATTACAAAAGGGAACTGTTCGGGCACGACTTGCTACTTCCAAGTTCCATCCATGTTATGATGTTGTGTCAATCAGTCAAAAAAAAAGAAAATGAAATGACTGAGTAACTTCACTCATAAGCCAGATTTGTAATCCTAAGATAAAGCCCTACTTGTGTGGCCAAGCTGCTTGGCCACTCAAGTAGGGCTAACTCATGCTCTATGCTCATATACAGAAATAAAATGTGTCTAATTTTTGACTCATAAAGTATGAAAGATTGAGGATTGAGTTGTAACAAAGTTTATTTTCTAATTTGTTTGAGAATGGTACATTTTTTAAGCAGAAGGTTTTTAATTTTTCAACAGTTGTTGATGCATTTGGATGTTTTCTATTTTTTTTAAAACTTAGATATTGTTTCTGATGAGGGCTCAGATGAAGAAGAAGAAGGATCAGGAGGACCAGGAGTTCAAGAAATTCCTCCTAGGAATTTACCTCCTATAGATCTTAACCCTGATGATTTGGTAATGAAGATCTATCTAGCTTGATATTCAAGTATTATCACCAAGCAACGGGGGCTCACAGCTTAGAAAATAGCTATTTATAAATTGTCACTTCAACACTTGTCGGCCATTTGAGAGGAAGTTTGGACTGGACAATGTCACTAAGTTTGCTCATAAAAGTTCCTTGGACTTAACAGGTGTGAATTTACCAACCCTGCTCTTAAATGTTGGCTCAAGTAACTGGCTTTGATTTTGAGCTCTGAATTGGTCCAAAGAAATGTGGGTAATCCTTTAGGCATGGGGGCAGTGGGCCCCTTATGTGTTCTGGAAATTAGGTCATGGTCATCATCTATATTATAGTATGTCATAATGTGTTTGTGTGTGTGTAGACTTAGAGACAAAGTTGTGGCTAGATACTCATAATTTAATATCATTGACTGATATCATTTTTATTTTATTTTTTAACCTGCAGGATGTGGATTTAAACCATAGACGCATTGAGAAAATTGAAGGATTTGAAAGACTTGCACAAGTTGAGGTATGTTCACAAAACTGAGCTGGTAATCAAAGTTTTTATCTTCCTGATTTAACGAGGGAAAACTTAAGTTAAAAAACAAAAACGATTACTGAGTATAATTTGTGGTTTATTTGTTGACATTGAACAGTTTTGTAAAACATGTGCAACTGCTTTTGTTGAATACTTTCCTACTGGAAACAAAGATCACTTGAATTTGTTTACAATCCACAGACATTATGTTTGCGCCAGAATCTCATCAAGAAGTTGGAGAATCTGGAAGGATTAACCACTCTGACTGAGCTGGATGTTTACGACAACGTTCTCACTAAGATTGAAAACCTTGAGACACTTGTCAACCTGACGTAAGTCAACACCATCTGCTAACAAACCCAGTGATATAATAATGAGACCATATACCCCATGCAATGATTCAGCTGGATTTAGTATGATTCAAAGCAGTTTGTTCTCCCAGTTAAGTTGGAAAAATTCATTTCATATCTCAATGTGTACATTTGATACTTTTACAGCACTGCATGTCTAAACCACTACTACTGAGATTAACCCAGTAGGTGGGTGGAATCAATAATTCAGCTGTGAGCAAGAGGTACATCTCTGTATTTTAATATCCCCACTAAGTCTTTCATTTAGATAAGGAAAGAATAACATATAAAAATAATAACAAAGTACAAATTGTTTGTATGCAGGATACTGGACCTATCGTTCAACAAGATAAGAAAGCTTGAAAATCTGGACACCCTTGTGAATCTTCAGAAATTGTTTGTAATTCAGAACAAGATTTCTTCCATCAGTAGTCTATCTAACCTCAGCAAATTGACAATGCTGGAACTTGGTGACAATCGAATTGTGGTATGTAATGTGTCAACTCTAATTGACATTTGAATATTTGCAGAAAACTTGACTATGCTGTTTCTTTGAATCAAGACCATCTCCTGGTTCTAATCATTGAGAATAAAAGATAATCACATGAATAAAAGATACAAAGAAAAGATCTTAAAAAACTGAATACATGTTAAGAATAGTGCGATTGGTAATGGAAGTCCTATGTTCATGTCTTGAATTGAGCTACAATGTGTTTTCTAACATTTCTAAGAGTAATCTGCTTATTTCATTTCAGATTGAAGTGCCCTTTTGTTTTGATCTTTTCAATTTTTTTATGATTGTTCTTTCTTTTAAGAAATTAGAGAACTTTGATTCATTAGTGAACCTCGAGAGTCTCTTTGTGGGCAAGAACAAGATCAGCAAGTTAGAGAATTTGAGTCCTCTCAAAAAGCTGAAAGTTCTGAGTATACAGGTATGTCTGAAGAAGAACATTTACAATGAAGAAAGTGTGTAAGCTGAAAGTTCTGAGTATACAGGTATGTCTGAAGAAGAACATTTACAATGAAGAAAGTGTGTAAGCTGAAAGTTCTGAGTATACCAGGTATGTCTGAAGAAGAACATTTACAATGAAGAAAGTGTGTAAGCTGAAAGTTCTGAGTATACCAGGTATGTCTGAAGAAGAACATTTACAATGAAGAAAGTGTGTAAGCTGAAAGTTCTGAGTATACAGGTATGTCTGAAGAAGAACATTTACAATGAAGAAAGTGTGTAAGCTGAAAGTTCGGAGTATACAGGTATGTCTGAAGAAGAACATTTACAATGAAGAAAGTGTGTAAGCTGAAAGTTCTGAGTAGGTAGGCATACCCAGAGCTGTGGGGACTTTTATACAATGGAACAAAGGTCCCCACAACGTTTTTCTTTGTTAAACTGGGTCCCCACAACAAGATTCTTTAGAAAAGGGAATAATAGAACAACAATAGGAAGTCCCCACAATGGTGTGTGCACTGGGAAGGGTAGGTAGGCATACCCAGAGCTGTGGGGACTTTTATACAATGGAACAAAGGGTCCCCACAACGTTTTCTTTGTTAAACTGGGTCCCCACACCAGATTCAATAGAAAAGGGAATAATAGAACAACAATAGGAAGTCCCCACAAAGCTGTGCGCACCGGGATGAGTATACAGGTATGTCTGTAGAAGAACATTTACAATGAAGAAAGTGTGTAAGCTGAAAGTTCTGAGTAGGTAGGCATACCCAGAGCTGTGGGGACTTTTATACAATGGAACAAAGGTCCCCACAACGTTTTTCTTTGTTAAACTGGGTCCCCACACCAGATTCAATAGAAAAGGGAATAATAGAACAACAATAGGAAGTCCCCACAAAGCTGTGCGCACCGGGATGAGTATACAGGTATGTCTGTAGAAGAACATTTACAATGAAGAAAGTGTGTAAGCTGAAAGTTCTGAGTATACAGGTATGTCTGAAGAAGAACATTTACAATGAAGAAAGTGTGTAAGCTGAAAGTTCTGAGTATACAGGTATGTCTGAAGAAGAACATTTACAATGAAGAAAGTGTGTAAGCTGAAAGTTCTGAGTATACAGGTATGTCTGAAGAAGAACATTTACAATGAAGAAAGTGTGTAAGCTGAAAGTTCTGAGTATACAGGTATGTCTGTAAAAGAACATTTACAATGAAGAAATTGTGTTTAGTCACAAAACTCTGAACGTTCTTCATTTTATTTATTTCTGTTGCTTTTGATACAAATTTGTCAGCACCATTGTAAAGGTCTAACCATAGAAAATAATTGGCAATAATTTGTAAAATGTTTCAGAACTTTGGTAATCTCCATTTTACATGCATGCACATGTCATAACTCAAGTTGGCTCAGTGGTTTCTTACAATTGCTGCTCGATATGGGGCAGAGGGAGGCCCCCCCTCTATTGTGTCTTCATTGTGTTCTGGGAATCTCAGGAATTCTTTTGAGAATTTTAGGGGGGGTGCTTCTGTATACAAGAGGGAAGAGTGTGTTAGGGTTAGGGTTAGTTTGGGGGGGCCTCCCTCTGCCCCATATAGGGCATGGTATAGTTTCTTTCCCTGCCTTTCACTTCTGTGGACCCTGGTTCGAATCCCACTTCGGACCAGAGCCTTGTGGATTGGGTTTTCAGTCCCCAACTGATTGGGTCGGTTTCCCCCATTTGGGGTTTTCTTCCATTTGGGATTTTTCTAAAATTGAACATTTCTTCTTGTTTTCCCTTCACCATCCTGTTATTGGCGCTTGTGCTCTTGGATGTGTAAATAAATCAATAATGAAATAAATAAATGAATAATTGGTTTACATTACCACTTTATTGTTATGTTTTACAGAGCAACAGAATCACCAAGCTGGAAGGTCTTGACGATTTAGAAAGTTTAGAGGAACTTTACATCAGCCATAATGGAATTCAGAAACTAGAAAATCTTCAATGTAATGTAAGTAGAAAAAGACAAACACCGAGTCGAGCTAGAGTAGCAAGAACAAAACAACATCAGTTTTCTGAACAAAGTGAAGTCTGGCAAGGCTAGGGGAACAAATAGGGCAAAAAGTTGCAACTTCTAAAAAACTAAAATACAAAACAACACAAGAGCTAAATTAAGTGTAGGTAATGTAGAAGGTACGAACCAGTAAGTGCCACACAATTACAAGTCTAATGATTTTGTAGTCAATGTATGTCAGAAAAAGAACTTGCATTTCCTGATGACCAGATCTGATATTTATGTTGTTTTTGTCTTAGCCGATTTATATATTTAGTTGTTGTTTTTTATTTCATTTTCAGGTGAATTTAACCACATTAGATCTTGCAAGTAATCGGATTTCCCGCATTGAGAATGTTGACCATCTAACAAATCTTGAAGAGTTTTGGGTAGGAAGAGTTGCTGATATTTAACTTTCCAAATAAAACCAACTGGCTACTGTTTCATGCTCAAGTTTTGTAATAAAATTAAATAACCCCAGCGTATCTTGGGAAGACGAACACAATTATCAACCTTCTTGAACAGAATTGTCAAGAATTGTAACGTGTTGAATAATACAACCTTTAAAACCCTGAATCAATCCAAATTTAAGAGCTCATTTTTTTTACAATACTTTGTTCATGTTAAGTCAGCACCATTGTACATCAGTTTTATAGAAAACACAGGTTTGGCATTTGAGTTACCATTATGCCCTAGCAGGCCTGTATGCTTCGTTCTAGAAAGGGAAAGGGCACCAAGGCATTCTCTCCTCGGTAAAGGGCACCCTATGAGGAAATTGTAAATTTCTATTGGAGCATTTCAAAGGGCACCAAGGCAATGACCAGGGGGCATTGAGGCAATCGCCTCCGTTGCCTTCGTGAAGTATCAGGTCTGCCCTAGATTCAGTAATGTTAATTATTTCATGAACGAATGCCTTGTGACTACATGGTTAACTACGAAACTTCTGTTGTTTCTTTTCACAGTTCAATGGTAATCAGCTCGATCACTGGCCTGACATCGAGCAACTGAAGAATGCAAAACAGCTACAGACGGTATACTTTGAGCATAACCCTATAGCTAAGGATCCAATGTATCGTAAAAAGGTCAAATTAACACTTCCCTCATTGACACAAATTGATGCAACCTTTACAAGATAAGAATTGAGGGTTTTTATGTGTGGCTGACTGACAGAGCAGAGTTTCAGTAAAGTTGTCCGGCAGAAAAAAATGCTTAGAAATTAACCAGCAGGTCACAAGGTCATGTGGTATGCAAAAGGAGCAGGAAATCCCAAGTGATGTATATTATTTTGAATTTGGGTTTGTATCCCGTTTCTTTGGAGCAAGAGTTTGTTGAGAGTGCTAAGCAAATTTCTGTACTGTGACTTTATATTATGAGGCTCTGTTTGTGGGTAGAAAACAACTCAGATGTGTAATTTAAAAGAAAAACTGATAGAACACACAGAAGGGTGTACAAACAGCACAGTGTTCATGTTTCACTAATTCACCTGTACTGTTTGTATTTCTCTATGAACATTGCACATTTGCACTGCCACAACAACAATCTTCAAACAATGTAAAAAACATAAACTCCATACTTGTTAAAAAAACATTACCACAAGATCCAGGGCTAGAATTTCAGGGAAATCTAAACTAGACAGCATGCTTGTAACTGGGGACTGCTAGTGCACCTTAAATATTTCTTTCTTTTCATATTTGTGATTAATTTTTAAGAAGGATGATAGGAATTGAAAAGGTTAATTGTTGTTAAATTTCAAGTATTAAAACACAAGGGAAACTGATTGTTCAACCCCAAAAAATTTATTTAAAAAGTATGTGTTTGGGTTAACAGGTCTATACTAACATTACTTGGGGGTCCAGTGGTTATTGTTAGCCCTGTACATATCATGAAGATCTGCCAGTCAGAAATAATACAAGTAATGCTGAATGTAGCACTAAACCAATTAATCAGTAGGATAAGTTAAGGTCATTGCCTTTTTACTTCACATGTTCAGAATTAACAATGAAATTGAATGACATTGGTGACAGTTAGCTTTTGTAAACCACTTGAAACAATTCTTTTAAAACTGCAGCTTTTATTTAAAAAAATGACACCTGAAATTTTGAATGAATTCATTTCCATGGGTTATTCTAAAAATAGAAATTAATATAAGGATTTATAATGTGGAACTACATGTGTCGTACCTTCCATAGATAATAGAGCAATGCTGGCACACAAGTCCTTAGTAGTGCAGATAAATTGAACAGGCATGTATATAAGGTTGGTTGGTTTATAGAGTGTTGCTTATAATGTACTTATAGATTCAAGTGTTATGTATGGGATTGCCCGTTATGAAACACAGCAGTTCCATCTCTTGTGATCACCTGTTTGTACAAAGATAAGATAAGATAAAAACTTTATTATCCCACACTGGGGAAATTAAACTGGCCTTGATACAAACAATAAACAGGCATACAGAGTAGTGTATAGTTCAACATTGCACAACTGTTAAAACCATGGAGCACTTAATAAACCATAAGGAATGAACTTGGAGGAATTTTGGATAATACTGTAGGAAATAAGCGTGATTGTTCAATAAAAAAAAATAAAAAAAATAGTTACAGTCCGCCAAAACAAGCACACAATTTTTGGCAAACAAACTTAAAAGGATTGTTAAACTGTTTGAAGTTTGTATACATGTAAATATATACTTAACGGCTTACTTTAGTAAAGATTGCATATGTAGTCACTCACTGGTTGTACAGTGTGCCTCTTCATTCAGTCAAAACATCACTAAATACTCTTGAGCAATGAAGCAAGGAAGCAAGATGTGGCTGACACGAGTGTGTTTTGTTTTAGCTGGAATTTAGTCTTGGTTCATGATGTGTTGTTAGAAGTCCAACCAGTAATAATGAGGATGTAAAACTGAATCACATCATACTAACACGGCTGTATAAATACATGGGGATGTTCCTGTGTATGTAGTCTTTGATTGAAACTGAAATGTACATGCAATTGTTGCATAAACAGTATGTTGTATTTTAAAGTTAACACACTTTGTAAAATAAATTGTATAATCCCAACATATCATGGATAGTCTAGACACATTTTATTGGGTTTTTTTATTGCAAAACTGTCATTTTTAATAGTGATGCAACCTGTAAAAGGCACATAAAACACTCCTCCAAATAAGACAATCTGTACACATTCAAACGTACATTTAAATAATATCCCACTCATCTGAAACAAAGAGAATATTAACAGTTCAATTGTAAATTCAGAGTTTTTGGTCATCTGCCCAAATCTCTGCACACTGCAGTATTTATGGATACCATTAATTGCATATTACATTTTATCTTCCAGCGTAGGTAGTTCCTGGATACTGAATGATCAAAAGTCCTGATATATATACCATAGCTTCCAACCTACATCTCATGGTGCATATGTGCACTCATGCAAGACTCGAAATATTTATGTCTTTTCGTAGCTGAAAGATAAATTGTTATCACATGCACGCTCATTGGATATGGACAATATAGCACACCTGGGTCCCACTTCCAACTTGGCATTCAACCTCATTTGATATGGGACAGAGAAGTACTACATTCTCCTGTATTCCACTCGAGCTTGGGATAACTAATACTAAATTAAAAAACTTGCACAAATCAAAAATGAGCTACTTGTAAATTTGCTCCAAATCCCAATTTTCAAAAAACACCAAACAACCAACCTGTGAAAATGTTGACTACTTGAGGGTCACATTGTAGTGAAAACAATAATGGTTGAAGACAAGTTTTTGCAAAAAACCTGCATAGGGGCAAAGCTTGGTAGTCCCTTTTCGGGCAGTTGTAAATGTATCTTGTTTTTCCTAGTAACCTCAGAGAACTAGGAAATATTACATTATCTGAAGACTCAAACCTTGGAACAAACAAAAAGCCATTAGGACATAATAAATACACCACGCAAAACAAATTGTCATTCCAGTTAAATTTAAAGTTATTACACAGAAAGCGAAAAACAAAGAACATTCCCAGAATGAATCGCAAAATCAACTGCCACCAAGGTTTAGGATATTATTCTGCATAAAAACCCTTATTGTTTTGTTAAATTTTTTGTAAAAACAAAACATTCAAGAACCACTTATTCAGAATATCTGGTGCAACACAAAATAAATGGAAATGGCTTACCAAACAAATTGTTAATGACCTTCCATTTAACCGTCCTAGCAGAGTCTTCCTCAAAGGCTCTGAGAAAGACTCTGCATGGGTCAAAATGAGAGGATGGCCTCATGTTTTGACCCTAGCAAAACTTCAGGCCATTAACAGCTTTGTGCATTTTTACAATGGGTGCTTTTGGTTGGTAAGCAGTTTGCAATAGCTAACTCTATTTTCTTTAAAAAAATAAAGAGAAAATCACAAAATAAAGTAATCAAATTAAATACAATATTGATGCCTATCTTTTTTTGTTGAATTTGTTTATGTATATTCCAATTACAATTCAAGCTGAGAATTGAGCATTCAGGTGTATGCATGAAATTTCAATTGATTAGGTCAACAGGTGTTTATGAAAATTGTTTTGCACAGCTTACTTGATCAAATTATATATTTAATTTGTATTGATGAACTAAACCTATTTCAGTATCTCACCCTCATTATAGTCATCTGTATAATTTCCCTTAAAATGCCTATTCAAAACATTATGTACATGATCAATAGTTCTGCTAAAGAGCTGCTACATCGTAAAAGCTTGCTACATCGTAGAAAAATAGTCAAATTTCAAATGAAATACTTTGTTTTAAGGATTAAATTGCCTCTTTGTAACTGCCCAAGGTTTTACCCAGATCAAGAATAGACTTCAGACATGATACTTCATTCCTGTCTGTGCAAAGGCCACCTCTATCAGGGATTTTTACCATTTTACAAGAACATTTGAAGAGGCATCAACGCAATGACCAGTTGCAATGAGGCAGTTATTGAGCCCGAGACATCATCACTGATGTCATACTACCAGTACATCTCTGGGATCTATGTAGCATGGAGCACTGAACGACCCTAGTCCAGGGTCATTAGAAGATATTGTATAAATTGCAAAGCTGCATGAATGAAGGAAACCTGACTGTAGAATTGAATTCTGTGTACAGGAAATCCACCCTGTACAGTGCATGCCACCAGTCTGTGGGTCGGTCTGAAACATACCATCATGCAGATCACTATATGGCAGTGCCTTTCAGTAAGCAAAGCTGTATAAAGGATGTACACAGTACTGAGATAGATAACAGCTGCCCATCAGAATGCAACCCAACAAAGTAAAAAGTATAAAGGATGTACTACTTTTCTTCTTTTTTGATTTGCTTGCAAAAAAAAGTGACTCAATAAACATGTAAATGTAAAGACTATTTCTGTCAGTGAGCAGAAACATTTTCTTCAGTAAAATCTGTCAGCAGAAAACTGAAAGTCAAAAGAGCACCAGGTTGCTAAAATGCCTCTCTGAAGAATGCTGGATTGCAGAATATGGACTGCAAAATGCAGAATGGCACACTACAGAACGCAACACTACAAATTATTACCAGACTGCAGAATGCCAGCCTGCAGACAGCAAGAATGTCATTACTCCCATTCTGTTGTCCCTGGTGGCTTGGCTGTCAAATCATACATAACTCTTGATATGCCAGGAACAGTCAAGACACTCTCCACTATTCTATTAAGAGCCTACAGGATTTTAAAAAAAAAGAAGAACAAAAAGACAAATTTAAAAATAAATTAATGACTGCATAAGCCAAATTAAAAGGAAAAATAGTTACACTGCATACATGTTCTTCAACACATGTCAAATGTAAATAAAAAAAATTAAAAAAACGGATCTGTGCTATGGGAGAACTATGAAAAGTTTAATTATAATGTCATTAAAGAATTTAAATGTTAAATTCTATTGGAGGCAGCTGATTGGAGGGTAAAGAGAAAGCATTCAAACTTCATAGTATTGGCTTTTCTTGAATAATACCTCTTCTGGTAAATGCTTCCCTGGTTGTGCTGGTATCCCAGTCATGAAGTCATTTGTGATGAATGTCCGTACGACGATGCTTCGTTGACATGAAGGCTGATGCATTGTGGGAGAGCGATCAAAATGAATAGGCACTAGGATGACAGGCATCTGGCTGATCTTGTTGTAATAGCCTGGACAGTTTAATAAGAGAAACAATGTCACAAACGGGTACCTTGGGTGTCATCCCGCTGCCCAAGAAACACCCACCAAGGTCAGTAGAGAGCGATATTAGACCCATATCTCTGACCCCCATTGCTGCCAAAGTATTCGAGTCTATCATGTTAGATTGGGTGTCTGATGGAATTAAGGGCAAAATAAACTCTGATCAGTTTGGCTGTATTCCTGGGACCAGTACAACAGACGCACTGGTCGAAATGACTCATCAATGGTACAAGGCCACTGACAAGGCAGGTACTTTTGTTAGAGTCCTACTACTGGATTACTCCAAGGCGTTTGACCACATCAACCATCACATTCTCATCCAGAAATTGATCAACATCGGCCTGGATAAACATCTTGTGCGTTGGATGGCTGCTTTCTTGGTTGACAGAGTGCAACGTGTTAGGGTGGGATCTGTGATGTCTGGATTTAGTTATCCAAACGGCGGTGTTCCACAAGGGACACTATCAGGACCTAAAGACTTTCTTGTCCAGATCAATGATCTCACCACTCCATGTCCGATCTACAAATATGTGGATGATAGTACCATGTTCGAGATCTGCAAGAAAGGTTCGGCATCGATACTGCAGGAGTCAGCCAACATAGCTTGCCAATGGTCAAGGGAGAACGACATGAACATCAATGCAAACAAGACTCAAGAGCTGCTGATTTGCTTTTGCAAAGACTCATCTCATGCCAATAACTTGCCAAATATTGTTGTAGATGATAAATCCATTGAAAGAGTTTGTGAAGCTAAGGTACTTGGTGTCATTCTATCATCGGACTTGTCGTGGAACTCCCACATAGATTACATTGTGTCTAAGGCTGGTAAACGACTGTACATGTTATATCAACTCAAACGTGCTGGTATAGGCCAGAGAGACCTACTTACTATTTACCTATCTGTGATCAGGCCTGTGTTGAAATATGCATGCCAAGTTTGGCATAGCAGCCTACCAAAGTATCTGTGCAATAAAATTGAAATGGTTCAGAAAAGAGCTCTCAGGTCCATCTACCCGGGTCAAAGTTATGAGAGTACTCTCCTTATGGTGAAACTACAACCACTGTATGAGAGGCGTAGCGAATTATGTAAGTCATATTTCAATAAGCTCAAGGATAACAGGCACAAATTACATCACCTACTTCCAGCTCCCCGTGATATGAATTATTCTTTAAGGTCTGCTTCTCAATTCCCCTCCCATGCACCCGAACAAACAGGTTTAAGAATTCCTTCATCCTGTGGTCTTTATTTAATCAATAGTGTTGGGTTAATGGCTTTTTAATAGTTGATTTCTGGTGTCCCTCCACTTTTTAAATGGTAAAATAATGTCCTTGTTCTTATTTTTAGTAATTTGTTTACATGTTCAGTTGGTAACCATAATGATCGCTTAGTGTTGATTGTTTAGTGTTTGACTGATTACCTGTCTGTTTATGTAGGTGTGGTTCTTTGTCGGCTTCCTGTTATAGTCTGTCGTTTCCTTGTTGTTTAAATATGTTTTTGTCTGTTGGTTTTAATAACATTTTTAAAATTTGACTATCAAAAATTCATTTTATCTTGTAATATAACTGGCCATTTTTGTATATCAACGTTTTCTTTTTCTAACCTTTGCTTCAATTTTTGTAAAATAAGTTTATTTTTGGTTTTAAAGTTTATGTGATGGTTTTTTTAATTTTTGATGTAGTTTATAACGAATCCAACCCTATTTTGGTTGCTAATAAAATGATCCTTATCTTATCTTATCTAACAGTTCAATTAGAGGGAATAATGTCACAAACAGGTACCTTGGGTGAAGACAACAGTTCAATTAGAGGGAACAATGTCACAAACAGGTACCTTGGGCGAAAAACAGTTCAATTAGAGGGAACAATGTCACAAACAGGTACCTTGGGTGAAGACAACAGTTCAATTAGAGGGAATAATGTCACAAACAGATACCTTGGGCGAAAAACAGTTCAATTAGAGGGAATAATGTCACAAACAGGTACCTTGGGCGAAGAAAACAGTTCAATTAGAGGGAATAATGTCAAAAACAGGTACCTTGGGTGAAGACAACAGTTCAATTAGAGGGAATAATGTCACAAACAGGTACCTTGGGTGAAGAAAACAGTTCAATTAGAGGGAACATTGTCACAAACAGGTACCTTGGGTGAAGACAACAGTTCAATTAGAGGGAATAATGTCACAAACAGGTACCTTGGGCGAAAAACAGTTCAATTAGAGGGAATAATGTCACAAACAGGTACCTTGGGTGAAGGCAACAGTTCAATTAGAGGGAATAATGTCACAAACAGGTACCTTGGGTGAAGAAAACAGTTCAATTAGAGGGAACATTGTCACAAACAGGTACCTTGGGTGAAGAAAACAGTTCAATTGGAGGGAACAATGTCACAAACAGGTACCTTGGGTGAAGAAAACAGTTCAATTAGAGGGAATAATGTCACAAACAGATACCTTGGGTGAAGAAAACAGTTCAATTAGAGGGAATAATGTCACAAACAGGTACCTTGGGCGAAGAAAACAGTTCAATTAGAGGGAACATTGTCACAAACAGGTACCTTGGGAACAATGTCACAAACAGGTACCTTGGGTGAAGAAAACAGTTCAATTGGAGGGAACAATGTCACAAACAGGTACCTTGGGTGAAGACAACAGTTCAATTAGAGGGAACATTATCACAAACAGGTACCTTGGGAACAATGTCACAAACAGGTACCTTGGGTGAAGAAAACAGTTCAATTGGAGGGAACAATGTCACAAACAGGTACCTTGGGTGAAGAAAACAGTTCAATTAGAGGGAATAATGTCACAAACAGGTACCTTGGGTGAAAGCAACAGTTCAATTAGAGGGAATAATGTCACAAACAGGTACCTTGGGCGAAGAAAACAGTTCAATTAGAGGGAATAATGTCAAAAACAGGTACCTTGGGTGAAGACAACAGTTCAATTAGAGGGAATAATGTCACAAACAGGTACCTTGGGTGAAGAAAACAGTTCAATTAGAGGGAACAATGTCACAAACAGGTACCTTGGGCGAAAAACAGTTCAATTAGAGGGAATAATGTCACAAACAGGTACCTTGGGTGAAGGCAACAGTTCAATTAGAGGGAATAATGTCACAAACAGGTACCTTGGGTGAAGAAAACAGTTCAATTAGAGGGAACATTGTCACAAACAGGTACCTTGGGTGAAGAAAACAGTTCAATTGGAGGGAACAATGTCACAAACAGGTACCTTGGGTGAAGAAAACAGTTCAATTAGAGGGAATAATGTCACAAACAGGTACCTTGGGCGAAAAACAGTTCAATTAGAGGGAATAATGTCACAAACAGGTACCTTGGGCGAAGAAAACAGTTCAATTAGAGGGAATAATGTCACAAACAGGTACCTTGGGTGAAAAACAGTTCAATTAGAGGGAATAATGTCACAAACAGGTACCTTGGGTGAAGAAAACAGTTCAATTAGAGGGAGCATTGTCACAAACAGGTACCTTGGGTGAAGAAAACAGTTCAATTGGAGGGAACAATGTCACAAACAGGTACCTTGGGTGAAGAAAACAGTTCAATTAGAGGGAATAATGTCACAAACAGATACCTTGGGTGAAGAAAACAGTTCAATTAGAGGGAACATTGTCACAAACAGGTACCTTGGGTGAAGACAACAGTTCAATTAGAGGGAATAATGTCACAAACAGGTACCTTGGGCGAAAAACAGTTCAATTAGAGGGAATAATGTCACAAACAGGTACCTTGGGTGAAGGCAACAGTTCAATTAGAGGGAATAATGTCACAAACAGGTACCTTGGGTGAAGAAAACAGTTCAATTAGAGGGAACATTGTCACAAACAGGTACCTTGGGTGAAGAAAACAGTTCAATTGGAGGGAACAATGTCACAAACAGGTACCTTGGGTGAAGAAAACAGTTCAATTAGAGGGAATAATGTCACAAACAGATACCTTGGGTGAAGAAAACAGTTCAATTAGAGGGAATAATGTCACAAACAGGTACCTTGGGCGAAGAAAACAGTTCAATTAGAGGGAACATTGTCACAAACAGGTACCTTGGGAACAATGTCACAAACAGGTACCTTGGGTGAAGAAAACAGTTCAATTGGAGGGAACAATGTCACAAACAGGTACCTTGGGTGAAGACAACAGTTCAATTAGAGGGAACATTATCACAAACAGGTACCTTGGGAACAATGTCACAAACAGGTACCTTGGGTGAAGAAAACAGTTCAATTGGAGGGAACAATGTCACAAACAGGTACCTTGGGTGAAGAAAACAGTTCAATTAGAGGGAATAATGTCACAAACAGGTACCTTGGGTGAAGGCAACAGTTCAATTAGAGGGAATAATGTCACAAACAGGTACCTTGGGTGAAGAAAACAGTTCAATTAGAGGGAACATTGTCACAAACAGGTACCTTGGGTGAAGAAAACAGTTCAATTGGAGGGAACAATGTCACAAACAGGTACCTTGGGCGAAGACAACAGGTAACCTGTATGAATTTGTTTTAATCACAAATTCAATAGAGTTTGGTGTAATGACAAATTTGAGATTGATGCCTTTCTTGAACTAGAGTTGTAGCAAACCTATATGCAGATAGAATACAAATAAACCTTGTCAGAAACTACATGTCACTGCTATCCAAGATATACAGAAGTAAATGCTATTTCAATACACTTAAGCTTTACTCTTTGACTTTAATAGTAACTAAATTTTACAGAGCAGAAAATGAGTAAAAGACAAAAAACATATATCCACATAGGTTTTTAGCTCAAGTCAAGTAAGGGGCCGTTCACAATTATCAACATTTTCACGAGCGTACAAACCGTACACTTTTTCAAGCCCCCCCCCCCTCCCCCCTAAAAGTGTACGAAAAAAATGTTGATTTTTTTTCACACAAGTCTACATGGTTGAACAACACCGGTTGAAAATGAGCGCTGATATGCAATTGCGTGTGTATGCTACAAGTAGTTAGCAGGCATGTGAGACCTCCGCGTTTTTTATTTTCCCATTCCGCGTTTTTCTTGCGGGCTCCGCGTTTTCTTGCGGACTCCGCGTTTTTCTCGTCTCCGCCGTGGAAATCACTCCGCCGCGGCAGCATCGGGAATTACTTTAATTGCGATTTGATTTCAACACGTGAGTCGGGGGCTAGACCCGGTAAAATGCTCCGCTTTAGTCTTTGATTAAAGCCGTTGTTGTTCATTTTTCATTAAGCGCGATGTCCCATTAAACTTACCCATGTCGTCATCCCGTTCCACCAAGAGAGGGCGCTGTACTAAAAACTGTATTAAAAAGCCAACACCCTGAGCCAAGACTAGGCGCACACGATCTTTCACGTCTGTGATGAACGCATCGCGCTTGTTTTAATTGTGGAACACATTTCTAAGGAATGTCACAAAAACATATTGAAAATGAGGACGAACAACACATTGTTACCAAGTAAGAATTGTGGCCTATATATTTCTGTTAATGTTTTGTGTACGCTGCAGTACAAAGCCTGTTATTCTGACTATAGCGCTGGCCCAAAATCCGGACACGGATTTCACTTGCTAAAGTTTTCCGCGTTTTTTCTGTGACCCGCTCACATGCCTGTGAGCTAGATCTAGAGGGAACGGAAGGGGAATTGCGCAATAATTTGCACTCGCAGTTTTACATGTTTGGTTCATGTACATGTACGTGTGTAGGACTAAAATGCCGCGCATACTGTACACAATACGTTCATGGGATGCAATGCGGGGCCTGGCTCGGGGCGCGACCGTCTCGGCCAGTGCTCGCTCGGCATCGGTTGCGGCGTGGATGGGATGTGAGCAATGTCGGCTGTGGCGACGGGCGAGAAAACAGATCGACATTTAAAAAAAAAAAAAAACGTACGGCGGGCATTAACCCCCTCCCCCCCAGCGTACGGTTTGTACGCTCGTGAAAATGTTGATAATTGTGAACGGCCCCTAAGAAGGTTAACTTACCACTTCGGACAAGTTCTGCTTGTGCTAAATGGTCAGCTTGCCGGAGTGTGCCCAGCACACCAGGTGTGAGAAGAGTAGGGGTAACGTCTGTTATTGAATCCTCAACCGGAGCACCAAAAATATAAACAACCCTAGAAGAAGTGAAAACATGTAGACAATGTTATAATGTAATAACCACAAAGAGGAGAAGCAATCAATTTATTGTCCACCCCCTCCCCCCCTTCCTATAAATTTCCCTCCTTAAACGTAATGGTTGGTGCTTTCAATAATGGCGTCCCTTTTTGTTATATGGTTCCCATAATTATTTCAAATTGAAGCGGAGATTGGTCGGTCGAATAAAAAAACAAGAAGAATTGTTTTGTTCATTGCTGCTGTATAAAGTGTGTAATAAAATGATGCAAAAAGCACTAACAAGTTTTGTTTCCATGCTAATTTACTATTTTGTTAAGTTCTTTTGTTTTTGTTGTTATTCATTGCATTCAAGAAGCTTCTCTGACGCTACCCGGGTCAGGTCGCACAGCTATTCAAATGAATTAGGGCGATCCAAGCTGACTCTTCCAAGCCAAAAGTAGGATTGGTCAGAAAGTTTTTGATAATCACTTCTTATTCTTACAGTACCTGTTGATATTATGACATATTTTAGGGATCATCTTAGCGAGTAGTAAGAGCTTCTCCCAGTCAGGATCAGAATGAGTACTAATCCCAGCTACGTAACTGTATGTCCTTCCATCTCCCTGGAATGTTAAACAAGACATGTACTTTCCATTACAGACGTTATACAATGATGAAAAGTTTCCTAATCAAATTAGTAAAGATAAAAGTGCATCTACCAACTTCAAATATTACCCGCTACAAAAATAAAATAAACAGCATTGCCTCCTTCTTGAATTACAGTTTATATCTTTCTACTCATTTACAGTTGCCCATATCTAAAAAAAATTATTATAGAAAAAAAAAAATACAAATTTGTTTGAATGTTCTCTTACTTCCCTTTGCCAAACTCACAAAACCCTAATGTCCAACACATTTAACAAAACATTTACTTCAAATTTAGCTACCTTCTTCATAATTCCTCTTATACAAATAGCACAAAAACACACTAGGTGAGATGTCATTCACTGTCGGGTCACACTGATTTTCACATACGATACCTAACATAATGTATGGGGTAAATGTATTTTTTTAAGTGACTGGCTTACCTGAACGCCAACAGATTTGATAGGTAGCAAGGTTGCACAGTACTGATCTGAGCATGTAATGGAGCAGAGTACAGCTTGCTCTTCCTCTGTCATTGATGATGTGACTCGACCCATTAATGCATGGGGCTGCTTAGAAAAAACAACATGAACCATGACACAGATAAATATCAGATTGTATGCAAATAAAAAATACTGAAAATAACATTTTCCTCTTGGTGTGGAAATGAAGCTCCCCAAATGTACAGGATGTTACATTTTAGATGTTCAAAGACTCTTTACATAATTTCAAATAGATCAGAATGTTTGGTCAAACACAGGGAAGTATATTCATCTCTGTAATAGCAAGTTTGCCTCTTTCTTCAAGAAAAACTGAAGGTGAAGGGAGATCAGTGAAATCAGGAAAAATTCCAACAAATCACATACCTGAAATATTGAGGAAGAAGAATTAAAAGGTACAATAATGCACCTTGTCTTTCATTATACATTCTTAGTGGTAAATTATCAAAGGCAAACATGTGAAGATTATTAAGGGACACGAACAGATTTTATCACGGATTGTTAACATTTTTAAGAAGGATTTAATGAAACGAAGTAACCAGAATAATAAACACCTTGAAAAATATCAACAGATACAAGTCCAAGGTGTTGTTGAACAAACTGCTGACAGACAATGTAACACACACTATTACAAACATCTTGCCTTTTGGCAAGTAACCTTACCTTCTTAATTGCTGCATTGTAATCTACTAAGATGTGTAGAATAGAGTTTGTCTCAACAAAGTCTTTACACATGTATGGCTCGTCAGCACAGATGACTCGAATTGCCAATCCAGGACCTATTCACAAATAAAATGTAAACGCATGTAAGAAATATCTCTTTTATTCCACTATTATCCATTAATATTTTCCATATTTATAAATATACATGTATAAATAAAGTAAATAACACTTATTTTCCTTACCAGGGAAAGGATGTCTTTGTACTAATTCACAAGGAAGCCCCAGCTCTCGTCCCAGTGCTCTCACTTCATCTTTATGGAAGTCCTTCAAAGGTTCTACAACGCGACCATCACGTCGTAGCTGGCGAACAAGCTCTGTATCATTATGATGGGTTTTAATTGCATCTGCTTTGCCACTTGCCATGTGGGATGCACTCTCAATAAGGTCTGGACGCAATGTTCCTGAAAAAAAAAAGTTGTCTAATACATGACACTAGCAAAAACAAATGATCTTCAAAAAAAAGGATGAATAATTTCTTCCTTTATGTGTTGTGGGGATCGTTACTTCACAGTGAGGTGTTGCATTGCTGTCTTATATCTCCAACTTTAGCTAGCGCTAAAATGGCATCTTCTGGCTTGAGGTTCAACTCATACAGACTTACCTTGTGCTAAAATGGTATCTTCTGGCTTGAGGTTCAACTCATACAGACTTACCTTGTACTAAAATGGTATCTTCTGCTCGAGGTTCAACTCCATACAGACTTACCTTGTGCTAAAATGGTATCTTCTGGCTTGAGGTTCAACTCCATACAGACTTACCTTGTGCTAAAATGGTATCTTCTGGCTTGAGGTTCAATTCCATACAGACTTCTTCAGCAATCCTCATAAAAGTATCCCCAATAATCTGTCTCTTCTCCTCTGGTTCAGTCGTAGTATTAAGCATCTTAGTTAAACGCTTAGCAGATTTGGGATCTTTCTTCTTTACTGGGACAGTTGTTGTGCCGCAGTAGAAAGATTGGGATGCATTCACAACTAATGCACAAAGAAATAAAAACAATGAAAAGATCACCAGTGCAGTTGTGTAGTTTTTTATGAGACTTTAAACATCTTGCAAATGGCATAATTTCTTTTGTAAAACCCGAGTACCTTGGAGACACTTAGGGGTATGTGTACTGAAAAATAAACTTAACTTCTCCAAAAAGACTTTCTGAGCCTTTACCGAATGTTAAACACAGCTCGCTTTAGGTGTTCATCACATAAACTCAAAATTTAAGCTGGTAGATAGAAAGGTGTAGCAACACATCAAAGAATACGCCCACACTGACACAGTGAGCAGGACATTGAAAAGGAAACACATTTTGAATTGATTGTTCTTTGTATGCCGAGTTAAGACAAACTGGTTATTGTAATTAGTAACAATAACATATTGATGAGAACAGCCACATGAAATGGACCATCCATTCTTAAATGACAGACAACAATACGGTAGAGACATTACCTTTAAGATGGAGACCTATTCTCTCAAGTGACTCCTGTACATTCTGAGTCTCATTCTTGCGCATGAATCCATTATCAATATGTACGGCTAATACCTGATCCTCATCAAGTGCCTAGGAAATATAAGTGCAAATAAAATATGATTCAGAAAAACCAGAACACTCACACAAGAATTGTACTCAACTGTAATCCAACATGAAACCCTGGCTGGATGTTATCTTAGATTTCCATTCTCTTAGAGCAGCAGCATTTTAAATATGTGTGTAGGGAGGGTTACACCACATCAATAAATAGTAATCATAACCAACATACTGTGCAAACATAGCTATTGTTATATGTACTTGCAATGCAAGTGACAGACATTGAAATGTGTTTAAACATCTTTCATTTACCTTGGATAAAAGTGCAGCACAGACTGAAGAATCTACACCTCCACTCACTAATGCCTGTAATGTAACGCAAGTTCATCAAGACAGAGGTTAGTATTCAAGCCTTTGTCTCATCCATAATAGAAAGTCTAAAGATTTTTCCATAATATATAATATTATGTTGTTGTTTTTTTAAATCATTTAAAACAAAGTTAATAAATAAAAGAAATACAACCCAGGAAAACAGTGAGAACAAAAATCCTTTGGCTACACATGTACAATTAACTTACCAAGACTTTGCTTGAGCCCACTTTCTCTTTGATCTCAGCAATGCATGAATCTTGTCTACTTGTGATTGTGTAAGTCCCAGATAAACCAGCTATGCGAAACAGAAAATTCTGCAGCATTTCTTTGCCATTTTCACTCAAGTCTACTTCTGGATGAAATTGTACTCCATATAGTTGTTTTTCCTCACTTGCAATTGCTGTATTGAATCAGAATCAAACATAAGGAAATCCAAGCACAAACATTAAATACCATTACATGATCCTAACCACAGTATAATTCACAAACCACAAAGAGAAAAGACATAATATTCACTAATCCAATACAATTAATACATAAATACCACAAATACAATAGGAGAAAAATCAATAAAAAGACAACATTTTGTGTCTGTGTCTTCGAAATGAAGAAAACTTAGTTTGTATGATATTTGTACCTGCAATAATCTTTCCAGATGTAGCAGCCACAATGAAACCTTCTGCCACTTTATTTAAGCTGTCTCCGTGAGTGAGGAGTACTTTCTGTTCCTTTGCAAGGCCCCTGAGGTACAACAAAAACTCAATATGATGATATAAACCCAACAACAACTCAACCACAACTAGGGGTTGAAAGATCCACTGAACAAATGGCTACATATGTAAGTTCACTTATTTGAGCAATGTTAGTAAACACACAACTGAACATATCCAGCAGTAGTGTACTTTTATATGAACATAAACTATACACTTTAAGTTTTCATAACAATTACTCCTATAAGCAAAAATTTAAATCCAACCATTTACAGCAATGGGTGTTGTGACCTTCTATTCTGAATGTTTGTGATAATTACAGATTCACTGGTGTATGTACAAGCCCTGTGGTTAAGTGAAGTTTATCTATAAATTGTTAGCTCTACATGTACTCACAGCGTAACGTTTACTTGTACAACATTTGATTAATAGTCACTTAGTTTCAATGCCCTGTCAACACTCCATGATAAACTCTTGCAAAGTTTATCTCACATGATATTTTAACTTCAAAGAATGCGTATCTTAATTACAATACAGTTCACCAAAAATGTCAACCTTAAAAAGGTCAACCTTAAAAAGGTCAACCTTAAAAAGGTCAACCTTAAAAAGGTCAACCTTAAAAAGGTCAACCTTAAAAAGGTCAACCTATTAAAATGTCAAAACAGTCCACATAAATAGCAGCTTCATATGTGTTAATACTCAAATCCATTAAGGGCAAAATGTCTTATTATCAACCCTAGAAGATGACAACCTTAAAGGTAGAGTCACAGATTGTTCTCCAAAAATGTATGACTATACAAAATTACTTGGTAAGAAGCACTGCAGTTGTCGACAGTAAAACCTCATTTGAGAAAGGATTCATTTTGAAGTAGTATAGTTTGGAAAAATGTTCACCCAAAAAACCATATTGATTCTGAGAAATTATTCATATGAACTCTGAAAGCCAGAGTAATTGTTTCCTATAATCTTGTGTTCTAACCTCAACATACTCACCGGAATAATGTCACATCAGTGTTGACATTTATGGTAAACTGACCATCCTCTCTTACGGTCTTCTTTTGCACAGTGCCACCAAATTCTTTGTTGATCATCTGAAACAAAAAGGTTTCCACATTAACATTTAAATGTTAGCATAAGACATCTGGCATTATGAAATACTTTGTGTTAAGTCATTTAACGTCAACTGCTGCTTTACCATGGACATATTGTTCATTTAGTCAAATTCAAAATTAAAGATTAACCCTGACCAACCCAGACCCATCAAACCCTTTGCCACGATTTGTTTGGATTGAGGACTGCACAAGTAAACTGAGTATGCTTTACATGGGATCAGGCATACCACCATAATCAGAGTCCAACAGTTTGCGTGTTGAGTTACTATATGGTGTTGGATTGAGGACTGCTCTAGTAAACTGAGTATGCTTTACATGGGATCATACATACCACCATATTCAGAGTCCAACAGTTTGGGTGCTAAGTTACTATATGGTGTTGGATTGAGGACTGCTCTAGTAAACTGAGTATGCTTTACATGGGATCATACATACCACCATATTCAGAGTCCAACAGTTTGGGTGTTAAGTTACTATATGGTGTTGGATTGAGGACTGCACTAGTAAACTGAGTATGCTTTACATGGGATCATACATACCACCATATTCAGAGTCCAACAGTTTTGGTGTTGAGTTACTGTATGGTGTTGGATTGAGGACTGCACTAAGCTGACTACACTTTACATGGTATCAGGCATACACCATAACCCTAGGACTGGAATGGTGTTCACAAAAAGTCAACTTCTCAGAATCCAAATCGACAGCAGTGTGTAGGTCAAAGTTGCTTTACATTTAAAAGTAAGGAAAAAAGAAGCGATTTACCTGAAGTCCATAGCAAATCCCAAGAACTGGTAAACCACAGTGAAAGATGGCTGGGTCATAAACAGGGGCATCCTCCGCATTCACACTGTTAGGCCCACCAGATATGATGATAGCTCTACATTGAATATAACAAGAGATGGCTCAACTACTGTTTACAATGTACATAGAGTTAGTGCTACTTTGATCTCATTGCTGGGGTATAATATATGGTCTTTCTAGCCGTAGTCTTAGCTACAAACCAGGTAGACAATTATTCTCTAAACAATGCAAAATGATACATAAAATATCACAATGACATTTAAAGTAAATTTCTTAAGAAATCTGACTATTGTTATCAAAATAAAGATAGTAGTACCTGTAGCCCTTTTCTTTGATTAAATATGCCGGAGTATCTAGAGGTAAGATGTCTGTGTCTACAAACAGCTCTCTCACTTTGCGATCAATAACCTAAGAAAAAACAAAAACAAAAACTTGTTACAAGATGAAAGACGAACATAACAATGTCTCAGACTCAGGCTTTGTCCAGGTCAGGTCCAGGTCATAGTTAAATGTCAAAGTATTTTTAATGTGAAGTTACTTGTGACCCAGAATTTGGACTTGGACTCAGACTGACAAAACAAACTTCAACTTGTTCAAGAGTCATCAGTTATGATTGCATTTGTGTTTTACCCATACACCAATAAATTAATGTAAGGGTTAACACATACAAATTTCTTAATCCTGATGCAAATTTGGAGGAAAGGGAAGCATAGCAGTAAATTACCTTTCCATATTGCGCTCCAGCATCTAAGATGACAACCTTTTCTTCAACTGAGCCACTGCCTTTGTTATCTGTGTGGTCTGTATTTCCATTCATTGTCTGTGAAGATCGAAGCTAAAATGAAATATCACATCAGTTGAAACATTACAAGTTAGCGTATTGTTCATACAAAGCTAAAGCTCAAAGGGACAAAGCCATACTTGTTCTTTCTTATGGAGTCAGAGAAGCTATGTTATATTCAACAAACTTTAACCCGTAATCGACATAACATTTCCAAACTCTTGTTGACTCAACCCAGTTTGCAAACACTAGTAACAGAGCTACATTGTAACAATAAAAATTTAAGAAGAAGCAACTAAATTTTGGGGCCAGTTAATATTTTACAGGGGAAGGAAATTTGTTCTAACAAATTGTCATTTTTACAATAAACATTAGGCCCCTACCTACTGCTTGGGGAATGTAATAAATACCGTGTTATTAAATTATTTAGGTTACCAGTGAGTTTTTAGCAAAAAAAGAAAACAAAATAGCAAACAGAGGATCGCTCATTGATGATGGGGATCTGCTGCTCTGAGTCTGAGCTTACTACGCAGATGAACGCTCAAGCCTCAAGTGGGAGCAAATCCATTCCGACTTTTGAAACTAGACATCACTCCCTTTAGTTTTAGTTTTGGAAGTGTGTGTGAGTGCGTGTACATCGTGATCACAAAAGGGTGTCACTATTTACCGGAAAACACCGGAAAACACCGGAAAACTACCGGAAAACTACCGGAAAACACCGGAAAACTACCGGAAAACACCAGAAATTACCGGAAAACACCTGAAAATACCGGACTCAGATAGAAGCATTCCAGAAAAGCGTGAGTTTGAAATAGCACCGACACAAAAGACGGCGCGGCGGGCGTAGCTACACAGGAATACGTATACGAAGAACTGAGGAATAATTAAACTTATCAAAGTCCTTCCTTTATCTTTCTCGATTATCAGTGCAGTTTATAAAACGTACAACTTTAATGTAAGAAGTTGCGTCGGCATTACTTTTTGTGTACGTGTTAGTATTATTATTATTATTAGCTGTTCCGACCTTTCAGTCGGAACAGCTTTTGTTTTCGTCCAGATTTTTATTTTTAGCTGTTCCGACCTTTCAGTCGGAACAGCTTTTGTTTTCGTCCAGATTTTTATTTTTTTTATTATTTAGCTGTTCCGACCTTTCAGTCGGAACAGCTTTTGTTTCTGTCAAGATTAACCTTAGGTAACCATGACCCCATGTTGACCTTTACTTCCGGGTCAACCGGAAGTGACACCATATTTCAAGAACTACACAACCGATTTTCAAACTGTTTTCCGGTAGTTTCCATGTGTTTTCCGGTAGTTTCCATGTGTTTTCCGGTAGTTTACATGTGTTTTCCGGTAGAAAGATAAAGGAAGGACTTTGATAAGTTTAATTATTCCTCAGTTCTTCGTATACGTATTCCTGTGTAGCTACGCCAGCCGCGCCGTCTTGTGTCGGTGCTGTTTCAAACTCACGCTTTTCTGGAATGCTTCTACCTGAGTATTTTCCGGTGTTTTCCGGTAATTTCTGGTGTTTTCCGGTAGTTTTCCGGTAGTTTTCCGGTGTTTTCCGGTAGTTTTCCGGTAGTTTTCCGGTGTTTTCCGGTGTTTTCCGGTAGTTTTCCGGTACTTTCTGGTGTTTTCCGGTAAATAGTGACACCGTCACAAAATGGCAATATTTTATTTTACAATTTTTGTAAACACAGTTCATTGTTATTTGCCACAATGCATATTTTTGCCTTTTATTATTTGTCCACTAACTAAATATCCGTACTTCATCATGTTCACGATCACCCATCCATATCCATATAATTATAATATTAATAATATAATATAGTTTTAATTTAATTTCAATGATTATGACAGATAGTTATACATTACAAACAATTACAAACACCACTCATGCGACAAGTAAAAATATAAACACAGGAATGAAGACATTAAACAGCACAGTGTTTAAAATTTCACTTTAAGTTTTAACATATTTTGCATTTCATTCTAACACTAACACTAAACAGTAACAGTACCCATGTCCAATGTCATGTGGTCCGGTCCGTCCGCCGTGTGTGTAAACAGTTTCGAGTAGAGTAAATTAATTATAAATTGTAAACAAAAACGTATGGTACATTGTTTACTAAGTCGCATTACTCACCGAAAAATCCTATTAAGTATGAAGACAGTTCAGGAGTATCTTATTCTTCGAGGTAAGATACAAGCAATTCCCTAGCAGTATGCAAAAAAAGAAATTGTCCCGGTGGTAAAAATCATGCTACATAACGTGTGTACGATGTATGTATGTACATGTACACGTGAACGATATGTACGAGACATGTAGCAAATAGTCTTAAACTAGACCTCTGTTATGAACATTAACATGTGATGTCATCAGGGGACCAGACTATTGCAAGTAGTCTCGTTTCGTGTACTCGTCTACTTTCCAAACGCGTCACCCTCGCGCTTAAAGATCCGAAAAATTATTGTAGATTTTCCCACGTTTTTTAAACGCTTTCATATATCTTACTTTTTGACAATCTTAGGGAGTCACGTGGTCACGTACAGTGTTTGAGTCAATGTGTGAACTACCGTCGTGCAATACAGCCCGAAGAAATTCACATCGGCTTTCTCACACTTTATCTTTAAAATTAAACCAATCAAAGGCCAGTGTTCCACACACAAAGGATTCAAATTATATTTTTTGTTTTCCAGATTGTTTAAACGCTCTCTTATATTTCTTTATAATTGTTTTTAAATCAAAACCCACGAGTCACTTTGCTGGAGTGTTAGGCCATGGAGGTAGGAATTCCTATCTCTATGGTTAGGCGGCTAGGCCTGTTGTATGATTGTAGTACATACATACGGGTTAACGGCTTTCTCAACATGCTATCTATCATTAGAATCCACACCATCAAAGACTAATACTCTCTTCACAAAGTATTTAGGTTGTATTGCTGGATCTCAATATATTTTTAGACTCGTTCTTGTTTTCATTTTTAATTAAAAAAAATTAGGAGTTGTAATTGTGAGAAGCAAAAGCGAAACAGCGCCCTCATTCGACGGCATGTATTGCTCACTGGCTCGAGAAGAGAGACATACATGACGTAGCCGTGAGAAAGCAAATCATTCATAGATTTAACAAATCTAATAAATTAACAACTGAAAGAATGAAGGTGTTTTTATAAAAGGACAATGACGCAAGTTTAACGGATTCCATGACTATTTTTTATTTTAAAATATACACCGGTGATTGCACAAAACTTCAGCTTTTGCTATTGTCTGAACACTGATAAAATAATAGTTTAGTTTCAATGGAATGACATATCCTATTGGCTGTGAAACCCATAACTTAATACAGAAGCTTTATTCGTTCGAATCGTGTCCGTTCGAATCGTGTCCTTTTTTTACCAGAGAAACACTTTAAAATCTAATAATGGATCATTAACATCGTTCCATAATTTCATGTAGTGACTAGCCATACCTTTGACTCATTTCAGTTATTACTATTAGACCTACAGTCCTCTTATCCTTTTGCCGAAACAAGAGCAGCTGCATGATTTATAACAAGGGGAAGGAATACCACAATTATCGAATGTTTATATAGTTTATACATCTTTAAAAATAAGTGGCCACAGTATACAATTTTAGCGACAGCTATAAAAAGCCGAACTTTTTTTAAAACTATATACATAATCATCCTAAATCACAATATTCCAGACGCAGACAATATTACAGAGAAAAGAAGTGGACCTAGGTCATGTGACTTATGACATTACATGTGCAGATGTGTTTTTACTAAAGAGCTAACCAGTACAAAATACATGGCTATAAGCCAACAAATTAATACGACATCTTTCGTCTTTTTTCGCCTTTTTTGTTTTTGGCAGATGTAAAAATATATTTTTTTAAGACCGCACTTGTAACTTGCTCAACTGTTAAATTTTTTCAATTTTGATGTTTTGTTGATTTTTGTTACCAACTTAATTCCAAATATACAGAACTTCGCTTATCACGAAATGTTCTAAGCGAACACTATCGCTGTTTTTAGTGACACTGAATCTAGAGTGAAATAATTTCTGCATCCAAAATAAAAAATAATTGACACTTAGGCCTACATAATCTTACAATTAGGCCAACCGACATATTGAATTTCACAAATTGTCACGCGACTTTTAATTCCAAAAAATGCAATAACCTTTAAAATGATTTGAATACCATAGTTCAGTTTGATAAAACTGTTTAAAAACACTGCACAAATTCCGGTGGGAAGCACACAACACAACACAACCGTTGAACCACAAACACAACAAATAACTGCATTCATTCCCGACAAAAGATGACACAAATTCGGTGACTTTCTATAGTTTCTGTGCAACAAACATGAAACCATCAGTCAGTGCATAAAACAAGATAAAAGCAAAGTTGCAAATAAGAGAATGGCTATTCCAAATAAATAAGAAATTATTGTTGTGGCTATTATATCTTATAAAATTAATTTGACTGAAGCAAAACTGCAAGTCCAGCTGTCGTGTAGCGTAGAATAATCTTCCGTAATCATTTAATGGTATTACTCAATTTTACTTTTTCACGGAGAAAACAGCTAAATAAAGTTAAAGAGTTAATTAATAGGCAACACTTCAGCTTTATTTTAACTAATACCCCCATCACGGGTCCGCTGTTTATCAAATACTCTGTATACACAATTGTAAAATGAACTACATACATGTACAGTTAAAATAAACAATGCGTGAGTTATTTGCTCTGTCAAAGCCTTACCCTAAAGTTGACTTTGTCTATTCAAGCATATCGAAGTCTGCAGCTGTGGTGAATTGAAGTGTACATACAGGCATTAAGGATTTTTCCTGTATCAAAAAGCGCTTAATCGTACTTAGCCTATTATTGTTGGTGTGCTGATAAGTTTTAGCTCGCTTGCACTCACTCCTAGTTTTCCATGACGTTGGAAATTTCTGAAACTGTGTTTTTAACCCAACCTTGGTAAGGGGGATGTTCTAAAATATGGCAAGGTTTCAACCACAAAAGCAGATGCGTTCTTCTTATGTTCATGTCTTATTACTATTTTCAAATTTTGTCTACTGGCAATTCACACTATTAATTCGTTCTCCTCTAATTGGCGTAATTTAACGACACCGGGACCGACAACGACTATTCCTGGATAAACAGCGCCCTCTAGTTTTACATTTACGCAGTGGAAACTCTCCTTATTTTCTCCGTCGAAAAAAGACACACGTCCCTTGTCTACTTCGACACATACTCCGACTGCACTTGACGTCAGTGTGTGAACACTGTGCTTATTACCGTTGATTCCCGCCTTCTTGCTGCTCTTCGTTGATTCGCCTGGGAGAAAAACCTTCCCTCCGTAATAGTTAATCAACACCGTGGGGTCGGTCCGCAAGCCCCTGTCAGCTTCGAGCTCCTCGCAACTATCGTGGCCGCTGTCGCCGTCCGTGTGACTACTGATAGGCTCACCAAGTCTGTGCGACCGTCTCTCACTGATGACGCCGATCTGAACAGCGCATGGTGATTGGTCGACAATGACCTCCCAGTAGTGACGTCCGTTTGTGAGCTTTCGGTCGCCGAGACAGAAGGCTGGCGAGAGTGTGATGGGGGAGGAGGGCATTAGACTGCTGAAGGGCGAGAAGAGGTGGTTGGGACGCACAGTGATCCGGGAACCATCTTTACTGATGGACGGCCCATGGGTTCCGTTTGACTGACATGGTGTCCATTTAAAAGATAAAACTGAAAGAGAGTAGAAATATAAAGGTGATAATTATAGTCGAAGGAACCAAAATAGTGTTAGGCCTACATGTTAACATTCCCCTATCAACCCAGAATGACTGCCCAAAGTCTCTCTCACTCAGGACTGTCTGCTAGTCAAAATACTTTGACTAACCTTTTTGACTACTCGATCAACTGACTGCATTCGAGTGAAATAAATACCACGCATGCGTGATATCGCACATTGACGAAAGGTCGTCACCCGAACTTGCTCCCAGATTGAGTTACAATTTAGTTGGAACAGCTAGGTCACAGTGGCTGAACCAAACTCGCATGTAAAACATTCTGGGAATCTGACCAAAATAATGGCAATATAAATAGACTGGTTCCATTGGCATTTAGTATTATCGATCGTTGCATGATCGTGTTCATAATCAGGGAACCTGACAATGATGGCTACGACCCAAGCCAATTATTCTTACCGGGAGCAGGAACTGTTCTGATTACCACACTCTTGCTGTACTCTCCCTTTCCAGCCCGATTCTCTCCACGAACTCTGATCTTATATCTACTCTCTGGATCGAGGTCAGTCAGGACAAAGCTGAAAACAAATAAATGAATGCTCATCGTCATCAAGTAGGCTACAGATTAAATTTTTACATGGTCCTAATTTGTTTTTAAAATAAATACTATTTGCAAAATCCACACGCATATGTCTTTCCCTGATCTTATGGTCAGGAAGTCTGGTGAAGAGTGTGGCGAAGAGGAGCGGGTTTCTAAGTCGTGGGTCTGTAGTTCGGCGACCATATCGGGGTCATACTTTATACTACTGGTCCCAATTTCATGGCTCTGCCTTATAAGCACAGTGTCTTAGTTCAAAGGTCACTGAGAATGAGATCAATAATTTTGGTGTATTGACCCAATTTACCCAACGACCACATCGCTAATGTTAAAATAAAATCCGACGATTCTGTGTGTCGTTTTTTTTAAACCCTGTCGGTCTACATTAAGACAACATTTGCTTTTGACGTACCTGCACTGTTTGATCTCCTCAACTGAATTCCACAAATCGTCTGAGCCCGAGTCGCTCCTGCCACTGAAGGTGTTTTCCCGGGACAGAGTGGTCGGAGTGGGCGGCTTGGTCCCGCCGTCGTTCCGAATCAATTTACGATACTCTAACCGGTATGTATCAGCTTTGGAGTCCCCAGTGGGTGGATCCCACTCGACGGTCACGTGATTGTATGATTGACATCTCTTAGAAGATATGCTTGGAGCATCTGGTGCTGTTCATTGGTTTAAAATGTTTGATTAATTTTTAAGGTTGCTCTGGAGTGGTATGTAGTAAAAGATCGATTACTGATCATCAGAGCTTAGGCTGCTGAAAACAGTTTGCTAATTGAATTAAAATTAACAAGTATTCATCAGTCTGAAAGTGAATTGGTATACGAAGTTTCATTATAAAAACTCTTCAAAAGTTTTACATACACCTCCAATCCGGTGTAAGTAATTTCATGAAACCTTTCTCTAATGAATTTATGTTTTAAACATTTTAATGCAATTTTTATTGTTTAAACCTTGTGTACATTGAAGCAATTATTGTTGTTGTAATTTGTAAAGTTTGTAAAGCAAAAACCTGTATACATTGAAGTGATGTTGGCCTTTGAGCCAACTGTTACAATTTTGTAAATATATTAATTCTCAAAAATAGTTCACCAAAACATCTTACCTTTATGAAAGCTGAGATACGTAAGAGCGTGGAGTGCGCCCTCGTTGGCGATAGTGAAGTTGTTGAAATCATGGTAAGCGTGAACCGGACTAAGTTCAGCCTCTTTTATGACCTTTACAGTCTCAATCAGTCTGTCGAGTATAAAAGATAAGTTTAAGATAAGTTTAACATACAAGAACAACTAATTTATCAATTATTGACTGCTTCACTATTTGACAACATTTAATTGTACTGTGAGACTTCTGAGAAGCAACCAACCCATTTGAACAAATACCAAAACAAAGGTATGTGGAAGATGGGAAAGAGACGAATTAATTCGAATTAAAAAACCATATAAAACAACGCTGACAAACGGCGAGAATGACGTCACAAAATGAGGAAAAAGGTCCGAAGAATGGCACTAGCATTCAAGGTATTATTCAGAGTTGCGAAATTGTTTAATCAGAGAAATGCTTGTGAAAATCAAGGTAAAAACACACTTTTACAGCATATCCGATCATTGCCGTCTGCCTTAAAAACTTGATGTATTGTGTGGGGATGGGACACGTATGCCCCATCATATACTTGTACGTAAACTTGCTAGTAATTTTAACATCCGTGGCTCTCTCTGGAGTTGGATTAAAGATTTTCTGGTTGATCGTCAACAAAGAGTCACATTTGTAGGTATGAACTCCTCATGGTCCGTAGTTAGCTCTGGTGTTCCTCAAGGTAGTGTTCTTGGGCCCCTGTTATTCAATTTATTCATCAATGATATATCTTACAACCTCAGTTCTAATTGTGTTCTTTTCGCTGATGATGTATTAATTTATCGTCCAATCCGTTCCTGTTTAGATGTAAGCTCCCTCCAGCATGACCTTGATGAGCTGAGCACTTGGAGTGTCTCCAATGGTATGACGTTCAACCCTACAAAGTCCAAAATCATGCATATTTCCCGTAAACACTCTCTCAACCCCCCTGTTTACACTCTTTCAGGTTTTCCCTTGCAACCCACAACCTCTGTCAAATACCTTGGAGTCACTCTGAATGCTCAGCTCTCTTGGACTAACCATATCAAGAATGTTGTTTCAAGTGCCAATAGAACATTGGGCCTCATTAAGACCATTGCTTTCAATTCTTCTGTTTCAGCCAAGTTCTGTCTTTATAAATCTCTAGTTCTCCCTATTTTAGAATATGGTATGCCAGCATGGCTCCCTCATACATCTCTCCAGACTCAGGCCCTTGAACGGGTACAAAAACGTGCTACTCGATTTATTCTTGGGCAGAGGATGGGTGAGATGTCTTACCCCGATAGACTTAAGTCCCTTAATTGGTCGTCTCTGTCAATTCGTCGTAATTTTTCTGTTTTGTATTTTATCATTAAGTGTAAGTTTAACCTTATTCATTGTGATGTGGCTGGCATCATTTCTGTCAACCATAGATATCCTGACGTTCTCACCTTCAAACACCTGTATGCTAGAACCGATGCTTTGCATTTGTCTGCTCCTCATCTTTTCCCCAGACTTTGGTCTAGTTTACCAGAAAACATTCGTAATTCCCTACTGCTATTGCCCTTCCACAGCTTCCTCAAATCACTTAGATATTCTGTCTGCCAATCTCATGAATCAACTTGAATAGTTTTTATTATTTTTCTCAGTGTGGGCAGGGCTTTCTGTCCGTATTTTTGTGTTACTCTTTCTTACTTGTAAATTTTGTACTATTTTATTTGTTCTCATTTTTATTTATTTATACATGTATTATAATTCTCCGGGGAGGGGAGTGTGGCTCTAGTGTTGGGACTTGTTTGGGGTTTAGTCCACCCTTTTAATAGCCTGCTATAGCCCATTCACTTGTGCAATATTTTAAATCGTTTTTATTTAAATCGTTTTTATTTATTAACAAGTTTATTTATTTATTTATTTACAAGTTTATTTATTTATTTATTTATATACATACTTCTTTATTTGTTTATCTTTACTTTTACTGTTATTTTACTCATTTATTTTCGTTTTATAAATTAGTTATTTATTATTTATTTATTATTGGTTTTGTATTATTATCTGCTTTTATTATTGCGTGTACTATATTATATGTTTAAATCTATATTTATTTCATTGTGTACCCCAGATGTGGGGCAACAGATCTACGGATCATAGTATGTATTTGCTTTTGTTGTCCCTTGCCCATCTCGGGGTATATTGTCTTGTATTTTGTTTTGTACTGTTATGGCAAATAAAATAATAATAATAATAATAATAACATAATTATTCAATTCAAATTGGAGTCAAGGCTTAGAAACTATACAGAAACTCCTCTATGATAACCATGTACACTCACCGGCCAAGTATCGGCCGAGCAGCCTGCACAAAGCAAGCCTTATCGGTCTCCTTCAACATCTCCTGCGCCAGATCCACCACGCTACACCCCTTCAAGATTTCTTGATAGCTCTGTAGCTGTGTTTGGACTGCCTCTACTCTACGGCCGATCTCTGCTTCAGTGGCCTGGGAGAGGTTTGCACTGCGGTCTGCCAGGGTGGCCTGGAGGGTGGACAGTGAGGTAGCGAGCTGGTCTCGTGCCAGGCCACCATTTTCCTGAAATAAAAACATTTACTCATGAAAAATAATAATTTTCATTCCAGAAAATCTTCCGTGATGAAGAAAACAACATTTTAACTACATGTACATGATTTAAGTATGAGTAGTTAAAATAAAACTCTTCCCCAGAGTCATTCCATTATGGCAAGCGGATCAATGAAAACTTAGATTTACAGCCAGTTAATGGGTTAATACACACAAATCTTACGATAAAGGTGGGGACAACCTTTGAGAAAAGTAACGAAATTGTTTCTATGCCGACTATAATCACACTGAAGGTTCGACATCGGTAATGTTGTCAAACTTGCTGCTTTTTGTATGTTTTTGTTTTTCTTTGAATCAAGATATGGTACGACGATAGTAATGTTGGACAGACCCTTGAATCCAGCTATTCTCATTGTTTGGGGAAATAATGCTACAACTGGCACTGTAAACTCTCTCCCATTATGTTGGAAGTCTAGTTTTAAAATTGTCCCAAGAAATATTGTTTAACAAAGTTAGACAAAAAAACTGTCTCAAAAGGGAAGGACGTTGCCATCCGTGTCTCATGCTAAGCCATCAGTCTGAGCAGAAGGAAGTGTGGAATTATATGGAGACAACATAAAGGGAAACGCCCAGGATGATGTCACCCTTATGTCTTACTTTAATTGCAGCATTTATTTGAGGACAATAAGCCCCCCCCCCTGGGAATGACAAGGTATTAGAACCAAGGGACAGAAACCTTGCAACCTTAGGAAGCAAAACGTTTAACATTTACCAAACCACATGCCTTTCAGATTGACGTTTGCTTGACAGAATGTTCAATGTAAAGTTCGGTAAAAGTAGTTATTTCTGAAGCATTCAAAAATAAAGATCAAATGCAATAAGCAGAGAAAAACAGTGAGATGACTCAGTTAATTAATTATAAATATAAAAGGGACATATTATTGCCTTCGGATTTGGGCGCTTTTGGGCTATAAAAGGCGTTGGTTATTAAATTGATATGGTTGGAAATGTGTGTCCCTTTTAAAGCTAGTAACTTGAGAGTCAATTCAACATGATGGCATGTTTCACCCATATACAACATTGCCTATTGTGAACATGGGACGACTTCCGGTGAGTGTTTGATTTAATGAGTATCTTTTAATCGAGCAAGGTTTCCGTAAAGTAACATTCGTATAATAGGCTGTCGATCTGTTGAGTGTAAGTTCTCATAATATTGCAAAGTATGGGCTATTACGTAATAATACACGCATCCCCCACTTATCATCTTCTCCCAATAATAACAAATATGCCTGTAAGAATTTCATGTGACTCATGGGTTGGAATAAACTAAACTAACATTTCCGGACTGCTGCAAGAAATTATACACCAGAACTGTTATAAGTTAGGAACTAAGAATAATTCGGAGAATCCAAGACACAGTGCTCTCCAACCTGGACCCATGGCAACTTCTTAGAGCTAACCTATATAGAGGTAAACTAATCAAATAAAACATAAATCTGTTTATTTGCAAGGTAGTATTTTCTATGGCTGTGCTTAGCGAATGTATCAGCTTAACAGTTCTTTGAATTTGTTTACAGGGAACATAGGTCTATAGCCAGCGAGGAAAAAGAGCAGAACAGTTTAAGTATTAAAACAGTCATTTCATTTACCTCTATTTTGCCACTCAGTCCGTTGAGGGCGTCTACGCTGTTCCGTATTGCTTCACGCTTCCCTCTGATTGCGGCGAGATAACTTTCTAGTTTCTCCTAAATTATGATGAAAAGGGGAAAAATTAGTAAATAATCAGATTTCTTGTATTATTAAGAAAGAGGAGTTGCAATAAAAAAGTAGATATACTTCTAACCTTAACAATTGTGTATTTCCTCTCAATGATGGACATCTTGTGTTTGGCGTGAGTGCCGCTGAATTTGCACCGGTGGCAGACGGGCTTCTGACAGCCATCACAGTACATCGTTACCCTCTCGGTCGGATGCTCGGTGCAGGTGATCGTCTAAACATCAAATATAAATTTTGAAACATGAACTTTATTGTTTTCCAAACTGTGCGCCGAAGTTAACATTACAAACACCTGGTAAAGTCAGTCAATTTTAGGCAAACCACTTTTTGTTTTTTCCGCATTGATCGGCTCACCTTGCTGGAGCAAGTTTTAACAAAATAAGAATAAATAAAATAAATAAACAAAATTAATGAGCGAAACTCATATCAACCTCATTGTGAACATCACACGTTGAAGAAGCACTCACTCTCATACAACACTGTCAAATACTGCAAAATTGACATATCAACATTATCCATTAGTGATGAACCAAAGTCCATGGATGGATTAAACCGACTTCTCATTAAGACGTTAACACACCAGTTAAACCAATCTCAAGTGATATAAACCAAGTTATTCTCAAGTGATATAAACCCAGTTATTCCAAACCGGGATTCATACTTCCATCCAAGTTATCTCATGTGCTGATTATAAAGCATTACCGGTAATCAGACTCAACGTAACACCTTACCTTAGGCCTGAAGTTATGTGTCGGTCCAATATGTTCATGTTGAGCCCTGGAAGTTCCCCACACATGGAAATTCTTGTAACACTCGTTGCAGTAGCTTACTTTGCAGTCCAGACAGCTTTTGGTTGCGTCTAGCGGAGGTTTGACCTTACACAGTCCGCACGGGATACTTGCAGCCTTCTTGGCGGCTAGCTTGAACCTACGGCGGGAACAAAAACAACGTGAAGTTGACATTGAAGATCAAGTTTCCGCGTCTTCCGTAAAAAAAACATCCCGTTGCATCCCGCTTTCACCTTAGTTTATGAAAAACACATGGTTAAGGCAAGATGAGGTATCTCAAGTTTGGGCATACTTCCAGGCGAATTGTCAAAACAAGTTTTCGAGTTTGTTCATACAGTAATGAGAGGCTGGTTGGTAAGAATGTCTTCTCGAGTGGTTACATTTGCGAGGACGACAAAACGGCACTAGCATAGAAATCTATGCAAAAACTGTTGCCACGTCTAGCAGAAAAATGGAAACACCATTCACTTCAATAAAGTTATTTCAATTAATACAACTTCTTAGTCCAGCCAAAATAGTACCATCTGAACCAACTTGAATGTTTTCGCATTATAATTTGACGAAGAGATGAAATCCCGTCAGCGGCATTCAAGCATTCTTTTCAGATCAATCTTTCTCGACAGTACCTAAAGCTTGGACGTCGAGCGTGGCCTTGGTATACATCTTTAAGAACGAGGCCAGAAGACATTCTACGCCTCAAACACTTTCGAAGTTGACCTTAGATAAATTCATGCCAGCAATTTAATCTGCATAATCCCAGTATACTGTATGATCTAGGTACGCACAGAAGACGAAAAGCTCATAGGGGAAATACACGCAGCTCCCCCATGCCGCTTCGATCAAAAACAAGTTTGACAGCTTTGTGGTAATCTCGTTCTGGGTTATTTTATTTTTAAGTTGTTATTGGTATTGACGCTGAAATTTGATCTTTGATTTGTTAATTGATCAAACCTTAAACAATTTGTGAATAGATAGAGATCAGAAGAAGAGTACCTGTAAATGATATTACGTACAAGTTGTTGACCTACGATATAACCTACGATATAGCCTTCGATAAACAACTTGTTCAATTGGATCGTATCCAGATGATGCTAGATTCCTAGGAGACGTGACTCAAGCATAAATACCGTCTTCAGATCCATATGGTTTCATTCTTTTCATAAACATCTTGAGCGATGACATTTCAAATCGTGAAAGTACAAAGTAGGCCGACTACAATTTTAGCTAAAGCAATTTGTTAATGAAATATTTATTTTATTTGTAGTTTTTAGCTATGTAGCCTTATTAATGCAATATGTTGTTGTTGTTGTTGTTGTTGTTGTTGTTGTTGTTGCTGTTGCTGTTTTCATTCACCCTGCAGTGTGTTTGATGTCATATTACCCTTTAAAATCATACACATAATCAAGCAATTGGAACAACCAAGGTCGTTAATGTCACTAGTCATATGGCAGCTTCTTTGAGTTGTACTTTGAAGAAAAACACTTTGTTGAAAGCATGTTTGTAAACAGAAAGTGTCTTACCTGTCAACAATGACCTCCAAGGCAAAGTTTCGGTAAAGTCCATTCAAACCCTTCTCACCCAGCTCCACGTTTTCTCGGCACGTTGGGCAGAAGAATTTTGTAGCATGGACACAAGCTATTTTTCCCTTCGATGACGTAGTCCCGGTCCCTCTTGGGCTATTTGCAGGTGATTCCGTCTGCCTTGACGGCGTTCGACCCGGTATGCCGGCCGCGGAGGGCGCCCCGCTGACTGTCGCCCTCCTCCGGAAGGACGACCGTGAGTTGCTCCGAGACAGGGGCCGAGAAGGTGTCACCGGAAGTGACGCCACAGAGTTCGTTGGACTGGTTGCATTGTTGAGGCTCTCAGAGGAGCTATGCTCTCGTCTGTCATCAGTTGTTGCTAGGGAGAGCACCTGCTCTTTAGCGCATCTGTGGCAGACGTTATGTTGACATGGCAACGACAACGGCGTTGTGAAGTAGTCCTGGCAAATTGGACAGATGAGTTCACGTTCTAGGCCAGACGTCTCCATGGTTACTGTAAACTGATAGTGATACCTGTGTTGACAAACAAAATTATAATGAGCTGGTGATTCGGTCTCTTGTTGATTATCTATCTGTAAAATTATGGCTCCTAATACAGCTGAGATGGAACCTACTCAGTTCATAACAGAGACTTAACAAAATTACTGTAAAAAACAAAAAACAGACATGACATTGCACTGTTTCTTCCAAACTGACGTTAAGATTCACGTTGGTCTTGATTGTGTCGTAAATTCCCATCATTTCCCATTGCCCTGTGTATCCAAAAACACCCCCATCTCGTGACCGGCATTTTCTGATGGCTAGAAAGTAGCCCGACTGCGATTATGCAAAAGCGATGGGTATAACCAGGAAGCTTCCATGTATTTTTAGACCAAGTTTCCCGTCTGTCTTTAAGCCGTCTCGGCTTGTGGCATGTCAAGTCTCTATCCGGCCAAAATCCATAGACATTACACCGATCATGACGTAGTCTGTTTAGAACAGAAGCTATGGATCCGCATGTTCTTCACGCTGATAGACTTGACCTTTCAATGCCGGTTATTTATACGTAGTCTTCACTAAGGGTTTAACATCGACAGTTTTGCCAACACGCCTGCTATGATTTATACTTTATTGCAAACACATATGTTTCTGTAATTGAACGTTAACTTTCCACATTCATTTTCACAGTTGGTGAATCAACAGGGGTTGCTATAAAGCTTAATTACAGAAACACATTTCAACAATCAGTTGGAATGCCTCAACACATGGCGTGAATATGTATAATATAAAAATTAGTGTATATTAAGGAAGTTTAATACTTCATAGAAATTCAACTGGTCAATCTCTTTGTAGAACAATGATTGTGTCGTTCTTAATACAACCATGTTGAAACTGATCATCTCATTTTGTAATATAGAACCCCGATTGTGTCATTCAAGCTCCGTCGAGGAAAGCGCACGTTATTGTATGGAAGTTTATTAACTGCCTCGTCAGTGTAAAAATTTATATTTAAACAAATAAAATATATATAAAAATTACTTGAACAAAACATTGTTCTTAGAGCATACGTTGCCTGAATTCAAAACAAACATGGCGCTCTTGGCATTACCCATGGAGCTGATTTTGTATTATGATAATGAGCCGCCATCTTTGCTCACAAGGACAAAATAATATTGTATTTTTATTGATGTAATGTAACGGTTGATTTGACCTGCATACAAACACAATGCGTATTACTATTATGATAATGTCAACTATTGTACCTTGTGCCATTTAAATATGAGGTCCTAATTTGTTAACAATTTATGCTACTGGTAAGCTCACTGACTGTAAATCAAGATATAAAACATTGGTTATATATTAAGCATGATTGCTGCACTGGTGGAATACAATAGGTCACGGTTCGAGTTCAACACAAACATGTGAACAATGAAAACAGGAAATATTGTCTGATGCACCATAAGACGGATCATGAAAAATGCTTTTAAACGAATTTTTCCTACGACGGAAAACGTTCATATGCTTACCTCAAGTTTAATCCCATCTGTTGAGTGAGAAAAAACGTCATGGAGTATTCAACTAATTTAAGCCATTCGCAACTGATGTTGAATAATTACATGACTAAATTAGTTGAATATCTCATCAGTTAATTAAACGTTGTCATTTTTACTCATGAACTGTCATTTGCATTTTTACCCAAATACTTTAAATTTAATGCTGTTTCACAAACATGAAGTGAGTACTGTCAGCTTAGTGCAACCAGGGCTCTCCATCGCCGATGACAAGTTCGCGCATGCTGCCCCCACTGCCCAGCACCACATGCCGCCTTATTGCCAGGGACACGATGTACACCACACAGAACATAATGTTTACAAATTTCATTAGGATTAATTTACAAAGAATCCCGGGGCGTGCTTGTTGAGAGAGTGAGTAGCGACTCAACATCTGACCTGCTAAATTAACGGTGGCCAATACCCCGAATAACTGACACGATGGGAGGTTTTGGTACTGAGCGCTGCCATTCCACAGAGCCGAACGGTAACAGACCCACCGTAAATATTGCGTCTAACTTTACTGTTTTAAGAGAATCGGGTAAATATCAGCACGTTCATTTGTTTGCTGGAAAGACATGCCTACAGCTTGCAAGGGGGAATTCCACATTTTGGATGAATTGTATTTACTTGACACACACACACACACCTTTTGTTCACAGATGAAAATAATACGATATTTAGGCCTATTCTAATTACCCGAGTGTCTGCGACAACCTATATTATCATAATTCTGTAGAAATTTTGCAATAATAAAATAGCCGTATTTTTGTCTGCATTACACGACACATCATTTAATTTTATCATGAAGACAGGTAGTTAAAAAAATCATAATGTTTCATGTGTTGGCGTATAACGCTTTTTTAAGACGTTTTTTAAGACAAAAGAAATTCCTATAAACATGTACATGTAGTACAGTTTTATTAAATTGAATTTAGTTGAATTGAGTACTATTCTGAAAGAAAAAGTACAAACTTCACAAGTCATAATTTTTGAATTCACCATCATTTTAAACACGTCAACCTTTCGTATTCAAAACTTCGTCTAAGGTGTCATCTTAAAAACTATGGTAAACATTAGTATTGTGTGTGTACATAAAAGCATGAAAGCACGGAGAGTTCGTTTGCCCAGCGACACAGACTTCATTTGCCCTAGGACAGAGACAGAAGTGTAATGAAAAGCACATTCTACTTTTTATGAAAGAAAAATGCAAATTCAATAAGCGGCGTCCAAACAATAATGTCGCAGGAACAATAATGCCAAGGGATACATTGTCGTCTGATCCATTCACTATCCATAGCAGAATAAGACTGCATGTGGTTCATGGAATATGAAATAATGGTTGTCTGTGAACAGGGGGCTCTCAGAAGGAAGTGCAGCTCAACATCCATCCCTCTTAGTCTCACAGTAAAATGATATTGCTGCAGCCATTGATTAGTGTGCTACGGGTTCAGTTGTTACATGGAACTATACACGACATCATTTTTTAATACGTGTTTACGTTGGAAAACGTTTTCAAGCTCAATAATGTAAAGTCAGTGTTTATTTCATTCAGTGATAAAATTGGGTACCGTTTTTAATTTTAAAATAAAATACAAATAAAAGCTATTAAAGTTGGTTTGGCTGTCACGTAATTGCACATTCACAATGTACATCATAAAAGTGTGATGTATCCAAAGACGATGGTGATAATTTCCCGGATTACTTTACTAAGCGACAGCTTCCATTGTATCACATACAAACCGCAAGACCCTCCGAATGAATGTATAGTGCGCCTTTAAACCCATGCGACAGTAATTTGCATACAGCTGATGTTCGTTATGTACTTGACCCCCATAGCGGCACCATAGATTTGGCTCCCGTCTGTGTTTAACAATGGCAAGTTAATTGATTAATTGATTAATTGATTAATTTAAATGATAATTTGTAGACGGTTGAAACTACGACATGTTTTAAAAGCTGATTATTTTCATGATCATGGGATTGATACTTGATTGTCTTGACCACCACTGCAAAACAATTTGTTCACGAACACACGATGTAATGACTGTTTGAATTGTTCTGTCTCAGAACATTATTTTCAACACATGATACTCACGAAATTTCAAACATAAAAAGAGTGTACCCAAACAACTGGCTATGACTCGAAACACTAACTCTGATATGGACTCCTTTTAATTGTAAATTCAGCCAAGATAGGTTCGGGAGTCTCAGGATGCACTAGATGACTAGAAGGAAATTGCATGGAGATGAAGGAAAGAAGGCTGCTCTTACAGATAAACAGATCGCTAGATGATGGGATAGAGTGCACCATGCATGTGCACTGAATTCCAAAAGAGATAATAAAGGGCATTCGGTATAAAGCTTTTACTGCGTGTCCTTATAGCAGACATTGCCTGAGGGATTGATATGCTGTTACTGCGTTCAGGTTTCATTATTATACACATCAGCTATCCTACACATTTGACTTTGTCGAGATTTGTTTTTTATTTTTGTAAAATTCACGTCTTTGAAACTAAAGCCCTGGTTTAAAGATAACAATCAAAACAGCTACTCTGAAAATTAAACATATTTTATACACAATTATAATATTTTAATATTTGTCAATGTTCATATTTCGTTTAATCACTTATGCTTTTGCAGTAATGTGGTGAATATTATTTTTCCCTTGAAAATAAGAGAGAATAATTGAAAACTATTGATCAATTTGCGACTAAATATAGGTAATGCTTTTAACATGTCACAGAGACTGTATACTATTAGTATTACCAATAAGATAATTTTCATGGTTGGCTTTTAAAACAGCTTCAAAGCGGGTCCCTAATGCCAATGGTTCCCACTCACAGGGAATATTTAACCAAACAACGCGAGACTACTGAATAGGTTAGCATGAAGCTCTATGGTTAAAGCGACCTATCTGTACATGAAACAGTTTTTAGGTTGATTACATCACGATGTAGAACATGAACAGAAGTATCTGTCGATTTCAGGTGAAAACATGGCGCCAAAATATTGATTTGAAAACAACGCTATTCATATCTGCGGAGATTGTTTACGACTAATGCTCACTGACATCAATTAAAAGTGCAATGTTCATCAACTGACGCGACGGTAGTTACCATAGAAAGAATGCAATAAAATTGGCAGATTTTCAGTCAAAATCAAGATCATTTACAATTACGTATTTGCATAACTCCAAGTCAAATTGGTGAGTGACACTTACCCTTGACACGGCCGATTCAAACAGAGTATCGGTTCGTAGTTTTGACAGGTTCCTATCGTGAATGGGTATGTTTTACTGCTGTAGTTGCAGTCAACACAGCTGCTGCAAAAAGTCCTGTACTATACATGTACATGTACATGTACATTGCTGCTGGCACGTGCGTATGAATAAAAACACGACTGTTAACCACTGCAGCAGAGTATAAGAATAATCATTGGCCAAGGACGTTCAGTATAAATAGAAGAATTGTGTTGCAACATGCAGTTGGTGTCAATTTTTAAGGAAATTTTATTATGATCGCCATTTACCACCCTTTGCCATTAAAATGTGGAATTGCATAATGGATTTAATTGTTTTTCAAAATTGTGTCATTAGTTAAGTCGTTTAATGATTTTGCATCTTCGGGGTCTTGCAAAGGGTTCTACAGCGCGACTTTCTTTTGTAGAGCAGACGTAAAGACGTCACTCTGAGAGGGTGAATGTGTAGGGGGCTCTTTACGTCGGTGTGACAGCACAAACTGAAACTACCCTCCGTTTTGTATCCCTTTAGTACAATAATGTTTTGTATCACAAGAAGGCGATACTTTTATGAAACCATAATCTTTTATAGTAAATTTTATTACAGGAACCACACAATACTACGACCTTAATCTTATGGAATTGGTGTATTGAAAGTGATGCGTCAACCTTTCATCTAATAGTTTGTTTCCTCCTTCCAGTGATGAAAGACTTCCTCAATGAGGTTATGTGGTGATATGTGATTAAAGGGACGGGAAATGATTCAAAATAGCTTGGCTTACAGTCTTAAATAGCTCCATCCAATGAACCTCCTGTTTTAACGGATCTACACACATCATTATTTGTAATTAACTAATTATTCTATGGAGAAAACTATTCTTACAAAACTTCTGTCTTATTTTTTAAGATCTGAGGTGAAGGATCGTCAAATGTAAAATTGCAGAGACATTAAACATTAATTTTTAGTTTGCTTTTAATGCTGTACCGATATATTACAAGTTGCAAAATCCCATCCCTGTGATGAGGCCTATCGATCAAGAAAAACTATCATCTGGAGGTCAGGCTGGCCAAGGCTGATTTTATGCGAGAAATAATTAAGACAGAGATAAAGATGAGGGGGAGGTTACAACAGGTGGAAACAGCCCACTTATTATTGAAAGAAAGGTATAACTAGGAAAAGAACCTCACGATGCTGTAGTAAGGCACATCATTGATAACAAAGTAACCGTTAAAGAGAGAGGGTTGAGTTACGGGGGCAATGATATAAATAATGACTAGGGGTTCAAGTTATTTGCTGAAGGAGGTAGGTCAAAAAGAAATACAGAATGTATGGAGGATGGAGGATGCAAGCTAATTATTCAATATTGACTGAAGAGGGGTGGATGGGAGCAATCTAGACCCCGTGATCTGTCAGTGATACGTCAACCAATTAAGAAGTTCCTCCCACGTCATTCCTGGCGTGTTTAGAGATTCTTTTCAGAAGTTTCAGTTGAAACAAAGAAAAGATAAAGACACACTGTTGCGTGTCTGAAGTAACATACATCCTTGAAGGACGATTCCGCAAGTTTCATCCTTTACTATTTTTCAGAGAGGCTGTACAAAACTGATCACAATTCTGCATAGTGTTTCTTGTAAACATTACAAATCAGAACCACACGTTTAAACTTATGAGTGGCCCAGTGTGTCGTTTCTTTATGGCACAATATATTGTTGTACGTTCTTAAAGACCCACAACTACAGTTTCCTTATTAAGCCATCTGTTAATATAAAAACTACCTTGAGCGTTGATTGAAAGGTTACAAAGCATAGATGCATTAATGAGCATCAATATTGTAAGAGTTCATGAGGTAGTCTTCGTGGTATTATGGTTCATTTAATAGAAACTGCTGAATGCAGCCTGCCGGTTGAATTACAAAACAGTTAACATTGTAAAACTATAAAGTAACAAATAGAAAATTGAGTTGACATTAACAACCAAGTGAAAAGGGAATCTAAAAAAAGAACCAGTAACTGGAAAACATGATCATACAAGGCATATAATATAAACATTGTTGCACAACAAAAAGCACACCCATCTAAGGAACATGAAAACCCACAATTAAAAAATATAAAAAACAAACAACATATACAATACAAAAAGATAATTAAAATAAATTACAAGGATGGTGTGAGTTAACTGGTGGAAATATTGTCTATACAACCAGACAGTGATGTAATCACCTTGGCATGTTCATACATGTATAAAGCAAAGTACTGTAGGGCCTACAATAACGAGCCACTGGAAACTAAAATAAACAATAATTGATATAATCTAAAAAAGCAGGGCATACAAACAGAAACATACAACCATTCAATACTGGACGTTGTACCTCTTTGCATGACTACTGGATAATCACTAACGCATTGCAAGTTGGTTGTAAACATTGGGAACGCTAGAGTGTATCTTAGTTTGGAGTGTTGGAAACACATCAGCCAGCTTGTCAGCCAGACACAGTACAAGGGCACTTAAACATTTACAATTCATGATATCGCTTGGTCCTGAATGACAGCATGAGCAAGTTCATATTATGATAAATAAATGCAGGCATCAGCACTCTTTTTTGTAACGACGTCGTTGTAGAGGACGTATTTGTCGAACAAAGTCATGGCCATCCTCTGTATGGTTGGCCTAAACAGATTCGTTTGTTTTAAATTACACTTTGATTTCAAATGTAAAATCATGTTGTGCGGACTATTTATCATTATCATTAATATTTTATTTTTTTCACCAAAATGATATTATTTGCTTCAACATAATCTGAAAGTCATACAACTATTCAAATCTATGGGCGAAACCGTGTGAGCTAAACAAACTCAAGTATCTCACGGACCTCGGAAATACAAGTATGATTGTCTTTAATCCGATTGTCCCAGAGTGTAAGCCAGATACCAATATGTATTTTTACGTGATGTTCCCTCAAGGCCACCATACAATACCGAGGCTGACATTCACGTTGATCAACATAGGCCTAGTGCACTAACTAATGACAAATTGATCCCAGTGTTGTTTTCTACCTGAGCGAACAAACCGAAGTTACTTGAAAGAATCGTGCAATACATACATGTTTACTCGCTCGTATGTACAACTCCATTCAAGGTATTCACTTATGGCAAAAATAACATGAACGACAATTGCTGAGTCTATTTATACAGCAAAGTTCAACGTCCGAACGTTGTCAAGAATTTTAAAAATAAATTTGCGATAGCTTTTTCTTCCCACGTCCATCTGTTAAGAAAATTGTGTATGACATAAGGACCTCAGACAAACGTGGAAGTGTCAACCTTTGACCCCAATACCCGTGTGCTTATAAATGCTTCCCATAACAGTTCTTACAAATGGAAGCATTTATACTAATTGTCACTTTTGTAGCATTAAACAAGGCAAACGTGTCAGTCTTTGCCAGCTTTGTCGTCAACCGGTTGGGAAAGGCAAAGAACAAACTCATCGAAATACATAAGCCTGATGAGTCATTATCAGAGGTTGTGAACGGAGGTTTTAAACATGATGTAATTAATTTGGTTATTTGATTTAAATAAACAAGGATTAATTTGTTTATCCTGACCATAATTTCAGATAGAATTGTCAACTTGGCCTACGCCCTCTCCCGATCAAGATTGCTTCAGTTGTTGTTTGTTTGTCCGATTCTTTGTTTGTTTGCTTCTTTGTTTCTTTGTTTGTTTGTTTCTTTCTTTCTTTCTTTGATCTTTGTTTGTAGTACTTGTTTCTATTTTAAGAGACTGTGAAGAGACTAAAACTGAGCTATCAATTGATGTGATTTGAACATGTATTCTTCTTGTCATTTCCACTAACCATACAATCAATAATTGCATTTCTGACAAGTGTACGTTTGACCTTAATCACAAAAAGTGACGTGATTTTATTCGAAAAAACAAAACAAAAATTCAACAGGTCAAAACAAAATACCAATCGATGATTCATGCCGGAACAGAAGCAGAACTGGCTCAAGGTCAGACAGAATACACCTGTATCGAGTGCTGGAACAATAAGTGGACTGCCATGTTACATGCGCACAATAGGAATACTATACTTATTCCGAGTACACCAAAACAGGGTCAGACTAATTTGCAATTCCATTCTCTTGGTAAAAAATAATAATAATAACAATTGGTTCCACCGTGATGGCGATCCATACTATTATAGGATTTCAGACCAATTGTTTGTCTCAACCAGCTTGTTTTGTAGTATTATCTTATAATTTAGACTTTAACATTATTTGGCAAAACAAAATAGTCAAATTTAAGTTTCATAAAATATAAATTAAATTTTTCCAAGATTATCACGTTCGTGCAACAGGTACGATGTCACTGATGTCCGTACGTGTTGTTAGCCTGGACGCCATACCCATGGGAAACAAACTATAGAACAATGCTGACCAAGGATAGTACCAGGCTAACTGTTTTGAGTAACTGTTGGTTCTGAAAAGAACCGGTAGTTAACGACTCAACGTTTCGATCAGTATGCTCTGATCGTCTTCAGGAGAAAGGTGTTACCGCAAACCTCTCTTAGTTAGGCTAACTGAATAGCCTGTTATCACTTGGTTCATTAACGAAGCAAGTCGTCACAGATTAACGATTTTGCGGAATGTGTAAACAACGTTTATTAAACAGAGTGAAATAATATACAACGTAAAACTTTATTTAAAAGTTATGATACAACTAACCAACAACACCCTTTCTACCTATCCGATCGAGTGCCCCTTTCCCCTTTATTTCCTGAACTGAACCGTAATGCAGTGAATTAATTTGTTTATCAGAAACGTGAGCACAATTTCTTCTGAAAATTACTCAGTCAGGTATGGTTTCCTGATAAGATCTTTAGATTAGATTTAAATTGAAAATGGCTGCTTTTATAGGTTCGAGAAACCTACACAATTTCATGAACGATAAACACCCCATCCCCCATTTTACGCCCAAATCCACCAATAAGTAATAGATTAAAAACTAGCAAATACTTATTTTGGGGACCATTATCTCATGTCCATCAGCCACATACAAACAATTTTGCATGATACATGTATTTGTGCATTGTCCATGACATATGCGAAAGTTTCGGTAATTTTTTTCGTTTTGAAACAGTTTCATCTATCAAACTAATTGCTCAGAGAAACAAATCCTTAAAATTCAGTGAGTCTGACTGTGTACTGTATGACAATGGGGTTCTTTCTATTTAAGTATACTATTATTGTCACATATTCACTTAGTTTGCCCTACCACTATACCAGCATTTGTATACGACGTCATACGAGATTGGGATAAGTATCTGACTGCTGAGTGTTTTATTTACTCCATCTCTGATATTTAATCTCCAGACGCTGATGGTTTCTAAGACAAACAATGAGGCTATATTCACGCAGGGATATCAAGAACAGTTATTTAATACACAGCGTCTCAGTAATCTCCATAAAGAGAATACAGTGTTAAAATTCAAACTCTTATCTAACAAAAAAACGCTTGGTTTAAAGTGGTGCTGGTGCCAGTCGTTCTGAACATTACAATCAATTGAAATCTCATCAAAATATCGTTTGAATCCGGTTTTTTTTTTTACAATTGAATCATACATGGTTAATTGAGTAAAGTGTTGGTGCAAGACGTTCATTAGAACGCGCTCTCGGTGGACTCAGTCGCAACATGTATGGACTTGTGAGCATGGTCTTACCAACATCGTAAGAACGTCTTGCGCCAAGACTATTGATTGCGTCGAAAACGTGAGAACACATTTTTGGACGGATATTTTTACATGAAGGATTCGCGTTCTGATAATAGTCTAATGTGGTAGTTTTATTGCACAAAAACCATTCAAAATACACCAAGAGATTGTATATATTCTCTGTAGATGACTTACCGCTATATATAATTCAATAATGTCCCACACAGCCCTTCCAATTAGCCTCAAGTCCTCCCACAACAATGGACTTTCTAACTCAATGTATGTAATTTTTAACAGCTTCTGAAATTTCATCGTATACTTTCGAACGAGCATGCCTGTCTTTGTATGGAATGGGATTTGGTAAAAACAATTGGACAACTTAGAAATAGAAATTTATATAGACTTTGTTTTGTAATAAAATAGTGACATTCGGTTGTGTGTGTTTTGTTTTTTGGTGTGTTTTTTTACGTTCCCTTGGGTAGTACAATACATAACATTACGTCCAAACCCATGTCTATTGGGTAGGCACATGAATAAGATATGCATCATTCTTAATCTTCAGATAATATTTTGAATGATAGGTCATGTTTTGGTTTCATATACAATGTTATTTTCATTTCCATCTGATAGTAATATCCTGCTATCATCGTAGGTCAAAAGTCACCATTCATATAAATTATTCTAAATCAATACAGACTTGACCTGTTGGAATTCAATTTAAGTAGGAAAATCAATTACTATCATTATTTTATAATTTTATTTATGTGATAGTAATACATAGGAAAGCATTACTTCGTCAGAAGCTTACCTTTAACGGAGTCTTGAACCGGTGTGTTCAGTCTACTGAGTATGTCCTTTCTCTATGTATAGCTCTGCCAGAGCAGTTCGAGGGGTTCTGCGGTCAATATGGCGAAGTGTAGAATTCGTCTACCGAATAAATTCTAACAATTACAATCTTTTAGTCCACAAGTTGTTCCCGAATGTGTTACACGCAAAACTTAGTCCTTCGGTCAAGAAAACAATGTGTATACTGTCCTTGGTATAGACCCGGATGAGATTGATGCAAGCCATGCACTGTGTCATGTACATGTGTACTACCCGTTGAGCTTGTGGTCATGCTTGTGGTCTATTGACTATATGCGCTGGAACATTCTCTTAATAGTTATAACACTAGGTAATTTAAATGCCCCATTACTCATAGGGTAGGCGCACTTTTGTTCCCCATTGGCTGCTTATAATCCGCAACACTAGTATGTCTCTATTTTTTTTTGGAGGGGGGGGGCAAACAACCTTTTATTTGTAATCATTTCGAAATGCAGAAACTATTAACGTTTGTACGACTATACACTTACAACAGTTTCGTACCCTTATTTTGGTTGTGCAAGTTATTTTATTAAACAACTTAATTGTTCACAGTTTTTGTCGCCTGGGAAATATTCGACGTGTCACCATGGAAGAATAATCGCAGCTGAGCATGCAGGGGTCATCTTAACTTTTAATGGGATTCAAAAGAACCGTATCGTTTTCTTCTGTCAAATTCATATTTTTTCTTCGCTCACGAATTGAAATGTTTTTTGTTTTTGTTGTAATTTTTTATTTATTTATTAAATTTATTTATTTGTTTGTTTGGTTTTTTCCCCTCCGATTCTATCTCCCTCTCACTCTCTCTTAAATACCATTTCACACAGACACCTCTCTGAGTGTTTTATTTATCGAGTTATGACACGACATAGAGAAACATGATTTTTAATTTGACAGTGTATTATTAGAGGAATTACGGTAGGGCTGCTTATCGACCGGTGTTGTTCAACTAGCCGGCTGGGAAGGGATCCCATAGAGTCAGACAATGGGAACTTTGTTATGCAAATTCAGTCGTTGGCCTACACGAAGCAACAAAGGCGTTAGCAGGCCTTGTATGTGAATTAACAAAATAACAAATAAAAAACATTTTAAACAAACATCATAACATTTATGAAAAATGAGTTTGAAGATAATGATTGGCTTGGTAATGAAGGATGTTTCATTTTACTTTGGAAAAGGTTTTGTATTAAATAATGATATCAAGCATTCTTACAATAATTTATTATTCGTTTTCAAATTTGTTGTCAATCTAATTACCTATAAATTAACGATAGGGTCGTATTATTGGTTTGTATCAGCTTGATGCTGATTTATAGGTCAAGTAATTAAGTAAGATACAATAAAGTCGCCTGTGAAAGTTTTTGCTGAATGCAGTGTCTTTTTGTTGAGAAAACAGCAAAAAGCTGTCATAGTATTTTCATCAAGACCGTCGCATCCATCCACGTGTCTCGAGGTGACGCGGGTACCAACTGCATCTCTGGCCGCAGCATTTACAAACGGACACCACGGAAATTTGAATCCCCAAAACTCGCCTTGAGGTGAGTTTTGGAGATTCAAATTTTTTGACATCAAATCCTTTTATTTATTTATTCGAATCAGACCAAATAAAATAGAAAGGATGGCTCCACCGTAGAAACGCTTATACTAGTGACTTTTAAGCTTAATTTTGTTTTGTTTTTGTTTTCTTTTGTATGTTTTTTTAGAAGGGATAAGAACTGAAAATCTTATTAAGTTTTTAGGTTAACTTTTTTTTTTTCCCTGGCATGTGTTGCTGGCTCTATTGTTTGTTCCCTTGTTTTTTATCATTGTCTCAACTGTTTTGTATTTTTATTGTCTTGTGAAGTATGCCGAATAAATAATAAAAATAATAATAATAAAATCAGTGAGCAGTTGTATGATTTTCCATTTCTTTGTGAGTTTGGGTTTAATTGGCCGGGTGCGTCACGGTCGAGAGGGTGCGTGAGTCACGGCAGGAGGCCGAACTCACAAAAGAGTAGTTTACAGAAGGGTTAGTATTGTTAAGAGCTGATTTGAGGGATTAGTCATGTCCTAACCTTGACAAAACAAACTCAACAAAGCTAATGTGGGAAAAATAAACTTATGTCGCTTCGTTTGGCTGCAAAATAATGTATACGTTGGTCACCTGTAAAATCGTGTTTAAAATAGAAATTGTGAAAAACCTGCGCATAACACTAACTTGAATTTTAGAAGACGTTAGTGATCGATAGATAATAGAACACGCTCGTCTTTGGCCAACATGTTGGTATGGGAATTATAAACAGAAGTTTTAACAATTTACTTTTAATCTTTAAGCAAAATATCAAAATCAATTTTTCTTAATTTCCTCAAACGGGAAAACCACTGACAGTGAAACAAGTTGTATTTGTTATGTAAACGTATAATGCAAGCGTATGGTGTTTTTTCATTGACAGTGTGTGGCAACCTTTTTTCGCGTCGCCTTGTAGGTTGCGCCAGTAAATGCGAACAGGAATCCAAAAAATAATAGTTTTAAAAGGTCGCCGCCTAAAAAAAGCATTAAAAATAAAATAAAAAAGGTGGCGCGTATGTGTCAATTAAAGAACACCAAACAAACGTAATTTATGATTAAACGCACATAGAAATAAACAAAAAGTATTTCAATCGTTTTTTTACAACATGCATGGGGTTGTGTCAATTTCTGTCAATTCTGTGAATTTAAAATGATCCGTAGTTTTGTCGAGGCTTTGGAAAGGAAACCTTAAACTTTACGGGCCACTATACCCCCAGACCAAACACAATGCGCGAGACCACAAAGCCGGTTCCCTTATTGTATGATGTGCTATATTTAGATTATCAACATTATGGACAACAGTATGAATAGGAAATACAAACCTATGTTTCGGGTTTCATTTCGTTGATCATGAGTTAAGTTGCGATGAAGGGGGCGCTGTTTACGAGTCGTGTAAAATTATTCGCATCTGCATTGGCTACTCGGCAACATCAACAGTTTGAAGAGAAGGAGCCGCTGTACAACAATTTGACTCCAAAACTCGAATAAATATATTCATCAAGTTTATTTAATAACTGTCTACAATGATACATAAAACACGTATACCTACGACTCGTATTATGCGACCCCTAGATCCACTAATGAGAGCATTGCCATAAGATAATTGTTAGTAATTACGAGTTCAAAGTATATTACATCATGGGATGACAACAGCAATCAAAAACTCTGCGTGTGCATCACTCGAAATCCATTTTCCAATTGGACTATGATTTTCCAATTTGGACAACTTTCCTCTCATTAGGTGGGTTAGGGTCACATTGTGCGGACGGATTGATAAGGCGTAATGGCAAATACATGTGGCAGATAACAAAAATAAAATAGAATACAAATTAACTTAAATTACAATTAGCAAAGAGTTATATCCAGGATTAAATATTGTGGTTAAACTTTTTACTTTCTTTATGGCGACTTATCCGGGAAATGACTCACGGTAATTTGGGCAGTTTTTTAGACTGGTGCCGGTGCCTCAGCCGCGATTCTTTCAACTCCTTCAAGATACCATTATCAATCCGTAACGGTGGCAGCTTCACACCTATCGCTGCAGTAGATGAGTCGGTTACCCGTCGTTTACCTGACGGTCTCTTCCTCTGTGCCCGCGAGAAATCGCGAGGTTTTGTTCTCTTCTCGTGTTCCTCCCAATGGGTACGGACACTCGGTAGCTGCGGTATTCCCATATCCTTTCGGCTTGTTTTTAGTCGGGTCACTACCTCCTGCTGCTTGATACTTCCAAGTGAATCTTCCGAATCAGCAGTTCGTCTTCCCTGAATATCTTCCCGCGTTTTAACCTTCAGTTCTGCCATTCGCTGCAGAGCGTGCCTCTCCCGCCTGAGGGCGCTATGGCTAATCTCCTGATTGCGATCAATAGAGGTCCTAACCAGTTTCTGTTGCATGAGGGAGAGATATTTCTGTTTCTTGTTCCGCGTAACCCGTAATGGCGGCAATTCTTGCTTGGGAATCTCAACAGGTACAACTTTATTTTCTGGTATATCTTCAGGTTTTTCTGGTATGTCTTCCAGCTTTGAATTTAAGGGTTTGTCTTCACCTGCGGCAGAAAGAACAAATAAATGTTTGGGTTGATCATCAGGCATTTGGTTCTGTTCTGCAGCTGGCTGCGTCAGAGGAAAATGTGTTTCTTGTACTTCATGAACTGGTGTTTGACTTTTGGGTGGAGAAATATTCGTTTGGCTCATTTTAGTGTGCACCTCATCCACAAGATCCTCTAAATTGTCGTTAATTATCATCTTTTCGCTGTTGCTTGTGACAAGACTCGTTTCAGTATCTTTACCGTCTATCAATGTAACGTGAGCATAACTTCCCGCGACAGAAGATGGGTTCGTTGAATTCGTAAGACGACTGGGGTTCGCGTCGAGTCTAGACTCTATGTTTCTCAATTCGTCACGCACATGCGCGGCTAGGAGCTGTGAGTTGGGTGCTTGTAGTTTCAGACGTAAACTAGAGAGTTCTTGCTCACGTCTCCGAACACGATCCAGCTCTACCGAGAATATCGGCGAATTAGTCCCGTTCTTCAGTCGCCTTTCGAAGGCTCCAACATTAGTTTGGAGCTTGCGCTTCGTACTGGCAATGTTAATGAGCGTGAGTCTTGTCTGGTCTTTTCTCCGCAAAATCCGCCCGATATTGGCGCGTTCATTGGACGTAATTTGCCGCTGGAGGCGCTCTAATCGAGCATCTTCGAAGCGATTTACCAACAGTAGTCGCTCACGTAAGCGTGTGTCGTGTTCTTCCAGACTGTAGATCTTTTCCCCTGGAGTCTGGAACGTTCTTGGTTTACGGTTGACGGCCTTTACCATCGTGTCCCCAGATAAAATCGTCTGCACACCTTCACTTGTCATGGCGAGCACAAGTTCACATTCATCTGATTTGACTTTCCTCGATCCTCAGCAACTGTAATGCATCAAACAAAATTGTAATTAATTAGTTTTAATAATGTATGTAAGTTTTTGTTTTACTCTCATTTTGTTTCAAAATGGGTGATCATGAAGGATGGTTAAATAGCGACTACATTATGTGTACGGTTGATAGCTTTAATGATTTAATCATTAAATCAATTAAATCAATTTATAGAGACAAAATATCATAGACTAGATTGGCCCCAGCCGCGTTCCATATTTTTTCAATTCAATTCAATTTCACATTTATTTCCATACTTCATGAAATTTCCAAACAGTACATAGCCAAAACATTGATTTAAAGAAGTAATCAAAGAAGCATTAATTACAAGGCAAAAAATTACATAAGTATGGAGGCATCATCTGGAAGCCGAGGCTTGTAGTGAGATGCCTGATGGACAGACAAACAGAACGTAAACAGGAACAAGAACGTACGGACAGACAAGTTGCACAAAGACAGAAATGATGAGAATAATATTAATATTATAGTCATATTAATAATAATAATAACAATGATAATAACGACAATAACAAATATAAGTAAAGTAATATATATATAAAGAAAGAACATCAGCTGACTAGCTAGGATCTAAGCAGACTAGCTAGGTGAGAATAAACTATGTCAGATATGATGAGAATAATATTAATATTATAGTAATATTAATAATAATAATAACAATGATAATAACGACAATAACAAATATAAGTAAAGTAATATATATATAAAGAAAGAACATCAGCTGACTAGCTAGGATCTAAGCAGACTAGCTAGGTGAGAATAAACTATGTCAGATACTGGGAGAGGAGAGCTCTTTTATAAGCACTTTTAAATCGACCCACAGAAGACTGTGATTTAATAGATTCGCTTAAACCATTCCAAAGACGCGGTCCGAAGAAACGAAGCGTTTTCAGGTGGAATGATGTGCGGGTGAATGGCACATAGAGGTGTGATTTGTTATGCGATCTGGTTGAGTACCCATGGGTGTCACGGACAGAGGTAAAGAATGGACAGAGGTAAAGAATGAACTAAAGGAAGTGGGTAAAAGATTGTGAGTGAATTTGTGCATGAAAATACCTGTATGAAATTTGTTAATTTCAGCAAGTGCTAGTGAGTGTAATCGGACAAAAAGAGGTGCAGTGTGCTCCCGGGGATGCGAAGAAGTGCAAATCCTGACAGCCCTTTTTTGAGTGGGGATTAGCGAACGAAGCTTGTTGTTAGAAACATGTGCCCAAACGATATTACAATAGTTAAGATAGGGAAGAATGAGGGTATTGTAAAGCAATACCAAGGATTTGGGAGGAAGAAAAGCACGAAGTCTAGACATAACACCGGTGTTGCGGGAGACGGTTTTAGTAATGAAAGAAATGTGTTCAGACCAGGAGAGTTGATCGTCAATAATGACACATAGAAAGTTAGTAGAGTGAACTTGAAGGATAGGGTTATTATCGATGCGAAGAATAGGAATATTGTCCAAGAGATGAGAAGATTTACTGAAGAGCATGAACTTAGTTTTGTGTTGGTTAAGGGAAAGTTTGTTAGCTTTAAACCAAGAAGAGACTTTAAGAAGTTCAGCATTCATGGTGTAAAGAATTAGCCGGGTTGGAGTCAGAGAAAGTAATAGTTGTATCATCGGCAAATAAAGTAAAAGAAAGAAGGGAAGAGGAAGAATGCAGATCATTGATATATAGCAAAAAAAGAAGGGGACCAAGAATAGAACCCTGGGGAACGCCATGCTTGATTTCTCGCCAAGAAGAGTTGTCGGATTTTTGAAGGAAGTGAACTGTTGCTTATTTGAAAGATAAGAAGAAAGCCATTTGAGAGCAACACCTCTTATGCCGTAAAAACTAAGTTTATCAAGGAGAATGGAGTGATCGATGGTGTCAAATGCTTTTGAAAGGTCAATAAATACACCGAGTGTACTCATTTTATTATTGAGAGCAGTGGACACTTTATCAACAAATTTAGTAAGCGCCATGTCTGTGGAGTGATTTGCTCGAAAGCCGTACTGAGAGTCAGAAAGAAGATGGAAATGTGAGATGAAGTTAGTGAGTCTGTTACAGAAAAGTCTCTCAAGTATTTTTGAAAAGCAAGGCAGAATCGAGATGGGTCTGTAATTGCTAATATTATGTTTGTCACCATTTTTGAAGACAGGAATTACTTTAGCAACCTTCAGATTGGAAGGAAAAGAACCAGTGGTGAAAGTCAGGTTGAAGATGTAAGCAAGAGGGCGAGAAATAAAGGAAATGACAGATTTAATCACAGAAGAGTTTATGCCATCAAATCCGCAGCTAGAGGTGCTTTTTAGATCATTGCTGATTTGAATGACTTCGAGGAAGTTAGTAGGAGTCAGAAAAAAGGAAAAGTTGTTCGGGTTGTGAAGAAAGTACACAGTACAAGCCAATTTGCCCTCAAGGAAACTGCCAAACGTTGTATAATGTTTATTATCTCCGATGGTTAAAAATTAACACTTAAACATTCACAATGTAACTGAATCCTGAGCAAATTTGACTGGATATGTCGATAAAAATATTTAATAAGAACATACTTTTTGTCTTCTAATTTTAGTATTTTTTGTCATCCGCGTCGAACAAAAACTGCATTAATACCAGCTTCAAGTGTGACATTACCAGACGTTTCTTACTTAATCTAAAGATGTAACTGAGTGTTCAAATTTTCACACTTGGCGTCACTATATATAGTTCATGTAGTTGAGGGCTGACAACGCTGAGTAACCCTGCCGAACCCCTGGGAGGTAAGCGGTGTGTGTAGCTCTCTATGGCTAACCAGCTATCTCCGGAATGTAGCAGTCATTTGGGAGGTCACTGCGTCAACCTTGAGGTCAAGGGTTATGACGAGGAGAAGGGCACCAAGCTAAGGTATCATACCGAACCCATGGCAACCAACAGCAAAATGGTTTATTCAGAATGCTCTCCAAATTATTGTTTCAAATGCTCAATGCTTCTTGAAATAAAAACACATTAGTACAAATAATTAAGCCTCCAACACTGCATAAAGGTAAGGGATGACATAACAGTTTCCAATAATATGTCGGCAAAAAATAAACAAAAATATGGACGGAACAACGCATAGGGCGCACAATGCTGGACCAGGCTGTTTTGACGTCTTTTACAATTATTTTAGTAAATTGATCCAGAATATCGTGCAATACGTAGACATTATTTTAGACCTCGATGAAGGTTGGATCCCGTTGATTTCGCGGTCAGAACAAGCAGAGAAATAAAATATCTAAATAAAAAACGGTGAAGAAGCGTTTCACATAAAAAATTGCCGATCATACGCAATTACCCAATGAAATACCCTACCACCCGATTACAGAGTAAAGTATTGACTGAAGAGTTTGGGTTTGCCACAATTGAATGTTTTCAGTTAATACTTAAGAAACTGAAAATATTTCACCACTTAAAAAAACAATTGTTCGTCAGCATAAATTATATGACTTCAGAGCACCGGTATAACTTAACGCAGTACGAACGTTCCATCCCCTGTAATAAAGTATTACCAACCACTTGTACATCTCAAGTTTGTACAGATGTCCACTTTTTGACTTTTGACACATTTCGGTAAAAGAGACCAACAGTTTCGGTAAATTTGTAAAAAGAGACATTCACTCACCTGTACTCGTTACCAGTATCATCTTATTCACCTCCTACTTACAAACTTTAAATGCAAATAAATAGGCCTAATCCTCAGAAATATCCGTCAAGTTTCATGCCAGCAGCTTCACCACACATTGTAACATGGGGCCGATCAAGAGTCTGAGATCAGACAGTGATCCCTAGAGTCAGATGGGACAACTGCCAAGAATTTACAAATCTACGGTGTGCCAAAGTGGTATAACTCATACGGGAAAGACAGGTCGAAATAATTTGGACCAAGTTGTTAACATGTCTTCTTCACATTGACATTTCTTTAAATCTCTTATTTTCTCAACAGATCCAATAAACATGAAAACCAACGGTGTTGTTTTCATTTCACCAATTCTAATCTTAAAATGCACCAGAAAGCACTTTTTAGTTTACACATAATAATGACCTCAAATAGTTTAAACTGACACGCGCAATGGTGTTTACACAGTGAACTCGTTTATTGCATCGCGCAATATATCATTTCATAAACTACTGACACACTGTCAACAATTTGAGGCATAAATGTGCAATTAGAATCATTATGTGTACAAAGAAGGCGCTGTCTGAAATAATAAATGTGCAATTAGAATCATTATGTGTACAAAGAAGGCGCTGTCTGAAATAATATTGACTCTCCATCACGTTGAGAGTATACCATCGAATCTGCTAATCAAGCAATAACAGTGTTTTTAAATCTGACAAAAACAATCCAGGTCAAATTGACCAGAAACAAAAAGACTTCAGTAGTGACAATACTCCTTTTGAACCAGAATTTGTGCAATTCTGACCCGAAATCCATGCCAACTTCCCGAAATTGAACCCTTGTTTTTTCAGAATCAACTGACCCGGAACAAGTTTCAATCTGACCCAAAACTCGTCCAGAATCCATAATGGATTCCCCGACTCAGAACAAGTTTCAATGTGACCTAAAACTATTAACTTCTCTGACCCAAAACTATTCTAGAATCCATATTATTATTAGATTCCCAGACCCGAACAACATTCTATTTACCGAAACTCGGACAGATCCATGTTGGAATCTCTGACCAGAAATAAGTTCCAATCTGACCTCAATCAACTTCTCTGACCGAAAACTCTTCCAGAGTCCATATTGGATTCCCAGACACGGGAAAAGTTTCAATCTGTATAACTTCTCCTGAGCATAAAGACCAAATCAAACTTTCCGTGGTTTCGAATTAGAGTCAGCTGCCCTTTGACCTCGGAGTCCACTTCAACACTGACGCAAATGACGTGTCCGATTCCTAGACTGGGAATGATCAACTCTAACATGGAAGAGTTTATTTCAATTTATGAAGTCAATCTGTGTCTTAATAAATTGATACAAATTATCCTAGTAACTCACTTCTTCGCAGTTCGTGTTACAAATTTATTTGCAAACTCAGCAATGTGATAAACCTGTTCATTTTTTTTTATTGAGGATATTTTTATTTACAATTCATTTTTAATGTGTTTCCTAGCAACAATCAGTTTAATTCTTGTATAGGTGCCAGTAAGATTTAGCCAGGAATGAAAATGAAAAGCGGAATTGGATATTGTTCAATGGGTTGAATTCTTTCGGACCAAAGTTCATGTTGCAACTCGATAAGCGTGTATTTGTGTAGTCAAGTAGTAAGTCGCATACATATTAAAGGTTTACTAATATCAAATAATTACGAGCAGTATTCCTGTATTTTGGAAGGGGTAGGGATAGGTCCACTCTGAAACCAACACAATATTCTAAATGCAATAGACTGCTAACGACTAACTTGCAGCTTATTGTTTAGATTTTACATAATTTAAGCTCAATATGAAACTCGCAACGTGTTACAGAGATTTAAACTTAAATGTTTGATGCATAAGTTAAAATTCGAAAAGTAAATAAATTCAGTTTTTAATAACCACAATCTTAACACAAATTGCGAAACAAGTTTTTGTCATCACGTTTGCGATTAAAAAAGAAAAGAAAAACTGCTTACTTTCAGGGCTTTTTAGCAAGTTCATAACTCTTCTTACCGTTACATTATTATTTTTTAAGAAATAGTATCAAATTTATAAAAAGTAAACTTGAGCACAAAAATATCGTGCTGTAGAAGAAAATGTCTTTAATAATGTCATCAGTTTATTGGGCCCTTAATGTGATTTTTCTCACAAAAACACATAAAGCTTAAAACAGATCTATACACATCGAGTCCAGGACGACAAATCGATTTCAAACAGTCAAATGTGTTTGTGGATAAAACAGCAGAGTTTACCAATGTAAGAATTTATGACACGGCAAGAATATAATTGGGCAATCCATCGGTTACTATTGACACAGCTTCGTCATGTTTGAGATACTGTTGACTGCAGACAAATATCAATTTATTAGAACTCTGGTGGAAAGGATCTTGTATCATGGTGATCAGAATAATTAGGAGCAAAGTTTCATTGTTACCATAGTTATATAATTGATAACACACCCGTGTTTTTTTTAAAGATCATATTCACTTTTCATTGTCAGGAGAAATTACCCGGGTACTACAATCTGTAGACAACGGCGTTATCCGGTGGGTATGTACGCTTCACAGAAAATTCAACAAAAGCGACTTCATACGAAATTGTCAGTACTATTATTATTTATTTTTTACATCAATATTTCTAAGGAAGATTTGACAAGGTTAAACAATAATAATAGTATCGACAGTCTTATTTTAAATATATTATTTTAAATGACGATGACTAGAGCAAGCTAGTCTCCAGACGATGACTAGAGCAAGCTGGTCTCCAGACGATGACTAGAGCAAGCTAGTCGAAACGTTGAGACCTATTAAGAACTCACTCCGCGGCAGTGTAGTTTTTAAAGGCACTTTGAAATTCAGTAGTTGCTTGGATTAAAGGCACTGAACATGTTTGGTAATTATCAAAGACCAGCATTGTCACTCGGTGTATCCCAACATTATGCATACAATAACAAACCTGTGAAAATTTGGGCTGAATCGGTCATCGAAGTTGCAAGAAAATAAAGAAAGAAAAAACACCCTTGTTGTACAATTTTGTGTACTTTCAGATGCTAATAAAAGGCTTCATGCATGAAGTCTTTTATTATTTTAGTGAGAAGTTATCTCTTTCTCAAAAACTACGTTACTTCAGAGGGAGTGGTTTCTCACAATGTTTTATACTATCAACAGCTCTCCGTTGCTGGTTACCAAGTAAGTTTTTATGCTAATATATATTTTGAGATATGCCTAATTACCAAACGTGTTCAGTGCCTTTAAGAGAAGTCCCCTCGATCCACAAAGCGAAAGTAGTAGTCCCGGCCGATTTCCTACCTCCCACCCAGGTAGTAGTTAATAACCAGGACAGTTCTTTTCAGAACTGAGAAGTCTCCCGAATTCCGAATAATCTACTCCGCGGCAGTAGAATAAAAAGCAAGACAAGTTTTCAAAGAACAAATCTACCTAGCAAGTAGATATACACATGATGTTACCGCAAACCAAACATATATATTGACACTTCACCATTCAATGCCTCAAATCCCATATTTTAAATGATGTTGTCACAAATCCTGTTCTATTGCTTGAAGCTCATCTTCTGTCAAACATTTCGTGGTTCTCAACGAGACTTTTTATTTATTTCTGTCCAAATGAAGACATGCAAAACGTGAAGGAAATTGCTTTGCGATACTTGAAGATTGAGCCTAGTCATAAAAATCACTTTACCTTAATTAGCAGACTATTACAGAAAAGCAACCATAAAAATCACCTCACCTTAATTAGCAGACAGTTACAAAAGAGCAACCACCATGATGATCCCTTCCCCTGCGTGGAGGTACAAAACACTGACCAGCGACTGGGTAATGCTTGTCCCTGCATCTGACGCACAGATCTCCCTGGTGCTAAGCGACCACAGCACACAGCTAGCAGCGGACTCTCCTGGCCACACGAATCAATGTTATGCCCCTCGGGCAAATAGTTAATTAATAACGAGTGTACTTAGCTTTTGAACGTGAGCAGCAATTGTAGAGACAGTCTGCTCTGTAATTGCAAGAGAGAAGAAAATCATTATTAGCTATAGAAGCAAGATCTACTTGTTAAAGGTCTGCTTGTAAATGCGTGGATCGAATCTTCGTTAACTTACAACTTATTCGTTAAAAGAAATTATTCAAAACGGCCGGTATCAATAATCCGACTTTATAGTCTTGCAAACAACCGTTTTGTGTTTTGAAGCCGTCCTTCGGAATCTAATTTTCAATACAGAGAGAGTAGAGAGGGAAGAAATTACCCCAAAGTGTTTGTCTAACCCTCGGGTATTGGTCGAATCTTCACAATGCCCAAATTGCGTGATTGTGTAAAGCCCAACATTTTGTTCACTTAGGTCCGAATTGGACCCACACGAATTCTCGCCCCGCACCTGCCATTAAAGGACAGGCTTAAGGAATGTCAAATTTCTACCGGACTTTTTCTCGGTTATGGTCCTCTTTATTATGTTATTATGGAAGTCTCTTTAATGGAAGTCTTTCTATATTGGAAGTCTCTTCATCTATCCACTTGACACTCCTCCTCCACCTCTTCATTCACCTCGTAGGGTGTCATGGCCAAGTGGTTAAGATAATCGGATTCAAGTTCTGGTGGTTTAGTCATCGGGGTGTGGGTTCGAGTCTCGGTCGTGACGCTTGTGTCCTTGAGCAAGACACTTCGCTATAATTGCTTCTCTTCACCCAGGAGTATAAATGGGTACCTGCAAGGGTAGAGGTTGATATTGTGTTTGAAAAAGCCTTCGGAGCGCACGGCAGCCCAGGGCTGTATACTCCCCAGGGAGCTGAGAAAGATTAAAGGAATGTTATTGGTCCAATGACCAGGGCACTAATGTAAATCGCATTGAGACGTTATTGTAAAATGCACTATATAAGAACTGGTTATTTATTATTCATCAATTCTTACTGGTCTTCATTGAGCTGTCTTCTTCCGATACGTGATGGGATAAACCGTGTATTCGTGATTACATAGTTATATCAAAGTATATCATCAGAGCTGTTAGCATCATCGGTAACGTTTACCCTTGGCTTATTTATGGCTCAATAAATGATTATACTGACAAATCAAATCCAAACTTTTAAAGCTTAATCATCAAATATTCATAATTTTCTTTATAGAGTCAATTGTTTTCTTTTCAGAACTATTAACAGTCTGCCATAACTCATAACTGAAGTCAAAACAAACTAATAACACTTTGCCATGAACAATTCGAAAATGGGAATTGCCTGTACTAACAACCTCGGACAACTTTTACATCAACATTACGTCATTTTGTAATTGCCCTAATCTTTTTTATGATCTAACAAGAAACATGAAAGCCAACGTTACCTTTCAATTGGTAATTCCGTAACAAGTCCTTTCAAACTCATTCATACAGCCAGTCCACGTTCTAAAATTGCCAAATGGTACTGTACGCAATGAAACATATCATGGTGATTCCCAAAACAACGGGGTGACTCTATCCTAGCAACCGGTCGTTGCTGCCGCGGCTGGGTGCCCCAATACAAAAATGCCGCCCTGCACTTCGAACTCTTGACTTTTCAATAAAAATATCACTGACAAACTCGAGCATAAGTATGCAATGGCTTTGTTATCGTTCGTTTTAACAGTTTGGTGTACGTGTCATTCAATGTATTATGTGTATTGGAAAACCTCGTTCCCAATGGTGACCAACTTCAAAGTCGAACTCGTGTTCAACAGGAAACTCTATTATTGAGAAATATCAACAATAAGTTGACTTATAGCTATGAGACATTAGAAATTTTAAAATATTTCAGAATACTTGAATTGCTAATTTTGATAAGGTCTTCAATCTGTGTCCGGTTAATTCACAGTACTGTAATAATAATAAAAGCATTATATGATCACAATATACAGCTCCGGTCCGGTCTGCTTAGCCGACAGCCTCGATATCAATACCTCAATACCGTTAGCCTCAATATCGTTACAACTATTTGTATAAGAACAACATCAATTCGCCGTTCGCCGGTGTTTTTTAACAGTCAGAAACGGTTTCAGCGTATCGTAGCAGGTTTAAAACAGGGTATGTTAGTTAATTACCGTAATAAAAAAACTAACCTCTGTATTGCAAGAAAGGCAACGCTGACAAAAGAGGGCAGCATTTCATCAATATGCACTTGAAGAGATGTTAAACATAGCGTGTAAGGTTTTAAGGCACTGAACATGTTTGGTAATTATCAAAGACCAGTATTGTCACTCGGTGTATCCCAACATATGCATAAAATAACAAACCTGTGAAAATTTGGGCTGAATCGGTCATCGAAGTTGCAAGAAAATAAAGAAAGAAAAAACACCCTTGTTGCACAATTTTGTGTGTTCAGATGCTAATAAAAGGCTTCATGCATGAAGTCTTTTATTATTTTAGTGAGAAGTTACCTCTTTCTCAAAAACAACGTTACTTCAGAGGGAGTGGTTTCTCACAATGTTTTATACTATCAACAGCTCTCCGTTGCTGGTTACCAAGTAAGTTTTTATGCGAATATATATTTTGAGTAATTACCAAATGTGTTCAGTGCCTTTAAGGGTAAAACTAAGATAAATACTTTGGGCAAGGAATTCATTCTAGCCCATTTGGTCAAACAGAGTCTAGGTGGAAGATTGTTAATCTTATGCTTTTAATTCTACAACTCAAATTCCTGTTTGTAAAGCACCATCAGCTGAAGACCCTTGGGTTTATTTCCAGTGTCTATACACGGCATAAAATCAAATGGCGTTGGCTGCCCCGTTACCTTTTGGATCATTTTGATCACATTAACGGCCGTTTACCCGCGGTGAATGGGTAACATGACAACAATTTGCAAATTACGGACACAATACGATTAAATTTTAATCACTGCGATTTAGAGAAAATCCCACGTGAGTTGTAGATAATAGTGTAATATTAATAATCAAAATCAAAATGCTCAACTCGTAAAACGAGATGAGCTAAGTTGGAGGAGAATGCCTTATTACCAAGATTGTAATTTCCCTTAGCGAATCTATTGTTGATTCAGCTTTTGGTCAAAGTGATAATCACTTTTTTGATTAATTATGGCATTATCAGGCTAGGGTAGTCAGGCTGGGGTAGTGATGAAAGTTAGTTACCAGTTCACAATGGTTTCATTTGAGTGTAGACGGCTCATCAAGAAATCTCTTCCTAGTTATTGATTATTGTTATTACATTTCTGGGGGTTTTTTTGTGTTTTTTTTTTTTCATGCAAGTTCGCCCCAAACAAGGCTAAAAGCCACTCTTGGTAAGGGGCTATAAGAGGAAAATTATGAAACATGAAAAGAACTCAGGAGAGCTGGAGGTAGGAATTGATATTCCTCTTGAAACAGTCTAGATTGTAGGATGGAGGGAAACATGCACCAGGCAAGGAGTTCCAAAGAGATGCAGTACGTGGAATAAAGCTGTTGGAATGGCTCGTTGTTCTACATCTCAGCAAATTAAGAGTGTATGGGTGAGAAGAAGCAGAAAGTCTGGTTTCACGCTCAAACACTCTGACAGGAGGAACTAGGTCGGACACACTGGTGGCACATTTACCATGAAAATATCTGTAGAAAAGACACAGGCTGGCTACAGACCTACGGTGGGAAAGAGGTTGTAACGTTGATCCCAACACTTCACCAACAAGATTAACAATACGCTTCTGCACCCTATCTAGTAAAGATAAATAACAGGCAGAAGCTCCGGCCCAGATGTGACAACAGTACTCCAATAGGGGACGTATAGTTGTCTTATACAGGTAGAGAGTAGCATCAGGAGGTAAGAACTTCCGAGCTCGGTAAAGACAACCAACTCGTATGGAAGCACTCTTTGCAATGCCTGAGATATACCTTTCCCAACTGGCGTTGGTGGAGATGTCAAGTCCAAGAAGGCGAAAATCTGCTACCTCAGGCAAAGTCAATGGACCCATATGAATAGATGGAAATGTAACATCTCTTGAGCGAGACAGAGACAGAAGTTTAGTTTTCTTTGCATTGAAGGTTACTAGCCAATCATTCCCCCACTTTAGCACATTCTCTAAGTCATTGTTTAGTGAGACACCAACCTCACAGCGAGAAGTGTTGGAAGAGTTAGGGGAAACACAGAAGAAGAGAGTTGAATCATCAGCATACAATGGTAACAATGAAATCAAGGAACCGTCAAATACCCCAGACAGTTTCGCTATTCCTATTGGTGGAGAGCACGTCACGTGGGGGTGTTTAAACGGCTGATAAAGACATAGCTGGAGCTGTTTAAGACCAGTTGTTTTCGGATAGCATTTGTGCGGGTTAGCCCACAACCCCATTCTCAGGGGAGATCGATCTCGCCGCGCCATTTTAGTCCATGGACACGAGGGTGCGTTACTACGCGCACAATGCATATCCGAAAACTGTCTCACGTACAGAGCTCAAGGACGTCGGAAAACAGATAAGTTTTTACAGAGTTTCCTACTTTATTACGCCTTTTAACCAAAAGGGCATTTATGAATGGGAATAAAAGGGTAGCGACTCGTTCTTAAACGGCCGTTTAAAACCTTGCAAGTTAAAAGTCGCATGCAGCATTATGTTACTGTGTTTTGTTTAGTTTTCAAACCGAGATCGCCTGAACTGGATTATGTGATTCAAGGCAATGCAATAACGAAAGAAAACTTCTTTGCATCCATTTCAAAGTTTAAAAAATAGACATCTGGTATCTAATCGGGGTGGGAAAATTCAATAAAATTTACATGTAAAATAAAGGCAAATTCAAACATTTATTTTATAGATTAATATGACATAAGATTTTCATTTGACATAATAATCTTTAATTTAGTATTTTCGAAATGAATTGTTATATTATTTCCAATTCCTGGTAATCGCAATTTTGCATGTTTGGACCATTTAATAATGATAACCTTTGTTCACAAAAATAATGACCTTGTACATTCCATGGCCTTTCTAGCAGGCAAGACACTGCACTGGTCATATGGGAAACTTTACATTTTGTGTCATAATATCCACATATAAAACAGCTGTCTGTGAACAAGTTTTGAGGTGTGCCCCCTTCAATTGCTGCTCGATATGGGGCAGAGGGAGGCCCCCCCTCTATTGTGTCTTCATTGTGTTCTGGGAATCTCAGGAATTCTTTTGAGAATTTTAGGGGGGGTGCTTCTGTATACAAGAGGGAAGAGTGTGTTAGGGTTAGGGTTAGTTTGGGGGGGCCTCCCTCTGCCCCATATCGGGCATGGTATAGCCCCCTTCTATATCAAAAGTTGGTATAAATCTATGTGTTTTTCTCCATCGAGCTGTGTACAAATCGTGCCCTACAGGAGTCATGACTCTGTGGCTCATTTGTAAACATGTGATGTCACTGGTCACATGGTCCAGATTACAACGTATTACACGCATTAATTGAACATAATTAAATTTAAATCTATTTCACTTTAATTTTTCGATCGCCATATTAAAAATGCAGTTCAAAAGTAATATTTGTATTGATTGGTAATACTCTGATAAACCATGCATTACACTGTGATTAAATCAATAATTTGATTGAAGATGAAAATTAACTGTCTAAGGCATATCAAAAATAACTTGTCTTCTCTACCTACATACAAACTTTCAATGGCAACGTTCTTAACCTTAAGGTCAGTTATGGTCGCCTGCATGTACACTAAAGTACATGATTATTGTTACACCGCCCTCTATTGTCAGTATACTTCCAATGTTTTATTGCAATCTCAAAGAGCAATGATATTTCTTCATGACTTTACATTCAGCTTCAGCCATCGAATATACATGTAAAGTAAAATGAGTAATAAGACATCATGATGATGAGTACATTATTCAGTTCTTGTTTCACATATTTTGATGTCATGTTTTTTTCTTCAAGTATGATGTTTGAAAACTTGTTTTTTACACAACTCAAAACTAATGTAGACAATTGGACCATTTACAAACACCCTGTCTTTTAATAGTGCTAAATATCTTCCCCAATCCTTTATCCAAGAATATGTTCATTCCTCATAAACCGAGTCAGCTTCTCATTAAATTCTGAGCAGAAGTCATTCCCTTCCATGAATCAGTTACCCTAAAGAGGATGTTGTTTATTCATCTGGATCATCCTTATGAAACTGAAGCCTGACAACCGATCCTGCCATCTTGGATCCATAATGCCCTGCCCAGAACTGCCTATCTTTGCCCTCGTCCATATAATGTATAAACCGCAAGCCTGGTCCGTAATTGGAGAATATGTGTCTAACCTATGGATAAATATAGCAACAGGGCTCTGGTTAAACACTTTGCATATATTGCATTTATAAACAGAATTCAAGGTCGGCATCCAATTATTTGACAGCCATCAATAAGCAAAATTACACGTGTCTGCTGCAAAGAAGACACCTGGTCATTCTAAAGCAGTCTTTTACAATTCTCCATTTGCGAACCAAAATAATATATAAAAAATTGTCAAAAGAACTCTATTCTGTTACGACATTGAGAGTACCAACATGGCCACCCAATTAAGTTACCACATTGCTTAGATTATGAGAGTACCAACATGGCCACCCAACTAATTCAATCAAAAGTTTAGACTTACCTCTTTCCAGTCATTTGGTGCCCACTGTGGTGTTTCAATTGGTCCATATACAAACTCATCAATAATATTGACTGGTTCAATTGCCTTTTCCCTCAGAAGTTGAACTCTCAATGAGTAAACATTTGCACAGTCAAAACGTGCAGCATACCTGAAAAATAAAGCAAATAGACAAACTGTAATTTCGGCTACAAACTTTTCTGAGGATTCTAATAAACTGACACTGATACATTTTCAATTACTAAACCTTTAGTAAGCCCCATACGAAAAGATGGATCCTGGGTGTGGGAAAGAGGTGTCTGAGAGTGAGAACCTGCTATTCCACTCTTTTGGGGGAATGGGTTGGGTTGGGTTAGGGTTAGGGCTAGGTTGGGTATGGGTAGGAAAGGGGTAGGGTTTTGGGTAGGTGAAGGGGTAGGGGTAGGGGTAGGGGTAGCCTAGGGGTAGGGGTAGGGGTAGAAGTAGGGGTAGGTGGGTTACATGGAGCGTGTTTTGGCGACCATGACCGGGAACAAGTTTATGATGTAAATTCACTGACCGAAACAATTTCAGAGAGCTACGCGAAAACAGCTCGGTAACCAGAAACATATCATGACGTACATGTAGGAACATCTCTTGAAAATTCATGTTCTTAAAATATACAACCTTCATTTTATTTTCAAGTATTGAAACTTAGTCTTTGTAATTTTATCAACATTATTAAATTGTTTTGCTTCAGGGTATTTCATTTTTTAAAGAATTCCATTGAAATTTTTCGATAGTTTTTTATTCCGCCATCTTGAAACCAAGTCTAACCGATCCACCAAGTCGGTTACGGTTTGATCGGAACAGCCGCGTCCGGCGGTTCAACCGAACTTGCGAAAATGCTCAACCAATGACCAAAGCTCAAACCAGTTTCTGGTTGGGGTCGCCAAAACGCACTCATGGTCCATCAAACGCGCAACATGGAATTGATGACATGATCGACCAATTGTACTTTTGCATGATTGTGTAGGCAGAACTTTGGTGGTCCATCAATCGCGCAGCACAGAACCTTGCAGTTGCACAATTGCTTGATATGTTAGTGTTTCTTTTTTTATTGGTTTGTTTCATACAGGTAAAATCATGAAATTATATACAGTATGAGTATAACAACCGAGGTTGTATTGCACGATACAGTGATACAGTATTTGCTGGACTTACCATTCAGAGACCACTATATCCGGTTGCCCTTCATCCAGCATAGTCGATGAGAAACCTTCCTGTAAAAGGTCAATCAGCTGGTAACGCTGACACAATCCATATGATGTGGCAAATTGATGAGGGCTTCCATCACTGATTGCAAGCAACTTATCCGGTTTCTCAGCAGAACCATAAGTCCCACTTTCAACAATCCAATGATTTCCTCCATTCTGTGTTATGATCCAGCCACCTTTAACACCATCTTTTAATTGACAAAAATGTGTTTAAATATCGGGTACTTTAAATAAAAAATTAAAAAATAATAACTACACTACTTTTACTATAGAATCTAAAAGGACATAAACACAACAATGTTTAAAATAAATAAACTCTTACTAATTTTAGTCTTCTGGTCCTTACTTTTTCGTTCCAGTTTATCATATGTGCCTACATAAACCTGAAGACTGAAGCACATTAAGATCAGCAAAATTTAATAATTTAATGATTTATTTAGACGGGGTAGCTATTTTATTTAGATTTTTAATACTTAAATAGTGTTACATTCTTACATTACAACCCTGTAGTGTTTTACTTATTAAAATAATTAAAAATGTTAAATTCTATTTCTCAAAAACTAACCTTTGCCACTTGGATTCTTGATGAGATTTCTAGTATAAGGAGATTTTAAATAGAACCCCTTCCAGTTTTCCGGATAAAACGGTGCCATATACCTCTCAATGAATCGGCGCGTCCTGTAACACTTTTTCCGCCAAAACGTCTGACCCTCGATGACATTTCTCCAAAGCCGACAAACGAGAGCACAGTTCAGCAACCACTTATCAGAAACGAACGATAATACATCGGTCAAAACTTCTTCGGGTAGTATATCGATCGGAACTTCAAACATATTTTCGCTCTCACGATATTCCACCTCTTTTGTTCTGTTTTTATTACCATCAGGACCAGTTATTTGTTCTGGATCACATTGATTTCCTGATTCCTGTGATTCCGCCATAGGCGTCGCCATCTTGGAAATAACACAGTTTGCGTTCGTTTGTTTGTAATAACAAGTGCGTTTACTCCACAGCAGATAATTCAGTGAGGCTCAGTGCGTACGTCGTGCGGCACGCCCTCTCAATTGCATGTAAATGATTACAGTAGGCCTAGACCGTTTCTTCTATCCTGACAAAGACGGCCACTCATTTAAAATAAAAACGTTTGTTTATTAACCCAGACGTTTTAGTTGATTAAGTCGTGGGTGAAACGAGCAAGCTTTCTTTAAAGGCCCCCTATCTTTATTATTCATCTCTGTCATTTCGTAGATTCATCGCTCCTTTATCAGCAATAGACCACAATTTTCTTTCCAAAAGTTTTTGTCAGGTCTATTAGTATGATGGGTGTTTGTTTAAAACCCTTTTTTATAAGTTCCAACAAAAAATTATAACTGATTGTTATATTATTTACAAATAAATTATATGCAAATACTTGTTAATGGCCCCAAGTTTTGACAATAGCATAGTCTTTCTCAGAGGCTACTTATGACACAAAACACTCAAAAACAAGTAGGCCTATAGTAACATAAACAGTCAAGAGGAAACAAGTAAAAATTGAGAGGCTGAGTGAGAAATAATGAATGACGTGATTGTAAGGCGACAAAGGGGTTTCGGGGAGAGGATATAATAAGGGCCTGGTTAAGACTATAGTTTTTTACACTAACCAATTTTAGGTTAACTTCTTTTAAATTAACCTTGACCATAGCATGGTCTTTCTCAAAGGCTACTTATGACACAAAAAAGCAAGACAAGTTCTCAAAGGACAAAATCTACCTAGCAAGTAGATATACACATGGTGTTACCGCAAACAAATATATATTATTTTAAATTCTTTCCGCTTGGCTGTTTCTTATGGTACACTTTCTTGGTGTGTTTGCGCCATTTAGCACTCAAGGAAGACTCTGCTATACCCACCCAACAATGGAGGAAGTTTGCAACAACAATTCTATTTTCTCTATTGCGTCGTTAGTGTAAGTTGCGTAAACACTTCATTTGTTTCTTAATCAATAATGCGTCATTATCGAGCTCACTTATTACACGTGCAGTACAATCAATAAACCGTTTATTTACTGCTTTAATTCGCATGGATTGCCTTGCTACCGCGAGATTTTCGCAGAAACCGATGACGGTATACGGTCCTCCTGCTAGATAGACACGTGATCTGCGAGATTCTCCAAAACGACGTAACAGGTTCGTGACATTCACAATACAATGGACAGAACTGTGTAGTGTTTCGGACCACCGAAATAATTTCTCTTATCTGGCAACGTGTATGCTATTCCAATAGACCATAGACACTATCAAAGAAACACAATGAACCGGTGCAAAGGGATGTTCTTTAAAAGACTCTTTTGGTAAAAGACGTTTTATAAAGGAAGATTGAGCAGTAGTTCAGATGAGTCAAAGTGGCACACATGGGCCATTGAAGACGTCTGTACTATCTCTACACTGCGTCAACGAGATTTACGACCAATAAGGTATACATGTAAAGTTCTTTTGCACTATTAAGTATATATGGATAATTCTGAAACAAGTTAAGCGAGACATGCCCATAAAATCATCGCCATAACGCTTGCAAGTTTAACCATGGAGGAAGAACAAACTACCGTCACATTTCCGAAGTGAGTCGGCAACAACAAGAAACTTCAAAGAACTGACTCTTGAGGTATTAAGTAATAACTCAGAAGCCCAGTGGGTTGGTCATCGATGACCGGATTCCAAACACCACCGACATTCCCTCGACTCTAATGGAGCCTTCGAGTGCCAGTGGTGAAACTGAGATGATGTTTCAAGCAGCCATCCCGTTTCTAACAGCGGTTTGCATCCTCGGTGTCTTGGGAAACGCCTTGGTCCTAGCAGTGTATTCACAAAAGAGAAACAGGCGATCCAATGCCGCTGTGTACATACTCAATCTCGCACTTGGTAAGTTTTCATAAAGTAAACAATTAATTTTGAAAAGCCTGTCTTACTATTCCTTCAAACGTTTAAAACAATCATGTGACGAACTGCCTGACGTTTGCACATGATTTACCAAACTAACTTCCTTCAATTCATCTAAATTTACAAATTTTGATTTTACATTTTGTAAAAGCCCGAAACATTTTTCTGAGCACCATCGGTATAAAACTGTCTTAAAATTAAGGATTAAAAAGTAAACTGTAAACGAGGATTTGAACAATAATAAACATCCAACACAAATAATAAGAAAAGGATTTTGCACAACGTGGAATGAGTCATGACAAACTAAGAAAACATTCTACATTCAAGAATTTGTTTACCAGAGGAATTTGAAAAAAGCACAGTAACTTAGTATGAGGGAGTATGCAAGAATCATCCATTGCTACAAGCGAATTGAAAAATACAAGTTGCTTGCGTTTTTCTAAGATGATCCGAAGATGATCAATCACATCCATTTTACGTGGTTTGCTCGGTTTTAGAGAGACTTTTGTTGCACTATGGCTGAGTGATCCATACCCACTACATGTACCAACAACAGCTTGATTAGCACAGAATTATTGTACCATGGTCAGAGCTTGGTTAATAATGTAACATTATATAACTCAGTTCATAAAAAGAGGCTTATGGGAACGATGCTAAAGTTTATACGACGCCTTATGGTAATTTACATGTACAACACGCATTAGCTTCATTACTGAAATTAAGCATTGATTTTGTGATTAGAGGAGAGCAATAAGGCTGCACAACTATTTAGCGGGAAACTGTCTCCCCCCCCCCCCCAATTTATTTCAGCATAAGTAATGTCGGTGTTAAATGAGGCTTCGCATTGATGCACTGTCCATGTAAATTGACCTCTTCTAATTGAGCTCTGTATTCATTAAGAAGTATAATCAAGCCTCTAGAATGAATAAATTAAACAAAGTGCGGGCTTTGTGTCTAACAGAAAAATGAAATTATATTAATTGTATTCAAGCGTCGACCTCGTTTCGTTATTAAGCAGCACGATCTAAAATTGCTTTGTTGTTGTAATATCAGTCGAGGTGCACTCGCACATGTTCAAATAACCTTGTCATTCTAAAGGGGGATGTAAAATAACCGGGTCATTCTAAAAGGGCTGTCAATAATCTAAGAGTTCTTTTCGGAAAGTAGATTACTAAGTATATTTTTCAAAAACGTAATTTTCATTTTTGGTTTATGATCTGCGAAATGTCCATTCAAAAAGATACAATTTGTGACCAATTACCTAATATTTATCAACTTCGTGAGATTATATTTTCATGCAAAATAGCAAAATTCGTGTAATTTATTCAAACATATACTGTTTAAGTTTGTTTCTTTTGTTTGTTGTAAGAGAATCCAAATTACCAGAGATAGAAGGAAAATATATCAATAGCGAATTAAGTGATCCACATGTCCAGGACCCTTCCATCTTAAATCGAAACCAAATCAAACCAGAATTTCGTAAACTTTTTCTTTTTCTTCCTGATTTTTTTTATTTTGAAAGGTCACTCCTGAAAATGCGAAAACCTCTTTGGCTAATGGATGTTTATTTATGTGGATGTTCGTGACCGGAAAACATCATTCCCATCCAGCATGCTTAGCAAAAGGATCAAGTAACTCTATGCCATTCAATCCATTCTGGAAAACAATTCGGACTACTTGATCCCGAAATGTGATATCCAGACATATGTTTTCATAGGTAAAATAACACAATTAAAACAGATCTTGCGTTGGACGAGCAACTGCTTGTGTGGTTTGTTTTACCTGGTTTTGTTTCGTCAAGAGAGCGGACTAGAAGCGCCTAGTCATCACAGAGATGCAACCAAGTTCCCATGGGGATACAATCTCGTCGCACCCCAACCCCCACCCCCTCCCCTCCAACGTGCCTTGCTCAATCAATATGTTGTAATTATTGCTTAGTAGCTTGGGCGTTAATAATTGCACACCAAACGCTAACTGAGTTGTGTCACACGTCAGGCGCCACTGCTTGAGAACTACCGGTACATTTACCAACCAAAGGACGGGGACAAGAGACACTTGCTGGTGGGTGGCCTTCATTATGATGGGACTATTCAATTTAGCCATTAACTGACATCACACTTTAATCGATACGATAAAATGCAACAACAATTTGTTATTGCACACTGGGGAAATTAAAACTGGTCTTAATTTAAATAGTTATAACAGAAACACTCAAATTTAGAAAAATAAACAAACCGTCAGATAAAATGAACCGACAAAGAAACATTTAAATTCATCCTTTCCCCGTAGCTTATAAATAATTTTAGTATTTTTCTTCAATAGCTAATTACCAGTTTGAACGCTTTGGGTAAATTTATAGAACATAGTTAAATCGGCAGTCTGTTTCATTGTCCAGGTTTTGATTCAGTTCAGTTCAGTTCAGTTTATTTCCACTCAATCAGTTTGCTTAAACAAAAATACACATACGCTACTTTAGATACAATGTATGATTAAGTGGTGGGAGTCTCCTAAAAGCAAGCTTGTTGGGTGGAGACCCCCGACATTTATATAACTGGGTTGAGGAAGTACTGAGTTGGAAACCTACAAGTAATGTAACATCAATGATTACGTAAACACACAATAAGGACACAAGACAAACACAAACAGGACAACAGATAGCTGGAAAGGCTCACCGCGCGGCGGCATTCAAATAAATAATTGAGTAGGAGACAATATAAATAATTTTTGTAACAAATTGAATCTACATCTAACAATACCAGGAAAAGTGAGGACTTAAGGACTCAGTATTTACCAATAAGATAAATTTTAAGTTTTTTCTTGAACGACTGAAGACTCTTACATATTTTTATTTCATTGCCGAGGGAGTTCCAGTACTTTGGACCTTGAAAATAAACAACTCATGGATTTAGATGAGTAGACACGAGGTATATGAAAATCTTTTGCATGTCTAGTTTGATAAGCATGGAATTGAGAATTTAGTGTGAACATACTCTTAAAAGAATTAGGTAAAACATTGGAGTTGTATTGATGCATAAATATTCCAAGTTGTAGAAGATAAATATCGGAAACTTTAAGAGTATTGTGTTTTTTAAATAATGGGTCAGAATGAGCACAAAAGTCGGTACGATTAATTATTCTAAGAGCCCTTTTCTGCAGCAACATAATTCTTTTCAGTAGACAGGCACTTGATTTGCCCCATGCAAGAATTCCATAACAAATGTAAGACAGGGTTAACGCAGAATAAATGTCATAGAGTATTGTGGATGGGAAAAAGTATTTAAGTTTATTGATAATTCCTATGTTCCTTGCAATCAGTTTACATAAGTAATTAATATGCTGATTCCAAGAAAGTTTATCATCAACAAACACTCCAAGAAATTTGACACAATCAGTAAACTGCTCAATAAACTGAAACTAGTTGAACACCTAAACTTTAAAAAGTCTGTTTAGACATTAAAGATTCTTCAAAAACATCCAAACGAACTTTGTTTTTGAATAGATGTTAATTAACTTTGTTTTGTTGTTCCACCCAATGTACAGGTGACATGGTCGCCATTGTAGTTGTCGTTTTCCACATCACCGAACTATTCGAAGTCACGTGGCCTCTTCTCTGGCGAACAGACCTACAGTGTGCCCTCCATCGCTACTTCCGGTTTGTGACCTTTAACCTGACAGTATTTACCATGGTTGCCATAGCGATTGACAGGTACTTTGCTGTCGTCCATCCGCTGAGATTCCGACTGTTTTTTAGTGCACGTCGTACGAAGGTCATCTGTGTGTTCACCTGGGTGATGGCGTTGGTGGCTGCCTTCCCTACACCTTTCATGTTTAAAGTATGTGCTTTCTCAATCTCCCATCATTTTAAAAAGTAAAATCTACTCAAACATCTTATTTTTGTTATTATTATGTTTCAATATTTTGTTTCTCTCACACAGGCCGCCTACCATAGTGATCTAGCTGGTATGACTGTCACGTACGATGGGAAAATACCGTTCGCATGTAAAGTAGTAATCCCTTTCGGCCCATGGTGGCCCGATTTCAAGAGCATCTACCTCAATGTTGTTCTGTTTTACGTTCCTGCCATCGTCACGGCCGCTATATACATTATTATTGTCGTTCACATCAGGAGGAACGTCAGACCACAGCACAACGTCGGCCAAACCGGCATCAAGTCCGATGACACCAAACGCAGCATGAAAAGCTGGAAATCTGCCCGGTCGCTGCTGATGGTTTTTGCCGCTTTTGTGCTGTGCTATGGGGCATTGGCTACATACAACGTTCTCTCAAAGTACACGGTACCCGGTTCGATTCCCGCAGTGGTGTTTAACGTCTGTCTCTTGATACCGTACGCCAACAGTTGCATGAACCCCATCATCTACTCGTTTGTTAATCCCAGTTTTCGCAGAGCTTGTCGGGAACTCTTGTGTCGTCGCATTCGTCAGCGAACTCTGCATGGGCCAGGTGTGCCAAAAGACAGCCGAGAAGACACGCTTTCCACACCCGTTGTTTTAAAGAGGATTATGACAATCAGTGGGAGTCCGGATAGCGATGTCAAAACGTCCAATTAAGAAGAATGAAGTTATCGAAATGGTCAGTTCTCAAAGAAAACTTACTAAATTGGGCATAATGCATGTTTGCATGTTGCGACTGTTGCCTTTGACGTGCCAAGAGATATTAAATACGTTGCACATACTATAATGTCACTTGCAAACGAAATCTTTATAGAAATCACTTGCACGAAACAAACAAGAAAACTGGTGATTTACGGAGTGCATAAGTAAGATGAAGTAAACAGCAAGCACAAGGCTCATAAAGACCCTACCATTTATGTCATTATGACGAATTCTTGGACACGGCATCGTATGGGTCTACTTCATGTGCTTTTGTCGACATATTCTCATCAAGTACAAACAAAAACCCACTTTTCTTCAGATGTGTTATTTTCTTTGCCGTCGCGTCTTTAGCCTTCTTTTCAAGTCGAAGCTTTTCGCGCCTTTCTACGTTTAGCACGAACATTCTGTAAGTCTGTAAAACGATCACCAAAGAGTTCTTGCAAGTGAAGAAGACATTGGTGTGGCTGTAGACCTGATAGCGAAGTATTAATGTCAGACGAAATACCAAGAAGGGTGCGTCTTGGAGGAGCAGGCTTGCTACGATAGACCAGACACTGGTATCTAGACAAGTAAACTTATGTGTCATGTCCTCACGTATCTCGCGCTCCGATTGAATTGGTATAACCATCAATCCGTCATTCGTTTCAGAAGTGGGTAGAGGTTTGACGACACGAGACGCGGCCAAACGCGGAAACCTCTTGAATAATGCCCTCTTCATTTTACGTTGACCTTTACTAGGTGTAGTCGTTTCCGATTGGCTGGAAGAAGTTCCACGCTGGTTCCTGGTAGACGTCATAACGAGAGCGAACTGTATAAGGCTCCAACTCCATAAGGTGAGGAGTGTGAATACCAGTGAACGATCATACTTGACGCTTACCTCGTTAAAACCATCGAAGAACTCAATGATGTCAGCTGCCGTGGCGAAGTAGACGAGTAACAGTTCCGAGAGCTCATTTCGCGTAATGACACCTTTGGGTAGAACCCACCGACCTACAATAAGAAGCAGAGGCAGCATTTGCTCTGCCACTAAGATCCATTGCGTTATATGGCCAGTACTCTATAAGGGAAAATGATAAGATTGAATTATGTAGAATGGGCCTTTATTTAACTGCTATACCTGTATTCTAGTGGTTGAGCAATAATAAACATTCAATGTATATTAAAACAGATACAAATTTCTGAATAATGTCTCTCGTAGTGAACACTGTCGGTGAGTTGAGATGGAAAATGAATATTATGCTGAAATGTTTTGCATAAAGTGTATTGAAATGTAAACTAAATATTGCCCACGTGCTTACCTTTTCGACATCATCCACTATCTCGGTGTTGACATGTTTCATTGTGGCTAAACGGCGCTTTAGTAACTCTAATTCCAGGATCCAAATAGCCGGCACTGACCCCAAGAGAAAAACGATCACGCTAGGGCAAAACCTAAGAGTCAAATAGGTCCATGTTATTATTGTTTGTATTATATTAAACACAATGTTCAATGTAATATAAAATAATGAATAAACTCAAATTTGTAAAATTACTGACAGGTATAATTGTAATGTAACCAGCTGACCTCAAGTTTCGGTCATTGATTACGTACTATAAAAAGTATTTTAAGTTATTAGTAAATGCCACTCCCGTAAATTAAATACTGAGTTGCGTTGAGTGTATAAATGGAATGTGTTGGATAATGAATCCACTGGGAGAGTATTCATCTAATTGGTAAAGTAAATTCCTGAGCACTCAAACTCAATAAGCATTTTTGAGTTATGGCGGACACAATGCTACAACACTATAAGGTTTGGGTAAATTTGTCTGTATGCACCCAAACTAAACAGTGCACTCCTATAGTGTCCGCCAAACCTCAAAAAGGCTAATAGATACAAACATTTGAATAATTATGACTGGATGTCATAGCTGAAATACCTACAGTCGATTAAACATTCATGTACTTCCTTTTCTGGAATTTGAGATTCATTCCTGCATTTGCCGTCAAGACGAGAGGTCGACTGTAGGGAACAGTTACGTTTCCGTTTCCTTAGTTTGTTAAGTTCAGCCGAATTAGTTTTTATGCGTTGTGACTTCTGGGGACAAAGTTTTATTTAATGCTCCTATTTTTTTTTTTTTTTTTTTTTTTATGGAAGTCGCCCAACACAAGGCCCAAAGGCCACTCGAGGTGAGGGCTCCATTTGCAACAGTATGGCGTTCAAGCGATGAATTGTTAAATGCCGACCACCGTGATGTGAAGTACCAATGGACAACCACCAACGTTAGGACACTGTTATTTATTGAAGACTGCCCCTATTATCTGGTAGCCTTAATGATCGGGTTTAAATTACATATTAAGTCAAATTAGTGTAAAGATTGTTTATCATTGTTCATATGAAATAAAGCACTTTTTTATCAGACCTGCATAAAATTGTTCCAATGCCTTTCTTAAACTCTCCCTGGTTACAGTAACTTTATTGTTATTTTAGTCAGCTGTACCATGAGCTCCATTCAGAACCAGGAAGACAAAGTCACACTAAAAACATCTCATGTAGGCCTAGTATCTACCTCAAGTATCTTCTGTATTAAATTTGACAAAAACTGATGAGTGGAATAACACCTTGTGCGATCCAGTTTTATGAGCGAGCAACCAAAAGGAGTGATGAAATTTGTTGATACTTGATGACCATGTGATTTCATTTGAAAAGTAGTGTTTCAATAAAATTCTTAATATAATCCTGATTTTTGTATATAGGAACCTGTCTGGATTTTTACTGAACATAAGACTCGTTAAAATGACTTATTTTAATTTCACCGCTATCAAACTGAGAATTGATAGTCGATTAAGGATGATGAGACAAACAAAATGGCGAATAGAAGAGATTAGGATGGAGTGATGTCTCATAAGACTACTAATAAGACTTTTATCAGCAGTCAGTCAGCAACAATAGCTTCCCCTGCATTGCTAGCGCCATCTCGCCCCGTAAAGATACGAGTTTAATTGCAGTCAGTCAGCAACAATAGCTTCCCCTGCATTGCTAGCGCCATCTCGCCCCGTAAAGATACGAGTTTAATTGCAGTCAGTCAGCAACAATAGCTTCCCCTGCATTGCTAGCGCCATCTCGCCTCGTAAAGATACGAGTTTAATTGTGGTGAAACGAAAATTAATACCGACTACGAGTTCATGTGTTCATTTAGGCTTTGCCTGAATGATGTAGTACCGTTCAATTGACTTTAGGTCGGCTTAAAATTGAAGGCTCGCTCGTTTTGATAGGTTACAACTGTCGTTGCTAGGATTGTTGAGGTCATTAATCAAAAGACACGTGTTCGACGGTGACTTGAAGTATTGGCAAATGATAAAGGTAATTATTTCCTCAAAGAGTCAAGACTACGGAGCTCCACGAGGGCCATGCCACTTATCTAGATAACGACATAATTTATCTTGCCAAGTCAACTTTTTAGAACGAAAAAGTCGACTTATCCTGATAATTTATCTCACCAAGACGACTTCCTAAAACTAAGAAGTCGACTTATCCTGATAATTTATCTCACCAAGACGACTTCCTAAAACTAAGAAGTCGACTTATCCTGATAATTTATCTAACCAAGACGACTTCCTCTCTTGGCGAGATAAATTATCAGGATAAGTCGACTTCTTAGTTTCAGGGTCGTCTTGGCAACATAAATTATCAGGATAAGTCGGCTTTTTCGTTTTAAAAGGTTGACTTGGCAAGATAAACTATCATGTTAAGTCAACATTTTAATTTTAGGAAGTCGTCTTGGTGAGATAAACTAACATGATAAGTCAACTTCTTAGTTTCAGGAAGTCGTCTTGGCAACATAAATTATCAGGATAAGTCGACTTCACAGTTTTAAGAAATCGTCTTGGTGAGATAAATTATCAGGATAAGTCGACTTCTTAGTTTTAGGAAGTCGTCTTGGTGAGATAAATTATCAGGATAAGTCAACCTTTTAGTTTTAGGAAGTCGTCTTGGTGAGATAAATTATCAGGATAAGTCGACTTTTTCGTTCTAAAAAGTTGACTTGGCAAGATAAATTATGTCGTTATCTAGATAAGTGGCATGGCCCTCGTGGAGCTCCGTACAAGACAAATTGCACGCTCAGTAAATTTTCCTCAGTCTGCCAATATTACGTACACTAGTTATAAAGCTTCCACAAACATTGAGACAAAAATCATTTCAGATAAACAAATATAAGATTTAATTAAAGATTTTGGTTTTCTCAAAACGTATCGGCACAACGAGGATGTCAGACAAGAAAAAAATTGTAAATATTGGGCGCATATTTGATTCCACATGTCAGGAGTGCCATTTTTGACATCTTGAACTGTACTTTATATTGATTCAAAGAGAGTTCACTGTACTATTATATTGATGAACCTATTCTATGTCATTTTTAGAATAGGTTCATCAATATAATAGTCGCTATAAATTATCTTTACTTTCCTCTTTTCAAGTTATTAACAATGGACTTCGACCCCTTTCATCCACAAGAAATTAAGATGAGAGAGACCAACCTATATCACCGTTACAAATATTACCAACACTCACAGGTAAACTGCCGTTGTGTACAAATATTACCAACACTCACAGGTAAACTGCCGTTGTGTACAAATATTACCAACACTCACAGGTAAACTGCCGTTGTGTACAAATATTACCAACACTCACAGGTAAACTGCCGTTGTGTACAAATATTACCAACACTCACAGGTAAACTGCCGTTGTGTACAAATATTACCAACACTCGCAGGTAAACTGCCGTTGTGTACAAATATTACCAACACTCGCAGGTAAACTGCCGTTGTGTACAAATATTACCAACACTCACAGGTAAACTGCCGTTGTGTACAGTGTCACCATCAAAATATTTTATAATCACAAACTAACTAGTGTTGTTAAAGGCACTGGACACTTTTGGTGATTACTCAAAATAATTGTTAGCATAAAAACTTACTTGGTAACGAGCAATGGAGAGCTGTTGATAGTATAAAACATTGTGAGAAACGACTCCCTCTGAAGTAACGTAGTTTTTGAGAAAGAGAAAAAATCTCACTCAAATAATAAAATACTTCTTGCTGAAGCTTTTTATTATGCATCTGAAAGCACACAAAGTAATGCAACAAGGGTGTTTTTTTTTTTTCATTATTCTCTTGCAAATTCGATGACCAATTGAGCCCAAATCTTCAAAGGTTTGTTATTTTATGCATATGTTGGGATACACCAAGTGAGAATACTGTCTTTGACAATTACCAAACGTGTCCAGTGCCTTTAATAGCAACTGTACAAGAAACATAGACCGTGAACAAACTCTGGATACTTCATTGTTATCGTGTACATGTAGTAATGAAATAGGCCTGTATACAATCTGAAATAAATCGTTCCCATTTCTATTGACATAAATTTTGCTATTCTACTTCCGATCACTTTGAAAAAAATAACCACATATTAAGAAAATAGTCAAACAATTTGTGAGGATTAGAGTCCTCCGAACGTGAGGACTCAAGTCAACAGAATGTGAGGACTCAAGTCAACAGAATGTGAGGACTCAATTCCACAGAATATTAGGTGAATCAGGTCCACAGAACGTGAGGACTCAAGTCAACAGAATGTGAGGACTCAAGTCCACAGAATATTAGGTGAATCAGGTCCACAGAACGTGAGGACTCAAGTCAACAGAATGTGAGGACTCAAGTCCACAGAATATTAGGTGAATCAGGTCGACAGAATGTGAGGACTTAAGTCAACGGAATGTGAGGACTCAAGTCCACAGAATATTAGGTGAATCAGGTCGACAGAATGTGAGGACTCAAGTCAACAGAATGTGAGGACTCAAGTCCACAGAATATTAGGTGAATCAGGTCGACAGAATGTGAGGACTCAAGTCAACAGAATGTGCACGAGGACTCAAGTCAACACTTAATGTGAGACTTAAGTCCACTTAATGTGAGGACTTAAGTCCACTGAATGTACACGAGAACACAAGTCTACAGAATGCGGGGGATCAAGAGCACAGACTGTTCCTTCTGTAGTCTGGACCGCACAGAGCAACACTTGCTCACGTGTACTTTTGGCACAGTTTGGTTGAAAAACCGTTAATCCACGAACATACCCAACTTACCATTTCCACTCTCCTCCCTTGTTCCAAGCCATTGTGAATATTAACTCAGCCACCTGGACCAACGAAGCCAGAGCCAATAGATAGTAAGATGTGTCAGACTTCAGTACTACAATCAATTGGATGGCGGCTACCGTGTGGCCAGCAAAAAGCAGACGGGTCAAAATGGCTTTGAAGACGGAAAACCAAATCATAATGTGACTGGAATTCCACGCAGGCATTTATTTCTCCGATTGGTTTTTACTTTAGGCAAGTAACTTGTCGAGGTTGGATGATGAGATCATAGTCGGATGTACCTTGAATTACTAAAAGTCCTATTAATTGCATGCAGTATTGGTGAACGTCGACCATCTGAAACCTAACAGTGCTTCTGTGATGAATTGCCCTAGCTTATATACGCACACTACCCGTCGTTCCTTGTGGGCTCGTAGTTCCAGAAAATCCTGAAATTTCGTTAAGATGACTCGGAAGAGTGGTTTTGGGAGCACAGTAAAAACCTACGTGTTGGTACCTCTCAGTTAAAGCCAAATAAAAACTGGTCCAATTTAAAAGTCTAATGCCACAGTGCGGCAGAGCAAAATGATTATTGGTCACGTGTTTGTCCCACCTTTCAGTACGAGCCGCCGATATACAAACATGACAACGACTCATTAACAGCATACACCAGTTGTTAAGAGCATCTCGTAGTTGCCACGGACCAAGAGTCGACTTGGTGAAGTTGAAGTATAGCTGTCCCCTTCAAACGTCGTTTTGTTTTATGGATAGCTTCCGGTTAAACACTGGCCACCAATATACCATCGCTAATCGACAAGGTTTATTAAGCACTATTAGTAACCACCATAGGGATTGATATGAGCAATTTAAATCTTCATTGGCTGCGGATGCATCTTATGGCTTATATGCCTATAGCCACGTGTTTGTTAAATTTGTTTGGAAGTTAGTGTGCCAAGTTTCTTAAGGTGTGTGTGTGGAGTTTTATAGTCAAAGAATATAATAAAATTTTGAGTGATTTTGATTACAAACGAGACTTTCTTTTTTATAATATGCTATTTAATAATTTATTTGTTCAAAATACAACATATTTGTTTGGAATTAATTATAAACGAGCCCAAGTATGATATTTAACATAATTATGCAGTAATAAACATATACACGGGGAAGATGGAATATACACATCGATTCGTTTTATTTGCTTGGTGAAAATTATTTGAGCCCAATCCGGCAAAAGGGCTACGTTTAGCGCAGGCCTAGACTTGACCACATGAAAAAACTGCCCCACCCTGGAACAATTTAAGTTGCAACTTAAAACACACCTGTTTACCCACTCAAGCGCGCAGAGACTTCATTATGCGCTTTATAAGAACTGTTTATTATTATTAGTATTTATTTGAACAAAGCCGGATAGAATTTTTTTTACTCATATTTTTTAATGAATATTAATTTAACCAGATATGCATCGACCAGATCCAAACGCATGGATTCTTACTATCTTTACACTTCCGACAATCCCTTGAAAAGTGGAATAACACTTGAATGCCGGACCGTCGGACAAATTGGCATGTCGGCTTCAAATGCTTATGTTATTGTCGAAAATTAAATTGTAAACAATTACAAGTGAGATATCATAAAAGAGAAAGACAAACATGCAAATGGCATAATTATAATGATGAAAACGGATCTATCCTCTGCCGGGGAAAAAACTACACACATTTGCGACTTGTCCCCTTCCCCCCTCTCTTTCCTTCCCCTTCTTTTTGTCATTTTTGGGGGAGTACCCTCTTTGAGTGGATCTCAAGCCACGACACGTACTCATTGAAATTAGTTATACAACTCAATAGTGAACAAGCAAAAGGGAACTAACTTCACAGTTATCAAGCAGAATGTGGGAACTAGCTAGACAAATTAGGTGCTTCTGCTTACCAAACCTTTATGTTCACTCAAAGAAATGTATTCAGCTTAATTGGTAGCTACAATTATGTACGGGAATATGTTTCCCTATTTCACGATTCAAAAAAGATCTCACAGGTGCCTGGTTGCAATCATTACTTCCCAACAGAATACCCTTTTAGCAGGTGCAATGTCCAGCCTTCTTTCCTGTTGCTGCTTGTTGGTTGGTAGACAAGTCGTACAAAGTTAACTGATGGTGATCCTTGCTAGTCTCTATTTAAACTTGTTCACAGACTAAGTAAACTTTTCCCCAGGGCTAGACTATGTGACAAACTCTCTTGTTCATTCTACAAAGTGTTCATTGTACAAACTTTCCAGATATTTCTCATGATCATCCGTGTAAACCTTATGAAAGAAGAAAACATCAATCAATTTGTAGAAACAGTCATGTGAGTTGGGGATGGGATGGAAAGGGAAGAGAAGATCTTAGTTTAATTCATCTCAAATAATCACCTTGGACTTATAAAGGGATGGTTGGGTCATGTGCAATACTGGATTGGCATGACATTTTGACTGTGTTTGCAGTAAAGATTTTATGAAATGCTGAATTAAACAAGAACTTATTCGTAAGGGTTGACTGTAGAGGGGTTCTAGACATTTATCTTTTATAATCACCTCATCGTAATCAGCCTGCATGTAATACCTGGAAGATCGTTGTGGCGCATATTTGAGAGAATTGGCCTTTTTTGGAGTCTGTTCGCTCAACATCTGCATTAAAATTGACAGTTTTGTAGTACACATCAGAGTAACACACAACTTTACTAAGGTTGCAAACGTGATCTAATAATTGAAACAATTAGGTATACCTTTGTAAATATTAAAATCACATGAGAAACAACCCTCTTAGCTTATAGTAGCAACCATCTTGCACTGAAATAATATTTTTTAGTAGGGCCTACGTACGAGTGTCATTCAATCCAATAAACAAATTAATAGAAACTGAAATCACATTAAGTTACAATCATGTAACGCTGTTACTGTATGTAGGCAGTGCACTATTTCCATATGTTGCACCTCTTGCATTTACTGCAACACAGACCTTTATCAATAAGACGATATTGAGGCAACTGTGGAGTGCCAGCGAGACACCAGATGAAAAATGAGCCTAACATGCAGTGAACAAGTGTTATGGTAACTGTGTTTCAAGAAATGGCAGGCAGCACTGCTACAATGTCAGTGCAACTTAACTAAAAGTACCCCCAAAAATAACCTACAGATGGTGCAAGGGTTTTCAAGTTTCATTGGGTTTCAGCAGTGGATTCTCTGCGTGGTCGTGCAGCCCCACCATGGTGATTTTCTTTTAAGTAGGGGGAATGGACATCTATGTGGGGGGAACGAGCCTCCTGCGCCCCCCCCCCCTTTTTACCCCCACTGGACACACCCAGTATACTACTTTTGGTCGGCTATTAATACTTGCTTTTTGAAAGTAACACTACTTACTTGTACGGGCTTTCTATCCATCACAGGGTACACATGGACTGAAGCTCGCATCATGTCAGCCTTCGTCGGACGGCTGTTGGGCTAACAGCAAAACAAAAACATTATTTTCATAAACATACAAAATTTGCGAAGAGTGGTCCAAAAGAGTGAATGAACATTTTTAATGAGAAAATAGAATTAGCTGCTTACAAACCAAAAGGACGTGGTATAAATGCAAAAAATAAGTTAGTGGCCTGACGTTTCGACCCTAGCAGAGACCTGCAAGGGTCGAAACGTCAGGCCACTAACTTATTTTGAACATTTTAAACAATAATTTCAAGTCTAAAAATGCCACACTTTCTCTTTAAAATGTCATCATTAATTTAATAAGCATTGTTTACTTGGGAAAAGTCAACTTTTAATTTAAAATTTCTAATTACATTACTGACTGTTGAAGTAACCAACAACTATCTTGATTTATCAAGAGCAAGTATTCTAGTAGGCATTAGCACAAGTAATGTTAACAATATAAAAACCTTGTCATTTAATTACCTTGTCAAGAATAATGCCTGAATCATCTGGGAGTCCTTTGGGTTTCTTATAGTAGTTCCCTTGAAATTGTAACAGAAAGTTGCGGTCGTAAACTTTCTTTCCTTCTGGATTCAGAGGGCTCCATTGATCTGTAAAAGAACAGTTGAAAGCAATTTAATCAAACACATGAAAGAGTGACTGACTAAAATGAACAGTCTGTCGGGTCTGTGCTACAAAGTTGTTAATTGCAATTTCATTATAATAAACATGAGGCCATTCATCCAAAATGCATTGATCAAATTTATAACAAATCAATCAAAATCCAAAAATAAATGTTTTAGTTAGAAAATCGTTGTTTCTTTTTGCCAAACATTTTCTTTGGAGACCACTTTTGATTTAATAAACTCCATAACCAGGAGCTCCAAAATATGCAGAAGCAATTTTATGAAAATCCATACAAACTATGCTAACTACCTTATAAGTTGGTTATAGTCCCGACTGAGCCGATGGGTTGGAATCAATTATTGATATATCACGAAAAATGAAAACATATATGTATCCAAATGGAATTACTGTCAACTTTGATTGAGGAAGTAACGTTTCCTGTCCCACATTGGAATGCATCCCATTTACAAATGGAGTTTGTTGGTGCTTGAATTCATCTTATACTATGACTTAAAGAGAAACATATTAACTCATATTCTTTACCTTCTTTGTATGTATGTTTAATTACACTGTTGGTCTTCTTGACAGATTTTTGTCTCGTCCACTGGTTCTGTAGGCCAAAAACATGTTGTGGTTTCGTGGTGAAATTATTTCAAATCATGTATGAATGGAAAGTACACAAAGTGTACAACATGTGAGAGTACACAGAAACATAAGCTCCATCTCGCACCATACACTAAGTTCAAAAGTTCAATGACCTGTAACTGACTCACAAACCACACGACCCAGAATGCTCGAATTTGGGTTTCGGAGTTTTATTTTAGATGTAGATACTCAACCTTCTAAAAGTTACAGATCAACTTCTTCTTTTCTCGTATGCAACTAACTGAACAACAGATTAACTAAACAATGATGAATGATTGATTCCTCATCACAAGTTTTTCTTTTTAGTGGCTATTATAAATAGACCAATCAATCAGGCTCTGCTCTTGAATGCATTGACCAATCACAGCTTATTCCCGCTAGTTTGAAATAGTCTGGCACACCTTCATATTCTGATTACAAAATGTAACTGCTACTTGGACTCTTCATAAAAGATTTAGTGCATTGGATGATTAAATGACAGACTCGTTAATATGGGCGGCCATTGGGGCAAAAAAGACAAACTTAAAAAAAAATAATATATATAAAAAAATTAAATTTTAAGATTTTTTTTTTATTAACACGCAAATATATTTTAATTTAAAAACAAAAGCATGAAACACAAAATTAACTTTAAAAAACAGATAAAAAGACAAACTTTAAAACTTTAAAATAAAAACAAAATTTTAAAATAAAAGAAATTACACAAAAAATAATTAAATTCGAGAAAAACCAAACTGCTTGAAAAAATAATGAAACACAAGTTATAAATATATGATTTTTTCAAATTGGTCCATTTTTTTACAATATTTATCAGCAAGATAAAACATGAAACAACACAAAAAAATTGTGACATTGATATTCAATCAATACAATGTGTTATACCAAGCAATTTCTGGCAATCCCCTTTCTGCAAAATAGTTTCGTCCATATGTAATCTGTCTCTCTACCACTCTAGCTGGAAGTCGCCCTTTTACAAATTTTCTTTTTCTATTATTAGCGTGAGTGGTGGCAGCAAACAAAATGTACCAGTCCGTCGTTAGACTTGTGGCCAAGTCGTTAAATGTCTGTCGCGGTGATAGCGGCTCGCAATATCCCGCGAGAGGGCTGCTCTGTGCAATTACTGCTCTCAAGACTGGTCACATTTACCGACTTGCAGGTAGACTTGTTGACAAGTCGTTAATGATGGTCGCGGTGAGTGTCGCGTGTAGTGCTGTAGCCTAATAAAAAATGTTCTCGCGAGATCACTGCTCTCGCGCGAAGTTGCTGGCTGCCGACTCTTCGTCATTAAATGTGACCAGTCTTGAGAGCAGTAATCTCGCACAGAGCAGCCCTCTCGCGGGATATTGCGAGAAAGCCGTTCCGCTATCACCGCGACAGACATTTAACGACTTGTCCACAAGTCTAACTTGCAGGCGGTTTGTGCACGGCCTATGGGCACTTCAGCCGATTTTGTACGGACGCATCTGATTGGTCAATTTCGTTATATCTATGAATATTCAAACTGTAGATGAATATAATAATAATAATAATAATAAATCATTTGTAGAGCGCAGAAACTATGTTTATATATTCTAACATTAAATCCTGTACTGGATGGAGTTTTATGTTGCTTTGATCATGCACGATCAAAACCAAACACTGAGTGATGAGAGTGATTGTGTTCATGAGTATTTTGACAAAAGAAAATACGTATTCAAATTATGGGTACAACTTGTAAATAATTACAAAAAATCGAACGTTAGATTTTATTTCAGAGAGTCCAAGCAACGGAAGCGTGTTTGACAGTGCACAGCGTGTGGGGATGTACGTATAACACACGGGCAAATCGTGTAGCTGAAGCGCAGAGTTTCTCTCGGTGGGGCTCAGGGTGACGGAAACCCCCTAGCTAAGAGATAGCTGTACCTGGAAGCTCATGAACATGTGGGAGGGGTAGGGAGCCAGACCACCAACTACCTTGTCATTGCGGGTTTGTTAGTCGGTAAACCTCGCTGATCGAATCTGCTGTTTTAAAATCGCAACGTTTCAATGCTCGGTGTACGTTCCTTCCCCGATTTGGAAATTAAATAAGATTTATGTCAATAAATAGGAATACCACTCTTATATTGACGGTGCAATTAGGTTAAACAATTTGTGTGACAAAAACGAGCCCCCGCCCCCCTCAACAAAAAACCCCCACACAAAACCTGAAGGAACAGGTGAAAAATAAATTACAAATTAAAATGTGAACAAAAATTCTCACTTGGAATTTCTTTTTCCATCTCTCGACACACAAAATTCCAACAAAGTAATTTCGTTTTCTCAAAATATTATTTAATTCAATCAAAATATAATTTTGTCACATAAAATAAAATTTGTTTAAATTGTAAACAAAGTTGTGTTTTTCTAGGTAACGAAATAAATTTTTCCTGGAAAATACGCCTTCTTTCCCCCGAAATACGATTTTGTTACCCAGAAATACGCTTTTGTTCCCTGAAAGATACGCATTCGTTTCCTCGAAATATGATTTTGTTCGAACAAAATATACTTTCGTTCAATAAAAATGAGTTTTTTCCACCGAAAGGAGATTTCTTTCCCTAAAAACAAGCTTTCGTTTCAACGAAATACGACTTTGAATTAGTTGCCCGAAATATACTTTCATTCGTCCGAAATATGCTTTCGTTCCCTAAATATACGCTCCCGTTCCTTCGCAATGAGATTTTGTTCCCCAAAACTCCTCTTTCGTTCCCACAAGATAGCTAGCTTTTGTTCCCTCTAAGATAGCTTTCATTGCTCTGAAGTCCAATCACACAAGTTTGTTTTGAATTCCCTTGAGAGGGGACGAGATTGTATGTCAGGGGGCGACTTTGCTAGGGGGCGACTTTGTAGTTGGTGACTTTGTACATGTGTTTTTAGTAATTGGCGACTTTGCTAGGGGGGCGAGTTGACTGGGTTTCGTGTCCGTTCTTTATAATACACACTAATACACACAATCACTGTAGAACACATCGGGTTATAGGACTGGAGCGGATCAGAACTATCCACGGTAGGCATTATTTATATTTATGAGGCAAAACACACATCTTAAACAGTTATATAATAATGTATTTTAAAATAAGTTTACTTTATGTCTTTAGTTACTAAATTAATGAAGGAGTTAACACACAGAAAACACATTCACAGATGTCTCAAGTGCAAGCATTCAGTACATTTACAGTAACTAAAATTAGTACTACCCTCAGATAAAATGGACTCGTCTTCATGATCGTCTCTACAGCAACCGTAATAAGTAACTATATAACTATAGTAGTGAACTTGCGGGTACAACCATGTGTATAATCTCTTTTTGGGAGGAGTGTTGGCTCTGAAAAGAGCCGGTTTGGTCTCGACGTTTCGAACAGTATACTCTGCTCGTTTTCAGAGCCAACACTCCTCCCAAAAAGAGATTATACACATTTAAGTACCCGCAAGTTCACTCACTATAGTTATAGTTACTTCTTACTTTCAACACCATGCAAAGCTTCAAACACCACTTAGCAACCGTAATGTTACTGCGTTCATACCTGAATAAATGAATACGTACAGTATTCGGGTTTCTCAAGTCGTTAATGACGAAGAAGAGTCGGCAGCCAGCAACTTCGCGCGAGAGCAGTGATCTCGCGAGAGCATTCTTTATTACGCTGCAGCACCACAAGCGACTCGACCCACCGCGACCATCATTAACGACTTGTCAACAAGTCTACCTACCTCCATGCTGGTTTTCATCCGACACATTGGGTCGAAGGTCGTCTGTTGACGGTCGGATTGCGAGAATCGATTCCACTGTTCGTTTATTTCTGAGCTACATTTATTTTCTGAGTTGTTCGTTTTTTCCGAGTTGTTAATGTATTTTGCCGTTGTATGTATGACGCGCGAAGTATTGTTTAATCCTGTGTTCTGTTTTCATTTTGCATTTCCGTATTTCGCTTTGTATGATTTGCGTTCTTTACAGTTTTATTAATAAAGTTCTCCTCTTGTTAGTTTTTTACTGATAATTCTGAAAGACTGTATGAGAGGCTTTTCTTTTTATTTAGTCAGTAATATTTGATTTACGGGTTTTTAAAAATCCTAATTTTGTAAATTTTAAAACTTATAAGAAAATTTTTTGTCGTTTCATGTTTTATCTAGCTGATTAATATTGTAAAAAAAATGGATCAATTTGAAAAAAATAATATATTTATAACTTGTTTCATTATTTTTTCAAACAGTTTTGTTTTTCCCGAATTTAATTATTTTGTGTGTAATTTCTTTTATTTAAAAATGTTGTTTTCATTTTAAAGTTAGTCTTTTTATCTGTTTTTTAAAGTTAATTTTGTGTTTCATGCTTTTGTTTTTAAATTAAAATATATTTGCGTTTTAATTAATTTATTTTTCTTAAACTTTAATTTTTTTATTATTATTATTTGTTTTTTAAGTTTGTCTTTTTTTGCCCCAATGGCCGCCCATACTTATACACATGTAAGTAAGCCACGCTTTGTTTCTAGGCTTTTGCTATGGAGTGGGACCGAGCAGAGCTTAGTTGATTGATCTACTATCCTTCCTTTGTTAAGTTTGTTTGTTACCCAGTACCAGTAAGGTAAGGTCATCATCATTCTGCACTAGTTTACCAAGAGATCCCTCATCACTTTCTTTAAAATCCATGAAGGTCACACCATCAGGGACAGACTGTGGGTGTTTCATTGTTGCCTTCTCAAGATCTTTGCAGATTCTCTTCTTGAAATCTTGACCCTTGTTGCCATTGGATCGTCCTGACATGAGATGGTTGACCTCATCAAGTATGCAACCTGTCTGTGATGCTTCTCTCCTGTCTGAGGCCTGCAAACTCTTTAAAAACTCAACTTTGCTGTTATGAATCTTTTTTGCCTCTTTTATCAATCTGTGCTCCTTATCTCTGATCATGGATACCTCCTTAGTAGCTTTTTTGCTGATCTTATCTTTGGTGTTACAAAACGTTTTGTCCAGTTTTTCAAGGGACTTGTCAACATTTTTCACAGATAGCTCAAATTCCGTCTTACTTCTTCTGGCTTTGGCAACCAGTGTAGAAAAAACGTGTAACTGCTCAAATTGTTCTTTTAAGGCATTTTCCTGCTGTGTAAATGTTTCCACAAGAGTCTTCATGTCTGAGTCATCCGGCAGATCAGAAACATTTCCCTTTGTCAAGATGGTTTCTTGTCTGCACAGTGGACACGGAAGTTTTGTGCAACGCGGTCCCTGATTCTTGCAGATTTCTTGAAGACATTGAAGACAAAAAGTATGAAAACAGTTCAGCCACTTTGGCTCCCTGAACCGATGGGTACAAATTGAGCACTCAATGCTGTCCTCTATCTTGCCCAGTGCTGTCTGTGCATTTGCCATCTTCCTATAATAAACTGTAAAAATAAAGACAAAGTCAATACTCTCAAACCACTACCGTCATTTGTAAATTTATTTCACTGTATTCATAAATGCATCATTGCAATTACAAGTACTGTATCAATACTATATAGGGATAAGGGGAGAAGGTGTCCCAAATGGGGGATTACTTTTATGTTTCAGTATCCCGTTTGTCCAATTTCACTCTACTCCTAATGTAGCTATTACAATTACTATCCCAACAGTGATATGGGGTAATAATACTCCTAGAACTATGAGGTTCATTCCGCTATCGTCTCCATTACCCTCATAGAGTGACATGTACAAAATCCTATTCGAAACTTTTTTCCCTTCACGTTTCTGCACCTACAGTTAATTTCCCAAACCGGATCTCGCCAAAATTAGGCTCTATGTGTTTCTTATACTCTCATCGAGGTCGGGTTGGGTCCAGAAAATCCATTCCGCATAACAAAAGTTGCAAAAAGTGATAAATTCTCACCGTTTTCAGAATCCTCGCCTTCCGTTAACAAAATGGCCGCCGTTGAAATTTTTGAGCTGGTAATGCTGCGTGCTACGCTGGTAACAAACCCTACGGTTCACGTATACAATCATAGGCGCAATGCTGGTCCACAACAACCAATGTTCTGTATACGTGAATCGTTGATAAGCGTTACCATCGTAGCGCGCAGCATTACCAGGAGGAAAATTTCAACGGCGGCCATTTTGTTAACGGACGGCGAGGATTCTGAAAACGGTGAGAATTTATCACTTTTTGCAACTTTTGTTTTGCGGAGTGGATTTTCTGGACCCAACCCGACCTCGATGAGAGTATAAGAAACACATAGAGCCTAATTTTGGTGAGATCCGGTTTGGGAAATTAACTGTAGGTGCAGAAACGTGAAGGGAAAAAAGTTTCGAATAGGATTTTGTACATGTCACTCTATGAGGGTAATGGAGACGATAGCGGAATGAACCTCAATAGTTCTAACTAGGAGTAGGGTAATAACACCATGGACATGTCAGGGATCACTTCCTGTTGGCCCATGGGTACTCCTAGAAATAGCTATGAGGTATAGCGGAACGCTCCTATTGTTCTAGGAAAAGCCCATGGGTAGTTCAATATTTGCCATGCCTTTAGTCATAGGTTTATTAAATGACTTGCACTTACTAACACACTGAAAATATAGCGTAAATTACCAACAGCAAACTATTCAGAGGGCTCTCAAATTCAGTTGCATGCACTTATTGTCCAACGAGTCTTTATATTTTCTAGCTAAAGCACGTCCAGATCTACTACAGGGTAGAACACCCTACCCAAATATCATACACAGTAATTCTACAGACAACACACAACACATAAACAAAACCGATGAAATAAATAGACCGGTATACACTAGCCCACCCTTGTTGGGCTGTTATGGCTCTCTGTTAACATCGTTCTTGTAACACTAGCCATAGACCGATGTTAAAAGAGAACCATAGCTGCCCGACAAGGTGGGCTAGGTGCGGCATCTTTTCTAGATTATAAACTTACCGCGATGTTGATTGTCTTATGGTTCCAGCGTGTCACTGACAGACTTGAAAGGTGGACATAAATTTGATGAGATTTGATGTCGTTTGCGGGTTGTGCAACCCCGAGAACTCATGTCCAATTAAATGGGAATTCCCCTTCCACGATGACGTCATACATCAATAATAGCCTGCGCGTTGATGATATATATTGTGGCAACTCAAAATCACATTGTCTAAAATATCATTATGTGGTCCTATCGGTGAGCAGTTTAAAACACTAGTTAACACTAGTATAGGCCCTAAGACTGCATTTTGATCGGATTGAAAACAATCCTCTAGTTGAAAAAAAAAACATCGACGCAGCTATAACTCATTATTACATAAGGGTTACGTCTCACAATACAACTTACATTTAGTCTATTACACACAACTCAACATTTGGAGTTTCGCTTGTTCACTGCTCATTATTTGGGCAGTAAGCTCGCGATTAGATCAAAGTACAGTTATTATGGGGCATGGTGTAATCCCCACCCCCACCTCCCAAATTTGTATTCATCGTGGGTTTTGAATACAATTTTTTAGGGGATTTTGTGGGGCAAGAGGAAATTGGTGTGTTTAAGTTTGGGAACATTGGGGGAAACATTGGGGGAAGGGGGCCCTCCCCATATCAGGCATACTATACGGCCCGGAAGGACACACAGAAACATCCAGTCAGACACATTTCTTAATATTTCATATATATTTTTCTTCTCAAATTAAAATACATGTATACTTTTATCGGGCTTCATCTTCCACCGCAGATGGCTGATCAAGTCGGTCTCATAATATACCAATAAAATGAAATTGCATATGTATTATTTTTTAGGTTCAAGTAAATTACCCGAAGCAATATCATTCTTCTCAATTTATAATTTTGTTTTGGTGTAAACAGCGTCTTTACAGACTGTTAACGGATTATTGTTAACGGATGATTTGACACAATAAAGCTTATATATTTGATGTTAACATTTCTGTGTACTCTTGTTGCTTGTTAAAAGACTTTTTTGAAGGAACCTAATTTCCCGTTGTAATGTTAAATACCATTTTCTTATCCAATAATTGTATAAATGTTACAGCGATGCATCACATAAGTACATGCTTTTGAAGACGGTAGATATGAGTAACAAGATGAATGAGTAACAAGAAAATAAAATCAATTAAATATTGTATTATGTGCTACATTTAATGTGCAGCAGTTTCACAAGTCAGTTTACCCTCCTCCGACAGTAAAGAGCCTTTTAAACACGTTTTAAATAGTATTTTTATAATTATAACAATAGTTTTATAAGAGGGTTGATGCCAAGAATGCAAGATTAAATACTTCAATACTTGTTCAATACTTGTTCATTACTTCAATACTTCAATACTTCAATACTTGTTTAAATGCAAGATTTGTGTTTTATTTGGCAGGCTCTTCTTCACAAAGCCAATCAAATAAGCTTGTGAACGATTTAAGAGAGACGCCCTTTCCAACGGACTCATTAGGGTCATTGCTTTTCCAGTCTGCCAGGCGTAGCGCATAGAAGGTTTCTTCCGGTATGACATCTTCGTCATACAGCACATAGATCTCTGAAAGCAATCCTGAAAACAATGAAGAGATTAAAATAGGGATTAATAGAGATTTGAGGTTGGGCATTCTGAAGGATTGTGATCTAAGTAATTTAAAGTAAAAACTTGTTATGGTAACATGTTAATCCTAATATTGTAAGCTGAATTTCATGTAAATATCTCCCTACAGATTGAAGATTTTTTTAATGATAATTATTGGTATAGTATATTCGGTGTGCAGTATCACCATGGTTTGTTGAAATAAGCACACTATCCTGCAACAGATTTTTCCCTTAACTGATACAACATTTAATATGGGGACACATCCTGACAATCCAAACAGTGTAAACACTCCAGTAAAAATATTTCCATTAAACAATTTCAATGTGGATAGTTTCAACTTACCAGAAGGGCTTTCCAAATGTTGATTTAAGGCTCGAACAGCATACAGAGCTTGCATTTCTAGATTGTTGTCGTTATTGATATAGCGCTTCAGGATTGCTGTTCGGATAGTTAGTAAATCGTGATTCATTCTGCAGCCCTCTCCTTTATCTCCTAATGTTTAAAACAAAAAGAACAAGTTTTAAAATGGTCGGCTACAATCTTTATGGTCTGCTTGCTTGAAACATGCTTAGCACAGGAAACATTTACTTAGCAGAATCAGGTAAAGAAACCAATCTTTAGTGTGTTCAATTTGACTGGTACTCTGTTAAGATCTGCTTGGCAAAGAAATTTAAGCCATGTCTCTAACTGCCAAGAGGGGAGAGCTTTATGCCCTAGCCACCCACGCCTTCAACACCGGCTTAGGCCGTCACTTATTTTTAAATCATACGCTGTCAGTAAAGAAGGGAAGGGTGGTTCCAACCAGGCAGAGAGAGCTGAAGCCAGGGATGAATATGTGGTTTCAAAATTGGCAGTAATTAAAGTATTTTTAATTTGACCTGTAAGGTCACTTACCTTGAACAGTGCTTTGCACAACTACAGTCACTAAGGCACGGATAAATAGCCTTTGCTTTTCAGGGCTTGATATGTTTAGGTTCTGCTGCAAAGAATACACAGACCGAATAATTAAGTTAACTTTGACTTACATGGCATAAACTACTGAACAATATGTATACAATAATGTTTATACAAGCTAACAAAACAGAAAACTTTCATTTGATTCAATAGTTTTGAAAAATGCAGTTGTGTAGTTTTCAAGAAACATATCTTGAAACTTACTTTTGATAACTGGTGGTTTTGTGTTTAGGTAAGAGTGAAGTCACATACTTGGAAAGTGATAACCTTTTATTCCAATGCTATGTTACTTTTAAAAGACGTGTTTAAGACGTGTTTAATTTTTTTTTTAAGCAACTTTACCTGAATCCAGTCAAACACTTTATCGTTGACATTATCACTAGTGGCCAGAATGCTTCCTAGTTCTCGCTTGATAAGCGAGGCCAACTCTTCATCTGACAGATTATTAGCATTGGCATCCCCGCCACTGTTGTGGTGTTGGTACCAGTCGATACAGTAAAACCTAATTTCTGTAAAACATTTGACAAAATGGATCAATAACTTCTTAAAAATCAAAGTGACTTGAATACATTTTATGAGAATGAACACAGACAATACAACCATCACAGGCAATACAACCATCACAGGCAATACAACCATCACAGGCAATACAACCATCACAGGCAATACAACCATCACAGGCAATACAACCATCACAGGCAATACAACCATCACAGGCAATACAACCATCACAGGCAATACAACCATCACAGGCAATACAACCATCACAGGCAATACAACCATCACAGGCAATACAACCATCACAGGCAATACAACCATCACAGGCAATACAACCATCACAGGCAATACAACCATCACAGACAATACAACCATCACAGACAATACAACCATCACAGACAATACAACCATCACAGACAATACAACCATCACAGACAATACAACCATCACAGACAATACAACCATCACAGACAATACAACCATCGCAGACAAGTTTTGCTACATGTCGATTTGTACCTCCATTGTGTGACTGTACAAAACTGAAAAAACCTTCACTGATAATTTGAGAATAGGAATAAGTCTTCCCCAAACCAATGTACCTTAGCACTTGTTAAGAATAATGAAAACACTTACCTTATTATTTACAAACTCTTGAACATTTTTTCCACTTGGTAGAAACATGTCCCATGTCAATCCAGATGATTGCCACATTTCCCCGACTACATCAGCACTCTGAAAAAACAACAATCATGACAATTGTAATAGTTCATGTTTAAATCAGTCACAACACTGACCAAGCAACTTTAAATAACGTTATTACCAAAATGACAGATTGCATTTATCACGAAAGAACAGTTGAGCTCTGTCAAACCTACGACGAATGACGCAGGCAATAGAGTCTTCCCACATTGATGTTTCAGTGGAGTTTGGTTCCCAAAAGAATGATCCAAAAGAAATGTGGCTGTGTTCCAATGGGCATGTGCTCATAGTCCAGTAAATCAGAAAAATCAAATGGGAACATTCCATTTGGACAGGAATGTGAACGACTTGTGAGACTCTTTTATAAATTTGTGCAGGTACCTGTGTTTTTAGGGCTTTTTTAACAGACGGTGTCAATTTTGTTTGGCTATTTAGAAGGTCTAGAACTACTCTCCACATTAAGGTCTCCACTATGTAAAGTTTGAAGTCCCACTTACATTTAACTTGACAACTGTAAGTAATATCTCAGCCATGAGGTCCCCAGCCTTCCCGGGTGTTTTGACAGGTTCCATCATATCAGCTAGGACCTTGAAGGACAGGGAGTTGTCACGGAACGTTGCACCAATGATCTCCCCAAGATACTTCCAGATCATGGGGAGGTCCAGCGCCATGTCATCGGCATTTTCTAGAAACTCCTTGGCCCTGGAGAGGGGGGGGGGGAGAGAGAAAGGGAAAGGGAAATCAGCAACAAGCATAAAGAGTCCTAAATACGTTGGAACTGATCACCTCATAGTCTTAAGATAAAATCTCCAGAGTCCAGGGTGGTACAGTTTTTAAGGCTAACAGTCTCTAAATAACCACAAATAAAAATTAAAGAGATTTGGTCACAACAAGGGCTATAACTTTGCTTGTTGACCAGAGCTTTAACTTACCCAAAGACAAACTTCTCTTTACTTAGGTGACCAGCCTTGATGAGTTTATGGAAGAGTAGCCCAGCAGAGTCCCTGGCTCTTGGGCTCTGTTCCAAAGCGCAGTTCATGGCAGAACTAACCAGGATGTGCATATGGGAAGGGCAGTTTAACTCTGATACACACATGAGGGCTTCCTGTTGAGTCATAAAAGAAAACAGCCGTCAACAAAGTACTGAAATGAAATCTTTCTTATAGATTACAGTGAAAGTATTGGGGTGAAATTTTTACAGGTTTCATCCTTGTTATAAGACCACTTTCTCTGAAAACAATTTAACATTGCTTTATTACCTGAATATTTGTAATGCTGAGGAACTCTTCCATCGTTGCCATGGCTTTCTTTTCAAACACGTCTTCTGAGATGGCTGGTGGTACTGAAGCTCTGGTTATCTCTTTACTGGAGCATACAGGGGCTTGTTCTTGCTTACCTACAAAATAAAAGTACAAAGGAATTGGAATCCTTCACTCCAAACATTTTGTACATCTGATGAACAGAAACACAATTACTTTAACAATAAATTTGGTTATTGTATATATAAAGAACATTTCACTGAGTCGGTCCTATATTTCCAACCAACCCACAATGCCCCATTGCATCGTTCTTGTAACACCACTCGCCATAGACCGATGTCAAAAGAGAACCATAGCTGCCCGACAAGGTGGGCTAGGTGCGGCATCTTTTCTAGATTATAAACTTACCGCGATGTTGATTGTCTTATGGTTCCAGCGTGTCACTGACAGACTTGAAAGGTTGACATAAATTTGATGTGATTTGATGTCGTTTGCGGGTTGTGTAATATGAGGCGCCAAGTGTATACTAGTATTCACCACCTACAGTTGCTTGGCTGTTGCACAAGTTTTTACATACATCATAATGCATACATGCACACACATGTGCAGCTCGCGACTCGAATGTGAGCGAGCCCGGAGAGCGTGTAGACTGTGCCGGATGTTATAACGTGAATATTTAGAAAATATTTAGAGTATTTAGGTGTCAGTTATATTATACCATTCCTACCTCCATGATTATACATACACTCTGGTGTTGGTTAAACTGCTGCTTCATCCACGAGTCGAAAAGAAATAAGTGAGAGATGGAGTGTGTGTGCAGTCAACTTTTATATATACGTGCGGGAGTGGAGTCGGAGAAACGCACCTGGCGTTGCGTAACGAAAGGAATGCATGAGGACCGCCTGAGCGATTTTATGGAACAAAGAAAAATACTGAAAGGTCTACTACATCAGCCTCCCCCTATACTGCTGGAGGCAGAAGGTTGCGTGTTCGAATCACGTCGGGATCACCAATTTAGTAGCGCGTTCTTTGCTATTGATTAATTTAAATGAATGGACTAAATGGAAATTTGGCTACTTTGCCTTTTGGTAAGTAAATAAGAAGAGGGCAATACTTGTGCCAAATAATTTATAATGCACTTGGTTTGGTTGAATTAGTTAGCTTGCAACTGCGATGTGCCTATTAGCTGTGTACTACTGCCAAACAGCACACCACAGCAACAAGAGCCCTAAGGAAGTAATGCAAGTGCTAAATGGTCCTCTCTAAAAGATAAGAGCGCTAGGTGTCAATTATATTATACATACACTCTGGTGTTGGTTAAACTGCTGCTTCACTACACACGAGTAGAAAAGAAGTGAGAGATCCAGTGTGTGTGCAGTCAACTTTTATATACACGTGCGGGAGTGGAGTCAGAGAAACGCACCTGGCGTTGCGTAACGAAAGGAATGCATGAGGACCGCCTGAGCGATTTTATGGAACAAAGAAAAATACTGAAAGGTCTACTACAGCATAAAGCCGTACACCAACCAAAGTGTTTCTATTTATAGTGCTGTTACTTTAAAAGTCTGGTTCTTCAAAATATGCACATTTCTGATATAGTTAATTAAGTGCAGGGGACCAGGAGCCACGCAAAAGTTGAACAGCCAAAAGAATGGCCCCTAAACATGAATGGATTATTTCCAAAATTTACGGCGAAAGAAAAATCACAAATTCTGATGATTACTACTCTTTTTCTTCGTTAAAGGTATTTATTAATGGCAATAACAGTGCGGGTAGCCGGTCTTCACTGCGTGGTAATGACCTTGGTTGGTGGCTGGCCGCGGGGCATGTTAATGGACCTCGCCTTCGGCTCGGTCCATTAACAGCGGTCAGCCACCACACCCCGGTCATTAGGCCAAAAAAAAAAACATGTTGAGTTGCCCTCCGCGACCGACCCAAAAATGCTGAAATCTCGGGTCGGGTTTTTTTTATTTATTTTTTTTTTTCCTTGTTTTTTCATTTTTTATGAAACTTACACATTATCTGTGTTTAACCAATCTAAAACGAATATATTTATTCCAAATAAGCTGAAACAATTTTGCAAAGCAAAGATTTTAAAGTGAACATGCAAGAGGTCGATATTTTACTTTTTGTGTTTTGTGTGCCGCTACACTCGTAGTCGTACGCAACGTGCCCGGCCATCTACGGTACCTCGGATCGATCCCACGCAATAGCACATGACATGAACTGCCTGCAGACAGAATTCGCTGGCATACAGCCCGAATTCGCTTGAGCCAAGAAGAAGGGGATTCACTGGTGGTTCCCAACACTTGTTTTGAGCGCGAGTACCAGATCAAAATAAATGGTCATTTTTAGAACTTGTGTTAACTAAATCCGTCTTATCCGTCTTACCAGAGATCTCTAAAATCCTTGAAAGAGCCATCCACACCCAGGTCTATGAGCATTTGCAAAGAAATGGGCTTTTATCTACTGCACAATCCGGTTTTAGGCCTCGACACTCAACTCTTACTACAATAACTGATGTCACAGATTATCTTTATAATAATATGGACAAAGGCGAAATAACTGGTGCCGTTTTTTTAGATCTGAAAAAAGCCTTTGATACGGTAAATTACAAGGTTCTTCTGCGCAAACTATCCTACTATGGCATTCATGGCAAAGAGCTGGCATGGTTCTCAAACTATCTCACCAATAGAGAGCAAATAACAATTATTAATGGTACTTGTTCAGATCCCAGACAAGTAACAGTCGGTGTACCCCAGGGCTCAATTTTAGGCCCACTTCTTTTTATTCTTTTTATCAATGACCTGCCAGACAATATTAGCAAGAGTAAGATAGTTTTGTATGCGGATGATACTGCTATAATGTACAGCTCAAAAAACAAATTGGACATCAATCGTGTTTTGAATGAGGAATTGAAAATTGTCTCTGAATGGATGAATAAAAACAAATTAACTCTCAATGCTTCAAAAACCAAAGTCATGACTTTTGGCACATCTCAGAAAATAAAAAATCTTAACAATCTGGCTGTTAAAGTCAATGATGATATACTGGAGACTGTGACCGAGTTTAAATATCTTGGTGTATGGTTTGACCAACATCTCAGATGGGACACGCACATTGACAAAACTGCTGCCAAAATTTCTCAAAGACTTGGAGTGTTGAAACGGTTGAGTTGGTATGTTGACAAATATACACGTAATACATTGTATAATGCTCTAATCTTGCCCCACATTGATTATTGTTGCACAGCCTGGACTCAAGGTGCTGATAAATATGTTAAAAGAATTCAGATCCTACAAAACCGGGCAGCAAGATTAACATTAGGCTACAGGGTTAGAGATGTACATGTGAATGATTTATACACTGAATTAAATTGGATGCAGGTTCGCTCATGATCAGCGGGCCGAGTACTTTAAAAACATCCTTATGTACAAGTGCGTTCATGGCCTGGCTCCGGAGTATTTGTCGAATGGTATACAATCTCAAATGAACACTCACTCCTATAATACCAGATCCAATACCGGTAACAACATCTCTCACTCTGCAGTAAGAACTGAAACTGGCAAACGTTCTTTCAAGTTCCCTGGAGCCAGGTCATGGAATGAGCTTCCACCTGCCATTAAAAGCTTGCCAACTATCCTGAGTTTCAAAAAGCATGTCAAGGAACACATTTTAAATTCAAATGATCTGTAATATAAAATAAGGTCTTTTATGGTACATTTGGTGTTAATTTCTATGTATATTGAATTGGATTTAATTTGTTATTGTTATATATTTGGTGTCATAATTTCGTTTTACTTAATATGTTTATTTTTATAATCTTTGTTTAATAAAATATGTACTGAGGGCCCCCATGGAAAGCAGTGCTGTGCACTGATTGGAGTTTACCCTCATTAAGATGACATAAATAAAAAAATAAAATAAAAATAAATGTGTTCACCTAGCTCTTAGCTTGCCGTGTGTGTTTTCAATAGGATATTTCAAACAATAATTGTGCGACTTACTCCGAAATACTTTCCGCGATGTGTGCCGGGCGCCGCCATTTTGGAATGATCCCAATCATGCCAATCAAACTACGACGTCATCGGCCGGCCAGACTGTGGGAGGAGCGTATAAGTAAAGCAACCATTGAAATGTTCGCACCCTCGCTCCGCCCACCAGCCGGCCGATGACATGGTATTTTGATTGGCATGATTGGATCATTCCAAAATGGCGGCGCCCGGCACACATCGCGGAAAGTATTTCGGAGTAAGTCGCACAATTATTGTTTGAAATATATTTTTAAAGGATCGTTTGTTTGAACATCCAAAACACGCAAGGCAAGCTAAGAGCTAGGTGAACACATTTAGCTGGTTTAAACCACCGAATGGCCCTTTGAAATGGTTATAGCTTCAAAAGAAATGGGCGGGATGTGTGACCAAGGATCCCCCAAAAAGTGGATGAAATGTTTGAAAACAAATTATAAAAGATATGAAGTTAAATGTTTCTTGTCTTTTCATTCTTTATGTACTTCTGCACACTAGTACATCATTGTATATTGATTGGGATTAGTTCCAATGCATTTCAATCTTCAAATGACAGTCAAGGTTAAAAAAACAAAAATCCCGACCGACCGACCCCTTCAAATTTTTTTACTCGAGGGCAACTCAACAATATTTTTTTTTTGGCCTTACCACGCAGTGAAGACCGGCTACCCACACTGTTATTCCCTAAATAATGAAAGCAACGCAAAGTCATTATTTAGTATATCATAGCCTCGTTCGCTTAGATGTAAAGTAATAGTTTTCCTTATTTATATATAAATGTGTGATTCAAAATTCTTTATTTACAAATAAATTTTGTCAGCCGATATTATTTATATATAAGTATAATGATCCGCAAAATTATATGTATATAATGAAAGCTGCTTAACAATTATTTATTATATAATTGCTTGTGTAAAATAAATTATTTACATATAAATTTTATCAGTCGTCATTATTTATATATAAGTGTAATGATCCGTTAAATTATATATATATAATGAAAGTTGTCCTGAAATTATATACATATAATTACATGTGCAAAGTTAATTATTTATATATAAAAATCTATCCGTCGACATTATTTGTAAACAATGAAATTGTGTTTAAGATTATATATATATAATGAAAGCTTTCATACGATTATATATAAACAATTGTGTGGTGCAAAACTGATTATTTGTAAATAAAGATTAAATAATGAATTATATATTATATAATGAATTATTTGTAAATAATTGCGTTAAATAATAAGTTTACACTTGGCGCCTCAGAGCTCATATAGTGTAACCCCTAGAACTCATGTCCAATTAAATGGGAATTCCCCTTCCACGATGACGTCATACATCAATAATAGCCTGCGCGTTGATGATATATTATATTGTGGCTACTCAAAATCACATTGTCTAAAATATCATTATGTGGTCCTATCGGTGAGCAGTGTAAAACACTAGTTAACACTAGTATAGGCCCTAAGACTGCATTTTGATCGGATTGAAAACAATCCTCTAGTTAGAAGTAACTATAACTATAGTAGTGAACTTGCGGGTACAACCATGTGTATAATCTCTTTTTTGGGAGGAGTGTTGGCTCTGAAAAGAGCCGGTTTGGTCTCGACGTTTCGAACAGTATACTCTGCTCGTCTTCAGGAGAATGCTGGACTGCTGGTGGTGTTGCAGCTTAAGTAGAGCTAGTGGGGTGCACTTTTGGGCGGGAAGTATCCAAGTTCAATCCTCTAGTTGAAAAAAAAAACATCGACGCAGCTATAACTCATTATTACATAAGGGTTACGTCTCACAATACAACTTACATTTAGTCTATTACACACACAACTCAACATTTGGAGTTTCGCTTGTTCACTGCTCATTATTTGGGCAGTAAGCTCGCGATTAGATCAAAGTACAGTTATTATGGGGCATGGTGTAATCCCCACCCCCACCTCCCAAATTTGTATTCATCGTGGGCTTTGAATACTATTTTTTAGGGGATTTTGTGGGGCAAGAGGAAATTGGTGCGTGTAAGTTTGGGAACATTGGGGGAAGGGGGCCCTCCCCATATCAGGCATACTATACGGCCCGGAAGGACACGTGCACAGAAACATCCAGTCAGACACATTTCTTAATATTTCATATATATTTTTCTTCTCAAATTGAAATACATGTATACTTTTATCGGGCTTCATCTTCCACCGCAGATGGCTGATCAAGTCGGTCTCATAATATACCAATAAAATGAAATTGCATATGTATTATTTTTTAGATTCAAGTAAATTACCCGAAGCAATATCATTCTTCTCAATTTATAATTTTGTTTTGGTGTAAACAGCGTCTTTACAGATTGTTAACGGATTATTGTTAACGGATGATTTGACACAATAAAGCTTATAAATTTGATGTTAACATTTCTGTGTACTCTTGTTGCTTGTTAAAAGACTTTTTTGAAGGAACCTAATTTCCCGTTGTAATGTTAAATACCATGACACCCAAGCCTTAGAAGCTACAGATTAAACATGAATTACTCAACAGAAATATGACACTTAAGATTTATAGGAAAGTGAAAAAAAAAATTACAGCAAACAATAAACCCGCATAAAACTCTAAAATAATATAATATATCAATTCTTCCCTTTTCACATTTTGTGCAGCACTTTTACTTAATGTTTTATTTGTTTTAAACACAGTTTTGCTGATTTTAATATTTTTTTTACATTTTCAGTGCTACTAAACACAATCCGCTAGAATTGCAACTGTGTTAAATTGCTTCTCATTGAGTCAAAAGTGCATTGACCTGCTTGAACATTTATTTTCAAACGTGTGATGAGTATTAATCAAATGGGACTCGAGATACCATAGGTCAAATGTTATAAGCAAACATCATCCCAGTCAGCAAGGAATGCTCTAATAGACTACTATACAATTGGATCAAAAGTGAGGACCGGATCATTTGTTTCTGGGTAGAATAAGAGTACGAAAAAAAATTCTTATCCAATAATTGTATAAATGTTACAGCAATGCATCACATAAGTAAATGCTTTTGAAGACAGTAGATATAGATGAATAAGCAACAAGAAAATAAAGTCAATTAAATATTGTATTATGTGCTACATTTAATGTGCAGCAGTTTCACAAGTCAGTTTACCCTCCTCCGACAGTAAAGAGCCTTTTAAACACGTTTTAAATAGTATTTTTATAATTATAACAATAGTTTTATAAGAGGGTTGATGCCAAGAATGCAGAGTCCATATCTCATAATTTTTCTCTTTTAAAGTTTAAAATTTCTAGTATTATTTTTATCATTGTTGGCTCTATACCTTTTAATAGCTTTCCATTGCTTTACAAGCAAACCCTAAACTTGTTTACAGTGATAGTCAGGCAAGAGTATAATCAGACAAAATCAGTCATGTTGAGCCTGCTGGTATCCACCTGTCATAAGCAGTAAGCCAATATTGTTACCAGTGAAGAAAGCCAGCCAACATTCTCCTGCCATATCTACTTAACTGACTAGCAATCAATTGAGCAACAAGCTTACTCACCAGCTGGAGAAAACCATCAAGCCATCGCCCCTAAACTAAGCACTTTCTTACTCTTAGCTGTAAGAAAGGCAATCAGTAAATTCCACTTGGGAGTTTGAAGTGTAGAGTAGTTTTATTTAATTTTAGTGCATCATCATTTGCGACTTACCCTTACAGATAAAGCCTTAATTAATAGCAGTAACACAATACCTCATGGAATTCTAAAATTGCAGGGAAAAAAATATATAAAAGCAGAAGAGATATTCAAGCATTGAATTCCGTTAAAAATCCCGACACTGTTTATCGCTGTGAAATCAAACTTAAAACATTTGTCATGTATTGTATCTTTTGAGAAGAAACTTGTTTAAATGTAAGATTTGTGTTTTATTTGGCAGGCTCTTCTTCTGCTTCACGAAGCCAATCAAAGAAGCTTGTGACCGATTTAAGAGCGACGCCCTTTCCAACGGACTCATTAGGGTCATTGCTTTTCTGCCAGGCATAGAAGGTTTCTTCCGGTATGACATCTTCGTCATACAGCACATTGAAGATCAGTCCAAGTAATCCTGAAAACAATGAAGAGATTAAAATAGGGATTAATAGAGATTTGAGGTTAGGCATTCTGAAGGATTGTGATCTAATTTAAAGTAAAAACTGTTGTTATGGTAACATGTTAATCCTAATATTGTAAGCTGAATTTCATGTAAATATCTCCCTACAGATTGAAGATTTTTTTAATGATAATTATTGGTATAGTATATTCGGTGTGCAGTATCACCATGGTAATAGTATAGTTTGTTGAAACAAGCACACTATCCTGCAACAGATTTTTCCCTTAACTGATACAACATTTAATATGGGGACACATCCTGACAATCCAAACAGTGTAAACACTCCAGTAAAAAAAAAAAAAATTAATTACAAATATTGCCATTAAACAATTTCAATGTGGCTAGTTTCAACTTACTAGGAGGGCTTTCCAAATGTTGATTTAAGGCTTGAACAGCATACAGAGCTTGCAGTTCTAGATTGTTGTCGTTATTGATATAGCGCTTCAGGATTGCTGTTCGGATATTTAGTAAATCATGATTCATTCTGCAGCTCTCTCCTTTATCTCCTAATGTTTAAAACAAAAAGAACAAGTTTTAAAATGGTCGGCTACAATCTTTATGGGCTGCTTGCTTGAAACATGCTTAGCACAGGAAACATTTGCTTAGCAGAATCAGGTAAAGATACCAATCTTTAGTGTGTTCTATTTGACTGGTACTCTGTTAAGATCTGCTTGGCAAAGAAATTTAAGCCATGTCTCTAACTGCCAAGAGGGGAGAGCTTTATGCCCTATGCCCTAGCCACCCACGCCTTCAACACCGGCTTAGGCCGTCAGTTATTTTTAAATCATACGCTGTCAGTAAAGAAGGGAAGGGTGGTTCCAACCAGGCAGAGAGAGCTGAAGCCAGGGATGAATATGTGGTTTCAAAATTGGCAGTAATTAAAGTATTTTAAATTTGACCTGTAAGGTCACTTACCTTGAATAGTGCTTTGCACAACTACAGTCACTAAGGCACGGATAAATAGCCTTTGCTTTTCAGGGCTTGATATGTTTAGGTTCTGCTGCAGAGAATACACAGACCGAATAATTAAGTTAACTTTGACTTACATGGCATAAACTACTGAACAATATGTATACAATAATGTTTATACAAGCTAACAAAACAGATAACTTTCATTTGATTCAATAGTTTTGAAAAATGCAGTTGTGTAGTTTTCAAGAAACATATCTTGAAACTTACTTTTGATAACTGGTGGTTTTGTGTTTAGGTAAGAGTGAAGTCACATACTTGGAAAGTGATAACCTTTTATTCCAATGCTATGTTACTTTTAAAGTGTTAATGCGCCAAAGACGTGTTTAATATTTTTTTTCAGCAACTTTACCTGAATCCAGTCAAACACTTTATCGTTGACATTATCACTAGTGGCCAGAATGCTTCCTAGTTCTCGCTTGATAAGTGAGGCCAACTCTTCATCTGGCAGATTATTAGCATTGGCATCCCCGCCACTGTTTGTTGTGGTGCTGGTACCAGTCGATAAAGTAAAACCTAATTTCTGTAAAACATTTGACAAAATGGATCAATAACTTCTTCAAAATCAAAGTGACTTGAATACTTTTTATGAGAATGAACACAGACAATACAACCATTGCAGACAAGTTTTGTTACATGTTGATTTGTACCTCCATTGTGTTACTGTACAAAACTGAAAAACCTTCACTGATAATTTGAGAATAGGAATAAGTCTTCCCCAAACCAATGTACCTTAGCACTTGTTAAGAATAATGAAAACACTTACCTTATTATTTACAAACTCTTGAACATTTTTTCCACTTGGTAGAAACATGTCCCATGTCAATCCAGATGATTGCCACATTTCCCCGACTACATCAGCACTCTGAAAAAACAACAATCATGACAATTGTAATAGTTCATGTTTAAATCAGTCACAACACTGACCAAGCAACTTTAAATAACATTATTACCAAAATGACAGATTGCATTTATCACGAAAGAACAGTTAAGCTGTCAAACCTACGACGAACGGCTCTGCTCTTAATGACGCAGGCAATAGAGTCTTCCCACATTGATGTTTCAGTGGAGTTTGGTTCCCAAAAGAATGATCCAAAAGAAATGTGGCTGTGTTCCAATGGGCATGTGCTCATAGTCCAGTAAATCAGAAAAATCCAATGGGAACATTCCATTTGGACAGGAATGTGAACGACTTGTGAGACTCTTTTAGAAATTTGTGCAGGTACCTGTGTTTTTAGGGCTTTTTTTACAGACAATGTCAATTTTGTTTGGCTATTTAGAAGGTCTAGAACTACTCTCTCCACATTAAGGTCTCCACTATGTAAAGTTTGAAGTCCCACTTACATTTAACTTGACAACTGTAAGTAATATCTCAGCCATGAGGTCCCCAGCCTTCCTGGCTGCTTTGACAGGTTCCATCATATCAGCTAGGACCTTGAAGGACAGGGAGTTGTCACGGAACGTTGCACCAATGATCTCCCCAAGATACTTCCAGATCATTGGGATGTCCAGCGCCATGTCATCGGCATATTCTAGAACCTCCTTGGCCCTGGAGAGAGAGGGGGAGAGAGAAAGGGAAAGGGAAATCAGCAACAAGCATAAAGAGTCCTAAATACGTTGGAACTGATCACCTCATAGTCTTAAGATAAAACCTCCAGAGTCCAGGGTGGTACAGTTTTTAAGGCTAACAGTCTCTAAATAACCACAAATAAAAATTAAAGAGATTTGGTCACAACAAGGGCTATAACTTTGCTTGTTGACCAGAGCTTTAACTTACCCAAAGACAAACTTCTCTTTACTTAGGTGACCAGCCTTGATGAGTTTATGGAAGAGTAGCCCAGCAGAGTCCCTGGCTCCTGGGTTCTTTTCCAAAGCGTAGTTCATGGCAGAACGAACCAGGATGTGCATATGGGAAGGGCAGTTTAACTCTGATACACACATGAGGGCTTCCTGTTGAGTCATAAAAGAAAACAACTGTCAACAAAGTACTGAAATGAAATCTTTCTTATAGATTACAGTGAAAGTATTGGGGTGACATTTTTACAGGTTTCATCCTTGTCATAAGACCACTTTCTCTGAAAACAATTTAACATTGCTTTATTACCTCAATATCTTTAATGCTGAGGAACTCTTCAATCGTTGCCATGGCTTTCTTTTCAAACACGTCTTCTGAGATGGCTGGTGGTACTGAAGCTCTGGTTATCTCTTTTACTGGAGCAGATACAGGGGCTTGTTCTTGCTTACCTACAAAATAAAAGTACAAAGGAATTGGAATCCTTCACTCCAAACATTTTGCACATCTGATGAACAGAAACACAATTACTTTAACAATAAATTTGGTTATTGTATATATAAAGAACATTTCACTGAGTCGGTCCTATATTTCCAACCAACCCACTGCCCACAATTTAATCATAATAAAAATTATTATTTGATATTTGATCCATGGAAAAAGTAGGAAAATCATTTTAGGCACAAGGGCTGACCTATTTGTTCATAAGGAGTAGGGTTTAACAAACTTTTTCTAATCACAGTTTTCTGATTGTTCCAAGGGCAAAAACAAATCAGAAATCAGATAAAAGTAGGAAGATTATCATGCCAGAATAATTGAGAAATCCAATGAACTGAAGCTCAAAGCACTTTGAAGTAAAAGTTATAAACCACCCCACCTAAAATATCTTTAAAAAGTCGAAAGGTTTGAGCAAGTATCCTGTACCTCTTGAACCTTTGCTGTCCAATTCTTTCTCTCTGGATTGGGATCTTCTAGCTTGAGAGATTTTCTGTACCTCAGCAATGGCTGACCTCCTCTCTTTGCTCATCTCATCTCGTTCCCTGGAGGAGCTTGACCTCTTACCCTGTAAGGATTGCGAACCACGCCCTTTGGACTCTGGAACTCTGAATAGTTGGCATAGAGGAAAAATCAAATGTTCAGACATCTGTTAAGTATTTTGTGTCAAGAAATGTTTTCCAAAGTCAACTCAAAACATTTCTCCCCAGTTACAAGCAATGTTTCAATTTTAAACCACAAAATTCATTTATTCCTTTACACAAATCAAAACAAACTTGACTTTAATTACATTCTTCCACCGTGAAATCACACAAAAGTGATACAGTGTCAAATTGTTGAATGCGGATTGAGTAGAGATTGTGGCAATCCAGTTTGGAATCTGCAGCACCTACAATAATTAAGGTACCGAGGAGTATTAACTGGGCCAAGGTTTACTGTTCCTTCTCATTCACTTAAGTAACAGTCACAGACTACAAAGAGTCGACTGCCTCTCCGACATGTGTGAAGGATTTAAACGCATCTTTATACAAAAAACTACAAGAATACAATTTAAATTCCACCAAGAAGTTGAAACTTAATCAAGGTCAGAAAAACAATTTCAAATCACTGCGTCCGTGACTACAACAAGTACACAAAATATGTAGGAAGTTTTGCAGCACATTTGAGTTCAATAATAAACTTACTTCATTTTACAGGGATGGTATACGTTTGGTAATCACTCTTAAAATTAACGGCAATAAAAACGTATTAGTTGGAAGCCTACAGCAGCTTTAGATAGTATAAAGCATTTTGAGAAATATTACACTTTCGAAGAAATGTTATGTAAAAAGATATTAGTTTTTATGACCCAAAACTTGAATCTGAGAAACGTTTCTTTCAGAAACCAATACAAGCAATAATTGCTTACTCTATAATGATGGCGCTGATTGTGATGCGACGGTCAGCGCAGGTGTGTACAGCCTGTTATAATCACAATGATAGTCCCCCATTTGAAAAGTCCAGCAGCACACAACCTTTAACACAAGAGCTTATTTTCTTACCTTCCTTTCCTATCATCGGATAGCATCATGAATCTATTACTCTGCTGAGGCTCTCGAGACTCACGAGACTCACTCTGAGTCTTGCTGCTACCCCCACTGCTTCCTCTACTCCAGCCACCAAAAGACCTTGGCCCTGGGCCGAGTTGGATATCATCATCAATGCTTTGTTGCTGACAGGAAAAATAGAAAAGAATAAAATTACATCTTCTTCCCTTTAAGTCTCATTGAGAAGACTGCATTTCTTATGAAACAGTTCTGAAACACAACGTGAGGCATGAATTGGTACTGGTTGGTTCCTCAGGAAACCAGCATTGAGATAGAGCTACAAACATAAACAAGATATGCGCCAAGCATTCGTATCATACCTTAGTAAAGATTACCCAAGTGCATTGGGCAAATTGCAGACGCTGGTTATGATATAAAAAACAATACTCATAATAAATATGGTGGCTGATGTCAAATACCACATAGCGCCTCATAATAAAAACTATAAAACATAGGCAATAAAACACTTAGCAATAAAAGGCAAGTAATTAAACACGGATGCAAAATAAACTAAAAGTAAGTTACAAGCAAACAAGAAAATAATATCTAAAAAGCCAAAACAAAACATTAAAAAATATAAGTTATTAAATACTATTAAATACAAGTAGTATTGGAAAACATAATAACTTATAAATTGTTCAAATACATGAAGTAAAAAAAACCCTGCAAACCAAAATGAAAGACATAAGCACCAAGTGAAAAATACAAATTACTAAAAGACGTTTACAAACATTTGCAATCATCTAAACAGATCATGGGAGGCACTTAAAAAAGTACCCAAACAAAAATAACTCAAAAATAAGTAAAAAAATCTTGTGAAATGAGAGATGATTATTGTTTCATACCTTCATGACTTTGAACTTGTTAGGATCAACAGCTACCCTGGTAGCCTTTGTTGATGTCACTGTGCTCCAGCCCTCTGGTGGAGGTGGACCAACTCGTTGGGGCTGATCCCTCTTATTACGAGACATCCTCTGTTGGGGTGGAGCCATCTGGGCCTGGAGGCCTTCCATCTTTTTACGCTCTTCATCTCGTTTGTAGTCTTGATGAATCTGCTCAAGTGTTTTGGGGTTGTCAGTGTCCCTTCGTGGAATCCAGTTTCTTTGCTGTTATTTCAGACAGGGACAGGAAAAAGTATTCAAAATTTGTTTTTTAATTGATCACTTCAGTACTTTTCCCAGGAAATCCAAGATGGCATGCACCATTTTTTGTATTAATTTTTGTTAGAACTGTAATTATAAATTATAAATTTCATGACTGTTGAAACTTTGTTGGATATAAAAAGCAATAATAGTTACACACTTCCCATCCCAATCAATGGACAACTTTTTTGACTCCTTATCCAATGAGGCTTACCTGCCGGAGATCAACAACATCTTGTAGCATAAATCTTATTCTGGCAGTGGTCTTCTTCTGATTGATGATGCTCCTTATCTGAGTGAAGTACTGATCAATCCGGTTCTGAAACAAACAACCACAAACATGAAGAGTTTTAATATTGAGGTACGATGACCGAGAACATACACAGTATGTTAGTACCTATCTCATTGAAAAAATTTGGGCAAAATAGAAATGAAGTGACAGGTATTTGGTTCACTACATATTTTTTATATAGAACACAAGATTTGTGGCCAAAGATCTTGTCAATCCCAATTTAGGGAACTATGAACCCATCAAGGTACAGAAAACCTAGATTAGAGAGAAATAACTACGCAGATTTACCCACCTTGGCTTTCTCATGGTCTAAGATCTTTCCTATTGTGCTCATGAGATTACTCATGCACTCCAGTGACTCCTCATCCTTTGAGCACAGCAACTTGAAGATGCAGTCATGCATAATCTGCTCAATCAGCATCTGTAGCTTGAAGAGCTCACCGATGAAGCGGATGTTACCGAGGATGCGGCGCTTGTTCTTGATTAGCTTCAGCTGAAGGTCATCCATGGCTGCACCTCGTTGATCAACCTGACAGGAAAACATTAATCATTATCAGCCAAGCCATGAACTGACAAGCGCTTAACATCACAAATGAAGCCATGTATCAAAACCCTTCTAGAAACAGATCCAACCCCAACGTTTATGGCATGTACTCACAGGAAGCTTGACAATGGCTTCTCTAGCTGTAAAGCCCCCAACCCCAACCTAAACGTTTATGGCATGTACTCACAGGCAGCTTGGCAATGGCCTCTCTAGCTGTGAAGCCCCCAACCCCAACCTAAACGTTTATGGCATGTACTCACAGGCAGCTTGGCAATGGCCTCTCTAGCTGTGAAGCCCCCAACCCCAACCTAAACGTTTATGGCATGTACTCACAGGCAGCTTGGCAATGCCCTCTCTAGCTGTGAAGCCCCCAACCCCAACCTAAACGTTCATGGCATGTACTCACAGGCAGCTTGGCAATGGCTTCTCTAGCAACTAGCTCTTCTTTCTCATCATTCTTTTCTTTCTCAAACTCCTTCTGACATCGGTTGATGAGCAGGGTTCGGAATTGAACAACACCTTGACCGGAGGCCGTTGGTACTCTCAGCTATCCAATTTAAGTAAAAAATAGATTATGTTAAAACTTCAAAACTACATTTAAAATGCTGCCTTCACAGGTTTTTCATGTTTCAAATTTAAGTGCCATACATATTACATTGACCCCAGAGAAAGTTTAGTTAGGCAGATTTCAAGGACATTGACTTGGTCGACATGGCTCAGAAGGTTGTGTGTGTAATGTTCATACCTGGATGGTCGTGTATAAACAGAGACACAAGGTACTGGAATCAACGAACTACTTCACTCTCTACCACAGACATTTGTGCAACCCCTTTTTCCAGATCTTTGTTCCTTTGTCTGACAAATAGCTGCAATGATTGTTTTTCATCTGTTCCCAACGAGGTTAGTCCAAGTTTCCAGGGTACCACAGGCATTCTGATGCCTTCTGGCCGAACAAAGAGGAAAATTGGTAAGCCCATTGCCGGAGACCATGGTTTGGTTTCATTTCATAATCTACCTCAACAAATCTTTAAATGTTTTAGAGAAAATTTGGAGAAAATGCAAGCATCAACAGGTCAAAAGAAAGTCTTCAGATATTGGCCATTGACATATCTGGCTGCCTAATAAAATGACAAGCTTACTTGTCTCACTGACCACTGAAACAATTAATGGCAAGCCCTGGTTTATCGATTGTTCTTACCTGAGACAAGTCTCGACACAACTGTGCGTATGTTCTACTGAAGGACTGCTCACTGATTGCCTACAAAAAACAACAAAAGAATAATGAGAGGCAATTATATTAAAATATATCTAAAGAATTTAAGGGAGTGTTTTATTTCTTTTTAATTAAGTGACTTAAAATTTTACTGAAAACTTTCATCATAAACGCTAACTGTTCAAACACATAATGACAATTTGAAAATGTGTATTGTTTCACAATAAATCAACTCTTGCAGCTCAGACAAGTTTTCCTAGAAGTAGCTTCTTTACCTTTTCAAAGACCACGTCAATGACACCCTTAAGTCTTTCCTCTGTGTTGATGGAGTAACCCAATGCCTGATCTTTTAGCTTGCTGAAGTTATTTGGAGTCAACTTATTCAAAAGACTCTTCATTTTTTTCATTAGTTCCTGTTAGTACAAAAAAATATTTAAATAAATTAATTGTTTTAAGAAATACTACACTCATATCAGACTGATGTTACATGCACTTCTCTTCTTTTCAGAACCACAACTCTTAATAATTCGCTCTTCCCTCCTCTTTAGAGACCAGTTTATTTGACATCACCACTTTAAAGAAGAATAAACCACTAGAAATGTAACGACTGTGAATCTCTCAAAAACTACAATTTCCCCCGACGCCACAAGGATTATACTCACAGAGGTCTTAGCTTCTTCAGTATCATCAGGCACTTCCTTATCAGCTTTCCAGGCTTTGTCACCAGCAGTGCTGAGCTTGGGAGGTTGAGATGCTCTCGTGATCACCTTCTTAGGCTCCTTCGAGGAGCGTCGGCCTGGGACACCCTGACCAAAGTTTGGTGGAGGTTGCTGAAAAAGTTACCAATGGATAACATAACTAAACTATTGGTGTTTGATATGCATGTAATATTATTAATTGAGGAACTGAATTTTTATTCATGTTTCTCATTAATGCACAGCATCAACATGAATATCCTTTTGCAAACATTCTTCTGGTACAGTCTGAACAACACTGAGATTCTAACAACATCTTCAACAATTTAATCTCAAAAAGACAAAAGTACAAACATACAAATCTATAACAAGATCTTATGCTGACGACAAACACATAAAACAAAAGCCAAATGGGAAAATTCATGGTAGGAAGTTTGCATGACTCTTGAGAGTAATTCATTTGACACTTACTGAACCACGAGGTGACTTGAGGTATTGTGGTGTGAAGTCCACTCTGTTGTTTATCCTGCTTGGCATTTCTGTACTTGGTGGCCTAATCTCAGCCTGATCAACAAAATCAAACAGCAAATTTGGAGTTAATCATAAACAATGAAAAAGATGTTTCTAAAGTGCTTCCAAATGCAAACACCATCAGTTATACAGGACAAAGTTACAACAAGAAAAGTGAAGTTCTGATCACATCTACAGAATCACACAAGTATGAATGCAGGACTTCAGCTTCAGACAAATGATGTCGCTCCGCACTTCTGGGTATTCCATTTCACTAGATTCTAAACACTAAATTAAGATAAAATTTGATCTTTTTTATATAATTGGCATTGAATAAATATATGGAGGAATCAAACGTCTTGGGGTTTATGAGAATCTGCTGGAAATTACAAGCGTGACTATTTGAAATTGAATTTGGATGTGCCTACCTTTTCCAGCACTATGTCTGGAATGTGTGGAAGCCCTTCTGGTTTGTCTTTACAGTCCGACTGAAATTGCAGCAGAAAGTCGCGGCCGTATTGCTTCTTCCCCTCAGGGTTCATCGGGCTCCACTGGTCTGTAAGACACAAGGGGGAAATAAAGACAACTGGAATGACAAATACTTCATTATCTGGGTCTCCTCTGGAAGCCCTGTTTCAAATTTGGAGTCAAATAGTTTATGGGTAAGGACTACCATTGCCTCAAACTGTAACCTCTCCCTCCTCCTGGTCTATCTGTCTTACCTTCCCTATAGGTATACTTCAGCTGTATTTTGTTGTCTTTCAGGGATGCCTTCGGGTCCTCATCAGTCGCTTCTTCTTTGTTCTTGGCATTCTCAGATTCAACTTTCTCCTGCTCTTGTTTCTCCTTAGTGTCATCCACAACAACTTCTTTCTCCTCTGGATCCTTTTGCTCGCTGGATGGCATCTCTGCTGGTGTCTCTACTTTCTCCAAGACCTCCTGAGTTGTGTTTGATTTGGATTCTACTTGATCTGTGTTCTCAGCTAGTGTTGGTTTTGTCTCTATCTCTTCTGGGGCATTTACATCGCGTTCCTTTATTCAGAATAAGGTGGAGACATGTTATGTTTATACTTATTATTGTAACCAAACAAGGTTGGTGTCTACATGGAGTTGTCCATGTCGTTTAGAATTTTCAGAATGTGAAGTGGAAAACTTTTTGCACTGAAATGCATCAATGTCACATACACAAAATGTACAGATTATTTTTATTTATTTTTTGTAAGAAAAAACAAACAAAATTTATAAATAGTCAAATGACCGAAAAATACTTTGTCATAAAGTTGTCTCTATTACGGCTCAAATAGAGCATTAACCCTTTTAGTCCCGCTCCCGGGATATCCCGGTTTACGCAACGCCCACTCAGATCCTGCTTCCAGGATATCCCGGGTTGCGTGGTTGCCGCACATTTGCCGCTATCACGCTCGCACCAAATGCACTATGAAAACAAAAATAGAGCACCATCTACAGGATGAAATGCGCCCTCTTTTGGTATAGACCTTTCTTTTGCAACGTCACAGCCCAAGTTTTTGCCAACCCAGGTTGGTAAAGTATGGAAAGCCATAACTGCAAATCAAAAACAGATTGCCACAGTTTGTAGCAGTGTTACACAAATATTCAAAAATAGTGTTGAATTTGTTGGAAACAAATCAACCATCATGGAAGGTATTTCCGTTCATGAATCTTTACAGAAAATGTTGAATTTGGTCACAACATTTTTTAACACGATTGAATGTTTTGTTAACATTCGGCCGTCCATGCCAACCGGCGCACTTTGTTTATCAACAAAAGAAAGGTCTATAGTTTTGAGAGGGTATACAGACTAGCATCCGGAACTTTTTACGCTGTATGTTACATGGTTGAGTCAACGCGAAGTCTGAATCAAAAAAAAATTTACATCAAGATTTTCCTCAAAATGTAGCTTGTTTTCCTTCTGTGATTTCCTTTCTTGATTACTGGTGACTTGGTAAATACTATACTAGTTATTCAGGTGTGTATATAGGGCATTACAGTAAGAAAAATTGTTATTTTGATTGATTTTGTTGTAGTATTTTGTATCATTTGCGGAACACAAGTAACTTGTATGCATTTCCACACATGTAAACAATGTTTCAAGATGGCGGCCGCCATGAGTATGCATACTTGACCAGGGATCATGAACAACAATGCAAAATAAAATCGTCCTTTCTAAAGAATTTACGACACACCAAGCTACAATGATGTAGTAAACCCTCTATTACATCTGTAAACTTTTATTTTTTATTATTTCGCAACTGATACTGAAAAACAACAGCCACAATGACAAAAATTTAAAAACATATTTATTTTGTTTACAACTTCCGTTTTCACAAGAAGTCAAAGGTCATTGAGGTCACAAAGGTTAACGAAATCTATCCAGAAATAAAGACAATAACATGATGAACATTATCTCAAAATAGTTTTTTTAAATACTTCATGATAATTTTTAAATGATTTTTCAAATGAAAACACAAAATAAATTGTTGCGTTTGAAAAAGTATGTGGGATGTGGGGGGTAGCTGTGTACAAAGTATATGAGACTGAAAGGGTCAAGTGTAAATCTTACCTCAGGTGCTTCAGAGCGATAAGCCTCTAATTCATCCCCGTCTTTCAGGCCCTTTTTCTCAAAATCTTTTAGTCTGGTTTTCTGATTCTTCTTTTTAACAGGCTCTTTTGCTGCTGTTTCAATGAAATAAAATAAACCAAAACAATTTAAAATATTTTTAAATTATCAAAACGTCATTCCAAGCACATGTTCAACACATTCTTAAGTCCCAAGCAGTAAATTGTTCAGTATCAGTTTGAACATTACAATAATGACTCTAAACATCTTGCAAGAAAAGAAACCAAGTATCCTGTAAGATGTCTTCTCTGTTGAACATCAATCATTACAAGGAGGTAAATGTTAACACATTTGCATGAATTTGTGTGTCAACTACTGAATGAGACAATATCCAACAGACCTCAACAAGATTCTGTGGTCCAAGTGGCCTGGAAAGCAACTTTTTTTTTTTTTAATGCAGCTTTGACATACCTGTTGCAGCTGATGCAGTGGCTGCACTACCCTCAACCATTGCTGGTTCACCCTTCTCTTTGCCGACAGCTTGCTCAATAGGTACAGCTACCTCAACCGTGGCATCTTTATTTACAGCACTTTCTTCAATTTCCTTTGCAACAACAACAACTTTAGAGTCCTCCTCAGTTGGCTTTTGAGCCTCTGAATCTTTAGTGGCAGGAGTGGGATTGGGCTGCTTAGCAGCTTGTGGGATTATTTTCACATCCGAAGGAAGAGCACCTTTGTCAGAGTCAATATTCTCTGTTTTGAGTTCTTCCCTGCCCTGTGCAGGGTCAACTTGTGGTGGCATATCAGTTCTTAAGTCCACAGCAGGTGTAGATTTGGGCGCTGGTTCAACCACTGCAGGCTGACTAACAGATTCACTGACAGCTGTGGCTGCCTGTTCATTTGCTTTTGTGGAAGACACCTCAACGGGAGCTTGGGGAGTGGCTTGGCCAGTATCACTAGTGTTGGCTGCAGCCTCAGGCAATGCAGGAACAACCACTTGATTTTCCAAAGCAGCTTCCACTTTGACAGTTTGATTAGGAACAACAGCCACTTCAGGAGTAGCAGGAGCAGCAGGAGTAAAAGCAGGAACAAAAACAGCAGCTGCCAAAGGATCAGGAATTGCTGTAGATCCTTGCTGGGATTGTGGCTCTACTGCTGGTGCAACTACCTCAGTAGGTGCAGCTATTATTGGTACCTTGGCTAGTTCACCCCCTGGCAGTGGGTTCTGAGGAGGGATTACCGTCATTTGATTTGTGGCTGCCATTTGCGCCTCTGGCGCATGTGGTGCTGGGGCATCAAGAGCTAAACGTGCTACTTGGGCTGCAAAGCTGGCCTGAATAGCAGCGCGTTTCTCATTGGCTTGATGATTCTGTGGAGGTGTTTGAGACTGCTGGATTAAGCAGAATGAAGACATACAGACAAATAACATCACAAGACAATAAAAGCAAAATAAAATGTGATAAACTTAATAAAAAAGAATAAGCTTTAACTAAAATCTTGATATGACTATGCAAGCCTTGAACGCATTGAAAAATTGAAAATTGTATACAAATGAAGACTACATTTTCTATTGAATCAAGTCCCCTTTTAAAATTCTAATTAAACAAAACTCTTTAAAATAAAAATACCCGAAGCAATTTGTTACAAATACAATTTTGAATTTGTACAATACAAGTAATTTATTTTAATAAACAGAGAAACTAAATTCAAACTTGGGACGAGGATACTTATTTTTCAGAAACCTCATTTGCCAATCATGCCTGACTTTGCGCAACCATTACTTAGGTTTAATGATAACATGAACGTCAGTTGGGCAAAATTCTAAATTGTATACAAATGACCAGAAAGGGCGGTCAAGTCTTATTCTCTGCTTTTCTTACCTTCATATATTTCATGCCTAAACTTTACTTTTCCAACAACATGATATAATTTGTATAGCCACAAACTATGTTACACTAAGGAATTGCAGAAACAGAATAACACATACGTAACTCAATATGGTTGGGATCAAATTAGTCCCTTAAGTTCAAATACGTGAGAGACTTGCACAGTCTAAAGAGACGCTACCAAACACATGTATACCAACCACAGACTGGACAATATCCTCTGGAAATTTATGAACAAATTGCACAAGCAGGCAGGCTAACAATCCTTCATTCTTAGCCACATCATCAACTGATACAAACACAAATCAAATAAATCAACATGTAGCTATTAAAGTAAACTCAGCACCAAGTCAGCTGAATGATTTCATCAAAAAGAGTCATTGAAGCTTGGATGAGCAAAAATTTTAGGCATATGCTGATCAAGATCATTAAAATAACACTCAGATATGATCAAACAAAGTAGAGAAAAAAAAACACCATTTCATACCAATCACTGTTACGTTATAAAATACAAACACAAACTTGTAAACAACCATGCAGCTTTACATAATGTAGTTTAATTAAACTTCTTCCATATGATTGCCACTGAAATTAACAATAGTCTAGAAAAATCAGTCCAGCACGTTCTTCTCTGACAACATATGCAGAGCGTGAACAAAGGTTGTTTTTGGTTCCATCTACAAATATCTCACGTTCAACTTCTCAATGCAGGTCATGAAAAAAAAATCGTTGTTATATTTCAAATGAATTTTTTAGGGATTTTGTGTTGCAAACCCAATCAGCAAGGCAACTGACTTTGGTGGAGAAGAGTGACTTACTGAAAAAAAGCCAAGTAGTAGCCTTACCAAGTAGGTTGCAGTACATTACATAAACAATTACGATGGCAATTAAAGATATTCTTAAAGAACTGCCACTCACTAAATGAAAACATCCTTCTCAGGACAGTGAAAGAGAAACAACTTACAGCTGGTGGGGTCCCTGAAGCACTTGATTGTCCAGAATGGGGTGAGGAACTACCAGTTGTCATGGAAGCCTCGCGGATGATCGTATCAGTGATATCTTGATTTGACTTGGGATCCACAATACGGATAATGGTCTTTTTCTTTGGGGCCGCATTGTACTGGGGGGCCTGTGGGAGTGTGGTTTGGTACGCCTGAGGCCTCATCTGTGGTGTGACGACCATTCCTTGCTGGTTGCTCTGGAAAAATGTCGCTTAGGATAAAAGACAAATCAATATTTGTTAGAGAAAAAAAGGTTTATTAACCAATTCTGAAAGTATATATATCTAAAATAAATGTCTTCCCTCCTAACCACCACCTGACTTTCAACAACTCCCGTATTTTCTGCACTATTTTCTAATCATCTCAAAAATAATGGCTTAAATGGCCTACCCACCCTACATTTTAAAAAGTCACAGGTATATATTTGTTGTCTTTCTTTCTTTACCTCCTCCTGGCTGCAGATTTACTTGCTGTGTATTTGAATAGTACGGTGGCGTGCTTGGTTGTGTATAGATCTGTCCCTGTGGGTTCTGCTGCGTGAACTGAGGTCGCTGGTACACTTGTCTTTGCTGGAACTGAAAAGGCAAAAATGTGGCTTTTAAAGACAATGGTGTTTATCCCAAGTTCCTGCAGACATGCCAGTTTGTTAAAATAAGCAAACCCTCATCTAGGGAAGACCTACCCATAGCATGAGACTAGAAATAGTAAATTTCAAAGTAAAATTTGCATACTTGTGGCTGAGAAGGTTGACTCAAGTGTGCTTGCTGCTGGAACACGGGTTCTCTTTGTTGAAACTGCAACAACAAAAAGAGAGGGGAAACTCAATTTAAAAGAATCTCCAGTTGTAAGAACAAGTTTAAACATTGTGTCTACAAGGAAATCATCCTTTTCCTTGAGGAATAATCAACTTTAACCTCCAAAATTGATGCTGTATTTTTTTCTATCCATCAAATTTGTAGTTTGGGTTGAAAGCGAATGGTGGATCACAACACCTCACCAAAAACAAAATCATTCACGATGATAGCAGGCTATATGTTGGCTCTTAAACATTTGAACCCCTTTGTTTTGGGAAAGAGGGAAAGGAAAAGGGGATCTGGGTTGATTCAAACAGTTTTATCTTTAAAACATTTTAAGAAAATTCAATACATTACTGATATGGCATCAACTCTAGTCATTGGGAAGAAGAGCATGAAGAAGCAAATAAGTTGAGAGGGTGATTCAGTTAGATCCATTTAACAATCACCTGGGACATATTGATTTGTGGTTGCATCATGGGTATGACAAACGGCTGGTTTGGCATGAACTGGTTGATGGGATTCATCTGGTTACCGGCTGTCATCTGCTGGGGTCCAGAGCTGGGAGCTTGCTGGATTTGTATGCCACTACGTGGATTCTGCTGGTTGCTCATCGGCATATACACTTGCTGTGAAGGGCAAACAATCCACTAAGAATCAATTTATGTTTCCATCCTGCAATGTTGTGCCTCTGAAATGGGCATGTTTGATTGTTAAAACACAGCTTACTATTCACGCTGCTGGTTGTAAAGCTGATCAATGGCAAGAATTCAACGCACCAAATTGATCAGAAAAAAGCTTTAATAGTTTATTGGCTCCTTTGGAAGCCTTTTGAAGCCAGGTAAATTTGTTAAGTAAATAATTTGTTTCATTCTGATAAATTGAAAAATAGCCCAAATCTGTACTTACTCCTCCCCTCTGCTGTTGTATTAAGTACTGTTGCGGAATGATCATCCCCTGTTGTGTCTGCTGCTGTACCACATTGCCTTGCTGGTGGGGAGAGGGAGCGAGACCTGGGCGGCTAGGTGCCCCCTTGTTGCTCATGTCATGGGCCGTGCCAGTTGCCACGCCCTGTGTGTTGACCACGCCGGGACTGGAGGATGGTGATGGGGAGGCTCCTGCAGGAATTCCCGAGCTCGGGACAGAACCGGGGGTTGGATGCCGTGGTTGCTGGAAATAAACCAACAAAAAAGTAAAATTACCATCAGAATTATAATAACTATTGTGTAGAAATACATGTATCTATCAAAAATGTACTTTTAAAGGGTGTGTACAACATTGGTAATTGCCAAAGACCTGTATCCAAACTTGATGTGACCCAACATATACATGTACATGAAATGACAAACCCGTGAAAGTTTAAGCTCAATCGGTCTATGGAGTCATGAGAAAACAGTGGGGAAAAAACTGATTTGTAAAAAAGGAAATTCAAACATCAGAATTTATCCTGCAGGATAAAGACTATTGTTTTACTCATTTCCTAAAAACTATGGCATTTCAAGCAAAACTATTTCAAGGAAAGTTTTCCACCATGACCATCTTTATACCATGTAAGTTATGTGCAAATCTGTGAACATTTATATTTTCAATCTTACCAATGTTGTACACACTCTTTAAACTACATTATTTCATACATCTAACAAAAATAAGAAAACAATTAATAACAAAGGAAACTGAAAAATAACACATAGAAATGATAAATACAAACAAACTTGTGAAAATCACTTAGTGGTGAATACTTTCCTGACTTGAGACTTATTGTCAATTGAATTGTTATTGTCAACCTTTATACACCACTGGGATTCATTGAATTCAATCCAGGTACTCCTCTATTGTTAAACAGATTAATGAGTATTTTGGCACAGTCACTACAGATGGACGACTTTTACTTGTGGATGGGCACTGAAGCCAAACATTGTTCATGAACAACTAAAGTGACAGCACCAATCAACGCTCTCCTTACACTACAGAACCCAAAAGGATCGACTGTACTCAGTTTCTTTTATACAGTAGGCTGCCATTTCCTTTGAATTGTCTACAGTTTTGGAGCTGGTTAACACGTAAATTAACCAATGTCAATAATTTTGACGAAGTGTTTGGATGTTACATTTCAACACTTACTATCCCTTCTTTGCTTTCAATTTTGATTTTTGAATCAGAGAAAAGTTTCAGGCCTCTTCCTTGACAGTTGACACTTAGCTTTTGGTCAGTAAAAACCACTTACTTGTCCAGCAGACTACTAAAAACTGACCAACTGAGCCATTTCAAATAGTCAGTTACAAAATTTCTTTGTGTGTGTAAAATAGCGTGGATGTTACTTAAATTCACAAATGAACCCAGTTGCAATCACGTTATGACAATAATAAAATGTATGGTTCCAAATTTGGGCTACTAAAAGTTCCTGCGAGCAAATAAAAACATTGTTTACTGGCTCAGTGGGTTGAATTGTTTTTAAAAGGTTAATCTACAAGCATGTAACTATGTAACTGTGTAATGTCTGCAATCATCTGTTCATTGTACAGTATAGTGTTCTGTTTTCCACGAAGAGAACTCATATACTCATTAAGCTTTCACGTAAACAACTAAACGTAGTCTTTATTTTGTGTTCCAGGAACACATGAAGCTGGAAGTGGACCATTGGGAAACTTAAGCCCAGAAGTGAATTTCAGGTATGCATTGCTGACATGCCTTGACTGCTTAAGCTAGCAATCACCATCAATGGCAGTTCAAGAACTACAGAATCAAGGGTTATCACACTTTGTAACTACAGAGACACTCTCCTTAGAGGAAACATGAAATTCTTTGTCCAAACTTAAAGTGAACAAGCCAAAATATGGGTCAGAAAAAGTTTCTGACCCATATTTTGGCTTGTTCACTTTAAGACAACATTTTTTTTTTTGACAACCAGAAAAATAATAAAAACAAAAGTTAATGCAAACTTAATATGAATATCACTACTCAAAACATCTGGATCTTACTGACTGAATATTTAGTGTGGTCATTTTGGCCTATTCAAAACAATAGTTTCTGACCAAGAACTCTATTAACAATCAATGGAAAACAACATAAAACATAATAAGACGCACATAAAGTCCTTATAGTTAATTTCGTTCTTACCGTGATAGCGTAGCCAGACCCTCTGTGTGAAAAGTCGTCTTGTCTGTGCTGCTGTGGTGGTGCCTGTGGTCTTAATCTGTACATACCATGTTAAGGAGGTTTTTTCTCTGATTTTAAATTATGGGAAAAATTATGCTCTAATTTAAACTTCACCTTTAACCTTTCACCCAGGAGGATAAGAATTCTGAAATCTGGTTGGAGGAAGATTGCATAAAGTTCATTGAAATAAAACATGTTAACAGCTGTAATTATAATCATTAACAAGGCTCTCTTCAAGAACCTATCCTACAGTATCTGAGCACATAAACCAATGCTATCTTCATACTAACATGCAACTCTATGCCAACGATCTTGCAGTTTACTTAATACATTAACAAGGCTCTCTTCAAGAACCTATCCTACAGTATCTGAGCACATAAACCAATGCTATCTTCATACTAACATGTAACTCTATGCCAACGATCTTGCAGTTTACTTAATACATTAACAAGGCTCTCTTCAAGAACCTATCCTACAGTATCTGAGCACATAAACCAATGCTATCTTCATACTAACATGTAACTCTATGCCAACGATCTTGCAGTTTACTTAATACATTAACAAGTCCTTTACAAACTATGCATTTTGCTAGAATGTGGCCTCAATCCTCCCACATCCTCTTCTCCTGTGACCTACCCAAATTGTTTGGACTAAGATAGGATTGGAATGCCTGACCCTGTGAGAAGCAATTGTTATTTCAGCCAACTTGCCCCAGTACGCCCCCCGCCCTTGTCAGAGCTGTGAATTGAGAGAGTTGCGACAACTTGCGATTCGAAGCTATTTTCAGTCCAACAAATTGCAGGTGAGCAGACAGGGTGCCAGACTAGACTGCACATTGGGTCATGCTGCATATGAACCAAAAATGGCGTCCAGCAACCACAGGAACAAAGAAAAACTGGTCCCTCCATGTCGCAACTGTCTCAATGCACTGCTCTAGCCCTTCTGAATCCTTCACTTTACCAATTGGATATAAAGGGTATTAAGTTTCAACAACAGAAGGATCTGCAGGCAGAGTGCCGAAACACTGAATGTGTTCACGTGCAGTGTGCATGTACAACATATTCTGCTATTGTACCACATGCAGAGGAAATTACATACAGTGGGATCCTCTGTAACCTGTGCATATCTAGCCTGCCCTCTGGATTCAAGAGTGGTCCCAAATGACTGTACAGCTCATTTACATCTTCACATGAGTGAATTTAAACTTGCACCATTCACTATTTATGGTAACGTAGATACAATACATTAACCACATGTAAAGTCCCAACAACACACAAACAACAATTAAAACAATTCAATTTACAAAACAAAGATTCATTTTAATGCATCTAAAAATGAAACCGCAATTTCAAGTTTCACATGTAACTTTGTGTGTTGTCCTTTTTGAAAGATTTGTTTATAATATCTTCTGTCTTTCAAATAAACAATTTTTATCATCCCTACATGTAGTTGTTAAAAACTGAAGGGACAAAAAGAAAATTTAAAACTTTTAATTTGGACAAAGTTTAATCCAAATACTTCTTGCTTTGAAATATTCAGTTTTCCTGCAAATTTAATTTACAGTAGTTTGATCGACCAATTGCCGAAGCCAAGGACAAGTATTTGCCACCATTACTAGGAAAGGGATGTTACTAAATGAATTCAAGAGTTAAATTTTTTCCTAAACCATAATTTTACAAGACAAAAAACATTATTTCACTTTTTATTTGATAAACCTTTAGAAGGGCTGAAACTGAAAAGCTAAAGAATGATTTAGCCCAAGGATGTATAATTTACAAAATGCTAGACTACAGGAGTTGTCCGATTGTGGAATACATACCTAATTCTAGTATAACTTGACTCGGGCCAATGGTCCAGTGGGAATTTAGAGCCCTGCTATGCCCAGCGTTCATTGTCAAGCATCTTTGGCCAATGATTCACAACACTAACAAAGTACCAGAGCGACGTGAGTGAATGCCTGAACATGGTGTGTGCAACTTGCAAGCATTATGCGTCCCAATTATTAACATGAAACCACTGTTACAGACAGGATAATGAAAATGGCACGGAATGGATAATGTATTTCATGAAAATAATATGTCTTTATTCTGGACTGCAATGGTCTTTATTTATTTTAAACACACTAGCATTGTGCACTACTCCATTCCATCACATTAGAGACCCTTAACCAACAGAAAACAAGTGAAAGCCACGCTTTGTGTACTTTTACTATGACTGTCTTTTATTTTCATCCAAGGCCAACAGTAAAAACACTCTTCTCTTCTTTCTTTGTTTGTTTACTTTAATCAAAATATAAAGCAACACATAAGCTTAGTTTTTAATTTATGCGAGGCACATCACTAACGCAGAAGGCAAACAAATCATGGCACATTTGCAGATTAGTCATTCAGTCAGAAATCTTCATTCACTTCCATTTTTTCCATCCTCAACTCACACCAATCCTTTCTTGTATTATAAAATTATTCCTGTAAATGTTTATGATTTAGGCTTTTTAGGCGAGACAAGCATTTACAAAAACAATAGTTTTCATAAGACAGAGATGGCACTGCACGCTAATATTAATAATCAAATCATTAACTATTGCCACTGCATTGTGTCTAGACAATATTGTACAATAAATTTTTTACCATACAAATGTAATAACAAAATTAGCAGATATTTAAAAGGAATTGTCTTTCCTGGACAGTTTACTGTGTACTATTTTGTTACATCAAAAAAGTCACTCTGGTTATGTGTAATAATGATTGAGTTGTTCAATTATGGTTTATGTCCCATGCCATTTGGCGGTAGATGGCTCATGAGAGGAGCAAAACCAGAGAAGTACTGTAATAATCTCTGGAAAATTAAGGCACGTCATCAACAATCTACATGAAGCATGTGGTTTTCCCTTACTGCAAAAACTATATAAAATTCCCCAGAGTCAATACAAACAACTCTTGAGTGGGAAGGTGAACCTTATTTACGCTGAACCTCATTTAAGCTAGAGCTCTTTTAAGGTGAACCTTATTTACGCTGAACCTTATTTAAGCTGAACCTCATTTAAGCTAGATCTCTTTTAAGGTGAACCTTATTTAAGGTGAACCTTATTTAAGCTGAATCTCATTTAAGCTGAATCTCATTTAAGCTGAACCTCATTTACACTGAACCTCAAAGCTGAACCTCATTTACACTGAACCTCAAAGCTGAACCTCATTTAAGCTAGATCTCTGTTAAGGTAAACCTCATTAAAGCTGAACCTCATTTAAGCTAGATCTCTTTTAAGGTGAACCTTATTAAAGCTGAACCTTATTTAAGCTGAACCTCATTTAAGCTAGATCTCTTTTTAAGGTAAACCTTATTTAAGCTGAACCGCATTTAAGCTAGATCTCTTTTAAGGTGAACCTTATTTAAGCTGAACCTTATTTAAGCTTAACCTCATTAAAGCTGAACCTCATTTAAGCTAGATCTCTTTTAAGGTGAACCTTATTTAAGCCGAGCCTCAATTTAGCCGAATCACATTTAAGCTCAGTTATGGACTTCATTACTTAGAAATAATCAATTGTGTCATAAATCCCCCTTCTCAGAAGCTTTAAATTGAACTTTAGGGACAGCGGTGTGAACATGCAATATGTACCGAGATCACTGTTGACAAATTTATGTCCTGAACTCACTTAGCTTTTAAATATACTACTGAATTGAACACACCCTACATTTACAGTGCATGTACAGTACATACAGTATGTGAAATGCAATGGAGGAACAACCCTTCAGCAATAATGGGGAGAGAAAATTCACTGAAGATGTTGAGCAGTGATCCCATCAAGTCTTTCACTGTCTAGATGAAGACAGTACTCCTACTGCATCCCCTTGTGGGCATAGCTGACCGCTGAATGAACTCATTCATGACTAGTAGACTACTGACTCATTATGAATTATTCATGAGGGAGTCGACTGCAGCAATAACATCCAGGACAAGCATGAGTGTGGGTTTTAGCTTTCCCAGCCTTTTTTTATTTTATTATTTTTTTATTTTTTATTTACACAAATATACTATTAATTTTATTTTGTCTTTAGTCATATTGCAGCATTGAGTGTTGGGTTGGAGAAGATCAATACTGATTTTATTTGATTTGATAGTCATAAATGTGTCTTGTTTGATAGACAGAAAATAATAGGAGAATGTTTTTGGGTACGCATCGAGCATCATGATCAATTCCTAAATATTTGAATGCATATTATTTTAACTGGAAAATGCATCATCAAAGGTTCCCTTTTTTAATAGGAAAATATTTCAATAACTTAACAGGAAATGTTGCGTACCTACTGTACACATCACATTTCTTCCAACAAGTTGCAACTAAGGTAAGTGCATTTCAATTTTCCAAGTCATAATCTAGTGTCAAATAATCCTGTTAAGGAGGCATTCAGAGGGCTTTGGGGGATACATTTCATCAGGTGGCTTACTATACAGTCCAGATTTCAGTGTACAAAATTTATGCTAAATTATGAAAATTGTAGTATTTCGGAACGAGCCTTCAATTCATTGCAGTGAATACTATGAAGTGACATAAATCTTACTTGTTCTTAGTTTAAAACTTGTCCAGAAAACACTTATTGGAAATATTTTTCCTAAGCAAAGTGGGTTTCGCTGTGAAAGATCATGTTTCTACAAGTCTATTGGCACTTAGTAGTAATAGTTAACTCAAAACCTGCTAAGCCTAACCTTCCTCAATCTATCAGAATGAAACAGGATGACTGTTAAGTTGATGGTCTGGCCTCATGCCAAGCATATTAGTTCGTTTAGTTGCCTATAATGTAGAACAAAGTTCATTAAAATGGGGTAAATCCCTTATCTTGGGATTGTGTTCTTTTAATACATGTAAGTGAATAATGTCTTTCTTGTATTTGCAAGGCATTTCTAAAGGCATCCAAGAAAAGATAAGGGCAACAGAGGCAATGGCCTTGCCTTTATGGCAGCTCTAAAATTTTAGGTCTGAAACTAGCCAATTAATAAGGCTTAATTCGGAGGTACATGCATATATGCAAGCTAAATTTTATACCACCTAAAGTTGTGATGACCAATAGAGACAATCTATTTATTGCCAGGACTGACACCTCAATAGCACCTCATAGGATATTGACTTAATTATATAATGCTTTATCAGAACCCACCTGGAGCTGTGGCAGGGGAAACCAAATCACTTCCCACTGTAACATTCTTTCTGACTGGGAAAGCCCCACAAAACTTCCTCCTCAACACTGTTTGCACATGAACAGCATTTCTTATAATATAAAAAACATTAATTCACTGTTTCCTGTCGGCCAATTTTTCATATTCGTTTGGTTGAATTTCATTATTGCCGGCCAATTTGTTGGGAGATTTTTTGTTGTTGCAGAGCTTTTAAAATGTAGGTGCAGTTATTTTATGTGGCATTTTGTTGGAGTTATACAAATTTACAGGCTGGTAGAATGAGTATGAGATGAGTTGGGGGGGGGGGGGGGGGGGGGGGCAAAATGGGGATCAAATACCACGACTTGTTACTTTTGTAAGTTTGCAGTTCAGCAAGATTCCAAATCTCTACAATAAAAAGTCAGGCTCTAGATTTAGGGAGGATGGAAAACTGTTCTACATTTTTGTGTGTGTATTCATTCCTTTCCTCTTTTTCATTTCTTGGGGAATGAAGTTGTTTGTTCATGTAAGGAACAAGGAAATCAACATTTAAATCCTGTTTTGCTAACAAAGGGTTAGACAGCAAAGTCAATCGAAAAGGTTACAAAAGCAGGGTGACCTTAAATCAACAAACTTTGGAAAATTTGGTAAACAAAAAGTGTGACCTTTAAAACATGTTATTGTACAGTTTTCCATTGCCTAAATAATTGATGTAATTAACTATTTAAGCTATGGAAAACTGTAAATGAACATGCTTCATTGCAGAATGAAGTTTACAAGTGCACGCCGTTGCAAATAATAACACATAAGGCAAACTTGGGTGTGTGAATTGGATCACACAATCCTCCAAAGAAATGTGACTATTTTCTTGTTAACTTGTTTATTAAGTCAACGAACACCCCAACTTTTACGTTCTAAAAAAGGGGGCGTGGCACCAAATATTTGATTTACTACTTTGTTGTTCAAATATGGAAATACCTACAAACAAAATAGTGTATTTTCCTTTAAAACATTATTTCAGCAAAACTTAACAAAACAATCCTCTGGAAAATCAACATCATTCCATCATGACGCAACTTTGAAATAAACATTCTGTGATTAATTTTTAAGATTTGAAGATTGAAACGAAATCAAGTCTACAAACTAAAAAAACTGCTTTCATTCATTGAGTTTTTGCCTTTGTTGCTCAACGTCATTAGTACAATGCAAACTAAAAAAACAAATCAAAGTTGTTTTTCTATTATATTTTACAAGATATGAAAAAGGAACAGGTGACGAGACTCCAGTACACATACATTTTTATTTTCATGCAAACTTCAAGAACAATTAATTTAAATAAAGTGAGCAGCCAGCCGAGTTTTCCATTTCATGAAATTGAAGATACTTTAGATAGTCTTTATTGAGAGAACAAGGTGGTAATAAATTTGTACAAAACACAAGTTCATTTTCCCAGATAACTGGGCTGAGGAGACATTGATTATTAACCGACTTGATATTTCTGTAGTTGCTGAAATAACGTTGGAGATGTACACGAAATGATGCTAATCAGCAGCACCTGGCTGTACCAGGCTAGCTCTCGATCATGTCGATGCACCACATGCCACCACCAGACTGCAAACACGGCAGTCACACACGACCGCACAACACTCAAGACACATTCTCAAAAATGTTCCCACTCTTCCAAAAATAGACAATTGTCCCTTGTTCTCAAAAGACTTATTAATTAATAAAGTACTAAGCTTTAGGACTGGTTTAATATTGCTGTTTGTTATCAACCTAAAATAAGCAAAGCACCCATGATTTCGCAATCACGATCACCAAAGTCTGCACACATATGGAAAACAGACGAATGAAAGGGAATGAACCAAAACAAAATGGCCGAACACCGGGTAAGCCCGTTTACTCGTTTAGAAACAAATATGATTTTAAGAAAATGAGGGACAATTAAGTTAAGAGGGGGGTATGGTCAAATATATTATTATGTTAGAAGTAAAAAGATACTGTGATTGTGGCCGATAATGTTGTAGCGGAATCGGCTGTGGCACACCAATTGGTTTGTTGGGCTTGTTGTGAGAAGGATAGCTCATCGCAACGTGAACTTAGACACGGTAGTCCTGTAAAAGGACTCGCCGTTTTCGCCTTTTCTTGGCGTTATCTCCTGTGAAATAAAAAAATATTACACCGATAGAATAAATAATACATTATTTCTTACCACAAATGTCAAGGAGTTCATGAAAGGCTTGTATTTGGGAAGGATGTCGTGTGATTTAAACATAAAATACACATGTCGTACCTAAGCTTGCCTTAGCCGGCTAGGAGACGAAGACAAAAAGTTCGGGTATTTTCGTGTAGTATTCGGAAAATATACGTCATGGAAATTGCTCATTATGGACGATGGTGGCGCTATTTTACTGTCGTTGATTTGGCATGGGTGCGGGAGGCGGGTGCGGGAGGCGGGTGCGGGAGGCGGGCCCGGGCCCTAGAAAATAGTTTCAAATAAATCGGTAGATATAATAATTGAGTTGAATAATTAAAAATAATTACTGTGGTTTTACACCTTTACTGTCGAGCAATGTATGCAGCGCATGCCTTCCTTTATCACGGTATACTCATTCAGTGCTTTCCGCGAATTTTTCGAAAAAATATATCCCCATCCATATGATAGATAGGGCCTATAATATTTTTTAGAAATTATTATTATAAATCAAAAATACGAAAAAGCGTAACATATAGTTTCCAATAAATTTATTTTAATAGTTTCAATCGGTCCCTTAAATTTACAAATTGTTTGCATCAAACTGGGTGTAAAATTGCAAAAAATAATTAAATGTTTTGATTGCATAGCATAAACCTGACTGTTTGGCAAATATTATTGTTTATCTATTTATTTTTGTTTTTTCCTGCCAAAGACAATTTTTTATGAATACTTGGCCAAAGTGAATGTTACATGTCGCCCTCTCGCGTGGGGGGCACTGATCTCTGAGTATATAGAGATCAGTGGTGGGGGGGGGCGACGTCAGAGAGCATTTTAATGTCACATGACAAATTCACGTGACTGAGTTGTCAAAGTCTAGTTCACCTATTAATTCCATATCAATTTAGTTAATATGAAGAAGAGAAACCAGACTAGATGTTTCATCGAATCGAATGATGATTCTTGATGATAGATTGTTTATTTTTTGTATGTATTTGACGGCCGGTATATTTGGCAATTGGTAAAGTGACTTCTGTAACAATCGGTTGCTTTCTATCTTTGTGGTCACGCTGGTTCCCTGGTTCCATTGTTTGTCTGGACTCTGTACCAAGCCCGTCCTTCCCCATTCTGCCGTCCAAACTCCACTCACACTCACAGTGCCGGTGGTACTCAGTGAAATTGTCATTTGGTGAGATCAGAATCGGAAAGCTTGCGTTTGTTTTTACACTACAGGCCCCCAAAGGAAAGGGCAAGCAGGTTCGTGAATGAATCGTACTTCGTAGCTTGTGCTATCGTGTATGTGTGGGCAGGCAACAATCACATACATTTCGTGGGCAATTGGCTGTCATCCGACAGAAGTGTGTGGTTATTACGACATCACCGCAGAGGGCGAAACAAAGTTTACACTTTGTTTGGTAAGTAAATTCTTAAATTTTGTTTGTGAGATTTGTTTGTCCATAATTTCACCATCGTCAGGTCGTAGAAACTTTTACTTTCCATCATGCATAATATTTAATTAATAACAAATAATAAACATGTTAGTTTGTTACTGATTTTCTTCCTCCATAATGTTGATCAAATCAACAATAGTCCAATATATGTGAATGTAGTTGCGATAATCGTAACCCTCCTTTCCCGAACGGCCTTTAATCGTAACCCTCCTTTCCTGAACCGGCCTAAAGGCCGTTCGGGAAAGGAGGGTTACGATTATCGCAACTAATGTGAATGGTGCAACGAACATGTACAAAAGTTGGCAACTTTTGTTCATTCTCGTTTTGGAAAAGTGAAGTTGTGATTTGTTCGCAGATTTTTTCTTAATATTTGGTAGATACAAACAAGAAGAATGGTTGATTTGAATTAAACAATAAAGTGAGTTATTCATGAAAAATAATCCTACTGAAGTCCTGGATGTCGACATTGTCCCAGACTGGCGACAACTGTCACACGACCATGGCTCCATAGTCACATGCAGAACAACAACTTTCTATCACATTTTTCTCATACTTATTATTATACCAACCAACTCGATCACTTTGGTAAATTTCTCAAATCTAGTGTAGTGGACAAATCTGTGAAGAAAATAAAAGAAATCAAACTTTGTTTTTTTTATTTACAGGAAAGATTTCATCACCAGTTTCCATTTGGAGTCCATTATTATGTCACTTGGTCTTTACTTTGAGGATGACCCTTCACTGTGGGGACCACACCCTCATCCACTCCCTGATGTGGACGTAAACTGTACCCTATTGGGAGGAGTACCTTGGGTTTGGCATATATTCCATGAGTGTGTTGTGAATAATGTTCAGTATGCTGGATTCTTTCTGGGACTACTTTCCATCCTATGCTGGTTGGTAGTGTTTCTGCCGTGAGTATTTGACCTCTTGGAATGAGATTTGAACAGACTGCTTGACTCTGTGTGCCTGTTGGGGTGTCGTGGCCGAGTGGATAAGAACACCGAACTCAAGCTCTGGTGTTTCTGTTCAGCAGAGTGTGGGTTCGAGTCCCGGTCGTGACACTTGTGTCCCTGATGAGCAAGACACTTGACTATAATTGCTTCTCTCCACCCAGGGGTAAAATGGGTACCTGTGAGGGCAGAGATGGTTCTTGTGATGGATTTAGCTTAGTAGCGCATATATTGCAGCACAGGCTGTATACTCCCCAGGGAGCTGAGATGGTTTCAGGATTGGAATAAAAATGGCCCAGTGACCAGGGGTAATAATATGCGCCTCGGAATAGGCTACCTAGATAGATGGCACTTTATAAATGCTTGATATTATTATTATTATTATTATTATTATTATTAGGCCTGAAGTCTTCTCCTAAACTAAAGCCCAGATCATTAAAGGCACTGAACACGTTTGGTAATTATCAAAGACCAGTATTCTCACTTGGTGTATCCCAACATATGCATAAAATAACAAGCCTGTGAAAATTTGGACTCAATTGGTCACCGAAGTTGCAAGAAAATGATGAAAGAAGAAACACCCTTGTTGTACAAATTAGTGTGCTTTCAGATAGGAATAAAAGGCTTCTGGCCAGAAGTCTTATTATTTTAGTGAGAAATTACCTCTTTCTCAAAAACTACGTTACTTCAGAGGGAGTCATTTCTCACAATGTGTTATACTATCAACAGCTCTCCGTTGCGCGTTACCAAGTAAGTTTTTATGCTAATATATATTTTGAGTGATTACCAAACGTGTACAGTGCCTTTAAAGAGAACACTTCACATGTATGAATTAATGCGGTAATCTTCACTAAAGCAGCACTTAAAAGGGAAGAAGAAGAATGACATGGGATGAGGAAAGACCACTCCATACAGAGGGCAGATTGTCCATTGAAAAACCATGGCATATGATAGACTACAGGATTTATTGGCATGGTGACCTCCATGACCTACATGACCTCTGTGGTAGCTCTCCTAGGCATATGACCTCCAAGGCAGTTTAGAGTAGGCTGTGTGGTTCTATGGCCTTCATAGCAACCATGGAACATACAGAGTACACATAACTTTACAATTTCAATTGACCCATAGGTTATCCTTTCTCATTCTTTTAAAAGGATTTCTATTTTGTTTGACATCCTGGATGTTCTATTGAGGTTGGGGGGCACATAAAACTCTCTCTATGAGCTCTGGGGGTTCTGAGAAAAACTGGTGGTTTAAACATTTTAAAAACTTTTTAAAATGTTGTTAAACCACCGGCTCTCCTCAGAACTACTCATAAAGATTTGTATTTATGGTGTTTCCGCCAAGTTTAAAATCCTACCGACTCTGGACATGTGTAGTGTTTCACTCAAAGTTTGTATTTGCATTCTTTTCTTATTACTTAGTTAGGCTAACTGAATACAAATGTTGTCAAAATAGAAAGGAAAAGATTTAAATAATATATGTTTAAGGTCTACAGAGTATTAGTTATCTGCAAAACCTACTTCTCCAGGTTAAAGCACTTTTAATTTGAATGAGTCACTTTTCAATCAATTGTTTCAGTTAATCAGTAACTATTGACAACATACCAACACTCTTATCCCTTCAAATTGTCAAACACAGCTGCTTGTTGCAACCAACTTTCCCACCAACTGTTCAGAAATATATCCAGGTCAATTAGATGCATTATGCAATATTCTTCAGTTCATCTTGCTCAATCTGTCTCAAGTATAGAATTGATATTCTCAGATATTGTCTTAGCCAAAGGTTTGAATAGGTCTGTCCAAAGTTGTTGTAAATTGAAAAATGGCTACAACACAATTATTTACTGTACACGCAGTCAGCATTGGGTGTCCAAGATGGATCCAAGATGCCTCTCTGTCTAAAACACCCATATGATCCATTCTCTTACTGGATGTACAGTCTAGTTGAGGGCATGCAGGTTGGCTCGGGGCTTTCTGGTTCGATTCCCGGTCCCAAGCCTTGCATATGGAGTGGGTTTTCAGTCCCTACCTGACTGCGTGGGTTTTCCATCTTTTGGATTTTCAAAACTTAAATTTCTTAATTGTTTTCTGTACAAAAAATGGTGTGATGTTTCCATTAGGATGCTTGCCGAGATTCAGATTCTGATTAAGATATTCGGGCTCATTTAGTACTTCTGTAATCCAATGCTCTACTGTAAACCATAATTATATTTAATTACATTGTAACTATTTCCTGTTTGGTCTTTCCTGCTGCAGACAATTCTACGATGCTTATAAGACTGGTCATATGGACGAGGCCATTTCACCATTCTTCCTCTTCCTGTGGTTCTTAGGGGATGTAGCTAATCTTACTGGTAGTGTGCTCAGTAATCAACTTGGTACACAGGTAAAGCTTCTGTTAATTCTATTCAAGGTTGCCATCATGTGGTCATGTTTCCCATGCAATTAGCATAACCCTATCCCAACCAAAAACAATAAAATGGTTAAAGTTATTGCAGTTTGTTTAGCAGTCAACTCAAATCTCATACTCTGTTGTACTGCGCTGTATTTAGCGCTGTATTTAGCAGGGTTCTACATGGTCTAGACATGTCCATGTGCAATCCGCAGTCCCCAGCAAACTTCAATGTATATTGGTGCATTTAGCAGAGTAAATGCCCAGTCATAGTGTGGAGTGTAGTGGGCCGGCTCGGTGCGATGGGGCAAGCCCCTGCTGGGGCGCTTCTCATCCACCTTGGACTAGAGCAAATTTTAATTGGAAAAATGTTCCCAAGGTAATATCTAGTGCTACTTGTTGAAGGGGGGAAATAAATAAATAACTGTCAATTGTCTCCATCTTTTTCGATTTGATTTGTTGTTAATCATTAACTTCATTTTATTTCTTATGCAGATAGCTGTAGCATATTACTACATAGGAATGGATAGTCTAGTCTTACTACAGTTTACTTACTATTACATTAAGAACAGAAGAAGGCGACAGCTCGCAGAAGGTTTGCTCTCAAAGTGTAGTCCGTGATTTGTTTTGTTTAATTATTATTTTTATTTATTGGTTTGTTTGTTTTGGGGGAATTAAATGCTTTTTTTGAAAGCTGTCAGATTTTATTGATCAAAATGGCACTTCTTAGGGTTTTTCTTGCAAATTTTTTTCCAGAAAGTTAAAATGACTCAAGAGTCAACAAGTTCCAAGTCCTAGAATTCAATGATTTTATCAGTTGTTAATTATTGTTGACCTTGATTTCAACTTCATATCATAAGTGAGTATTGTTAATTAGTATATACATTCTTGACATAGATTGTATATTTATAGATTTGAGGATTGTTAACATGCTTTCTTGCTGATAATGGATGTATATCCATACCTTTTCAAAATGTGGAAAGAAGTTGAGTCTATTGCACTTTGATATTTGTTTTTATCTAATAAATATTCATAATTATCCACAAACGAAAACAATAAAATCATAACACTTCATTTTTTAAATCAGGTCTTCAGAGAAGCTATGATAGTGTAGCTAAGCCACAAAGTAGTCAAGTTATATTCGGCATTGGGAGTCTACTCATATTGGGTGGCACCACCTGGTTATCCTTATCACCATGGCAACAACAACCTACAATGCATGATGGGAGCTGGAGGTCAGGGAGGTCACTCCTTGGACTTGAGACCACTATATGTCAAGTACCATTCTTAGGAACAGGTGCTTGTTTATTTTATGTGAGTATTAAGGTTTCGCTAAATTTTGCACGTTTCTAGTATGATCTGGAGCTATTATGGAGGGATTTTCATGTGCTAGAAGTTTGTAGGACAATTGTGGTTACAGGAATGATAGCGCCCTCTAGCGATGACAATGATTTTTCTGTGACTACATGTATTTGTGATTATACAACTGGAGCATCTTGGAACCAAGACTAAGTATATATATATTGTTTCATTTCTTTCAGAATGACAGGGAAATTATTGGTTATTCATGTGGATGTGTCTCCGCTGTTTTCTACTTAGCTTCCAGAATACCTCAACTTTATAAGAATGTGAGTTTCACAATAATTCGGGGCTGGGATTGTTCTTTACTTGGGATTGTTCTTTACTTGGGAACTTTAAAAGGGAACGAGATCATTTTTCTTCTGTATCACAAACCTCACCGTTATTTTCATGTTTACATTTAATAAATAATGTTTGTGTTTTCTTTTTCTGCAGTACAAACGCAAGTCTGTTGAAGGCGTAGCCATCATGATGTTTGTTCTGACAGTCTTGGGGAATATCTTCTACGGTCTCTCAATCATTCTGGAAAATACAACTCCCATCTTCATCGTCAGACATTTCCCCTGGCTTGTGGGTAGCCTGGGGACGCTCACCTTCGATTGCATTGTATCCTTTTCTGAAGTTAAGTTGGGTATCTCAGGCTGACAACATTATTATGGCCAGGGTTGTTAATAGATTGACTGACAGGTTCATATTTCAAGTAACGATCCAATTAGCCAAGCCATGTGCATTTGAAAACCCAGGGTTATGTGCATGTTTTAGACTGAATAATTAATACAAAATAGTTATAAAAGTCTTGATTGATTTGTGCTAAATGTTTTGTTACACTTCAACTTACAACTTTACACTGGCTCAGAATCGACTTTATTTCAGTTTACCACGTCAAGTGCAGTATAGTCCCTTCTGAAAGCACCTTTACTTATACACATTTTACCACATCTCCTCATATCCCTTCACTGTATCTGTTCCAAAAGCTTGTACTGTGATATTGGTCTAGTTTCTTCCCCCCCGACCTGCTGCACTTCAAAACTTTCTACCAGTATCCTGTTTTCCACCAGCACCTCAAACAACCTTATGGCCTTGTCTTGGGTAATGTTCATAAAGTAGAACCTATTACGTGGGTTACGGTAACATTTGAACTCTGAGAAATTCTTTGTCACGCATTTCCTTAATGAAAATCAATCAAGATGCTTTTACAGTTTCGTCTGTATAAAAAGACTGACGTCATCAGTGAAGACGAAGCCAGAGGACTTCTTACTCCAAATGTTCGATCAGATGATGAAGGTTTCTACAGAACTTGAACGAAGATGACTTGAGGTTAACACAACTGTCGGGGGGGGGGGGGGTACCCCGCTGGAGATTCTGACAAAAAAGCGACCAAGTCGCATGATAGTAGTTTGCAGTCACTGCCTAAAAGTACTGCCCGCTGTAAGTTATATTAAGATTTGAACAACAATTCTGAATAATCATCAGACAATGTTTTTGAAAGATCACACCCTCTGATGATTATTGTTGAAATATAAAGATTTTAGTTTTATTTCTTAATTTGAAATACAAGAGTTTTGATTAAACTTGTTTAGTTTCTAGGGATGACTTAAGTTACTGTTTGACATTACAATCATCAGTACAATGAAAACGGTCTTCACTTATTGTATTATTCCGTAAATTGTTTGACCCCACAATAAAAAAGTTTTTCTTTGTGTTTAAAGTTAGAATTCAGGTGAGGTTGTAGGTAGTTAGGTAGTTATTTATTGCAACATTTCAAAATGTGTTAAGCCTGGTTTTAATAAGTGAAACTTAATTTCATGGAATTACGCATCTCTTAGCAGCATCTGTAATCTGTGAAACTTGCCAATACAGTTCCATCGTCTTGTAAATGGTTATTTGAGGAAAGAAATCCTCTGCTGCCCAAAACATCTTCCAAATATCTAGTTGTTATAGATTCATTATTCTTTTAGATTGATTTAACTGTTTAAGATTAACCAGTGGTGTACTGCCTCGTTTAAAGGTATTTCTAAATAATATATTTTCAAGTTAGCTTGTAGTTTTCTCCAATTATTTAAGGACATTTTGTCCATACATGTACTGCCGGCATATATTAAAGGGTGTGTACAACATTGGTAAAAATGAAAATATAAATGTTCACAGATTTGCACATAACTTTCATGGTATAAAGATGGTCATGGTGGAAAACTTCCCTTGAAATAGTTTTGCTTGAAATACCATAGTTTTTAGAAAATTAGTAAAATATTAGTATTTATCCTGCAGGATAAATTCCGATGTTTGAAAAGAAGTTAAAAGACAATAGTTTTTTTCACAGTTTTCTCATGACTCCGAAGACTGATTGAGCTTAAACTTTCACAGGTTTGTTATTTCATGTACATGTATATGTTGGGTCACATCAAGTTTGGATACAGGTCTTTGGCAATTACCAATGTTGTACACACCCTTTAAGCCTAGCTTGTTGTTAAAGCGGTAATAATTGGTTTATAAAAAATAGTGATATTTTTTATAGTTTTTGAGGTGTGTGTATTTATTCACTTACAATAATTTGAATGACAAATACAACCGACTGGTGATCATTTTTGCAAGAAAATTGTTAAATTGTTGTCCTTATTTGTCTTAAAGGCCCTGTACACTATTGGTAAGATCGAAAAACACAAATGTTCACAAATTCACACTTACATGATTTAAAGTAAGTAATGGTAGAAAGGGTTCCTTAAAATATTTCTGCCTAAAATGCTATCGTTTCTGAGAAATGAGTAAAACAATAGTTTTTATCGCGCGCGATAATAAACTCGATGTTTGAAAAACAGAAAACACATAAGGTCTCTTTTCACTATTTTCTCGTGACCTCGATGACCAATTGAGCTCAAATTTTCACAGGTTTGTTATTTCATGTATGTGGTTGATTACATGAACACTGTCTGTGATTATTTTGTCAGCTCTGCCAATCCTGTATAATACCTTTAAAGGCACCTGGAAGTGGTATTTTTTCAAAATAAAGCTTTTGTCATTAATATATACATTTTTATGAGTGGAATGTGAATAAACAATTTACTAAGGTTAAAAAATTGTATTTTTCTTTTAATTACAAATTAAAAAATTGGCGCTGTTCGTGACGTCAATCGAGGCAGGAGAAAATGTGTAGTCTGGCCCCGTACATTACGTCTGGGTACCTGATCAGTATGATGCGTTTTCGTATTCGGACGTCACCACCCAATGCAATCCTAGGACAGTGTACAGTCGACTAATACGAGACGCCAGTTTATACGAGGTTTTTCACCGGTCCCGAACTGTCCCATGCGCGTTTCTATGTCTTAAAAACGGAAGATACGAGCATGGTCATAACGAGAACACGGATAATACGAGGTATTGTTTTTCCACCAGAAACATTTCGCTGGTAACCTAAGCTTCACTGCAACTTCCCTTGCACACTACTACCAACGAAAAAATCCCCGGGCTATCCACGTGTTCGCTGAAAACGACGTCGGACCGGACCACTTTGCCCTCGTTAGCCTAACTTTCGATGCCCGTAACTGCCTATATTTGGGATCTGCAGGAAAAAAATGCTGGCTGACCCCATCTTTAGTCGTTTTGCTGCATCCAGCAGCAATTTTCGCTGGAAAAATGCAAGAAAAACCCCCCTTTTGGATAACCAAACGAAACGTACAATCTCACTACTTGCACGTGTATATACAACGTAAATGCAGGCAAGTTCGAGTGGGGTCGATGTTCAATCGAGGCGAAGTCTTCCTCGATTGACGTCACAAAAAGGGATGGGCAGAGTCGCCCCCAAACAACTTTATCTATTTTTTTAACATATAAATACTGACAAACAATTACTCAAAAAATTGTTTTATTGTTAATATACATATACTCTTATATTAAAAAAAAAAAAAATTCTATTTCCAGGTGCCTTTAAGATCTAATGTATTATTATTGATACCTACTCCCACCGACACGGTCCAAGTCTGAATTTATTTGATATAAACCAGAGAAAATTTTCATGGCTAGGTAGGGCAAAGCCAAGCACTTTATGCATGTAAACAGTCCTCAGATAAGAATTTCAATAAAAGCATACAGTTGGGAACTAATTATAGGTTCATTAGGCCAAACGGTTACACTTACAACAATACTTAACTTCTGGCATGAAAACTACCAGCTATGGTTACCTGGACCAATTAGGAATCTGAAATGGGTATCGGGAAAAAGAGTCTACGCATGCATCGAGTGCCTGGCTTATAACTTCATTTCATAAAGGCGTGTCGTGGCCGAGCGGATAAGAACACCGAACTCGAGCTCTGGTGTTTTCGATCAGCAGGGTGTGGGTTCAAGTCCCGGTCGTGACACTTGTGTTCTTAAGCAAGACACTTAACCATTATTGCTCCATCCTTCGGATGGGACGTTAAGCAACCCAGTGCACTTATCGTAAAGAGAAGGGGTTCGCCCCGGTGTTCCTGGTTTGATCGGCAGCATATTGCGCCACAGCACCTTGTAAATCATTACATGGGGCTATAAGAAAAAGGTCTCATACTTCAAAAACGTAGCTCCACATGCCTTGCAGGAAAAAAATACTGAGTGCTTTGTTTCGCCCCTATGAACCAAGTATTATTTTTATTATTATTATTAAAGATGACATCTTGCTTTTCACTCCATACAAATCCTCATAACTACAAGGAGGCTGGAAGCAATAATAGTCTGGTCCATTTTCATTTAATGGTGTTGTAATCACACAAGTATACAGGGAATCAATCTCACCAAGTGTTAAAGTTGCTCAAGGAGTTTCTGGACATTCTTTGAGTATTGGTTTCTCTGGGGATGAGTCTCACCAACAAACTGAAAAATTAAACAAAATGAGGAATGTTAGAAACTCAAAAAGGGCATGCCAGACCAGAAGGTGGCAGTTTGTTTTATTTGTACATGTATTATTTCTGTACAGAGTAAACGGGTCTCAAATGGCATGGCATTGTACCAGACTGCAATATCCAACCATTATTGATGGTGTTTACCTTGTGTGTAGGAAAGCATTGGTGGGGTGGGTTTAGAGCGGTCGGGCAGTAGATGTCATTCAATGCAAGCCACATTGCATCTGGCTCCAACCTGCCAAACATCTCAAAGACATCCAATGCAGCTTGCTGTAAAACCTCAGGCTGTCTGGCATTCAGATATGGTAGACAGGCAGAAGCCATGGTAGCCAATTCACTGCCTCCTAGTCCTGTTGTAGTACACAGAGGACCAAGGAGAGCAAGGACAGCCAGCTGTAGCTTACAAGAAGGGGTGTGTCTGTAAGCTGGACCAGACTTCTCACTGAAAGAGCACACAGAGAAGATAATCACAATAGCATAACATGTACCAAATTGTGCAGGAAGCACTTAAGGGAATATGACAATGAAGTGGAAAATACCAGCTACAGATTAAAGAACAGGTGGTTCTTGACAAAACAGTGACCTGGTTCCGAGTTTCTAATGAGGACAATTAATTAACTAATAATAATATTATAATAATTAATATTTAGTACAGCACTCTGTACTAACGACTTCACTTTTGCTAAAAAATACCCGGCTGTAAGACAAACATTCGACCACTTACGAGATCACTGCCTCATTGCACGCCAAACCGCACCAGTAGTATAGTCAGTACACATAAGTAAACATAACATTTGTACATGTAAGCGCGTACATTAGTTGAATTTGACCTATCGTCTGAGATCCGGGTACTTGGCTTCTATTTTTAGCATTAGTGCAGAGTGCTATTGGAAGTATACACTGTACCTGATTTTGGCTTGTGTTGAAAGAAAGGACACCAGTTTAGACCACACATCTTTTATGATCCTCTTCTGGATAAAATCACCACTGGTATCCCCCATGATAACTAGTGCCTCACATGCCTTGCAGGATACCAATTGCTCGGTATCCTTGAACCGCTGTACAAAGGCAGGCCAGAGCCTGTGTATTAGTGGCAGCAGTTCATCTGAATGGGACAAAGTAACATGTTATAAACTTTATACACAGAAACATGAAATTTGACATCAGACATTGTTTGACTACTGAAACGGCCCCAAAGCCCTAAGACTTTGTTTTACTTTGCATCTGAAAAAGAAACTTTACATTGGGTGAATTTAGGAGCTTGGGCTTGTCACAATTTTTAAAAGAATTATTCCGCCTGATAGTTTGGTTTGGTGTAGTTTTCCACATAAGGCGGACAATATAAAAATCTAAAACCTTTCAATCAAATGATATTCACAAAATATCACTGTCGTAATTGCTCCCACAGAAATGTTTCTTGCATTGAATTATATCAAGAAATAAATTCATTGTATTACTACTGTCCTTTCTACCTTTATAGTTTTGTAGAGCTATGATCCCATTTTGAATGATGTCAAGAACTTTAAGACGTAGCCGTGGGTCGCTGGAGGACAGGAAATGTAGACATCTTGAGAGAACCTTCATAGAAGAAAAAAAAATCAGCAAAATGGATTCTGCAAGACTTTTTCATAAAAATTAAAGATTTCAAAAAACAATGGAATCAATAAAGAAGAATACATATAAGTTGACCATGCATAGCTTAACCCTGGCAACTTAGCCCTGGTAGGACAGAATATATTTTTAAGACAGTTTTTGTTCAACTTCTGAATTATGAGACCCATTCATACAGCACCTCAACAGCCACTGCCAGAAACAATAGGGCAAACCCCTTCTCTTAGCGGTAAGTGTAACTAGGTTCTTTTACATGCATTACATAAAACACGGTCCCATCTGAAGGACGGAGCAATAATGGTTATGTGTCTTGCTAACGGACACAAGTGTCAAGACCAGAACTCAAACCCACACTCTGCTGATTAAAATGACAAGAAATTTAATCCAGTGCTTAAACACTCAGCCACAAATGCCATCAACGATTGTGGCAGCTTGATAAAGAGTCTTTTGAGTCTATTTTCGTTTACCTCTTTCACAGTCTTTATATGTAGGGGTAATTCCTTCTCCTTATCAACCTCATCCTCAATATCATCCACCTCCTCTCCAGGGCTATCATCAACACTGCCCTCTATGTCCTCTTCTTGTACATCCCCATTTGCGAGGCGTTTTAGTCTGAGGTGTTCAAGGAAGAACTCTTTGATTGATTGATGAGTTACAGTTTGATTATCGGGTTGAGACTCCTCCACGGATTGCTCAGCACTTTGCTGCTTTTCTAATGTTGCATTTTTCGTCTAAAACGTCAAAATAAACGGAACAAAATATGAAAGGATGGTATATCTGAAACTATCCCTCAAAACCTAAAGATCTTTTAAGATTAGTATGTCCCTCTATTGACCTTGCAAGGGTCAGCTCTTGAATCATTTTTACATCACCTTGTTTACTCTCAAAGTGTTAAACCGATTGCTTCATTTTATAAATCATTCTAAACAATTCTTATATGTATTGCCTCTGATCAGTGATTATAACTCTACTCATTAACGTCACATTTTTATAGCGATGCAGGTCTGCCAAATGATACCTATGCGTAGTGCCATCCAGTGTAACTTGTGTGTGTGTGGGTAGGTATCCACATTCAAACCAGGGACCTATAACAAAAGGGACAATAGGTCCAGGGTTGCAATCACAAAGGAAAGCATTGTGGTCCACTGTTGCTATCACAAAGAGTTGAACAAAGGAGGGTCCATGGTTGCTATCACAAAGGAAAGCATTGTGGTCCACGGTTGCTATCACAAAGAGTTGAACAAAGGAGGGTCCACGATTGCAGGCTGTTACACACTTGTGTGTGTGTGTGTGAGGAACGCAAGTAAGTACTCCAGCATGATGAGCAATAAAATAGAGACTCCATCTGAGAAGGGTCTATTGGCACAGAAGTGTCATTGTGACATTATTATCATTAGTATTAAGTTGAAGTACTACTTGGTACCTTTTCCTCAGGGAACCATCTGATGATTGCAACAACCAAAGTCTTCAAGACATCAATCATCATCGGTGCAAGATCTTTGTGATACTCATCCAACGTCACTAGAATCTATTAAGGAATGTCAAATATAAAAATGGAGCAATCGATACATAAAGTAATACGGAGGGTTTGCCTTGGCCGCTGAGATTTCTATGCATACAATTTTGTGGGCATTTTTTTCCTAGAGATTGATACTGGTGCCAATTTCAAACCAAGTGATGTGATCTTTAATTTTTGATTGAGAATCTTACCTCATCAATGGTGTCTTGTAGTAGAGGTAACATATCAGCATTACTGTAAGTAAGAGTAACATACATTCATTAATTAACCAACACTGCAGAGTTTAAATCTTGAGAAATATTCAAAATGGTCCAGAATAGAAAAGGGACAATAAACTACTCAAGCTTATAATCTAGCCTTAATAGGTGTTTAATGTATATGACTCCAACTGGCTATCTATAAATCCCTTGACTTCTTAAATATGCAGAAAGATGGATATAACTTTGACTTCTCACCTATTTTAAAAGATAATTATGCTTCAAGCACAGATACAAAGATGATCAAACAAATAGCTCCATATTTCAAGTTCCAAGAATTCTGAAAATATTGGCTCTCAGTCTAACACCTTGACTTCTTACCTATGTTGGAGTGTGACTTTAAGAACAAGTGGTGTCTTAGGGTTCAAATCAAGGTGTCTGAGACCAGCTGATATCGATTCAACAAGATAGTCTGCATTGGAGCTAAGTAGATCTGGAATGCTCTCATAACCACATGACATGTACATTTGCATCAGGGTTGAATACGCTGTTTGGCTGACAAAAGAAAAAGAAAAGATGATAGATGAAATAGAATGAAATAAAGTGAGATGTCATTCTTCAATTCTAGGGTCTTGGATTCAGTCTGTCGCAAAAAAACCCATTTCTTACAACTTTTTCCTTGAATTATTTACGCACTAATTTTCTTTAGTCACAGCTGTAATCAAACAATGGAAAGCACACTTGTGTTTGCCCAATGCTTGCATAAAGCTGATGGATCTATTATTTGGTGATGCCCTCTAAGCCAGCTGCACCTTCAATATCACTCAACAACTCTTCTTCAAATACCCATAGAAATCGTCTTGATTGGAACATTCTTGGCTGGATTCGACTTCGATGTCATTGCGAGAACTTTCTTGTGCAATATAAAGAAGCTGAATCGGAAAGAATGCAAAATGCGTCTGCACAAGCAAGCATTCTGCAACTGGCTCCCTGAACACACCCAAACCTAAGCAAGTATTGACTCATTCCAGACTTGATATATATTATAATCTTACCTGATAATGGATTTACTATCAGCCACTTTCTCAAGTACTGAGTAGAGGCAATCCATTAAGAACAGGTTGAATCCTGCACCCAGAACCTGTAAGTAAAACAAATCAACAATTATACACTGTAGCGCAACAACAACTTTTCTGGTGGCTATTACTCAAAATCAGTTGCAGACATTCCTCCCTTTTTGTTGGAGAGGGTAGCCAATACACTGATCCATTAAGCCCCGCCCATTTCTCATTGACCAATCACAGCTGCGAAATCTGATCACCATTTGAGCCGTTTGGTGATCTTTGCACTAATGGTGATCAGGTTTCGTGGCTGTGATTGGTCAACTTGTAAGGAGGCAGGGCTTAATGGATTGGTCTATTAATGTGTTATGTTGAAAACAAACCAAGGAACATTTCAGAGCCAATCTTTATTGAAGACTCTAAAGGAACAAACAAAAATACAAATGTATTTGTAATACCTGAGAAAACGCACCAATCCCTTCCAAAAATAAACTGATGAGAAGAACATTGCTATTCAAGGCAGCCAATGAAATGCTGTTATCTTCCTGCTGTGAGACAACCAGCCAATTAGCTGTGCCCTTATGTGTCACCGCAGCCTCTAATTGGCTAGGAGTTGTAGTCAGATACCAATGTGAAGGAGAAGTGTATTCTTGAAGTAAATTCCTAGGAATGGAAAAGGAATATCATTCAAAAATCAAGATTGTAGAATACGATATTGCAACTATGTTTCTTCATTTCTATAATAATAACTAGTTCTTATATAGCGCATTTAACATTAGTGCCCTGGTCATTGGGCCAATAACATTCCTTTAATCTTTCTCAGCTCCCTGGGGAGTATACAGCCCTGGGCTGCCGTGGCGCTCCGAAGGCTTTTTCGAACACAATATCAACCTCTACCCTTGCAGGTACCCATTTATACCCCTGGGTGAAGAGAAGCAATTATAGCAAAGTGTCTTGCTCAAGGACACAAGCGTCATGAATTGGTTTAATTTTTAGATTTCCAGGTGATGAACACAGGTAATGAATGAGATATGCCTTTGTTGTTTCAAATCAAATCAAATCAGATCAATAAAGTGCAAGGTAAAGCATTATTCCCTATGTTGCACTATTGCAACTGAATATCTTAAGTACTTTATAGTGCGTTTAGTTTTCAATAAAAATCCCTTACCGAACTGCGCCCTCTATCTCTGTTTTTTCCCTTAAGGCGGGACAAGCAGATCCTTCCCATGATGCCTTGTTGCTGTCATCCATCGGTGATTGTATTGTTCCCAGCATGATCTCATTTAAGATGAGGATCGCTTGTTTCTGATGTGAAGACGTCTCGTGGAAGAGGTCAAGGAAATGGTCCACAAGAAGTGTGATATTTCCTATAAAAATTATTGAAGATGTTGAGTTTAAGACAATACAGGTGATGATAATGGTAACATTAACTTAAACCTATTCAGAGTATAAAGGGACCAGGTTGGCACAGTCATTTCTTTCCCTGCCTTTCACCTCATTGGACCCTGGTTCGAATCCCACCTCAGACGGTGAGACCAGAGCCTTTCATATGGCTTGTGTTTCCAGTCCCTACTCTCCGATTGTATGGTTTTACTTTCCCCCCTTTGGAGGCCTCCGCCTTCATCATCCTTCTTCACATTTTCTTCACGGTATCTTCAGGCCTACGGCTTACAGTGCAAGACACTTTTGAGGTTTCCTTGCCTTCATTACCGAAAAGATCAAATAACAATAATAGTAATAAAAATAACTCGTCTCGTACACTCATACAAAACACTTAGATTTCACTGCTGATGATTTGATAGAAACTTACCATACAATCCAAGCAAATGGCAAACCTGCACAACTGCCTTGTAGATTTTATCATCTGTGAAATGCTTGAAATATTTGCGTCTTGTTGGGCAATGTTGAAAAACCTCTAGGCTATAAGCAGCAGTTTCTGAAACATAGAATGAATTGTAAACCTGGATAAATCTTCTTTGTTTAAAGCTCAGTGAAGAGAAGAAATTGATCTAACATCTTTATAATAAACCCTGGAGTCATTATACCTGTAACAATGAGAAACAATGCCTGAGAGGGAGTGGTGGACCAAGGCTGTGTGGAGCCCAGATTTCCCCCCCACACCACCACCACTCTATGCTTTGACACGGCGGGTCAGTAGTCAACCAACGCTCTGGGCAAATGACTCTCAGTCCCTAGCTCCACTGCCACCCCCCCAACCCAACAGACAAACAACTTACTGTATCGATCCCTGAGAATTGTGGAAAGGGTCTTTTTTACCTGGGCCAGAGGTTGTCTCCTCAAGTATCTTGATGTCTCGTAAGTCAAACTCCAAGATTTGGATAAGGGCCAGAGAGAGCCGTCTGAGATGTGAGATGGAGTTGAGGAGAGAAGAGATCCTTGGACCTGGAAAGAAAGTTAATAAAGTAGACCACTGACGATCTTGAAACATTTTTGTTTTATAACCCAACTGAAGTAAAGGGGAACTTGGGACATATGCTATTAAATGTAACCATACTTCACTGAAATCAAAAGGTACAAATCTATTCTACCTCAAGTAAACATAATATGACAGTTTTAGACCATTTAATTTTGTTGTTGCAAAAATATCAACACTTTAATCAAGTCGGGTGTGCATTATTTTGTTTACATTAATACAAGTGGCCTTAAGTATTGGCCTTGTAAAGGAATTACTCCTGCGAGAAAGCATTGCCAGGCCTGTATCGTTTATTTCAGAATTATTCATTATTTGGTTAAAACAAAACTGACAAACTCAAAATTTAAACCCTGGTTTACTAACCTAGTTAAAGTCTAAAATCTGGTTTACTTACCTAGTAACTTCAAGTATCCAATGACAAGATTTAATGTTGAAAGTTTGCAGGTATCATCTGAAGGAGTAGGAAACAACAATCTTTAAAGAAAACAACTTAAGAAGTTATTCAGTTTTCACCAATCAGTATCCCACCTCATCCCTACTCCTCTATTGACTAATCAGTATCCCACCTCATCCCTACTCCTCTATTGACTATCACACCTTTTTCTGCTGTGTTTATTGGTCATAATTATTGGTCATAATTTTGAGTCCTTGGATTATACAAATCAACCAAAAAGCACCATTTTGTTGAGATAATTTAACACCACGTCATTTTTGCTTCAAATTTTTCCTCCAGTTTAAACCTTTAAAGATACTTATCTGTAGAGTACCAAACCAAGTGATATGTGTGAGACTGATTCCAAGACAAACTTAACACCAGATACAAGTCAAATTAGTCTTAAGAAAGATCCCTTCATGGTTTAAATAAAGATCAATACATGTGTATTACTTACTAGATGTTCTCATTACCCGAGGCAGCGATGTCATCAGGGAATGTAAATTCTCCTCAAGGAGTTCCACCAAAGGCCTTGCGTCCTTCTCACCTTCTTCCCCATCTGTGCCTCCCATATGAGCCTCACTGAATCTTGTAAGTATCCTCTTACTTAGAGAGGCTACCTCCTTGTATTCATCCCCAACTAGAGACACCAAGACCTCAAGGAGTCTGGGGATGCTGGCCGATAAGGACCTAAAGAGGATGGAGTACAGGGAGATTGCTTTTGAGATGTTCAACAAGATCATAGGAAAGCAATCTCAAAGATACTGTGTAGCATTGGTTAAACTACAGCTCTTGCCACACATAATCTCTTTGAATCAAGATAGTGTAGAGCAATGGTTTTGTTGACAACAATGTTGCCTCCATTGGTCAATTTAATCTGTCTTAATCAAGATAAAAAGGTCTTCAAAACTGCTGATACTTGTTTGTTAGCTCACTTCTGCCTCTTGTACTTAATCCTTACTCTCTTTGAAGAAATAAAAGGTACATACTTAATACATGTCACTATTAGAAAATACTTAATAGAATCTTTGTTCTAGTTTTATCTGATTGTCTATTTATCAATTAAGAATTTATTAACTGTTCATATTAATACTATTTATCAATACCTTTTACAATTGAAGAGCAACTCTTCTGAAAATTTCACCAACGCAATTCGAATTTTCCAGTTCAAATTTGTTGATAAGATTACTATCTGACCAATCAGAATGTCCAGTTTCTTTGCAGTTGACTCAACCCACTCTTGTGTTCTCCTGACCAATAAGTCTCTTCCTGCATGGTTTGCCCCGCCTTTATCAAATGAGTGACACCTAGAGCTGTCCTCAGATTGGCTGGGTGAGTGAAGATCACTCATTACCATGGCAACAATGGTGGACCATGTTTTGATTGCAATCTATTGTGAAGATAAATGAAAATTAACTTATAATATAGGGAAGAAAAAATAAAATCTGACAATGAATCCCAGCTGATTTCCTAACCCTCCCAGGTAGTAGTTAATAAGCAGGACTGAGCAGGACAGTTCTTTTCAGTTAGCCTCCCAAATTCTGAAATCTACTTTGCGACAGTAGAATAGCAAGACAAGTTCTCAAGAACAAACTCTACACAGCAAAGTAGATATACACGTGGTGTTACTGCAAACTAAATATTCATTGACAATGAAAAATTATCCATACTTATGATGACAAACTCCTGACAATGAAAACAAGAGATCTTCAAAAGTACCAATGGAGAAAAGAAGAGAGTTGCACATATGTGAACAAAATCCACAAATGTCAGTCACCGTACAGTGAAACTCCCTTTGCTTTTGATTTTGAGTTGACAGTAAAACAGACCCAGCGTAATGAAATAGTTCTGCCATAACATCTTCACATCAGGTCAAAAAGAATCAAAATACAAATCAGGACTTACGTTGGTGACATTCTGTTGTTTCCAACGATGTTGTGTCCAAGTTGTCATTGAAGAAAAAAAGGATGTGAAAAAAACAAAAATTAGATTGATTTTGAGAAAAGAGTCTACGGAAAAGAAAGAAAGATGGAAAGGAAGAAGTAGGACAGACAGAAGAGAAGAGAAGTTCATCCAGTCAGTTCCTCTTGTGGTTTATTACTAAATCATAATTTATACATCACTCTCTGCATCAGGTCACATTCTGATACCATCAAACATTCAAAGTTCATTCACAGTTGAAAGTTTTAAGTTAACTATGATTGCAAATCTGTTAGGAAATTGCAGTTATCATTCTTAATCAGTAATCATTTCAAGCAACTGAGCTATGTGGCATGTCATGGCTGAGCGGTCAAGCACCTCAGATTCAAGCTCTGGTGTTTCTGATCAGCAGAGTGTGGGTTGGAGACTTCAGGCCATTAACTAATTTTTGCAAATAAAAAAATGAATGGAAAAGTTAATCACTGAAATAATAAAACAAACGAAAGGGTCAATCGATGATGGATCATTGTTTTCTTACCTGTCCCTGCTTATGGTCACCCTGGATGATTCTACAGAGAGCCATAGTAATACCTGGTAGGAATGACCCAAAACAATCTCTGGCTTCCTCAACATGACTAATCAGCTCACCCTCTACACAGAAACAAAACACAAATTAATCATTTGGGGTTTTTACCAAACACGAATGTGTGTTAAGCACTGTATACTCAAAGCTTTCCCCAAATCCTGCTGACAAAATATTCACAGGCTTACTACTAGGGTGGGATATGAAACTGTAACCCCACATTCTAGAGTAGATATCATAACCACAAGACTACCCAGCATGGCTCTTGACGAGAGACTGGTTCGAATCCTGTAACCAGCAGGGATTACTGCAAACAATTTAATAGTCGACAAACAAAATTGCATTGTAACTTGGATGCTATTGTTACGTCTATGGAAAATATATTAATTGGGAAAAACATATTTTGTTAAGCCTGTTTTGATAAAATGTCATGAACAATGTGTACATTCAGGGCAAATCATGGATGATAAATGGTTGGATTTTCTTCCGAATAGTCTATGTCAGAATCTAAATATCTTGAACATTTTGCTGATAATTGGTAAAGTGGTCACTTATAACAGTTATACATGTAAATGAAAGATAAATTACAAGTCCAATGTGGCTATCACCATGGTAATTGGCCCTGAAATGTTGCCATATCTGGTAAAAACCGCTGGCACTGCTTTTGACAGCAGACAATTCTGAACACAAGCAACATTAAAAATATCTTACCTCCACACTGATATTGATAATGTCACCATGAGCATCATTTAATTATTGAATTCTCTTTTAAAACAACTTTGAATGCTTGCAATTCTGAATGTATTGAGAAGTTTAAATCATTTTACCTCCACACTGAGCCAGTGTCTGCAAACAGTTCATAGCTGTGACCTTCAGCTCTCTTAATCTCTCAAACTCTGCTAGAGCTAAGAGGAGTGACACAGCGTGGCCGACAGCTGGCAAAAAGTCAAGACTGTACAGCTGTCTTAGTACACTGAAGGAAAGAAAAACAACAAAGGTTTATTGTTGCATTATTGTGTTTAAGGGTTGTTGTTTGTCTTTAAATAAAGACATTTCAATTAATTGTTATGCTGCTTATGCTGCACGGCTAAATGTTTCACATTATTTGTGCCTCGTCAGTTGTAAACAAAATAATAATTAGTCTCAGACAGAGAATGTTGCAATAACTCACTCATCGGATGCATGTTTTAACAATGTCTCTATGCATTGTATCACAGCTAGCTTCAATTCCTCTGGGTGTTTGGATGCTGAAAAGACATTGAAAGAACTTATGTAAATATTACTACCTTATTTACCGGTAATCCTTTTCGTTCCTAGTGGGACACAAAAACTAGTACCTGATAAGCCCTAATCAAAATAGAAACTGAAGCAGAATATTGGAAGCATCAAAGGTGACTTGGTATGTCATTACACATATTGGCAGGTACCAAATTGCCGAAACAATTCTATTTGATGAATGAAAGTTGCCCAGAAATCCTACACATTTACTGACTTACCTTGGCTAAAATTGCTCCTTTCACTGATGAGAATACAGAAGGTGGAAAAGAAATCTGAGAAGACCTGCCATTCAGTTACTATAGTAACCAGGAATATTTTCCTGATACACCTTATAGCATTCTCACAGCAGCCTGTGGGCCTGCAAGAAAGACAAAAATGCTCATTATTAAATACACTTCATGTCCAATTTCATTTATTGTGGAAATTTTCAACAGTTATGAAATTTGTCAGTTTTATCACAATGAACTGTCGGGTGCATTGATCTTTTTTGTTAGGTTCTTCCATTAATAGTGCCAATACTCTGGACTTCCACCGACCCTTGGCCCTACGCCCATGTACCTCCAGGAGGTGGGATAATTTTTCGAATATAAACTCACGTTTTTATGCCGAGGTTTTTTCCCCAGTTGTCACTCATTGTATCCGCATTGTGTTCACGCATTGCGCAAAAATTAAGACAGCGCGGTGTGCGCGGAGCCTTCCGCCTAGCTTCCAGCACACACTGCGCTATCTTTAGGCTCCGCGCACACTGCGCCGTCTTAATTTTTGCGCAATGCGTTAACGCCGCCTGCATGCGCATTAGCAAACATCATGGATGCCGGGCAGTCAAATCGTGTCAGTAACGCCTCGGATTTTCTTCATAATTACACCAAGTGCGTTTTAATGTGCTGTCAACAAATCGGATACAATGAGTGACAACTGGGGGAAAAATCTCGGCATAAAAACGTGAGTTTATATTCGAAAAATTATCCCACCTCCTGGAGGTACATGGGCGTAGGGCCAAGGATCGGAGGAAGTCCAGAGTATTGGCACTATTAATGGGGCTATTTCCAGGTCAGACCCCAAAATAGGATGACAAAATTTACTTACACTTTTCTTGGGTCTCTGAGAACTAGTCGTAATGGAAAGAGCACATAGTGTTGAAGAGGCTGTATGGAACCCTCACCCATTGCATCAAGGACAGCTTGAAGAAGATTAATTCCTTCATTTGTTGGTTCTTTCGAGAGCTGCACACATATTGGCTTCAGCCTCTCAAATGCAGATTGCGTCATTTTGATTATTTTTATTTTTTTTATTCACACTTGCTGATAAAATGAAAGAAAATGAATAACAGTAAGATTCAGTATAAATCAGACACTGAGACAGTAGGCCTACTAAGTAATTGAATAACAGTAAGATTCAGTATAAATCAGACAGTAGGCCTAATTGAATAACAGTAAGATTCAGTATAAATCAGACAGTGAGTAGGCCTACTAATTGACATATCAATTGAAATTGAATGAGTTATCATTCAATCGATTACAAATTGTCACGCACCGTATCCTGGCCGTGAGACCAAATTAACCTGCCTCACTCAGCTCAGCCTGCATCATGGCATGCATGCTCTCAAGTTAATGATTAAAGTCATAAAACAGTTTTAGACTTAGAGTTTCATTAGGCCTATTCCAAGAAAATAAAGATTATACTGACGGAACATATCGGAATATGAATGATCCCTCAAACTATTTACTATTACTACTTACTCCATGGTCATACTCAGTCTCATAGTCATACTACAGTCTGATCCCAGCACTCTCCTGCTGATCCTATCCCCAGAGAAGAGCATCATGCGCCAACCGCCATGGGCGCAGCCATCTTGAATGAAAATAACGAACCAACGACTGTTGCATGTACAATAGTTATACAGAAAGACCGTAGCTGAAGTTTTATGATAAACTTCATATAAACTCCGATGATTCTTTCTTATTTCCCTAAATTTATTTACCACGCAGTGAAGACCGGCTACCCACACTGTTATTCCCTAAATAATGAAAGCAACGCAAAGTCATAATTTAGTATATCATAGCCTCGTTCGCTTAGTTGTAAAGTAATAGTTTTCCTTATTTATATATAAATGTGTGGTTCAAAATTCTTTATTTACAAATAAATTTTGTCAGCCGATATTATTTATATATAAGTATAATGATCCGCAAAATTATATGTATATAATGAAAGCTGCTTAACAATTATTTATTATATAATTGCTTGTGTAAAATAAATGATTTACATACAAATTTTATCAGTCGTCATTATTTATATATAAGGCCAAGTAAAAAAAAATACCAGTTGATCGTCCCCGCCCGCATCCTTTTTTGAGGCCGCATTCTTTTTTTTTACTATTTATTATTTTCGATTTTTCCTAAAAAAGACAATATTTATTTGTATTTTTAATCCACCCTTGACATAATTTAGTATTTTAAAAAATATTTTTGATGTAAACTTACCGATATTTTAAAATTTGCAACACAAAAAAGGGGGTCGGAAAACACAAAACCGCATTTATTATGGGGCTATGGGTGGGAGATATGGCGATCGGCCGTCGGTAGACTGCACGCTGCATGCAGGCTCAGTACGTGCGTGCAAGATATACATGTACGAGCATAGCTCTATGCAACCTCGCTACCATGCATGGGAGCGTGCCGTATCGAATAGTGCTACGAGATCGATCATCCATGGGAACGAAGTTTAGCTATGGTTACGGTCGTCACTTGCACTTCGACCATTGAGACAACTCGACCTGTTATCTTACGTTGTAAGTTTTGATCGAGTTGACTCGACTGTGGAGTTCTTTCAAACGTGTCGAGTTGGTCTTCATTGCCGCGTTGCTGACCCACGCATCTCGTGTGGTGTCTTCTGAATCTGAACACGTTTTTTTCAGAGTAAAATTTATCAGAGGTGAGCTGCAAGATGGTCTTTGTGTGTGTGTAATTCGCACCAAAAGCAAAATTCTTAAGCCGTGGTGCACGGTCAGTAGGGGACGAAAAACGCATGCTTGTCGATATTTTCTCGGGACTATGCGTCGGGAGACTTCGACAACGGTGTCTGACCAGTACCAGACTACTACTGAGTGTGCATTGTTTGTATAAGATGTAGTCAAGGAACTAGTGCAGGTGGAGCCAAACATTTTTATTTACAAATACAACTCGAAGTTCAAAAGCTCTTTTTGTTTTATTTTTTTGAACTAGCCAAGCCTATGGAATCTTCAAAATGTTGTTTTTAAATATTAATTATAAAAAATAGTAAACTGCATGATGTGTCGGGTACATGACCCACATCATTTTTATTTTTATTTTTTTTAAATTTTTTTACAAATGGTTTTTTCTGGCGTGCCGGGTACATGATCCAACGTCATTTGAATTTTGTTTTCACAAGTATTTTTTCATGATCAAATCTGACTTGGTGTCTCTGATGTATTCTGCATTTTTTGTGTTTTTCTGATTGCTTGGGTGAGGTGTTACTATTTTGTTAATCCTTTGAAAAATACCTGCACACAAATAGATTTTGAGAAAGTGTATTTCTTTTCTAACTATACTTTTCCAGGTTCAGGTCAACATTGGTGAATCCAAGAACAAGTTGGATGTTTCGGCAAACCCCCCTGTTAACCTGGGTTCTCATGCAATAAATTGATATAAAGAAAGTTAGCGATGATTTCAAACTGAAGAATTGGTGGCCTGTTTGAATCGAAATACTTGGCGGCCATCTTGAAAAAAAATAATAAATAATAAATATAAAGGCCCTCATCCTCCTCTTTTTGGAAAAATCAGGACGATCAACTGGTATTTTTTTTTATTTGGCCTAAGTGTAATGATCCGTTAAATTATATATATATAATGAAAGTTGTCCTGAAATTATATACATATAATTGCATGGGCAAAGTTAATTATTTATATATAAAAATCTATCCGTCGACATTATTTGTAAACAATGAAATTGTGTTTAAGATTATATATAATGAAAGCTTTCATACGATTATATATAAACAATTGTGTTGTGCAAAACTGATTATTTGTAAATAAAGATTAAATAATGGTTAAATAATGAATTATATATTATATAATGAATTATTTGTAAATAAGTGCGTTAAATAATAAGTTTACACTTGGCGCCTCAGAGCTCATAGACTTGGTTCCAAGTCTGTGCTCGTGGTTTTTAGTCTACCTGATAGCCAATACATAATTGCCTGAAATAGCGCCCTCTTGTGGATTAACCTCCGTCTTTAGCCTACGATCACAGACTTGGGAACATTGTTTTTCGGTTTGTACACACCCTATGGCGAATTAGTCCAAAAGTGGACGGAACACTCTGATTGGTCAGAATCTCAGAAGCCGTCAATAAAATGCACATTCAAACTTGACCGTTTATACCACGGGATATAGTACAGAAATACAACATTGAATCACATGTAACTAATCTGCCTCTGCTCAGTGATTCAACTTACAGTTTGGAAACAAAAAACCCAAAGTGATTCTAGTTTTTAAATTCAAAATAAATAAAAACGTTGGGAAAATCATTAGACGATTCCATTCAAATAAAGGGAACACAGTTTTTCATCTAGTAGGGATCAGGTTATTTGTTATGTTTATTTTTCAATATTTTAAGAATACATCTAGTATTATTTTATGTATAAATTAGAAATAGCATACGTACAAAGCACTATAAAAATAAAAAACAATGACTCAATCGATTTTACAGAAAATGCTGAAGTGATTATAACCTATTGGGAATAGACGCAACCAACAGGAGTTTTGTGGCCTCCTGATTGGCCATCTCTCTGGCATAGTGTTGTTATGTAAATGTAAGTTGTGAATAAATGAATATCCCGTATACACAAGGGGGTCAAGTCTGAGATTGCGAGCTGAGACCGCGTGATAGCCATTCTGCGGGGGAAATTTTGTGTGGCTGATGCAGAGAAATAACCGCGATCTCAGACTTGAAATCAAGTCTACAGAGCTCATAGTGTAACCCCTAGAACTCATGTCCAAATAAATGGGAATTCCCCTTCCACGATGACGTCATACATCAATAATAGCCTGCGCGTTGATGATATATATTGTGGCAACTCAAAATCACATTGTCTAAAATATCATTATGTGGTCCTATCGGTGAGCAGTGTAAAACACTAGTTAACACTAGTATAGGCCCTAAGACTGCATTTTGATCGGATTGAAAACAATCCTCTAGTTGAAAAAAAAAACATCGACGCAGCTATAACTCATTATTACATAAGGGTTACGTCTCACAATACAACTTACATTTAGTCTATTACACACAACTCAACATTTGGAGTTTCGCTTGTTCACTGCTCATTATTTTGGCAGTAAGCTCGCGATTAGATCAAAGTACAGTTCTTATGGGGCATGGTGTAATCCCCACCCCCACCTCCCAAAATGTGCATTCATCGTGGGCTTTGAATACAATTTTTTAGGGGATTTTGTGGGGCAAGAGGAAATTGGTGTGTTTAAGTTTGGGAACATTGGGGGAACATTGGGGGAAGGGGGGGCCTTCCCCATATCAGGCATACTATACGGCCCGGAAGGACACACACAGAAACATCCAGTCAGACACATTTCTTAATATTTCATATATATTGTTCTTCTCAAATTGAAATACATGTATACTTTTATCGGGCTTCATCTTCCACCGCAGATGGCTGATCAAGTCGGTCTCATAATATACCAATAAAATGAAATTGCATATGTATTATTTTTTAGATTCAAGTAAATTACCCGAAGCAATATCATTCTTCTCAATTTAAAGTTTTGGTGTAAACAACAGCGTCTTTACAGGTCGTTATCGGATTATTGTTTTGACACAAAAAAGCTTATAAATTTGATGTTAACATTTCTGTGTACTCTTGTTGCTTGTTAAAAGACTTTTTTGAAGGAACCTAATTTCCCGTTGTAATGTTAAATACCATGACACCCAAGCCTTAGAAGCTACAGATTAAACATGAATTACTCAACAGAAATATGACACTTAAGATTTATAGGAAAGTGAAAAAAAAAAATTACAGCAAACAATAAACCCGCATAAAACTCTAAAATAATATAATAATTAATATATCAATTCTTCCCTTTTCACATTTTGTGCAGCACTTTTTACTTAATGTTTAATTTGTTTTAAACACAGTTTTGCTGATTTTAATTTTTTTAAATACATTTTCAGTGCTACTAAACACAATCCGCTAGAATTGCAACTGTGTTAAATTGCTTCTCATTGAGTCAAAAGTGCATTGACCTGCTTGAACATTTATTTTCAAACGTGTGATGAGTATTAATCAAATGGGACTCGAGATACCATAGGTCAATTGTTATAAGCAAACATCATCCCAGTCAGCAAGGAATGCCCTAATAGACTACTATACAATTGGATCAAAAGTGAGGACCGGATCATTTGTTTCTGGGTAGAATAAGAGTACGAAAAAAAATTCTTATCCAATAATTGTATAAATGTTACAGCAATGCATCACATAAGTAAATGCTTTTGAAGACAGTAGATATAGATGAATAAGCAACAAGAAAATAAAATCAATTAAATATTGTATTATGTGCTACATTTAATGTGCAGCAGTTTCACAAGTCAGTTTACCCTCCTCAGACAGTAAACACGTTTTAAATAGTATTTTTATAATTATAACAATAGTTTTATAAGAGGGTTGATGCCAAGAATGCAGAGTCCATATCTCATAATTTTTCTCTTTTAAAGTTTAAAATTTCTAGTATTATTTTTATCATTTTTGGCTCTATACCTTTTAATAGCTTTCCATTGCTTTACAAGCAAACCCTTAACTTGTTTACAGTGATAGTCAGGCAAGAGTATAATCAGACAAAATTAGCCATGTTGAGCCTGCTGGTATCCACCCGTCATAAGCAGTAAGCCAATATTGTTACCAGTGAAGAAAGCCAGCCAACAATCTCCTGCCATATCTACTTAACTGACTAGCAATTAATTGAGCAACAAGCTTACTCACCAGCTGGAGAAAAACCATCAAGCCATCGCCCCTAAACTAAGCACTTTCTTACTCTTAGCTGTAAGAAAGGCAATCAGTAAATTCCACTTGGGAGTTTGAAGTGTAGAGTAGTTTTGTTTCATTTTAGTGCATCATCATTTGCGACTTACCCTTGCAGATAAAGCCTTAATTAATAGCAGTAACACAATACCTCATGGAATTCTAAAATTGCAGGAAAAAAATATATATAAAAGCAGAAGAGATATTCAAGCATTGAATTCCGTTAAAAATCCGACACTGTTTATCGCTGTGAAATCAAACTTAAAACATTTGTCATGTATTGTATCTTTTGAGAAGAAACTTGTTTAAATGTAAGATTTGTGTTTTATTTGGCAGGCTCTTCTTCTGCTTCACGAAGCCAATCAAAGAAGCTTGTGACCGATTTAAGAGCGACGCCCTTTCCAACGGACTCATTAGGGTCATTGCTTTTCTGCCAGGCATGGAAGGTTTCTTCCGGTATGACATCTTCGTCATACAGCACATTGAAGATCTCTGAAAACAATCCTGAAAACAATGAAGAGATTAAAATAGGGATTAATAGAGATTTGAGGTTAGGCATTCTGAAGGATTGTGATCTAAGTAATTTAAAGTAAAAACTGTTGTTATGGTAACATGTTAATCCTAATATTGTAAGCTGAATTTCATGTAAATATCTCCCTACAGATTGAAGACTTTTTTTTAATGATATTTATTGGTATAGTATATTCGGTGTGCAGTATGACCATGGTAATAGTATAGTTTGTTGAAACAAGCACACTATCCTGCAACAGATTTTTCCCTTAACTGATACAACATTTAATATGGGGACACATCCTGACAATCCAAACAGTGTAAACACTCCAGTTAAAAAAAAAAACTAAATTACAAATATTTCCATTAAACAATTTCAATGTGGCTAGTTTCAACTTACCAGAAGGGCTTTCCAAATGTTGATTTAAGGCTTGAACAGCATACAGAGCTTGCAGTTCTAGATTGTTGTCGTTATTGATATAGCGCTTCAGGATTGCTGTTCGGATAGTTAGTAAATCATGATTAATTCTGCAGCTCTCTCCTTTATCTCCTAATGTTTAAAACAAAAAGAACAAGTTTTAAAATGGTCGGCTACAATCTTTATGGTCTGCTTGCTTGAAACATGCTTAGCACAGGAAACATTTGCTGAGCAGAATCAGGTAAAGATACCAGTGTGTTCTATTTGAATAGTACTCTGTTAAGATCTGCTTGGCAAATAAATTTAAGCCATGTCTCTAACTGCCAAGAGGGGAGAGCTTTATGCCCTAGCCACCCACGCCTTCAGCACCGGCTTAGGCCGTCAGTTATTTTTAAATCATACGCTGTCAGTAAAGAAGGGAAGGGTGGTTCCAACCAGGCAGAGAGAGCTGAAGCCAGGGATGAATATGTGGTTTCAAAATTGGCAGTAATTAAAGTATTTTTAATTTGACCTGTAAGGTCACTTACCTTGAATAGTGCTTTGCACAACTACAGTCACTAAGGCACGGATACATAGCCTTTGCTTTTCAGGGCTTGATATGTTTAGGTTCTGCTGCAGAGAATACACAGACCGAATAATTAAGTTAACTTTGACTTACATGGCATACACTACTGAACAATATGTATACAATAATGTTTATACAAGCTAACAAAACGGATAACTTTCATTTGATTCAATAGTTTTGAAAAATGCAGTTGTGTAGTTTTCAAGAAACATATCTTGAAACTTACTTTTGATAACTGGTGGTTTTGTGTTTAGGTAAGAGTGAAGTCACATACTTGGAAAGTGATAACCTTTTATTCCAATGCTATGTTACTTTTAAAGTGTTAATGCGCCAAAGACGTGTTTAATATTTTTTTCCAGCAACTTTACCTGAATCCAGTCAAACACTTTATCGTTGACATTATCACTAGTGGCCAGAATGCTTCCTAGTTCTCGCTTGATAAGTGAGGCCAACTCTTCATCTGACAGATTATTAGCATTGGCATCCCCGCCACTGTTTGTTGTGGTGCTGGTACCAGTCGATAAAGTAAAACCTAATTTCTGTAAAACATTTGACAAAATGGATCAATAACTTCTTAAAAATCAAAGTGATTTGAATACATTTTATGAGAATGAACACAGACAATACAACCATCGCAGACAAGTTTGGTTACATGTCGATTTGTACCTCCATTGTGTGACTGTACAAAACTGAAAAACCTTCACTGATAATTTGAGAATAGGAATAAGTCTTCCCCAAACCAATGTAACTTAGCACTTGTTAAGAATAATGAAAACACTTACCTTATTATTTACAAACTCTTGAACATTTTTTCCACTTGGTAGAAACATGTCCCATGTCAATCCAGATGATTGCCACATTTCCCCGACTACATCAGCACTCTGTAATAGTTCATGTTTAAATCAGTCACAACACTGACCAAGCAACTTTAAATAACGTTATTACCAAAATGACAGATTGCATTTATCACGAAAGAACAGTTACGTTCTGTCAAACCTACGACGAATGACGCAGGCAATAGAGTCTTCCCACATTGATGTTTCAGTGGAGTTTGGTTCCCAAAAGAATGATCCAAAAGAAATGTGGCCGTGTTCCAATGGGCATGTGCTCATAGTCCAGTAAATCAGAAAAATCAAATGGGAACATTCCATTTGGACAGGAATGTGAACGACTTGTGAGACTCTTAGAAATTTGTGCAGGTACCTGTGTTTTTAGGGCTTTTTTTAACAGACAATGTCAATTTTGTTTGGCTATTTAGAAGGTCTAGAACTACTCTCTCCACATTAAGGTCTCCACTATGTAAAGTTTGAAGTCCCACTTACATTTAACTTGACAACTGTAAGTAATATCTCAGCCATGAGGTCCCCAGCCTTCCTGGCTGCTTTGACAGGTTCCATCATATCAGCTAGGACCTTGAAGGACAGAGAGTTGTCACGGAACGTTGCACCAATGATCTCCCCAAGATACTTCCAGATCAGGGGGAAGTCCATCACCTTGTCATCGGCATATTCTAGAACCTCCTTGGCCCTGGAGAGAGAGGGGGAGAGATAAAGGGAAAGGGAAATCAGCAACAAGCATAAAGAGTCCTAAATACGTTGGAACTGATCACCTCATATAGTCTTAAGATAAAACCTCCAGAGTCCAGGGTGGTACAGTTTTTAAGGCCAACAGTCTCTAAATAACCACAAATAAAACTTAAAGAGATTTGGTCACAACAAGGGCTATAACTTTGCTTGTTGACCAGAGCTTTAACTTACCCAATGACAAACTTCTCTTTACTTAGGTGACCAGCCTTGATGAGTTTATGGAAGAGTAGCCCAGCAGAGTCCCTGGCTCCTAGGTTCTTTTCCGAAGCGCAGTTCATTGCAGAACGAACCAGGATGTGCATATGGGAAGGGCAGTTTAACTCTGATACATACATGAGGGCTTCCTGTTGAGTCATAAAAGAAAACAACTGTCAACAAAGTACTGAAATGAAATCTTTCTTATAGATTACAGTGAAAGTATTGGGGTGAAATTTTTACAGGTTTCATCCTTGACATAAGACCACTTTCTCTGAAAACAATTTAACATTGCTTTATTACCTCAATATCTTGATTGCTGAGGAACTCTTCAATCGTTGCCGTGGCTTTCTTTTCAAACACGTCTTCTGAGATGGCTGGTGGTACTGGAGCTCTGGGTATCGGTGGTACTGAAGCTCTGGGTATCTCTCTTACTGGAGCTCTGGTTATCTCTCTTACTGGAGCTCTGGTTATCTCTCTTACTGGAGCTCTGGTTATCTCTCTTACTGGAGCTCTGGTTATCTCTCTTACTGGAGCAGATACTTTAATGCTGATGAACACTTCAATCGTTGCCATGGCTTTCTTTTCAAACACGTCTTCTGAGATGGCTGGTGGTACTGAAGCTCTGGTTATCTCTTTTACTGGAGCAGATACAGGGGCTTGTTCTTGCTTACCTACAAAATAAAAAGTACAAAGGAATTGGAATCCTTCACTCCAAACATTTTGCACATCTGATGAACAGAAACACAATTACTTTAACAATAAATTTGGTTATTGTATATATAAAGAACATTTCACTGAGTCGGTCCTATATTTCCAACCAACCCACAATGCCCCACTGCCCACAATTTAATCATAATAAAAATTATTATTTGATATTTGTAATTCAGCTATTTTCAATGAAAACCTTCAAACGTAGGCCAAGAAGTAAAAGCCGACAGTTTCATGCGTACATATGTAGCAGGTATTTCTATGCACTTTGCTAGATTCAGACATTTATGATGCAAAATAAGGGAGAGAAGACTTTTCGAGTCACAGTGTAACAAAGACACCAGTCTCTCGGTTACGCATGAAACTGTCGGCTTTTACTTCTTGGCCTACGTTTGAAGGTTTTCATTGAAAATAGCTGAATTACAGTACACCAATGATGTTTACATATTCCCTTTGAAATTTAAATTTTCAATGAAAACCTACTAATTTATGGCAAAACAAGTCACAAGTTTCACACTGTAACAGGAAACTGAGATTCCGGTGTCTCCGTTACAGTGTGATGGATAGTTTTTGATCGAATATGAAAACAAAAAATCTGATTTGAGAAATTGAAGTTATACATTAAACGTATGAGCTATCCCTACCACTTAAACATGCAAAGAATATAGAAAGTACATTATCTTTAGAGATATAACACCATGTCACGCTTTGGCCCCCTCATTTATGGAAAGACCCATATCTAGCCCACCTTGTTGGGCTGTTATGGCTCTCTGTTATCATCGTTCTTGTAACACTCGCCATAGACCGATGTCAAAAGAGAACCATAGCTGCCCGACAAGGTGGGCTAGGTGCGGCATCTTTTCTAGATTATAAATTTACCGCGATGTTGATTGTCTTATGGTTCCAGCGTGTCACTGACAGACTTGAAAGGTTGACATAAATTTGATGTGATTTGATGTCGTTTGCGGGTTGTGTAATATGAGGCGCCAAGTGTATACTAGTATTCACCACCTGCAGTTGCTTGGCTGTTGCACAAGTTTTTACATACATCATAATGCATACATGCACACACATGTGCAGCTTGCGACTCGACTGTGAGCGAGCCCGGAGAGCGTGTAGACTGTGTGCCGGATGTTATAACGTGAATATTTAGAGAATATTTAGAGTATTTAGGTGTCAATTATATTATACATACACTCTGGTGTTGGTTAAACTGCTGCTTCTTCCACGAGTCGAAAAGAAATAAGTGAGAGATCGATTGTGTGTGCAGTCAGCTTTTACGTGCGGGAGTGGAGTCGGAGAAACGCACCTGGCGTTGCGTAACGAAAGGAATGCATGAGGACCGCCTGAGCGATTTTATGGAACAAAGAAGAATACTGAAAGGTCTACCGTCAGCCTCCCCCTAAAAGTTAAAACAATTAAATCTATTCTTCCAACAAAGGTCCGGGAGTGTGTTAAGACAGTTGTAGTAAATGGTATTGATATAAAAGAGCCCAAAGAAGTTGCCAATGCTTTTAACAACTTTTTTACAGAAATCGGAAATAAGTTGGTTCAAACTTTTACCAATGATAACAATGAGAGTGTGTGCACAACTTTGAATTGTACAAATGAAAGTCTAAATTTCAGTGAAATTGATGAGGAATATGTTATTAAACAGCTTTCTACCCTTCAATTGGGAAAGGCTACAGGTATTGACGGCATTAGTGCTAGATTATTGAGAGCTGGGGCCTATCAGATCGTAACACCCCTTACACATGTGCTTAATCTTACTCTCCGCACTACTGTTATCCCACTTGAATGGAAGAAGGCTGTTGTCTCACCTATTTTTAAAGATGGTATGAAAACAAACTGCGGCAATTATAGACCTATATCCGTCTTACCAGAGATCTCTAAAATCCTTGAAAGAGCCATCCACACCCAGGTCTATGAGCATTTGCAAAGAAATGGGCTTTTATCTACTGCACAATCCGCTTTAGGCCTCGACACTCTACTCTTACTACAATAACTGATGTCACAGATTATCTTTATAATAATATGGACAAAGGCGAAATAACTGGTGCCGTTTTTTTAGATCTGAAAAAAGCCTTTGATACGGTAAATTACAAGGTTCTTCTGCGCAAACTATCCTACTATGGCATTCATGGCAAAGAGCTGGCATGGTTCTCAAACTATCTCACCAATAGAGAGCAAATAATTATTAATGGTACTTGTTCAGATCCCAGACAAGTAACAGTCGGTGTACCCAGGGCTCAATTTTAGGCCCACTTCTTTTTATTCTTTTTATCAATGACCTGCCAGACAATATTAGAAAGAGTAAGATAGTTTTGTATGCGGATGATACTGCTATAATGTACAACAGCTCAAAAAACAAAGCCTTTGTCCTTGCAGCAAGCATACACACCAGAGTACACTCGCTAGCAGACCCCTGGAAATAAAATACAGTGGTGAATTTTGCGAAAAGATAACTATATTAATATATTGGGTTTATTCCGCAAAGTTATCACTCTATATTTTATAGAAACAAAACATGGACGGTATTTCAGTTCATGAATCTTTACAGAAAATGTTGAATTTGGTCACAACATTTTTTAAACACGATTGAATGTTTTGCTAACATTCGGCCGTCCATGCCAACAGGCACACTTTCTTTATTCACAATGGAAAGGTTCATTTATACGCCATTACCGAATCATCAGCGCGCCAAACTGAACAAGTAGTATTGTCATCAAACAAGAGTAAACATAAAACTTGGACACATGTACAAAACTTGGACATGTACAAAAAGTATGCGTATGTTAGGGTAATTTGACACAATTGCCTCAGATCCGGGCACTAATTGGCTACTATTTTTAGCACTAGCGCGTATAATTATGTGCCTCAGGAGTATACAGCCCGTAATATAAAACATGAACATGAATTCATGAATGTTTATGAAGTAATACCTGCAAGACTCCGCCCCCTGTGCAGCCCTTTGTGTATGGCAACAACTCTTTGGGCAAGCCAATCATCCGACCCAACCAATCAACCATCACCGTTTCTAATTCCGTCATAGCTGGACTTGCTGCCTGAATACAGGAAAGAAATTGACATTAGCGTTGATCACAAGCTCAGAATTACAAACAATAATATCTTGCCAATTTTACCGGTTGCGTTCTTTTTATAATAATAATAATAATAATAATAAAGACTTGTTATGCGCACATATCCACCCTGCTGGGTGTTCAAGGCGCAGTAAACCAAAAAAACAAACAAAAGAAAAACAGAAACAACTAAATTATTCCTTGAAAACCTGTGACATTAGATAAGTTTTGAGAAGTGATTTAAATTTTGTGGTACAAAGACAAGATCTAAGATTATGTGGTAGAGAGTTCCAGATGCGTGGCGCAGCTACAGAAAAAGACCTGTCACCCCAGGAGTGTTGAGACTTGGGTTCCTTGAGGAGAAGCATGGTACTGGATCGAAGATTCCTTGACGGAGTGTAAACTTGAAGCAGTTCAGAGATATAGTGGGGAGCCTTGCCGTTAAGTGCTTTGTGGACAATGAGCATCAGCTTGAAGATGATACGTTGAGAGACAGGGAGCCAGTGAAGTTGTTTCAGAATGGGGGTGATAGAACAAGACTTTTTAGACAGTGTCACGATGCGGGCTGCGGTGTTTTGGAGGCGTTGAAGGCGGGAAATCTGGTTGTTAGGAAGACTGTAGAGAAGAGCATTGCCGTTGTCAAGACGAGAAGTTACGAATGCATGAATGACTTTTTCAGTGGCACTCTTGTTCAAGTACTTGCGTATCTTACCAATATTCCTGATGTGAAATGATGACACACGTATGATGTTGTTGATGTGTGGTTGAAGTGTCATTGATGAATCAAAAATAACCCCCAAGTTCCGAGCTTGCAACGAGGGAGCTATCCGAGCATTACCAATGGAAATGTATGGCACTGAAACCTTTGTTAATTGTTGACGAGACCCAAAAAGAATGAACTCTGTTTTATCATCATTCAACTTCAGGAAGTTCTGTTGGGTCCAACGTCGAATCTCTTGGATGCAATTCTCAAGTCTTTCAATAGAGGTATTGGCATTTTCTTGAGTAGATTTAAACGTGATGTATAGCTGAGTGTCGTCTGCGTACACATGGTAATTCAGGTTAAATTTCAGGATGATGTCACGAATCGGTAGCCCGAAGAACATTTTTCTCACAAACAAACAAACAAAGGACAAAACAAAATCCAATGACAATAATGAGACAAGGTCAACACGTGTCAATTTAGTTTGGGATTTTTGTTCGATTTTTGTTCGTTTTTAGTTTGGCCTTATCATGAGCAAAGAGATTAATAATAATAATAATAATACAATGCATTTATATGGCGCTCTACAAAGAACACAGCGCCTCACATCAACAACATAATTAAATACAATGAAATACAGAAAATGCAGTAAGACAAACAAATCATAAGCTGGGAAAGGGTGAGTTTTGAGTTGGCACTTGAAGGTACAGGTCGCAGTAGATGTCGCTTTCCTGATAGCACACGGCAGCTTGTTCCACAATTAGGGGCATGCAACAACAAAGAATGAACTGCCCCCATGCAGCCTTCTTTTTGGAGCGCGGAACAATCAGCCGGGTTATACATCAGGAGTAGAACGAAGCCCTCTGCGACCTCCAGGCCCCTCTGTATTATATACATTTAGAATGTCAGAAATGTAACTTGGAGATTGCCGTTGGAAGGATTTATTGACGAACAGGAGAATTTTGAAAGGGATTCTTTCCTTGACGGGGAACCAGTGAAGTGAGCGCAGTAATTGAGCTGATGAGAATTGATCTCTAGCGCATGCAAACACGCAGCTTTGTTTTGAAGGCGCTGTGCGCTGTACTCGTCTGAGGTCCACTTCCCTGGCACCGTATAACAATGAGTTGGCATAATCAATGCGTGAAAGAACCAATGATCTAACAGCATTATGACAAGCATCCTAGGTGAGGAAACGGCGTATACGCCACAGATTGCGAATATGAAAACTAACACTTCTGCAGACTGTACTGATGTATTTGTTCATTAACAAGGATGACTCGTCAAGAGTAACCCCAAGATTGTTTACAGTTGTAGAAGGATTTATGCAAATGTCTCCAACTCTTAATACAAGATGAGGTAAAGTACTGATGACCTTCAGGGAACCAAAAACAACAAATTCTGTTTTGTTTTGATTAAGCTGCAGCTTGTTTTGCACCATCCAGGTATTGATCTTAGAAATACACGTGCAGATTAAAAAGAGCACGATTGGAATCACCTGCAACTTTGGGATCAAATTCGGTATAGAGTTGGGTGTCATCAGCATAAACATGAAAATTGACATTGTATTATCACCAACTGTATGAGTATACATGTGGTCGACGGAGCCCTGGGGTACTGATACTGAGAACATGCCCCACGGATTTAACATTCCTAATGGACACTCTGGTACGACGTTCATTAAGATAGGACCTAAACCAAGATTTAGCAGTACCAGAGTAGTATGCTTTCAGTTTGATATGCTTGTCGCAGCAAGGTTTGAATCAGTGGCGTAACCAGAAGGGGCAGCCCCCCCCCCCCCCCAGTCACAGAACCCTTGCCCCACATTGCCACTCCCCCGATGCGATCGAAAAATGCCCCCAAATCAATGGTTCGATGCATTAAATAGGCACTCATCCACCCCCGAATAAAAGTTTAAACCAGCGCTTGCCCCACCCCGAAAAATGAAGATGTCTTTACGCCTTTGGTTGGGATGTAGTGCAAATAAACTGATGAACTCTTTTACCCATGAGAATCCAATGCATCCTAAACCATCGGAGAGCATACTGGCCAAGATAGATGGGTACGAGTTACCGGCTGGGAAGTAAGCATGGAAGTTTGGATGCTGCCAATGTGCCATCTATACAGAATTAGAAGAAAAACAATCAAACTCAAATAGTGCTGCCACGTAACATGTTTAAACGTTGGAAAAAAGTTTGCAATCCAATGTGAAGTATTCTTAAAGGCACTGTACACGTTTGGTAATTACTCAAAATATATATTAGCATAAAAACTTACTTGGTAACGAGCAACGGAGAGCTGTTGATAGTATAAAACAGTGTGAGAAACGACTCCCTCTGAAGTAACGTAGTTTTTTAGAAAGAGGTAATTTCTCACTAAAATAATAAAAGACTTCTGGCCAGAAGCCTTTTATTCCTATCTGAAAGCACACTAATTTGTACAGCAAGGGTGTTTTTTCTTTCATCATTTTCTTGCAACTTCAGTGACCAATTGAGCCCAAATTTTCACAGGCTTGTTATTTTATGCATATGTTGGGATACACTAAGTGAGAATACTGGTCTTTGACAATTACAAAACGTGTTCAGTGCATTTAACGTTTCATAATTCAGTATTTCCATATTCAACTTTTTCACCCGTGACCTGCTCTATCGACTGTTTCCGTTTCGGCGATAAAGCTCCTTGCACTGACGTCACCGGCCACTGTTTCTTCTGGTATGCAATAGACCTTATGCATATGACGTCATTTGAGTAGGGTGCCCTCACCTAGAGGTCAAAAGGAAGATGCTCATTGGCCAGTCTTGTGCGCCGCGCGTACAAATCAGCGCGTTTCCATTGTTTCATCATCAGTTTACCTCTAAGATGGCGGCTTGGTGACGTCAATGCATAAGGTCTATATTATTAACTGGGAGACAAATTGCATGCAACAGATATGTTTGCACGTTACCTAAAACGCTCACAATGATCATAATAACAACACACAGGGAAATAGAAATAGAAATAGACCCCCAAAAACAACGTTTATACTTCATGTCTTACTTACCCCTGGAAGTATCTTGTTCTCGACATCCTTCATGATGCTCTCCAAAGTCTCTGGTGTTCTTGGTGCCTCCACCGGGAGAAGCCGATTCAGGTAGCCTGGCTCCACGGCGGGAAACACCCGGCGTTCGCCGATTGTACTGAGGTAGTTGGAGATGAAATCGGCCATCTCGGAGGCTCTTAGGCGAAAAGTTTCGTCATCCATTTTCTGTTAAACTAATGAAAGATACATACAAATATGGGCGATGAAAATTGCTTGGAAAATTGAGAGGTTATTAATGGAGAGTATAATTTCGATGAATTTTCTTGTAGTGTGTATTTTTTTGTTTAAGAATATTGATAAAATTGTCAATTCTCTATTTTCTGTTACACATGAGGATTGTAGTTGTCGCAATGAGCGTATTGCACTCTGGGAAACATCCCCACTGGTAGTCGGGATTGCGCGTTGCGCGCGAGTACGCGCGTCCGATCTAATCATTTTATTCTATTGAGCGCTCGCACAACGCGGAACGAACGCACCTGCGTCTTCCGCAATAATATTTTGAGAGCCAATTCGTTGAAATGTGTGTATCCGCCTCGCTCGCTACCCATGCTGTTTTGGAACCCTGACCAGAAACAAGATTCTTCCAAAAATTAATTGACCGAAAACATTTCTGAGAGCTATGGCGAAAACGGCTCGGTGACGTTGGTACATCTCTTGAAAATTCACTCTCTCAAAAACTGCCTTCATTTTATTGTTTAAAGTAATGGAACTTTAAGTCTATCAACATTGGATGAGATTGAATTGTATTTGATCAACTGACAACAGGCTAGGCACAACTCATCACTGGCATTAAACAATTGTATATCTGCCGTGTTCCTATAGCTGGGTCGGCTATCGAGATTGTCAAGCACAAGACTGTTCAACCATAAAACATTGGCCATCAGCAGTGACGATGCAAATCGTTCTTGAGGAGGAGGGGACGGGCAGCTTTCGCTTAAGCGCGAGGCAAACCTTCAAATCGTTCTTTTGAGGGGACGAGCTATAGGCCTATACTATATAGCTTTATTGGGTTGCTTGATTTTGAGCGTGCGCGGACCACAGCCGCTAGTTTGTCAATATGAGTAGCGGTGGCAAAAACTACTGAAATAGGTCCAATGAAACCATTTAATACAATAATGCTGCCAAATTACCCGGTCACCTAACTTTACTGGGGTTCCTGAACATCAAGGAAGCCCATCCGTCTTTGAGTAGTAGCCTACATGACACCATGAGGACTCTTACCGTGCGAGAGATCTAAGAAGATTGCCCCGGCGGTCTGGTTCAACTGCTGCAGCATGCACAAAGCGCCTTCTCTCTGATTTCGGCTTCGGCAGTTAGTTGCCGGCTGAATATAACTACAAACGGAAAATGAAAGTCATAATTTTTCTTCAATGTTGTGCAAGGAAGCTAGCAACACAGCCTCGTGTTTGGAGTATAGTTTATGCACGTGATATGCATATATTACATAGTCAAATTCATTTAGACTCGTCTCGAGTCACTTCAGAGTAACACAAAAATCGAGAAAGTCCCTGAACTAGACCAGAGCAGAGCGATCAGCAAAAAAGACCAAATTGCAAGTATATTGAATTCCTGAATCAACTGAAAAATCAAGGGGAGTATATCTGAAAAGTTTTTCAGAGTTTGATTTTTCAGTCTTGTGACTTTATGATCAATCCGCCAAACAGTACTAAAATCACGTTTGCAGTCAAAACATCACTTGAAATAGAGACTAGCAATAGAATTGGAACTTATCATTTTGTAGACAGTGGACGATTTAAACATTGGAATATATTCTGTAATTGCTCATAATTTATCTTTCTTTTATCTACCATATACAATTTTAAAAAGTACTATGAAATTATGTTTTATTTGTAATATCTTTTAAGAATATGTTATATTAAGCTACCTAACAAAATATAAAATATTTGAACCACTCTAATAAAATAGAATCGTCCACATATCGTGTGAGGGTGCGAATGTCAAAGTTCAATTCGGGTCAACTTTACTTGTTGCAGTTGCACTTTTGTACTTTGCAGTGATCATCCAGGTTTAGATCACCACAAAATGGCACAAGAAGCCGCTGAAATGTCCGGAATTTTTACTGGAATAGCTGGGAAACTCAGTATTGATGAAAGTAGCTTGGTCTACCTTTTGACGATCTTTTCATGTAAGTGCTAGATCTGTTTATTTCTCGTTTTATTGATCGGGTTTCGTCCCGACACACCCCACACACACAGGGCAGCTATTAAGCCCATGTCATTTTGTCACTTGTCAATCGTGCGTAGTCTACTCTTAGTGCCTGGCTAACCCTAGTGTCTAGTGGTGGTAGTACATCAATAATTATTATATTATTATAGCAAAACATTAATAGTTAAAAAGACAATTGTACTACTATTCATTTCAATCAAAATAACAACAGTGTAAAGGAACTATCTCATCTATTTTTTATTTATTATAAAAACAAATATTAATATTAATAAATAATAAAACAGCAGGACTAGATTTTACTAACATTTTTAGGTAGGTGGACTGGCTCAAGAGACAAGACCCAGTAACTGGGGCACTGTAAATTTAATGTACTCCCTTTTTCGAAATGTTGACATCTGCTGTCGTAGTGGAGATGATACTTGATAGTGAAACCATGGAGGAAGGAAAAGAACGAACCTCATACTTAATATAATAGTTCTATTCTACACTAGGAGTAAGGGCTGGTAGTCATGGTAGTGGTACACCCACCCAGCCCCGTGAATAGTCAGTGTCATTACGCTGGGAGTGAGCCCAGCGTACTGGCACGTTGGGGGGGGGGGGGGGGATACGTTCTACCAAGTACCATGCTGTCTAGCCCACCTTGTTTATTTAACATAACTGATCTTATTCTAGAAGTAGAAACTTCTTGACACAAACTGTTGTTGATGTTGTTTACAAAGTTAGTACTAACAAACACTATCATAATTATCATCACCATCATCAATAGACTACACCACTGTCCTCCATCAATGTCTTGACCATTGTTTTTTTTTCTTTTCTATTTTCAGGTTACCCTTTGATGTACATTTCAAGAACCTACTTACATGGCCAGCCACCAATGATTAAACATGTCTACTTCATTGTCTGTAGCCTCACGCTGGCTTTCTGTAATTTTGGTAAGACCAGGGTCTAATTTCAAGCACCGATTTTCTGCGCTAGATATGTAACCATAGAATGCCTAGTAACGTAGACTACACTGTATGCAAGCGCACAAGCAAAAAATCCCTGCCAACCCGTCAAGTATGCTTGACATTAGCGCGGAATTTCCTGCTTCCGTAAGCGCTGATTCTTTGCTAACGGTAAACAGAGCCATGAAATTGGGCCCAGAACGTTTGCTTTAAAGATGCGTGAATTACATTTTCTTTTACTTGTGCATCAATTGCAACTTGAAATTTTCAACGACTTTTAATCGTACACACTTTTGGGGAATTGTATTTTTATGGAAAATTTTATAATTATGAGCTTTTTAAATCTGAGTTTTGAGCAGAGCAGAGAATCTATTGTTTAACAGTACTGTTGTTTAACCCCGTTTCCTCCTTCAAAAGCAAAGTCCATAATCGGAAAACGGCTTGTACTGATTAGTTGTGTCAAGAACAATTGCTTTGAGTTTGCTTTTTGTCATTTAAAAATGAAAAAAATTTTCATTCAGGGTATGACATCATCTACTCGGTCATCTCAGTGTTACTGAACTACGCTCTGCTTGTCACTATTGGGGGCAGTTCAGTATCAGTGGCTGTTTCATTTGCGCTCAATATGGTGAGTTTCAAACCATCTCTCTTCAAACAAGGGACCTTTTATTGAACTTGAATTTTATAAACCAACTGAAAACCGTTTTTTCCCCATTGATTTAGAATAATTAAAGTACATAAAGGATGTCCACAGACAATCTAATTAAAATGTTATGGCTTTGGCTACGACTGGATCGCCAGATCATCATGCATTGAAGAATAGAACATCCTTAGCAACACCCTTAGCAACAGTCTTAGCCATAGCCACAGCCGCCAATTCAGAAACATCCTATGTTATAAGCAAACACTACATCTTAAAGGCATTATACAGAATTGGTAGAGCTGTCAAAATAATCACAGACAGTGTTCATGTTTTGTGTAATCAACCACATACATGAAATAACAAACCTGTGAAAATTTGAGCTCAATTGGTCATTGAGGTCACGAGAAAATAGTGAAAAGGGACCTTATGTGTTTTCTGTTTTTCAAACATTGAGTTTATTATCGCGCGCGATAAAAACTATTGTTTTACTCATTTCTCAGAAACGATAGCTTTTAAGGAACCCTTTCTACCATCACTTACTTTAAATCATGTAAGTTATGTGTGAATCTGTGAACATTTGTGTTTTTCGATCTTACCAATAGTGTACAGGGCCTTTAAGTAAACGCAAATAGGGGGAATTTGTTTTTGGGGGGAGGGAGTGGGGGGCAGATTTTTTTGTTGAGGTGCATCTCCATGCTTGATGTATTAATCTTCCCTTATTATCATATTAGTTGAATTTCTGTTCCAGGGTTATCTTCTTACAGCTTACATTGTTGTATCCACCGATGGTTATGACATCAACTGGACCACACCCCACTGTATCCTGACCCTCAGGATGATCAGCACGGCCTTTGACCTTTATGATGGGAAGAGGGACGAGGTAAATGTTTGGGTTCAAATGAAATAGACTTGTATCAGTCTTGGAACAATCCAGGGACTGGTTTGAGTTTTACTGTCACCATAGTGAGCTATATTGTGACATCATTGTGACATCATGCATAGATTAGCCATTAAGACTGCCCTTCTTAAGATTGATCTGAGCTTTTTGTTACCTTGTGTCTGGTGTATTAAAGTATTACTGATTTGGACTCGTTCTTAAAGAATAATGGAGCTTCAGACCAATCTGCCCTTCCAGCCTCATTTTGGTTACAACAAGATGGTCGCACAATGATAAGGTGTAAAATCTATTGATTGTAGACCCTGGTCTATTTCCTCATTTCCACCAATCCTCCACACAAGTTAGAAAAAGTTTTTTACATGAGGTATGATTTGTATTTCCAAAAGGCAAATCTGAGTTCCGAGCAAAAATCGTTGAATATCAAGACGACCCCCTCACTCTTGGAGCTCGCAGGCTACACCTACTTTACCGGGGGATTCTTCGCTGGTCCCCAGTTCTCCATCCGACGATATCTTGAATTCACCGCAGAGAAGCTTCTAGACAATGATAAGGGAGAGCTGCCTAATTGCATCGGACCCGCAATGAACCGATTTGCAGTGGGTGTTGTGTATGCAATATTGGAGACCATTTTAACACCCATGTTTAGCAATGCCTATTTACAATCGGAAGAGTTTGCAGTAAGTATGTTAACAAACGCTTAATTCAGAAGAAGGAGAAAGTGAGATCAATATGAAGATTTAATGTGAGTGTCACTAGGGTAGAGGTAATGGATGTTTTATATGATACACTCTACTCATTTTCATGAGTACTCTGTCATCGTTAGAGTATCCTCTCTAGATCTACACAGAAATAAAAAAGTGATTTTAAAACCTATTTTGTTTCACATTGTTTTTCTTTTTCTAGGCTTCATCTTTTCTGTATCAGCTGTTTGCTGTTGTCATGTGGCATAAAGCAGTGTTCTTCAAGTACTGCACCGTCTTCCTGTTTGTTGTAAGAATGCTTAAGTCATTTCAGAAAAAATTTAATAAATTTTTTAGTTTTTCAATTCATGCATCATACTACTGTGCATGAGGCTTGGGAAGGGGGGGGGCTCTAAAATTGAACAACATTTCCTGTTTCTAGTGTGGGTGATTTTGGATGTTTAATGAACTTAATTAATAAATAAATAAAATAAATATATAAAATGTGTAAATAAAATATATTAATATGATAAATGAAGAAAAAAAAGATTGTTTTTAGTAAAATGTTAACTCTTTTCATGTTGTCCGCTATATAATACTGCACATTACCCACAGCAAACACTACATTGAGTTTTACATTTCTAGGAAGGTGCTTGCATAATGAGTGGTCTAGCCTACAACGGAAAGGATGAGAAGGGAAATGCATTATGGGATGCCTGTGCCAGCATAAAGCCTCAAATGTTGGAAACTGCTACATGTACTGCCCAGTACATCAAGTCTTTCAATTTATCTACAAATACTTGGGTTGCAAGGTGAGTTCTTCAACAAAGCTGTTTTGTTTTGTGTTATCTTGTGTTGCGTCTTGAAAGTTAAATATCTACGGTTGCAGTTTATTTGGGTTTTTTTTCATAATAACAAGTCTTGTTTTCTTTGAAATCGGGCATACAACTGTTCAGCTGATCAACTCCTTGTCCTATTTGTCTTAAAATAATAGATTTTTAAAAAGTTTTTTTTTTATTATTGTGAATTGCCCAACACGAGGCCAAAGAGCCACTTGAGGTGAGGGCTACAAGGAAAATAAAAAGTTTAAGAAGGGAGAAGATAGCTGTAAACATTTCACTTGAGCTGGAATAAATTGTAAGATGGAGGAAAGAATTTTAAAGTGCAGCAGTAGGAGAGAAAAAAACAAAAACAATATCTCGAAGCTCTGACCTTTTGCTGAGTGCAACTTCAAACTGTACAAAAATCTAAGTGTTTGGCTATTTACTTATTCTACAATTACAAAGTTGAAGATGTCTCTTTAATGCTATCTCGGTGGTCTAGTGGTAATACATCTGCTCTAGAATGGCAAAGGTTGTGGCTTCGAATCCCACAGAGCAATATGCCTGTGGATTTGTTTACCACATGATTTGGGCGTTGGGGGAACTACTGAGATATACATCTGTTTATCGGTAAAAACACAAATAACATTGTCTTGTATCGATTGATTTCCCTGTAGATATGTCTTCAAGCGTCTGAAGTTCCTGAACAATCGTTACATCTCTCAGACTGCAGCCGTCATGTTCTTAGCTGTATGGCATGGAATGTACATTGGATATTACATTTGCTTTGGTCTCGAGATATTCATCACCATGTGCGAGTTGTTTGTAAGTTTTTCCACAACCTACTTATGAAAAGAATCTTATCACACAATCCCAAAAAGTACAATAACAGCATTGTATCCAAGCAGTGGTGATTGTGAATGGATCTTAAATGTTACAGTTAATTCAAGTACACCCTCTACATTCTCATTGTGTTCTTACACACTAGGTACAAGATGCAGTGAAGAGAAGCCCTCCCTTTGCCAAGATCGTCAACAACCCATCCCTTAAGTTGCCTCTCTTTATACTTCTCAAGTTCACTGCTTCATTATCTGTTGGTTACCCACTTGTCGCCTTTGTGCTTCTACGCTGGAGAAGAATACGATTGGTAAGTTTAAACAAGATTAGTCCAAGGTTCAAATCCTACCTTGGACCTGATATGTGGGTTTGACCCATCAGGAATTGAATCTGTTGCAGCTGAAACTCAACTGGTTATGACATTCTTCTTTACAGTAATCCAGTAGGCCAATGCAAGGATGTGTTAAGAAATCCAGTCTCTTTTTCAGAAATTGATAATGAAATGAAAAAAGAAGAGAAGAACTTTATTTTAAAGCTCCTCACTTCTTACTCTTGCTTTAAATGTAGTATTATTGGTGTAAATAATTATAGCCCCTCGTATTGATGCAGGATGCTTGCTAACATTACCATCTTTATAACAATTTTTGTGGGGCCATTACCAAAGTCAGACCTCACCTTTAAATCATAGTATTTTTGGTGTAAATAAATGAAATATAGCACTGATGTGTAGTGGTTACAATCTACCCAGGGTTCACCATGTTAGTGTCAAAATGCTTTTCCAGATATTGTGCGTGTCTAACAGAGATTACCTCCTTAAATTCACATAGGATTCCGGCTCCTAAAATGGCTTCACCAAGATTTATCCTGGGTGATGATGGCGACTGCATCACTTGACCCATAGTGTTCTTATGCCTGTTTATTATTGTTATACATGTATGATTTATTGATTTTTTGTATTCACTATAAGTTTTGGTTGGTATTCATTTTGTAGACAGACCATGGTGCGCTTAGAAACATCCGTATTAAGCGCCTAATAAATGTTGTGTATTATTATTATTATTATACAATGTAAACAAACCAAGCAAGCAACATGCAGTGTGAATGGAAACACATGGCTGCTTCCGAGTGGTACTGTCGTAAAGCGGCAAGCAGCCATGCTTTTCCATACTCACTGTGCATTACTTGCTTGGTTTGTTAACTTTGTATACCCACTATGAGTCACGTGCTGCAGTTGCTGATTCTGTCTATTGTGTCAATACTTGATATCTTTTGCCAGCGGCTTCAGCTTATGTGCCTTTTTAGGGCCTTGCAACTAGTGGATGAAAAATTACCAACCACTTGGATGTTTTTAAATAGCAGCATCTTTTGTTTTTGTTTTTCAGGCATACCAAGCCATGTATCATCTCCCGACTCTGTTCTTCCTGGGGTTCCCATTTCTGTATCAGTTTGTTATCTTACCTCGTCTTAAGAAACAGGAGCGTGCTGCAAGAAAGGCTGCTGAGGAAGCCCAAGACTCAAGGTTTGTATCTTACAAGTTGTGTACAGGATTGACATATGCCACAAAATATAGCCGTGTTTAGTTTAAAATTAGGGTACCATGGCACCAGACTAGACTAGGTAGTGTCTTCCATGCATATAACTTTTGTTGTGGTTGTCTTTGACTTACAGGGAAGGAGAAAGTAATAAGACTGATTGATCAAATACTTTTGGAAAGAAAGAAAGAGAAAAAATGGAAGCTCAAGTTGGTGACTATAAACTCTTTAGTATCCATCCATCTTGTTTGTGTAAGATTGTCTCTTATTATGCCTTGAAGCCCACATGACTGTAACTCTGTCCTGGAACGTCTGTATAAGGTTATGAATGTTTTTATATACGCCTTGATAGTAACTAATTTAGCAAATTAAATAGAAATTGTAATTGATGTATCTATATAAAAAATGTCTTGGATACAAAAGATGGGAGGAAAAATATGCCAGTCTTGAAAAGTGTGTTGTTATTGGAAAATGTGACTAAGTTTTGATGTAAAGATAAGCAACAGTACCTCAGTTATAAAGAAAAGCTGTTTATGAACCAAAGGTTTGGATGGTTCTGAAGTATCCATTATTCAGTATTAAATAGTAAAAAGCTGAAGTAATAAAACAAGAGAAACAATAAAATGGCAAATTGCACAACCAAAAGCCCCCCCAAAAAGAAATGATCCCCCGACCATAATTTTATTGAATGACTATAATGTTACCGAGACGAACATTTATAAATTAATATCTTCCCCTTGAAAAAAACAAAAACTGAAAAAGTTAAGAACAAATCGGACAGTTTTGCCCCTTCGGTCGTCCGCAGCTAGCTAGCTAGCTCACTTCGATTCTGCGTTAAATTTCTAGACCCATTGTACAACGCGGAAAGATGCGCGCCCTTCCAGTTTGTGTACAGTTTGATTCCCAAAATGGAAGTGTGCGTATCATGTCTGAATGCGCGTTGTGCAAACTGTGTTTAAACACTTCTAGCCGTGTCTATATCACTCGTTTAAACATGGCCTCGTGATTTCCCTCGACCAATCAGAATGAATAAACTGTCCCAGGTATTTATGAATGCTGTTTAGAGGCACCCAAAACCTTCTTGATGAGTATTTACCTTGAGAGAAAATGCAGTTAGTACCAAAAAGAATAGAATTTATGTTCGAATAACATTACTTCTAAATTCATCAGAATTTATTTTACAAGACCAGAATCAAAAAGAGTTGAACAAGCATAAAGAGAAGATCTATCTCATTTGTCCTATGTGTTAACTGTATACAGTCCAGTGTTATTGTTGAGCTCCAAGAACCTGAACCCACTCAACCATTACATTTAAATACACATCACTCAATTGCTTTGATGTTCAAATTTATGGTATGTTTTTATGCGATTTTTTGGGTGAGATTTTTTAATATATATTTGTAATGCGTTATTTTGAGTTAATAAACTTTGCATTAACGGATCACCTTCACTGCATGTACATAATTTTCCTTCATGGCAGTTAACCAAAAAGAAAATGCTCTAATATCTTGATTCAAACTGGGTAATGACTTTACCAGAAGCTAGAGTGTGCCGTCCAATAATGTGTGTAATACAAGGATGAAATGTGTATGCTGGAATTAGGTTGAACAGTTTCCCTTTGTTGATGTACTGTTACTGAACATTTGGAATTATTGACTTATGGAATGTTGATGTGTACTTGGATAAGATATCACTGTAAAGAATGATATGAAGTTTTATCTGAAAAACAAACCTGCTTCAAGGGAAATAATGTATTTCTCATTAAGTAAACAGTTAGAATACAAACAATTAGATAGAACATAATATTTTAGGTTTAAACCTGGTTCATTCTTCACACAAAAGTGAATGCAAAGCCAATTTGTGTTACAAACAATCTGGTTATCAGTACTGCTGTTTTCCAGCTGGGACACAAGTTAATTTGTGTGACATATTAACCAAGCTTTACTGAGTCTGAATACTTCCTAGTTGCTAAGTTTTGTTACTAAGTTCCACAAATTGTTTGCGGCGTTTGTCAGCTCCTAATTGCTCATAAACAATTTAGCAATTTGTTACATACATGTAGTTCTTTTGTCATGCCAGATAAAGTATTAGCATTACTGTCAATGAACTATGCAACTTGAATACATGTATAAATACTAACGGGGCATTAACAATAAGTGAACAATGAATGAATTTATGAGCTGGTAGTTTTTCCCTGATTCTCAGAGATGGTGAGATGAACTCAAAACACTTATCAGTGAAGAGTAGTGGTTTTCAGTGGGATTTCATGGTGGTAGAATTAGTGCTTTGCTTCTTGAAACAACGGACAAGGGACCTAGGGGAAAGTATGGCATGGGTGGTTTAAGGCACTCACCTCTCACCATTGTGGGGCCCTGGTTCAACTCCCAGCTTAAGCCATGTGAGTACAGTTGTGCATTGTTTTCTCCTCTGCCATGAGGGTTTTCCTCCCTTTGGAAAAACTCGGATACTTTCAATCTGTGGCTGTGCTCTGTGGTCATTTAATGGGTCGATGTGGCTGGCTGCCAAAGGCATCATGATTAGCCCCACAAATTAGTATTATTACTTATTCAGCAAAAGGAAGAGTTGCTGGACCATCTCACATTGCAGGGGCTCAATTGATTAAGCAAAAACATGGCACAGGCCAACATACGTTACCTGCTCTATCGAATTGAGGAATGTCTCGGAAATTTTGAAATTATGCACACCATGTACTGGCTTTCCAGCAATACCATTATTATTTCCGTAGCTTATTCCAGTCCACAGTTATCGGGTAATGAAGAAAGTCTACAAGGCAAGGCCAATTCCATTTTGTTATGACGTGTTTAGTTAGATAATCGTTATTAACAACCGCGTACAAAAATGCTCAAGAAAACATACTTTTTGTTGATTTATTCATCTTTTCGATTAAAGGTAAGACCACGACAAGAAAGATCAAGTTTTGTTTGTCCTATTAAATACCACCGAAATCTCAAAATCAGATTTTTTTTGTTTGTTCATGATTTTTGATTGTCAACAACTTGTTTTGTATGGCGATTTACGAGACATTCCTCATTTTGATAGAGCAGGTCAGATATGTCATTTACATTGTGGCTCTCTGCTATGTTTTTCTGCTTAGTAGATAATTATGCTGAGCAAGATTTTCTGCTTTATAAGAAAGTTTCATGATACTTGGTTCAGAAAAAAGCAGTTTTTACTGACATCTCTGGCTGTATTGTGGAGGCTGCAAGCGTTTCTGTACAGTAATTCATAGTTAATTAGTAGCTAAATATACTGGAACTTGTATTGTACAATTTCTCAAGTTATGTACAAAAGCTTGATGCATCATATTTCTTTGATAAAGTTCAAACAATGATTTTTACTGTGGATATGAAACTCTTTGTTTCTGTTTTACTGACGGGTTGGAAATTCATGCAAAGCACATGATTTGCCTGTAACAGTTGGGCTTTACTTGTCATGGTGATGTCAATCTATAACAATGCACTCGTTAGTTGGCTCACGGCACATCTTTGTGCATGGTGGCACCAGAAAAAGCCCCACGTCCACGGGAAAGTCAAGCCAGGATTTGAACCCGTTGCTAAGCTGTTCAGGTTGTATATCAGATTTTTAAGTTTCTTTTAGCAATTATTAACAATGTAGTACTGGTTGTGTTTCGTCAATGTGTAAGGCCACAAACAGTGATTACAGGCTTTATGATCTGGAGTCAGTTTCAGAGCACTGCTTTTAAAACGGTAAGCAACTTTTTGTGCTTAGTATAGCAGAACAACTAGCTTTTTAGTGTAAGCGTATTTCACAGGTTAACAAGAAAATTAGGCGGCCAGCTTGTGCGTTCACCATGGATTTGCATTGTTACGTCGTTCATTTTTTAGGCAGTAAGCACCAGAAGGTTAGCATACCTTTTTGTGTGCTTACAGTTAGCAGCGCTATGAAATGGAATTCGCACATAGTAAACACAAAATCTGCCATTAAGCAGCTCTTTGAAGTTGATCCCTTGACTCAGGCCCTCTTATTGCTCTAGCACTGTACGTTATTTGTTTCAATAGAATACTACAAAATCTTACATTAAGGTTTACATGATAGTGACTCTCAAATTTCATTCACATGATCTTACTTTACTTTGCATTTTTGGTACAAATCACACTTAATTATATATTTTCTACTGATTCTATTTTCTTCCATCTTGTATTTTTCTCTATGCCTGATGAGTCTATATACTGTTTTGATTTGCAGTTTCTAACATTGTACCATATGACATTATTGTATTTTTTTAACTCTTGGTCATGATTGTTTATTTGTATTAAATAAGATGGGTTTATTTGTATTTGAAAGGAGCAAATGTGTCAAATTTTTGATTTTGTGAGTGGTGTATAACGACTTGATCAATTTCATATAACTGCTTAACATGACCAACTGTTGCTTAGTGACAGTGAAATAGAACTTGTCATAGAATGCTGTGTATGCTTTGAGGCGTTTCATGTAAGATGCCATTTTAGCTGATGGCAAATTTCAGCTTTCCCATTGGTTGATGAGGTTGAATTTGCCAAACAGACTTGTCACATGGTAGTGATCCTCTACATCCACAGGTGACATAGAGGGCTTGTGGACGCAGATGACAATTGAGCTCAATATTCTACTTTTTTTTTTTTTTCTTCACATAGCAGTTACAAGTTATTGTTGGTGACGGGTGTCTCGCTAATTTGTTGCCAAGCAGAGAAAGTTGTTTTTTCTTTTACAGTATCTCCATAAAGATTCATGTAATACATGACATGATTGCTATTATGGCATGGCAATCCAAACCAAAAAAGGATACACTTATGATACTTAGTTTATTGTTATAAGGATTTTCTCTGCATTTGATTTCACATTTACACTAAGTTTAATCAAGCTTTCTGTTGCAAAGTTTACTTTACGTTTTTGAGATTATCTTCAACCATTTCATAGTTGGAATTTTCAGGACATTGTATAGGTTTGTATAAGTTTTATTTCATTAAATTTGACAGATTGTACCTCATCCTTATTAACCCCCCCCCCCCCAACAACATTTTAAACCCCCCAAAAAACCCACAAAAAACAAGCCAAAAAAAAAAAACAGCAAAAAAAAACCCAAAACCCAACATTTCAATATTCCAGTTGGCCCTTGAAATGATGCTAAAAAAAGTTTTAAAATGCACTCAATTTAAACTCTTATTTTTCGTCATGAAACAATATCCTTCCCTTATCCAATAAAAAACTAAAGATATTAATCTTATTTTAGACAAGTTTGAACACCATTTTAATGACTGATTGATTATATTTGCAGTGACAATTTCAAAAATGGTCTTGAAAGCTGTACAGGTGGCTCTGCCTTCAGTGTGTACCACAATGGATTGAAAGTCGTTGACCTTTGGGGTGGTTTTGCCGACACCGATGTCCGGCAATTCTGGAAGGAGGATACGATGACTGTTGCATTTTCAGCTACTAAAGGTCAGCTTACGTTTGTCCTAGTACATGGGATCTACGGCTGAAGCTATTACTGCAGAGTGTCTTGCTTAATGACAGAAGTGTCAAGACCGGGGCTCGAACCCACACTTTGCTGAGTCAGAAACACAAGAGCTTAACTAGGGCTCTTAACCACTCGGCCACAAATGGATGCAAGAGATCTTCAAATGTACTTTGTAGTTATAAACCTCTGGGGGAAAAAACTAAACAAATGCCGTCTACAAAAAAATTCAGTCCTATATTACTTTTTGTTTGAGTGAGATGAGTAACATGCCAGTTTATTTTTCCCATTGTTGCTGTTTTGATTTTTTGCTCTAATTCTATCAGAGATGTGACCACAGAAAAACACCTAATTGATTACTGTAAGCTTTACTCTTATTTATATTCTACAATGGCCTCTAGGTATGGCAGCCTTGTGTATGCTATTGCTAATAGACCGAGGGTTACTGGACTATGAAAATACTGTGGCATTTTACTGGCCGGAATTTGCACAGAATGGAAAGAAGAGTATCACTGTGCGAATGCTTCTTAACCATGAGGTGAGGAATTATAAAGAAGGTTCAGAGAAGTTTTTCCAGTAAAGTGTTTTAAATGTTGTATTTCTTGAATCAAAAAGAGGGAGTTTGCTGTGGCAATAGTAACTTTGGTTATAGTAACCTTGGTAATGGTAACCTTGGTAACAGTACCCCCTTAAGAGTAACTTCTCAAGCTGTTCTTTTACAATCTGACAAGTTTTGTTTTAATATTTGTGATGTGACACAACTTCTTTACAGAAGACCCCAAAGCCTGAACTTTTCAATAATACACCAAATAACAAATTGTCAGCATTTTTTAGTTCATGCAAATTTCTCTTCTCTTAACCAGGCTGGCTTGGCTTCAACCACTCGACCAATCAGCCAAAAGCTCCTCAAGGACCATGATGCATTGGGGCAGATCCTAGCAGAGTCTCCTCCGCAGTGGGTACCAGGTACAGCCCATGGTTATCATGCATTCACATTTGGTCTCTACTGCAGTCAGTTATTGAGACGTGTTGATCCTAAGCACCGTACTCTAGGTCAGTTCTTCAGAGAAGAAGTTGCAGAGCCTTTTGGTAAGTTATGTACAGGGGGCTGATTAACTTAGAGAAGTACTTCGAAGTACTTCTCTAAGTTAATTTACAAATCCTGACTGTTTGTGTGAAAAAAAATCTTAAGTACCATAACAATCTGCTGAGCACAATTTTACAAAATCCTAAGAATTTTGTTTAAAGATATGTTAGTCACAAATACATATTAATTGCTAAGCAAAATGTGACGACACAATAAAACTTGATAACATTAAATTTAATTTCTACAGATATTGATTTTCACATTGGACTTCCGTTAGAACTGAACTACAGAGTGGCAAGACTGACCGGAGCTCTGGACAATCCACTCAAACTGATCGCCATTCTCAGAGACTCAACATCTTGGTGTTTTGCTTGGATGTTTGTCACGGGTCGTAGTATTATCATTGAAGTCCTCCACAAATCAACTGATCTAGTTAAGGTAAGAGTAGCACTCCGCACTAATGTTAGAAATAGAAGCTCAGTACCCAAATCTCAGACGTTGTGCCAGATTTCACTAATGTATGCGCATACATATATCCAAGCTTTGTTTACTTGCTTCTGCTTGTACTGACTATTTGAAGAAGGTTTAGTTTTGAGTTTGACATTGACCATGTTTGAAGAAGGGTATGGTATTAGGAAAAGAGTGTCAAGTTTTTGACACAGTAAAGTGGTGACTAAGTAGAACTTCAAACTCATCATGCTGAAAAACAATCTATGAAAATGTTTTGTAACATCATGGACTGGTGTATTGACTATTAAGGCCTAAGTATGTAGGAGGGTTGTCTTTGGGCACAGATGACCCTAGGGCCAATGATATCGATATGTTATGAGTAAATTGATAAAGGCAATCTGATGTACACTGTATTCACATCAATCTTCCTGTCCAATCACTCCAAATATGCATACCTTCAAAGCTTGTAGTGTATAATTATGTTTCGCAGGTCAGTGACGTAACTAGACATTTTTATTTTCTGCTGGTCAAGCAGGGGCAAAAACAATTTGGGGAAGTTTGGATGTATCGAGCCAACTCATTTGAGTATTTTAAAAATCTCATTTAGGAGGCAAGATGGGAAGGGGGGGTCAAGGATTCTGAGCGGGTGGATGGGGGACTCTTATCATACTAAGCATGTACAGAATTTCTGTTTTGGCATTTTATAAAGTAAACAACTGGACACTTTGTACTTGTTCCTTTTCCCAAAGTTTCGTAAGCTGATACAGCCAGAAGCAAGAGCACTTGAAAACCCTTCCGCCTCTGGAATTGGAACAGCCAGAGCCATTGCTAAAGTGTATGGGATACTGGCCAATGGCGGCCAGACACTCCAGGGTCAAAGGTTACTGTCAGAAGGAATGGTGGACAGGATTTTCAGCGAAGCCAGATCCCCAACTAAGGACAAGTTTTTTTGTTTGGAGAGCTCTTTCTCAACTGGTTTCTTCTTGACTGACTTCCAGGTTGGTAGTAGTTCAATTTCTTTTTAGGTCTTGTCTTTTTTTCCCTTATTTGTTTTTCTTCTTTTATCTTCATTCACAATAGGAAGCTATGGAACCCTAGACATTTGACAGCAAATATACAAAGTCACTTTTGGCCAATTGCACATTTACAAGAACAATGACTATCATAGTTGTCTACTGTCATCACTACTGCATCTGGCATTACAACATCAACAAAGGCTGTCAGATCTTTAAGTTACTATTTTCAGTGCATTCTGCGAAACGACAAACCCTGCTAGTGCTAAGTGTATTTCCCAAGTAAATCTTGGTGTGCTGTTGCCGAGTTTTCAAGCACATCGAACTCAAGCTCTGGTATCTCTGATCAGCAGAGTGTGGGTTTGAGTCCCTGTGTCATAGGGGATTTGTCCCCCTGTGTGTATCCCCCAACATGGGCTGAAGGAAATGGATTCAAAAGAAGACACTATTGGGTGCTGGCCAAATTTAAAGTTATACTTTTAACAATCTTTTTTAAAGAAATGTATTTACTTGCGATGGTTTTACAGGTTGGTGACCAAATTAAAAACTCTGAATGAACTATAAGGAAACTTTGAACGGCGTGATTTTTATCAGTAAATTATCAATCGGCTGTTCAACCAAAGTTCAACAGAACTGTCAACAATTTTCTATCTTTCTTTATTTTACCAATCGACTGATCATTTTTTCCTGCAATTGGTTTATTTCCAGGGCAACAAGCAATTTGGTCATCCAGGTGCGGGGGGCCAGCAGTGTTTAGCTGATCTCAAACAGAACCTTGGCATAGCCTATCTGTCCAGTCATTTCTCCCCGTTTGGTCTTGGTAATGACCCACGCTATATTTCCTTACAAAAGGCAACGTATAAATGTGTCACAGATCTTGAGGCCAGTAAATAAAAGTCATTTCCCATCATTCTTTCTGGACAGCAACCTGTGTGAGATCAAGGTCTGATGCATAGTTTGTAATAATCAAGAAACTTATTGTATTGTTGTCAAACCACAAGGGGGACTGACTGGGTATACACCCAATTTGGAGCGAACAAAGAATATTTACTAGAATGGGAACCTGCAGCCTTTTTACCTTATGCTGTGCTCTTCTGAGTCAGCTTTGGCAGGCTCTCTGTTAAGTATTTTAAATAAAATTCATTTGTGATGATGACGAAGTGCGTAAGTAAGAGTTTAATTAATGGAAAAGGAAAGTGGTGATATTTGCTCCAAACTTCTAATTCACTTAAAGCGGCACCATGTTTATCATCTCACTATCAAGTCAAAATAAAAACTAATAACACTCATTTTCTTTTTAATAAAATAAAGTTGTTGGTAACATGGGAAAAAAATGTATTTATGAAGTCAGTTACACCATTGGTTCGAAGTTCAGTACCACTACAGCTCACACAGCGATTATTTATTGTATATAGCAAAATGATTTTTGTTTGTTATAACTGCATGGAAATACAACTTTTTAGAGTTATAGGCTAACATGATATTTTATTTATAAGTTTCCAATAATTTGCATTTAAAGTATTTGTTATTTTTCTTTGCTTGTGTTATTTATTTATTGTTCATAAAATAATAAAAAATAGTGTTGTATGATTCGAATTCAGGACTTGAACTTAAGTCAAATTGCCAAAAGATTCTGATTCAGACTCTTCTATCATGTCCCAGACTTGACACTCAGGACCAGGTCGTTACTCATGAGTCACAAATTTTTCTTAGAATTTTAGCCTTTGAGAAATTAAGACTCTGCTAGGGTCGAAACATCAGGCCACTAAACTAATTTGTGTATGTCTTAGAAGTAATATCAACTAAATAGTTCAGATGCTTGTTTTTCTATCAATGATGGCAAGGTAAAATGTAAAACATGTAGTGCAGCAAGTATTTCTTAATATCGGACAATTAAAACAAATTGTCTTTGTAATTTGGTTTGTAATCAAATGTCATCATGTAAATAGATTACTGTTATCTTAAGTACATATTTTGTTTATTAAAAGTATAAACTCAATACTCAACCCAAGTGACTTGGATTACTCAGTGGATGGCAGGGACTAGAATGTGAATGGAGACAAACTCCAACCTCAACTAAGTGACTTTAATTTTTGTTTAACATACTTGATATTGACTTGTTTAAGTTTTTATCAAAATACTTAGTGATTATTCAGTATTCTTATTTTTTTAATTGATATCAGAATAAGGAAAACGCATCCAGAGGAATTTATTTGATTTGATGACTGGCATTTTCAACAGTTCTGCAGGGTTGTATGCAGTTTAGTTGCTGACTATTTTAATTGCTTCGATTTCAAGAACGATCGACCAGCATGCCTAGCATCAAACCCCAATTCATCAATGTCAACGAAACAAACCTTTTTTGCAATTGATGTTAAGGAAAAGTAATGATTGTTGATCAACAATTATGACTGATTGGTCTCTGGGTTGCTCTTGGAATTCTACCATTTTAGGCCAACTTTAGGCTAAGGTTCAAGTGCTGTCTGTAAAACTTGCACTGTGGGTGTAACACCCTTCTAGTCCCGGTTGCTAATGAATTAAAGCAGTCATGTACATGTACATGTACATATTGATTAAAACTATCATAATGTGAATTTGAAATCATGTTGCCTTTGTGTTCTTCCCTTATAATGTATTTACTGATGAGATCCAAAATATATAATTCCCGCACAGTTCCTACTCCCACAAATTGTCAGTTTATCCCCACCCCCATAAAAAATAAACTGAAATCATTGGAGAGTGATCAAGTAAAGTTTGATCAAATAATATGGAAATATTCACAGCAGTATCATGCTATATAGAGAGCTCAGTGCATATACAGCATATACAAAGATTATTGATCTGGTTGGTTTCCTTGCTCTGTTGGTGTGGTGTGTGGATCTGATGTTTTGGGATGCCGGGTGGGCCTCTGCCATATTCCACAGGAAAAGGACGGACTAACATTTTGTCTCATCTTATGTAAATGTGTGTATTTTCAGTCTAAGTCCTGATCTTCTCTGTATTATTATAAAGAATTTTCTATTAGGGAATTAAAGTAGGGGTGACTTGTTTCTCAACTTTTAAATGTCCCACTAGAAATTGTAAACAGCGCCCTCAATAGATAGAGTAAACGTCTTACAAAAAGTCACTGGTACTGTAGGCCAGTTCTGTTCAACATTGTATCAACCGTAAGGTTGGGTAACCAGCTGCTGAAGCTAGCCGCGTATTGGACCAGAATTTGTATCTGCAGAATCGAGGGATTCGGGAAAATTAGAATTCATGCAGTTCAAGGTGGTAAAATTTCTGTCTTCACAGCGAACGAAATGTATTCATCAGTACAGTCTTCAACCATACTTCAAGGCATAATTAGATTATTTGGTGAACCAATTAGTAAGTAATTAGCCGCCTGTTTCCAAGCCTTACCTCAACATCTACCTCCATGCCTCAACCATAGAAGATAGAGCAAGGAACAGAAACTTGCTCTATGCCCCAGCCCCCTGTACCAGCGGGTGTCAGTCTTTAGTGGTCGTGAGGTTTACGCTGTATGTATGTCTACGGCGCCTTCCTCACCCGCGCCCTCGGGCCGCGGCAGCGGCAAAGCCCTCTAAAATGCAACAGTTTCGCCGAATCTCTCTGAAATGCACATCATTGGCTATGGTGGCAAATTTTAATAAATGTACCAGTAGGCGTACAGTTTGTTTGAGCCAAGCTCGAGGTACAATTCGCCACAATAACTACTTAGGAAAAAATTTGCAAGTTAGACTCCTTATAATAGTGTGTTGCTGTGTTGGGGACCGTGATGCTATGAGTATGACACTGATAGCTGGGTATGGTTGTGGGTTTTCCCCTACTCCTAGTGAACTATATGAGGTTCATTCCGCTATCGTCTTCGGAATGGAGACGATAGCGGAATGATCCTCATAGTTCTAGGAGTAGGTTTTCCCCCCAGTCCCGCACGCACAAACCAACCCGCACACAACTGGGAACTGACCGTCCCCAGAAACCCCTCCCGCCCCCGCCCCCAGAAACCCCTCCCGCCCCCGCCCCCAGAAACCCCTCCCGCCCCCGCCCCCGCCCCCGCCCCTGCACGTGTCAGTCACATTATGTTCAATTTGTTACTCAGTCCTCTCCCACACACTATACATTGCACTGCCAGTAACTTCATCTTTTTTTCCGGAGGCACTGGATGATGATATGTCTTAAGTGTGGCAGCTAATTACTCACTAATTTGAGAGAGAAACAAATCATAAGCTGCCTCCTAGTATATGCTCAGTGACATGTTTTTAAAGAATGTTGAAAAGATTGTACCATGGAGGTAGAAATACTGATATTAAAGTAAAGATGAAAGAAATTTCGTTCAAAATAAAAACCAATGTGTGACAGATATTTCACCGCCTTGTACTGCATGGATTCTGTTTTGCTAAATAATGAGTTCAACCATGGTGCAAATTTTGGATTGAAATTTCGGTCCAATAAGCGGCTAGTTTCAGTCTGCTGACATGACAGCATCACACCATGCATGTGTTGCACAATACCTCACAATATTTTTCTGAAACGATTACACAAACAAACAGTAACAATCATATCAAATACTGCTTCAGAACTCTTTAAATATGGGCAAAAAGAAGGGTCACGTCTTAGGTAAGAGCATCATCAAGGATAGATTTAAGACTTCCCAACTGCGCAGAAATGATGGCGACGACAGTTGGGTGAGTTTTTACTTTTACTTTTTACTTTTTAAATTAGTTTTATTTAGTCAAATTTACCATGTTTACTTTCATCTTCCTACACTACTGACTCCGGAGTATACTCTCGCACATTGGTTGGGTGCAGCCAAACGGACGTGTTTTCTTTTCTCCTCCACTTTATGTTTCTTTATCCAGTTATGAGTTAAATCTTCCTTTTCTTCAAACCATCCTTCTCCTAATGTGGGACTTTCGATTTTCTTTTCTGCTTACCAAACATCTGGTTTGATTATTTCTTCTTTATGGTGTAATTTGCACCGTATTTTGAGCATAAATTTATCCGGTCATTGATTCAACTCTGATGTTCTGGAGGCCAGTGCTGAAGCATAACGTAAACCCATGGTCAACTGCATGAACTGCAACGGCTGTACAGCTAGTGTACGTGTAAATCTTCATTCATCTAGCTGGACCTGGGATGTCTCGGTGAGATCGTTTCTTTTTCTTTTTACTTGTGAGAATTATTTGCAGACATGGCCATATTGGATATCCATGTTCCAAGAACCATGCTGTTTCTCATTATTCTTGTGGGTGTTTTCAATCAACGCAGTGCCGCAGTGGTATATATCGCTGACCACAACACTGACATTGTTGACATTTTAAACATGTTACGTGTGCGTTGGTTCGGGGATGTGGACAACGGTGGCACGGGACTGCTCTATACACGGTCCATTAGTTCACGTAGTTCTATTACCACTTATGGTATAGGTCTTCACACTGGTAACTATGACATGTTCGCCAAAACTGCAGAGGGCAAGACAAGTGGCAACATTTATGAATTCTTAAACATCATTTTTTCCAACAACACTGGTCATGCTGGCAGTTTTGGGTCAAGTAATGTTAACGTTAGGCTCGTAAATGGCATAGGGAAACTGAGCTTTGCACACTTTGTAGCATCTAAACAACAATTTCGTTGCTCTCCCCAAACATTAAAATTTCAAGCCAGATACCTTCACCTGCTAATGATTATTCTTCTCAGTGGTCAGGTGGAAACGAACCCTGGTCCTGTAGTTTCACAAAGCCTAACCCAACCCCAATATCCATGTGGTGTTTGTAAAGAAGAAGTTCAGGACAATGATAAAGCTCTTTTATGTGACCAATGCGATCTCTGGTACCATATAAAATGCACCGGAGTCTCCGATATCAATTACAGTATCATGAAAAACATATCTAGCTTCTCTTGGATCTGTTGTGTGTGTGGTTTCTCAAATTTTGAAGCGTCATCTTTTGATACGCCATCAATCACAAACTCTAATCCATTTTCATTGTTGTCTGATCTTGATGAAATTAATGATCTTACTTCTGGTAATGAGGAAAACACAGCTCCAAGAACCTCCACTCCCATAAAAAACTCAACCTATCATCGTAAAGTGTATACTCCCCAAAACCGTAAACATGGACTAAAATCTATGATCATAAACTGTAACGGCATCAAAAGCCAAGCCAAACAAGCTGCATTTCGTGCTGCAATTGACCAACACCAACCAGATGTCATCCTGGGGTGCGAGTCTAAAATTGATGGTCAAATGGCTACCTATGAGCTGTTTCCAACAAGCTACAGTGTGTACCGTAAAGATCGTGATGCACATGGAGGTGGTGTATTCATCGCAACTAAGGACTCCCTTATAACATCTGGTGAACCTGACCTTGACGCAGATGGTGAAATTGTATGGGCTAGTATACAGTTTAGTAATGCCAAACCTCTATTCCTGGCCAGTTTTTATAGACCACCAGGTAATAAAATACAGTCCCTTGATACTTTGTACACATCTCTTCCCAAAATTTTCAACAGAAATCCCCGGCAGCACCCAAATGTTCTAGTTGGTGGGGATTTCAATCTACCAGATATAAATTGGAACACCTGGCAGACAACCAGTAGCAGAACCAAATCGCTGCATGAGAAGTTTCTAGATTTCTTACTTAATAATTCTCTTTCACAACTTGTTAACAATATTACTAGACCCATATCCAATAGCATTTTGGATTTATTGGTAACAACAAATCCCAATCTTATCCATGATGTACATGTGCTTCCCGGCATATCTGATCATTGTCTGGTATTGTTTAACATTAACATGAAACCGAAATCCGTCAGAAAACCTCAAAGAAAGATCTACCAATTCGATAAAGCTGATGAACTGGTACTGAGATCCCAAGTACGTGACTTTGTAACTGAGTTTCTTGCTTCAGATCCACATAACGACTCAGTGAACTCCAACTGGGAATGCATCAAAATTAGATTATCTGAAATTATAGAGAAAAATGTTCCGTCAAAACTAACAAAAAGCAAACATAACCTGCCATGGGTAACAGTGGACATCAAGCGCAAAATGAGGAAAAGGGATAAGCTATTCTCCAAAGCACATAAATCTAACAGACAGACAGACTGGAAATCATACCGTTCATATCGTAACTATATCACCAAACTTGTGCGCAACTCCCATCATGACTATGTCAACAATGTCATTGGTAAAAACTTATCTGAGAATCCTAAGTCTTTCTGGTCGTATGTCAAGCTCATGCGAACAGAAAACTTGGGTATCCCAACTCTAAAAACCACTGACAAAATGTGTAGTTCAGATTTAGATAAGGCTGAAGCTCTTAACTCACATTTCAAAAGTGTCTTTAATAAACCTGCCAATAAACATTCACAGGTACAGTACAAGGGGAAGTCACCATATAACTCCATCCCCCACCTTCATATTGGCACAGAGGGAGTGGCCAAGCAACTCTCAAAGCTCAACCCATCTAAGGCGTCGGGCCCAGACGAAATGCCTCCACGCTTTCTTAAGATCGTGGCGCCTGAGTTAGCCCCAGCTTTAAGATTTCTGTTCCAGCAATCTTACGATACAAGTACAGTCCCAACTGATTGGCGACAGGCTCTGGTGACAGCAATATACAAGAGTGGTCCCAAAGCTGAAGCATCCAATTACAGACCAATCTCGTTGACATGTATATGTTGTAAGGTAATGGAGCATATTGTGCTAAGTCATGTAGCCAAACACCTCAACTCCAATAATATTCTAATTGATGACCAACATGGATTCAGGGATCGCCTATCAACGGTTACACAATTGGCCAACTCAACTAACGACTGGTCTGAAACACTCAACCGTAGAAGCCAAACTGATGTCATCCTCCTTGACTTCAGTAAGGCCTTTGACAAAGTTTCCCATCACCATCTAGCTGTAAAACTCGGGTACTATGGCATCACAGACAACACACTAGGCTGGATCAATTGTTTTCTCTCGCATCGTAAACAAGCTGTTTCTGTTAATGGGTCACATTCCTCATGGATTGATGTAACATCAGGAGTCCCCCAAGGATCTGTCTTGGGCCCCATGCTATTCCTTTTATACATCAACGACATAAATGAACACATTCACTCAAACATCAAACTCTTTGCAGATGACAGTATTGTGTATAGGCAGATAGAGACAATAGAAGACCAGCAGATTCTTCAAGAAGACCTGAATACCCTGGCAGAGTGGTCAAGCAAGTGGTTAATGAGTTTTAACATTAAAAAAAGTGCAGTTCTCACCATTACTCGCAAACGTAGCCCGAAGATGTATCAGTACACTCTTCTGGGTGAGCAATTAACCCGTTGTCAGAAACATGACTACCTTGGTGTCACTATTTCCCATGACTTAAGATGGACAGATCACTGCTCTAAAATAAAACATAAATCCAGTCGCACACTAGGCCTTCTCAGAAGGACCCTATCACCTTGCTCACAACAAGTTAAGGCAAGAGCATACACAGCATTAGTTCGACCACAAGTTGAGTATGCCTCTGAGGTTTGGAACCCCAACACAGTTACGGACATAAACCATCTAGAACAGGTCCAGAAGAATGCTGCTAGATTTGTCTTTTCTGACTACCGAACAACAACACATGTATCACCGCTCGTAGACCAACTAAACTGGGATGCACTTCACACTCGTCGCCTAATCCAACAATGTACACTGTTCTACAAAATCCATTATAACTTAGTCAATATCACATTTCCCCAGTGTCTCCAGCACGCTGCACATATTTCACGACGAATCGATCACCCACTCAAATACACTTCTCTAATAATACCTACTATCAACATATACAAGTATGCATTCTTTCCAAGGACTATGTCAATCTGGAACAGACTCCCACCATCTGCTGTTCTCCACATAGTCCCATCCACACAGGCCTTCCAGAAATCAGCCATCCCAGCCATCAGAGCAATGCGGCCTCTGCATGGCAACAACATCCTTTAATTTCTTTCATTCTTTTCAGCACTTGTACATAGTGCACCTTAGTTCTTTTTCACCTTTTGCACTTTTCCTACTGGCTGTTGACGTCACTTTGCACAACATCCCAGTTTGGCTCAGTTTGAGCCGCTAGAGGGATTACCCTACCAAGTACCAAGGTGCAAACAAACAGGTGCAGACAAAACTCAAGGCATAAACAATAAGTTAATAAAGTTAAAATCGTTATTCTTGTTTTTTCTTCTTTTTTTATTGCCCAGGTTGGACTCCTCCGTTGCATACAAGTTCAACGCGACGGAGTCCAGGGTATAAACTTAAATTATAAAGGTCCTCTGCCATTGCGAAAAATTTTATAACAATTTTTTTCTATATTTTTACCTTTTTGAGGAAGCTGAAACTTGACCCACATATTCCTTGTGTCCTGAACTTTACGCCTGCTCTATTCAGAATTGTAAATTTTATCCTTGGATGACATTATTTCCGAAAATAAGTCCGAGTTGTGCACTGGCGATGTGACAACCTCAACTGACATGGAACCAATTCCTCAAAAGAGGGCGCTGTCTAACCTGTAACACTCAACGGTTTTTCTTCCGGGTGGCAACACGACAGAGTCACATCGCCAATGCACGACTCGGACTTATAATGTCATCCATGGATGTATTTGTTAGTTTTTGAACTCATAAATAAATGGAGAATTTTGAAGAATAAATAAATGGAGTTTCAGCTTCTCAAATTAGGTACAAATATGAAAAAATTGTACTCAAAATTTTGTTCGCATTGTACAGGATCTTTATACCCAGGACGTCAGTGCAGTGGCACTGACTGACGTCCTACCAGGGCTACTTTTTTTACAACTAAATTAAAATTGCGTTGAAGACAACTCGACCTGGTCCACGCTTTGGTCAGTTACTTTAGGAATTGTTGCACCATGCTTGCCTATCTGCACACAGATAAAGCTCATTTGTAATAATAGTCACTGTTTTTACTCAGCTGCATACCAGTGAACTGAATGATGGCGTTGAGTGGGGACGACTCAACCTCAACTCAGTCACCGAGCAAAGCAATCTTGATGACTTCCTGACCACTGCTGAACTTGCTGGCACTGAATTCACTGCAGGTAACTTTCTACTTCTAATTCTGCGTTCCCGTAAAGTCAGGACACAACGTCAAGCAAGGAAAAACTTCAATGTGCACTTAATAATTAAATTTTTTATTCCATAACAAGTTCTTTATTTTTTGTAAAGCCTGAAGTGTAATCTTTGAACTTTACTCTGACTTTGTCACAACATTCAAATCAAAAACAGTAGTCTGTTATACTAGAGGGTAGAGAGAAATAGGTCAGGTAAATGTTCTTTTGTTAAATGGCGTTTCTTCTTTTTCTTCAAACTTTCCTAACAGAGAGGTTGAACATCCGAGTGGTTGACCCAACAGAAACTGGTCTACCTTCAGCTGAGGAGACCAAAGTCATCAAAAAGGCACAAGAGCTCAACAAGAACCTTCTGTCTATCCCAAGAAGGTATACAAGATTCTATCTTAAATGAAGTCTATGTGGCCAAGGAGATGTTTGTGTGCCAGTGATACCTTTCAAGTTGACTACGGTGGTCTTTTGCTTTGAACTAGACACACCATCAACAAATTGTTTAAAAGTATTGAATGGAAAATCCTACCCTGATGATAACAACTGGAATCAGCAAGAATGGTTACAAGTACATATAAATAGTGACTCGAAAAATTGCTTCAATAAATGTTTACATTTTACTTACTTGTGACTGATAAAGTGCTGCTGAGATCATTAATTGAGCAGCTAGTATAGAAAGGTTAACGACAGCAATACGCTCACCAAACTTTTGAAGAAAATGCAGAGGGATAAAAATAAGTTCACTGTTCAGTTAACAGTCAAGAAACATTCCCTTACTGAACCCTAACTAGAGGCAACAGGAAAAACACTTCATTAACATTGCAATTTTGTTATAAATCTTCTTCTGCAGACCACAGTGGGATGCCAGCATGACAAAGGAACAGCTAGCTTTAAATGAGCGTGAAGCCTTCCTTGAATGGCGACGGCAACTTTCATTGTAAGTTTGAAGACAAAATACAAATTTATATATTCAATCACATTTAACTTTGGGAATTATTTCCTACCAGCCAAGTCGTTGTCTGGCAACCAACCCATAGGAAAATGAACTGTAGACGTCACAGCATCAGGCATTCCAATCTAAGTCCAAACAATGAGGTGTGGAGTGACATAGAAGAAGAGGATATGGCATTGTAGCAAAATGCCTTGTCTGTAATTAAAGGAGAAAATATTCTGTACCTCTTTTTAAATACTACTAGTTTTTCTCAATTTTCTTCAGATTGCAAGAGAAGGATCATGTAGTCCTGACGCCATTTGAGAGAAATCTAGAGTTCTGGCGTCAGTTATGGCGAGTCACTGAGCGTAGTGATATCATTGTCCAGATTGTTGATGGTCGTAACCCACTGCTGTTCCGCTGTGAAGATCTGGTGAGTTTTTAAAACTCTTCCAAAATATCTCAGATGTTGTAAAAACAAAATTAGTATGGTGATAAAATGTGTGGTCAAGTATGCAAGAAATACTGGAAGTCAATGTTTCAGAGGGAGTTTTAGAAATATCAAATAAGTGTCTAAAACATTCACAGGTTTGTTATTTCATGTATATTTTGGTTCACTTAAAGTGTGGATATAGGTCTTTGGCAATTATATGTTGTACATATGCTTTAACTTAATATTACATGTTTTTAAAATAGGAGAAATATGTGAAGGAGGTTGGCAGCAGTAAGGAGAATGTGGTTTTGATCAACAAGGCTGATCTGCTTACACAACAGCAGAGACAGCAGTGGGCAGACTACTTCTCCCAACAGGGCCTGAGGGTAGCTTTTTGGTCTGCTGTGTTGGAGACAGAGAGACTTAAGGAGGAGGTAAGTAAATGAGAATTTCACTCTTGGATTTAAGGTTGTCCTGATGCAGAGCTAGTAGTAAGATACTTAATCTATCTCCAAAGAAATTACATTAAAAAAGGTATACACAGGTAAATATAGGCAGTAATACTTTTGTTACTTATTCTTCAGGCAAGAGAGGATCAAGATTCTCCTGAGGCTGAGAATCAAGACTCTGCTGAAGATACGTCATCAGATTCTGAAGATGCAGATTCAGAAATCGATGATACATCAAGAGATGACATATTGAAATCAACTGTTCCTTGTGGTGAAGTAAGAACTGATGTATCCAGTGAAGTAGAGAATTTGAGACTTTCTGCTGACCAAGAAGAGCAAAATGGAAACGGCAGTGAAGGTCAATCGGTCAGACCTGTTTCATCAAAAACTGTAAGATTCACTGACTGTGACTCAGGAGATCAGGTATTAAATGGTCCTCAAAGTAGGTGTGATCACGAGGACAGGTGTGGCTTGGAAGATATGGAGGAGGACCTTAAACCTGAAGATGGGAGGAGTCATAGACAGGGAGATGTGAATAAAAGTATCTCCAGTTCCAAAAATGGGTGTGACATGGCGGATGCACAAGAGCCCAAAGATGGAAATGGGTGTGGCTCTGTAGAAGGAACTAGGCGTGGCTCAGTGGTGAACAGTAGTGCGCTTCTGACGGGGGAGGAGCTGATTCAATTCCTCTATGATCTCCACAAGGGACCCAAAGTACAGGAAGGGGTCTGGACTGTTGGAATGGTAAGGAATAAATCGTCTTGACTAAAATCATCTTCTAAATTTGGTTCACAGACAGTTGTTTTTCAGAAGTTATTTTTAAATCTATGCAATAGACTATTAAAGAGTATTAAACCACTTTGACTATTATACTTAGTTTTGTCATTAAATTATTACACAAACCAAGAAAACACTATTTACAAAATCTTAGCATTGGAGGCGCTCTTTACATCATTTATCCACAATTGTATTTTCATGATGTCATCATCAGGTCGGTTATCCAAATGTTGGGAAGAGTTCCACCATCAATGCAATCCTACAGAGGAAGAAAGTTCCAGTATCAGCAACTCCAGGACGAACCAAGCACTTCCAGGTAAACAATTTAGATTTGGGTAATTGAAATTTACATTTCTGCACTCCCAGGGGGTGGGGTCGGAGACAACTTTTAAATGGGGCCATTCAGTTCTCCAGACAAACAAAGCACACTGTTTACACTAGTTTCTCTTCAATGTTAAATCAAATCCATCCTATATTGGCTTTTTTTCTCCATACAGACGCTGTTCGTTGAGCCCACACTGTGCCTGTGTGACTGTCCTGGTCTTGTTATGCCGTCCATGGTATCATCAAAGGGAGAGATGATTATTAGTGGCATCCTCTGCATTGACCATCTTAGAGATTTCATCCCACCAGTCTCTCTCATATCCTTTTCATAATTAACTCTCAAATCCTTGCCTTAGCAGGGCCAAATTTCATAAAACTGTTTACGGGTTAGCAAATATGTGTAAGCAAATTATGTGTAATTCATAAACAATCGAGAAGTTATCAACCTTACATTTAAAGTCTAAGAGATTCTTTTTCAAAAGATAAATTGAAAGTGAAACCCTAACCTCCTATTCACAAAACCAGTAAAAAAAATCCTAATTGTTTCATCTTGCTTTTCAATTTCATTATTTGATTTTAATTGAATGATGGCTTGGACTAGTAGTCTAAGGAAGCTTGTTTCTTCATACCAACAACAATATTTTTGGCATTTATACACATCTGCTGAGAAAGTTGTGCTTGTGTACGGTTAACCCATTAAATAAATATTCCTTAACTAAGATAAACATCTGCCAGCGTATCCCAAGACGTGTCTTGAACAGCCTCTACGGCATCAACATCATTCGCCCTAGAGAAGGAGAAGACATGAACAGAATACCAACAGCTAGAGAGTTCCTCAACGCTTACGCATGTTAGTTTCCTCTCCAATTACAGGGAGAACACTTGATTAAAACTTGGAAGAATTCATTCATTTACATTCTTTTGTTATAAGTAAATCCCCCATTTGACCAAACTGGGAAATTTCTCAGCAAATAAGTTGGTATTTTTTTAGTGAAAACCAACAAAACAAATCAACATTTTGTCAGGGATTTGTGTTCATGTTCATGTTCTTATTTTGATTGTCAAAATTAAAAATAACTTAATAGTGATTTTTTGCTCTTTAAATGTTTCTAACTTTGTATACCATACAAAACTTCAAATCTTACTTTAGGTCATGATTGCAAAAATTAGTTAGTGGCCTGATGTTTCGACCCTAACAGAGTCTTTCTCGAAGGCTAAATGACAAAACAACTAGCACAATTGTTATAATTCTATTAATTGTTTTTATCTGTGAGTGGAACTTCAAGTAGAGAGTGGAAAGGAAAGAAGAGAAAACCTTGTGTACTGTTAATCTTGAGATGCAATTTGTTTTGAATTATGTCTTTTAGATATGAGAGGCTTCATGAGTAACCATGGTCAGCCTGACTGTCCAAGAGCTGCTAGGGTCATCCTGAAAGATTATGTCAAGGTAGAAAGCTTTCAGCATTCTAAGAAACTCAAGCCTAGAATTTCATCTTTGAGAGGGCAAGGCAATCTTCATTTTGCAAAGGACGCTTTCCTCAGAAAGTCCTTGGGGGAAACCTTTGAAGAGGCACTAAGGCCAAGACCAAGATGTTTATAATTTTAGAATCTTATTTTAAAATTAGATAGATGACACTGTACTTCTAAAAGAAACTAAGGATGTAAGTTTGCGACTGTTCAGCAGATTCATAGATAAATGAAATAAGAAGAAAGAGAAGCAAACTCATCTCAAAGTGCAGCCATTTTGTTTCGTCTCCAAACCAAGGCTGAAAGGTCATAATAGGCTGCAACTATTGAGGCTTAAATGCAATCAGTAGTCAGTATTGCTATTGGATGCAGGGTACATACAAATCTGTTTACAGCCAGAGGTGGGTCTTCTGTGTCTAGGGACCTTGTGCCTCGACGTCATCTCGCTGCCTTCTTGAGAGGTAAAACGATGATGAAACAATGGAAAACCCACAGCTATGTACATGCCATGCTTCTTGCTACCTTGACATGAGGGCGCCATACTACAGTGGCATCATAAAGTCTATAAATCCAAACTTATGAACTATCATTAACAGAATATGAATCTTTTGTTGAAATCTGTTCAGGGGAAACTGCTGTTCAGTCATCCCCCACCAGGCATAGATGAGATTGAATTCCAAGCGTTTTCTGAAGTTGGAGCAAGCGCTGACGGAGATCCTAATAAGATAAGGAAAGAGCTGTCGGGACCTGTCATCACAGATGAAGGAACTAAAGTAAGTTCAGTCTAGAATTCCATTCCGGTCAATAATGAATACCCACTGTTGTTAAGACCGAGTCTTTTACTCAAAGTCTGGTAGTGGTGGCTGAGTCGTCAGAATTTGAGTTTGAATCCTGGTCTCTGGACTCAGTGTTGTACTTCATTGTTAGGAGTAAACAGCCACCTGTGAGGGTAGAGAGTGTTTTTGTAATTGATGGGCAACATGTTTGCCAATTTAGCTGCTGAGATATTCCTTTAGTCAGATGAACAGGGCTAGCAATGCTGTACCAATTGAGCTATCTTTCCAGATGTTGGCAGTCTCCTTATTTTGTCACAGTGTCTTGTTCGGGGCAGGAGGGGGGGGGGCTAGTCAGAAGCAATTGATAAGTTAAAAATTGACTATTAACAGACATGAAAAAAAGGAACTTATAGTTGTTAATTTGTTGCCATGTTTAACAGTTAAAGAAGCAGCCCACTTCTAGTAAGATGGATGAAGTCTTCTTCTCACAGCAAACGACCAAGTCTCACTTCAAAGGAGCAGTTGGGCCAAGAGGACTCATGAGCAATATCAAAGCTCCGGAGCTATCAGCCAGCCAACAACGTCTGATTGATAAGCCCTGGAAGAAACATGGAAACAGTAACAAGCGGGAAAAAATAAGACGAATTTACGGTCACCTCGATGAGTAGGAGAGAAATTCATGAAGAAAATGTGGCGTTTTTCTTGTACATGGTAGTTACATGGTAGTTACATGGTAGTTATGTGGCAGTCAGGTGACTGTCATGTGGCAGTCACAAACTAACCTGTTCAGGTATCAAGTTAATGAAAAGAAAGCTCTTACATTAAAAGTCCTTTTTTAATTTTTTTTTCCTGATTGTTAATCATAAAGAAGATGCGACTTGAAAGTTTATCTTGCATTTGGCAGTCACCAGGCAGTCACAAATACTCGGTCCAGGTATCAAAGCTCTAAGATTTAAAGTTATTTGTTACTTTTCCTAATTGTTACCAGTTATGTTTCAGACGTTCAAAAGACAACTACTCATTATGAATTTGCAAACAACTTTTGAAAATTATTATGTATGAGTAATTGGACTGTAAGGTCATGAATTATTTAGATTTTGTAATCTTAATAAATCAAATCCACGACTATCAAACCATAACTGGACCTACTCCCACAAATCCAAATGATAGCATTTAACTCATTAATCTTGAGTCATTTTGAGGCTCCTAATTAAGGCACCAGACATAACAACTCGGTGACGATTCAGCTGCTTGAGCCACTATAGATTCAGAGGTGTTTTAATGTTGCTCCGAATGACCTTTGTTTTTAATCTATAACTCTGAAGAAGTAGACAATAAAATGATCCAATTTACAAACCAGCAATCTTCATTTTGTACTGATGATGTCATATATTTTGGCCTGCCCGACCACACCTTCAAGACTGTTACTGTAGGGGGAAGATTGCATTGCTTTCTGGCTTGTCATAAGGATCAACGTTGCCGCTCATTTAACTTTATAAGAGGAAAACAATGTGAGCTGAATGAAGATGCTCACGATGTATAACTCCTTACTGGTGAAGAGTGTGTAAACTACGAACTTTAACATTCTTGTATGGACGACGGGCATCTCAATATGTCACAAACACTGTTCTGAAATTTCTCAAACATATTATCTCACACATAGTTGTAAGCCACTTTGGTTACTTGCATAAGGCTCAAGCTTGCACCAGACTACTAAGACCTATAATTGCCTCTGTGTCACTCTATCGAATTCACCCAGAGGTAAGCTTAAATTAATAAATGGGATATGATATATATTACTTAAAAGCCTCTGGTAGCAAAAACAATTAGTTCTTTGAAAAAGTATGAATAAATAAATAAATATAACAAACATAATTCCTTGGCCTAAATTTGAATAAATTATGTGTACATTCTACTGAGTAAAAAAAATACTAATCATGAAAGCTTTTGTATTAAAGCCGTTCACAAGAGACACTGCATCCCCGTGATCGATTTTTGTTTTTCCCCATCAGGCTTGCTTTCAGCGCACTCAAGGACTTTAAACGGATCCCAAAGAAAACATATATCTGATTACTAGATCTTACCAGGACCAATCCTTCAAAAAAACACTCGAATACTTTTGATGGCAAATTATTATAGACAGCATATGCGCCCCCCCCCAGGGGTAAACTTTAATGGACTGAAAACGTTTTGAATGATTTGTTAGTTCTTTATATTAATATTATGGTATTAGAAGATAATATTATGATAACAGGGATGGTTAGTTTTTTGCACCATTATATGGAAAAATGTTGTTTTTTCCAGCTTTACCAATTTCGTAGATAAATTATTCAGTCTTGTAAAAAGTAGACATTGAAAAGAGTTGATGTTCGCGTTATCACTAAGTTTTGTTTCTTCTTTGAAGTTCTCATGGGGGATGCCAATCACAAAATTAACGAAGCACTCTGCATCGAATTGCTTGCACAAAATATCTCAGACCATTAAATTGCCTTGATATTAAGCTCGATAGGCCCAACGCTTTGATCGTTTTGGTAGCAATGAAATGCAAAAACATTAACCGTTTGGGTGGTTTTTGAGAACGAGATCTCCAAATTTGAAAATATTGTTTATGGGTTGGTGTTTACTGATCTTAAGAGCAGATTAAAATAAACAATAGTCTTGAAAAACAAACGAAGAAACAACAAACATTTTGTTATACATGTAGAGGTATTATACAGGATAAGAAACACCATCGTTTAATTTTAGTCTAAAAGCTTATTGATTATGAACTTCAACACCATAAATTATAAGTCACTCATAAAAAGATTTATATAGGATTTCCGGTTTTTGAAATCTCGTTTATTTGTGCTCAACAAACATAAGACGCGTGGACCTTTACATAGCATGTACACACACTGTGCTTTTTACAAAAGCATAAATACCTACATTATCTTGCAAAAATAAATAAGTTAGACAGTTTTCAAGCTTACTTTTGATGTGGAAGTGTAACAAAGGTAATGTTTTTACCACAACGAATCTTTACCAAGACCGTATTATGTTTTAGTGATTGTATCTTTGGTCTTTAATAGAAGTGAAAACTTTGGTTCAGTTTATTTGGGATTTCATTTTAGAGCCCAATATTTAATTGGTAGAAACAATTCTTTGCGAAGTTTTAGCACAAATTGCCATAAACCAGCCCAGCCCTAAACCATACTGGAAACAACTTCATAAGACTTGTTTTTATTATAAAGCAGAACATATTACTAAGCTATTATTCATAAGCCTGGCACCAGTTGCAACAATAATTACACAGTAATTCGGCTGGTGACATATTTCTGCTAAACACTAGTGTTATCTGAGAAGCCAATTTTTGTTTCTCTGCTTCAAAAATGTTGCTCTTTTATATTTTTCTTCTCCAAATTTCTGTTATAAGATGTATGGGACACACTTTGGTATTTGGCCTGTATTATAGTTAAATATAAGTAAATTAAACGTTTTTACACTAAGTTTGGTCTCAAAAGAACCTTTCCAGATGTCTGTGCATTTTCTCTTCTCACAAAATGTTAAAATTTTCATACAAAAATAATGCAAAGCAATTAAATATGCAAATTCCAATGCACTGTAAAACGAGTGATTGGACAAAACACATATGTCAATATATACATGTTAAACTCACAAACATGAATACAACTAAAAGCCACAGAATACACTTACCTCCTAGTTTTTGTTTTGGACTAAATTGTTATTTGTTACTATTGTATTTTGTTTGGAGGGTAGTTAGTGTTCATATGTTATTTTTATCTTTGGAAGAACTAGCTCAAAGGTGACTGAGCTTACTCTTAAAAAAACAAACAAACAAAAACAGAGTTTGAATAATATCCAAGGACTTAAGGTAGTAATACTTGTGTCTTTTCATTTTAAAATTTCAAAATATTCTTCCAAATTGAAACCTTTAAAAAAAAATTGATTTTCTTACCAGTGAATTCTACCAATGAAGTTTTGGATGGTTAAGTGTAAGTGACAGGCTTCTTAAGAACTGAAGCCTTTAAAAAACCAACAGTGAACTCACCTTTAGGATTATTCTGATATCAGATTATAACAAGAATTTCAACATTACGAATACAAATACGAAAGCTGGTACAACTTGAACCACATGTATGGAGATGTCTTTCTCCATTACTAACTATGTTATCTTGCTATACATACATCAGCCTCAATCTCATAAAGCTACTAAGTTTAGAATTCTCGCTAAGCAACTTGCTTGGTACAAATTAGTAGGAAACCAGTCATTATTTCATATACACCTGATGGAGCTTTAGCTGGTAACCTGTTTCCGTGTAGCAAAACTTCTTAACGATAACGTGAGCTTAGCAGCTCTAAGAAAATAGACGCTTGCTTATAAAGTATTAGACTTCTTGTCTTTAGTCAATGGTTATTTAAGTTTTAACAAAAATACTCTGAACAAACTACTATCATTGCAGCATTCACATCCATATATTACAAAAACAGTTATTACCAAAGCTGATAAAGATAAGGTACAGCACCAGTTAAGTGAAAAAAATCAACACTTTCCTATTTCTGAAAAAAATAAAATAATAATCGTTTGAAATGTCAAACTCTTCCAGTAATAAAATTTCCAGTTCAAGTATGAATTACATGAAAGAAATGGCTTTATAGAGAAAGGCTGCTGAAATACAATTCTAGTTTTAGACCAGTAGTGGCCAACACTACCAATGCTGTACCTTATCTTGATTCAAAGAGAGTAAGCAGACCAATAGCAGCAGTTTGTTAACCTAACCACCACCATATAGAGTCGTCAACTCTATAGTCATAAGTAGTCAATCATTTATTTGGGAAACGGTGCGTGTGACATTTGAGCAAATCAAAAAGGTGGGTTTCGAAATGGTGGGATTTAAAAATAGGAATTTTGAACACAACGCATCAAAGATGGATTCGAACATGAAATAAAAAATCATCTTTCTTAGATCCTACGATCTATAATCACACCAACAAACGCATTCATTTGAATCAATCAAGATAACAATGGGAAACAAAACGCATCAAATCCAACCAAGACTTGTTTGATTGTCCACAAAAGCTTGTAGATTCAGAGATTCAGAGGTGAAATTAACACAAATTGTACGCAAACGAAAGATGCATTCTGAACAATAATTCTGTTAATTTACTGCAAGTATCTTGCATATTACCATCATGTTGTTATGTTTTTGCAGCAGCTTCAGGCAGTACAGGGACTACAAAGTAAATCTCTATAGGTGTCTTGATATCGCCTTGGGTCTAACAAACTACACCCAAAGCATCTTCTTCATCTTCACAATGTAGTCTTCTTGCTGTAAATAAAATCTCCTAAAGTGAATCTCCGTCATCCATCAAACTTTTTTTGTCAAAGTGATGTGGAAGAAGAAGCCACATGCTTTGATGAATTTCTGTGATCCTGGAATTGAAGAACAAATTTGAATTGTGAAGTAAACAAAACAAAATAACAACAACAAAAACAACAGCCAGAATAACTTTATAAATGTATTCTCTGTCATAATATGGAGAATGCAGTTTTATAGGGATATTAGCTGTGGGCTTGATAAAGTAACAGTTAGCCCTTGAATATGTAATATGCCATTCTTAAGGGTGTCCCTAAGCGCTCATTATTATTGTTTCTAGAGGTATGCAGATCTAGGCTTAAGTTTAAAGACCTATTTGAGATGTATATTGATGCATAAAGCACCTTGTAGCGGTTTACAAGGTGCTGTTGTGCATTCTTAATACAGCCTACCATACCAGAAACACCAATGGCTTTACACCCCATCCCAAGGCCGACGCAATAATCGTTAAAGTGTCTTGCTTAAGGGCACAAGTGACAAGACTGGGAATCAAACCCATACTCTACTGATCAGTAACACTAGCGCTTACTCCAGTGCACTTGACTGCTTGGCCACGACACTCAATTTATAGTTACAGAGCCTGAACAAATTTAACTTTGCTTCTTTAAATCTCAAAGCTCACTTGATAAGTTTTTTGAATTTTTAGGGAACCAACCCTCATAATTTTCTTTCCTTTAAATATTCTCATCTTGGACAAAATGTTCCTCAAGTAAGTCTCATTTCTTACGCTCTACAAATGAAAATTAAAGATCAAAGTAGTCCAGTTAACTTACATCTCTGCTTTGTGTCTTTGCCTTTGACTTGTGATGATGTCGATGGTGACCCTGATCAAAGAGAAATAAAGACCTTTAGTTGGTTTCATCAATTTGATTAAAACCAAACACAATTGCAGAAACTTAAGTGTGGTGCTGCATGCCAAACCAGGCACACAACCTGCTCAAACCTCAAAACTGAGACTAAGAGCTTGACTAATTTAGGCCTATAAGGTAATTTACTAACCTATACATGTATCGTAATCAGACATAACATCACATTGACACCAATGCTTCAGATGTCTCCCTTTTTAATACTATTTCACTATTTCAAAGTGCCAGATTTTGCTAAGCGTGTCACATATTCACAAGTTTTAACTCTTTGTTATCAATGTTTACCCATCATCAACTTGAAATGTTTTAGTTTTTGTTGACATGAAACTATAAAACAAAAGCAACCCAGCAATTAAACATGGAAGCAACCCAAACTAAAAGTAGATTAAAAGTAAGACGAAAACAACTTATCTTAAAAAACCAAAACAAAGCATTGGGAAAAAGTTATTTTAATAAAATATAGTGTTGGAAGGGTAAAGCTGGGTAGATATATTGTTTGACAAGATTTATTTACATTATCAATGCTTAAGGGCACATTTACATATCACAGTAAAAGAAAACTCCAACAAATTTGAAAGAACATCAACAAAGATTTAGCAGACTAATTAGCATTTACAGAAGACACAAAACGAGAAATACATTTATTCTTTTCATCTCCAACAAGAGCAAAAAGCTTATGTCAGAGATAAAGAAAGTTTTTACATGACGACTGTTTCCATTAGGAGTACCGCCGGTATACCAAGGGTACATGAATAATTCAATTGGGTAAACGTCAAATACAAACATATAAACTAGAGCATAATTAGGATCAATTTTTACAATGTGTACATATCCAAAATGGGTAAATTTCAAAAGGGATTTTACAAAAATTTAAAACCAGATTGGTATTTCCGCTTGGTAAATAAAAAAATTGTTATTAAATATAACAACAGCCCAAATGGGAATATCCCAAATAGGTACATCCAAAATGGGTACATTCTTAATGGGTACATCCCAAATGGGTACTTCCCAAATGGGTACATTCTTAATGGGTACATCCCAAATGGGTACTTCCCAAATGGGTACATTCTTAATAGGTACATCCCAAATGGGTACTTCCTTAAAGGGCTCAATATCCTAAATGGATATATCTTGAAAAAAAAACAGTCCATAAAAAAATACATTCCATGGGGGAAACTTACTTTGTGCTTTTCTCGAGAGGACTTATGAGGGGCATCAGGTAGTAACCCCATTATATCCTTGCTGACCACAACTGAACACAAAGTAGGGGAATGGGATTAGGAAAGGGGGCCAAAACAAAAACAAAAACAAAAACAGGGTCAATGTCACTGCACTTTGGAGAGAGTGGTAGTTTGGAAAACTCATGAACACTTTTGTTTTTACAGTTCTCATTTGATATCGTAAAATAATAGCGGACAGGAATTAAGCTTTCAGGAGTGAAGTTGTCAGATAAAACAAAATATTAGATTTTTTTGTTTTTTGTTTGAATTTTCATTTTCTTTATTTGAAAATGCAAGAGACACAAGCTGTGTATTTAATCCACAACACTTCTTGTCATGTACATTCAGTAAAATTTTACTTTGGTTATTTTGTGAGACTTTTTCAAAGCTGTTTTGACAATTTGTCCGTTTTATACCACTTTGTCGAGAGTACAATGAATAAGTGGAGCAGTTCAAGAAAGAACATTTTAAAAATTAGAAATGACAATGGAAACAAAAACGAAGGAAGTGCAAATGGATGACAATAGAAATCATAACCAGATTGGAAAAGACGTACACTAGGCTGGATTTGAAGCACACACAATACGGTAAATAAGGTTTTTATTATTGACGTGGGGTAAAATAAGGACAACACTTCACAAATCAAACATTTGTACATGAAATAGAGGGCAAAACTGTAGCAATGTCGTTCTACAAGGATCTACGTTGATAACGATACTGGGAAGCACTGCACACAAATTCACATCAAAATCATTCAAATAAATTCTACTGTCAATTGCACAGTTTTTCTTAAATTTAGGGCAAAATAGAATATCCTGATTTTGTTGTTACTATTACAATGAGCTTTTTTAACTCAAGACATTTGGTGTAAGTGTATGATGACAGTCACATGCCTCCCCCATCCCAACCCTTTCCCTTTCTCACTGTCCCTCTTATAACACCCCCTCCCCTCCCCCTAGATTGTTGGTTTAAATGTTTAGCAACCTTTGCACTCACTGGCTGTCTGTGGCTCTTAAGGAGTAGGTTTCAGGAACGCTTGGGTCCCCAATGAACAGGGGTAATAACATTGCACTTTAAGGCACTTTGAATGACATACTTCCCCCTTTCAACCTCCCCTTTTTACCCAACACTAAACTCCCTCATTTGCCCCACTCTCTACCCCACCCTACCCATGACACCCTTCCCTCTTCAACCTCACCTTTCACCCAATACTACACCTACCTCACCTACCCACTCTCTACTTCACCCTACCCATGACACCCTTCCCTCCCTCAACCCCCCCCCCCCTTCCACCCGACACTGGTAACTCCCTCACCTGCCCCACCCTACCCATGACCCCTTCCCTCCCTCAACCCCCCCCCCCCTTCCACCCGACACTGGTAACTCCCTCACCTGCCCCACCCTACCCATGACCCCTTCCCTCCCTCAACCACCCCTTCCCTCCCTCAACCCCCCCTTCCCTCCCTCAACCCCCCCTTCCACCCGACACTGGTAACTCCCTCACCTGCCCCACCCTACCCATGACCCCTTCCCTATTCCACCACTAGTTTTGTGGCAACTCTCCTACCTGAATTTGATATGGCGCTTGAGGCATTGCTAAGCATTGTAGTGTAGTAGTTACTTCCTGAGGCTTGTGTAGTCGAGGTACTAGACACACCCTTCAAGACGACGGTGTGTGTTGGGTCTGGTAGGACTTGCACATTGCCTTGTGGTATAGTTTGAATTGCTGAAACAATTACACACAGGAACAGTAGTTGTTTAAGTCACATCATACCTTCTACATCAAGCTTCATTTGTAATGACATTAATTTGAAATTAAATTTGTGAAATACCTTGAGCGATTTCAGGTGCTCCTTATCAATTTGTTTTATTATTATTTATCACAATGCTCTATGGGGGGGGGGGGGGGGGGGGGATGGTCATAAAAGGAAAATGGGATCAGTCATAAAGATAGTTGGGCTTCTCCCAAAGGCATGAAGGCAAATACGATACTTGATGGCTTGGCCATTGCAAAACCAAGTCTACAAAATATTAATCTCACAACTTTCTCATTGGATTCTCAATTAACTATCATCGCTGCGGCACATTTAACTTTGGAAAGATGACACTGGTATAACGCCAATCGAATAAATATTCTGTAATAAGAACCAAATTTAATATAAGAAAAAATACTGGTAGAGCTTCAGGAATAAGAACTGTATCACAAATCTGGACTTTCTTATGTGCTTAACAGCTTTTATGAAATTTGGCTTCCAACGCTTGTTAACGTCAATGAAAAGGGTTGCTTACTCTGTCCATAATGGTTCTGCTGTAAGCCAGTGAACTGAGCCGGGCCGTGGTGAATGATTGGACGCCTGGCTTGCTGGTTCCCAGCATAGGATCCTCCGCCACTCTTTGTGCTATAACTGGTGAACGGATTACCAGCCGAGGAGGCTGATGAAGATGACGCGACTGGAGGCTTGCTCACCCCCTGAGATAGAGGTTGAGCAATCTGAACAGACAAAGGGACAGACCAAAAAGAAAAAGCCAGATCAACATCGGTCTTTGGTTTGGTCGTGCTGTCAACTGCGCGCTATTTATTCAGTTTACGTTTTTAATTTTTAAGTGTACAGTTGGTGTTGTTATTTAAGAGTGATTAGACATAATACACTACTGGCAACTTTCTTTGAAGTGGAATCTCTGTCCAAACACTGCAACCAAAAAGGTGCAAAGTGCTTCAACTTTCTATATTTTCAATCCTTAAGATTGTTGCCAGTGGTGTATACTGCCTCAATAAATACATTTAAAGTGCCAACAATGTGGTTACTCATTATAGGAAATATTATGTTATATAAGATGCAGGATAAAAACTACTGTAGTGTTTTAGTTTTATATAAGATGCAGGATAAAAACTACTGTAGTGTTTTAGTTTTACAAAATGATGTCATAGTATTTCTGCCGAACCGAACCAAAGTTAAAAATGGTGATTGTTGGCTTCAGGAGGCCGGAAGGTATTGTGATCAGTGAGTTTCTTGTTATCAATGTATGTAGTTGGTTTTCCTGGTTTGTTAGTAAATGAGTCACATCTTAAGAAACATTGGAAATACTTGTTTACCGTCACTCCTCAGTAAGTATTATACAGTCACATCTTCACAACAACAAATTAGATTCTTCTGAACGTCTTGACGATTACAAATCATGGAAAACATGTGTCCATGAATCGTGCTTACACTAGTACTACATAAACCCTACAATTATCTTACAAATATTGATAAATACTAGATTTTATACTCCAAAATAAGACACCAAGTTTTCTCTTGGGTAAAATGTCACCTTGTGATTTCAATCAATTCTTTCCATGAAATAGTTCACTTTTGCAAAGGTGTGCTGGCAAGTTTAACAACCTGCACCAAAAAGGCAGGGAGTGTTTTTTTTTAAATACCATATAATTGCCTCAACTCAACAGATTAAGTTCATTAACATCGGCACTTTCTTGTTTATACATACAGCTTTACGACAATTATCTACGTTTACCCAAATATAAATAAAAAATAATTCTAGAGAAATAATAACAATAATACATCTACTTCAAAAATTAAGACCACTAGAAGTCGGGCTTAAATACTTCAAATTTTAAATCAAGGTTTTTCTACATTGTCAACATAAGCCTTTCTCAGGATTAGATTAATCATTCTTTTAATCAATAATTGTTTTTAACTTCTTTCAAACTTAAATATATTACTTGGAGATTGCTGGACAACTTCCCTAAGAATCAATCATTTTAATTAAAATCAACTTAGATGCAAAATCCTCCAAAAAAACTTTTCAAAAATAAATAAATCAATCAAATAAAAATGAAAACATTCACCTTAGAAAAAATCTTCACAGTTTTATCAATAACACTGGAGCTTAGCCCGTTTTACGTCAATGTTTAAAACAAAAACAATGAAGTCACCGTTTTGACCTGGGGTCAATGTTTTCACTGCTTTGACCTAGGGTCAATGATTAAACAAAGCTCTGCTCGGCAGAGTAACTTGCTAGGCATGTTTTCAGTTACTGACATTTTGAGTTAATAGTTTGATTTCTAAAATGGACTTCTGCCAACAAAATTGTAGAAAAAAGATGAAAAGGACGACTGGTGACTCCAACTCCCTTTTGTCAGTCCTACTACCCTAGTTAACTAAATGCAACCTTTCAAAGCACCTTCATTCGGCATATGTCAGCTGTTTTTGACAAAAATTATGTTGGCTTGCTGATCGGTTTCACAAATGTAAGATTGTTCATAGACTGGTTTGTTATCACAAGTGAAAATCTGCAACAAATATTTGTCTGTTCTTAAATGATGGCATCAGCAGATTAAGTAATTTCATTCCTGGATATCTAAGACAAAAAGGTGATCTCTGCAAGGTGTACATATTAGGAGGGTTTGAAGAAAAAGGAGGTTTAAAATGTAGCATGTCTGTTAAACTGAAGTGGTAGTTAGTCTCTTCAAATGATTGTTATCTTTATGAGCTTGTGTGTAAATCACAGACCAAAGTGTCTGATAAGACCTGAAAACAGGGTGTTCAAATCTGATGACATTTAGAAGCTGAGTTTACAAGGATCCTTAAGTATCAATAATCAATCCAAACCAATCAGCAACCAATTTGGTTATCAGTCACCAGATGCTGAATATGGAATAGACACAATCGGCGACTGCGTCACGTGACCCATAGTGGGTATAAAATGTAAACAAACCAAGCAAGCAAAGCGCAGTGTGAATGGAAACGGTGGGAAGCAGCCATGCGTTTCCATTCACACTGCGCCTTGCTTGCTTGGTTTGTTTACATTTTATACCCACTATGGGTCACGTGACGCAGTCGCCGATTGTGTCTATTGAAACATCATTTAAGGTGTTATATAGGATTGGTAGAGCTGAAAAAGTAGTCACAGACAGTGTTTATGTTGTGTGATCAACCATTTATATGAAATAACAAAACCTGTGAAAGTTTGGGCTTAATCCGTTGTGTGAGTCAGGAGAAAATACAGAAAAACCATGCACAATTTTCAGCATGTAAACACATTGTCCTTAATTGGTTGTAACAACCCAAATCAGATGTTGCATTTTTAAAGGTTTTCAGATGCAGTTTTCTCGAATAATATGACTTGATTTCAGAGGGAAATATTTCACAGAAATAAATGGCTCTAGTCTGAACTTCATAATCAGTAAGTTTTGAGACTAAAATTAAACAAAGATGTATCCTTACCAATCCTGTATAAAACCTTGGAACCAAAAGATAGTTTATCAATCGAGTTTATCAATCCAGTTTATCAATCCAGTTTATCAATCCAGTTTATCAATCCAGTTTATCAATCCAGTTCAAGCAACCACCACCCAGAAATAACAGCAAAGATTTGATGGTAGTAGTTTAAGGTTATAAAGAGTGAGTGTGAAATATTATTAGCATTGTATCAAAAGAATTCAAAATGGTCTCGGAATAAACCCATTTTAGATAGTAATCAAATAAAACAAGCATAAATCAATTCATGTATTTCATACTGTCGCCTTATTCTAATGAGTAACTGACAAGACATTTTAATATACAACTTTCTCAAGCTTCACCGAGGAGATCCCTCATAATATATCTGTTGGTTTATGCTTAGCGTGATCCCTCATAATATATCTGTTGGTTTATGCTTAGCGTGATCCCTCATAATATATCTGTTGGTTTATGCTTAGCGTGAAGACAGGATTTCAACACAGTCTTCAGCTTAACGTTAACGTTAGACAAAGGGATCTCTGTGTGTCATTTGGACACTGTTATCAATGTGGACATCCTACTTAAAGGGATCTCTGTGTGTCATTTGGACACTCTGTTATCAATGTGGACATCCTACTTAAAGGTTGTATATGTCAAGTTTTGTAAACGAACAGCTTGGACTGTTTGTAAATTTACAACAATTTCGGACACGTTCATTTTTAAACTGTGCCTAAATTAAACATCCCAATACCCAGGAACAAGTGTCAATCAAAATTATTCCCAGTAAAACCTCTACAAATAAGTAGTCCACATTTATATAGTTACCAGCAAAGGTTGCATGTTCGTTGAGAAATAAAAAGCAGTGACTAAGAGTGATACTATATGGGTTTTGAGGCATTGAAATGTGAGGTATCAACACATGTTCAGTTTGAAGTAACACCATGTGTACATCTACTGTGTTGTCCCAGTTAGTACTTACAAAACAGGACAGTTCTTTCAGAACTCAGTAGTCTTCTGAATGAGGCTCAAGTAGTCTGATCCCCCTTTTTGCATAAAGATAATTAGTAACAAAGATTCCTTGTGCATACAGGGTACAAGACAATGTGGTGTCTACTCGACGCCAATCTACAAATCTCAAGGACTAACCTGAGCTGTGATGAGTAAATCAAAATAACATTCCCTCCTAGAAAGAGTTCAACATGAACATTTAACACCACTTCAAATCCCCTTCATACAAAGGAAGGGCTTTCATTGGAATAAAACCAAACAACAAATACTAAAGACACCCTATAACACACAATTGGATTTATTCTCTTAAATACCCGTTCGAATGACCAGGCTCATTATTTCATTTTGACATCTTTTTTACCTGTTGTTGTTGTTGTTGTTGTTGTTGTTGTTGTTGTTGTTGTTGTTGTTGTTGTTGTGAGGAATGACCCTGTGTGGAGTGACCCTGTGTGGAGTGACCCTGTGTGGAGTGACCATCTCGGTTGGCAAGACGGCTCAAGATGCTGCGTTCAGACATCTGTAGTCGAGCAACGACAGGAGGGATACGTGAGAGGGTGGCAGGTAGACGAGCCACGTCAGATTTCATATCACTCAGGAGTTCCTCCAGTTGATTCAACACTGTAACAAAGATATGAACAAAGAATATCAGAGAAGTGGACAATTTTTAACGATAAATTGCACAAGTAACTTCTCTAAATTTAAGTTAAATCTTTCACCAAGAACATGGAACCATTTAAAGGGTATCCCCCCCCCCCCCCCCCCCCCCCCCCCCAGCAAGCACTGCAATCCACAAAGGTTATCAAAGATTTGTAAAATTCAAGTTTAAAACTAAATGTGTAAATTCGTTGTCATACATATAGATCCTAAAGTAGATCTTCAGATGCAGGCTAACTTGGACTCAGAAGAACATTTTCTAATTTTTTAACACAAAGGAGACCACTTGATGCCGGCTGGAGTCAGCAAAACTTTTCTAAAGTAAATATCAGTGGACGTTTATAACATTTCAGAATTTGTGAATGACTCTTTCGGTTGTGATCGGTTGAACGGTTGACGTATATTTACGCCCCTGGCCATTCCACTATGTAGCATACAAAGGCATGTACGTGCTACTCTCTGTTAGGTCAGGGTTTCAATTATTTATTTATTTATTTATTTATTTATTTATTTGTTTCCAAGCAGCACACCAACAATACATACAAAGAACTACAAATATAAATGTTATTACAGAGAACAAGCCTCAGGATAACCAAAAGGCCAAAATAATGACAATCTAAAGTCTGCGCAGACAATAAAGTACAATAGGAATAAATACATAAACAAATTAAAAAGTTATACAAAAAATATACATAGAAAATCATTAAAATTTCACTAAAATACACATTGTGACAATGATATTCTCAACAACAAAAATTATTTCAGAAGTTTCCAAAAAATTCTGGTGGAAAAAAATACCGCACAGAGGACTGGTAAAGACTTTTTTTAAGACTGTCAGGAATTGGTTAAACTTTTTAAAGTTATCATCAATCTAAATTGCTTTTATGTAACAATCAACTGGTGTACAACTAAGCCTCACCTTTATGCAAGACAGCATTAGCTGGCTTATTACCAGCAAGTGACTCTTTAGACAGGTGTTGATGACTCTCTGCTAGACACTCTACTTCAGCAAAGCGAGCATTGAGGGCCATCGCTGGATGATTAGGATCCTGTGTTAGATTGAGGTAGGCTGCACGACGGAGTTGCTCTTCAATAACTAAGCCTTGCTCCAGAAGCTGCAAAATAAACATTAAAGTTAAGAATTACAATGAACATCTTAATAACAGAAGAACCTGCAGAGACATTTTATCAAGCAAGGAAGTCACACACTTCTTCTTGTGTAGAGTCTTATTCGCTCAAAGGTTTAAGTTTTGTCAAATGTGGAAGAGAAAATGATGAAATTTTCAACATGTTAACTTAGTGACAGGACATGGCTTAAATGATTGTGGAAGTCACATGCTGCAGTGGCTTCAGGTGTTATAGACAAGGTCAAGTTGGTGTTGGTAGACAATTTAGTCAGTCTAGTAAATGCTTCCAGGGGACTCTAGAATTTCAAGTTGTTATACCATAAAGACTCTCCACTGACCTTGAACCTTCTAGCAAGAAACTTATTCTTGATTTCGAGGTAGTTTCCTTTGCCCAGATCCACCTTGAAGGGCTCATTGATGATTGCATAACACAGGTCATTCTGAATGTCCTGCCACCTACCATAGCCGTGTCTGGTGGTGATAGTGGTTAAGGATGTAAACCTATTTCAAACATCAGCAGTTGTTCAACAAGGTATCAATCATTGCATTGATACATTGCTTCATCCCCTGTCAGCCATAGATGGTACATGTGAAATGTCATCTCCCCATGAAATTCTGTAAACTCTTTTGTCTTGAACTTTTCCTTCACTTTGCTAAGCGCCTCGACATAGGCAACTAGGATGATGGTGCTCTACAAATGCCTGATGATTGATGATTGATATTTTAGTTGGCAACCTCATTCTGGTAAGCATAATATTGTTGTACTTAGCTATTTTTTGTGCTTAAGCAATTCTATGAAATTGGGCCCAAGACCCGATTGCATAAAGATGTTAAGCAGAAAAACTGCTTAATAAATGTCTTTGCTAAGCAAAAAAATAGTTGAGAACTAGTTGCAAAAATGCACACTTTATGAAAGGATTAGGGCACAATTTCATGGCTCTGCTTATCGTAAGCAAAGAATTGGCGCTTACGGAAGCAGGGAATTCCACACTTACGTCAAGCGTATTTCACGGGTTAGCAGGGAATTTTTGCTTGTGCGCGTGCATTGTCCACGTTCCTAGGCATTATAGGCTTACACAGCTAGCGCAGAAATTCGGCGATAGCTCGGTAAGCAGAGAATGGTGATTGCAAGCGCAGAATTAGGCGGTAAGCAGAGCCATGAAATTGGGCCCAGTATAATGTGTCTGTGCTTAGCAAGTTTTAGTACTTACAGGCTTAAACAAAATTAGACCCTGGTTTAAAACTACAAAAGACAAAATAATCCAAATATTTTTTGTTATTAAAAAGGATACTTGACAATGCCACTGAGTAGCCAGAAATCATGTCTACGATGCCAGATTTCACTAGCTCTCTCCCCAACACTCTTAGCTGCTCTCTCTTCATTCAACCATAGTGTATGGAGTTCAGTAAAGCCACCATCTGCAATGTTGAACACAAACAGACGCTTCTCTTTCTTCTCTACCTTCTTCACATCTTCCTTCTTGTCTGATTTCTTTGTCTCATCCTTGACTTCTGTCACTTCCTCTACATCGTTGTCTTCCTCTTTCTCAGTTTTACTGTCTTTCTTAACATCTGAGGCATCTTTTGTGTCCTCTTTAGTATCTTTGTCGTCAGCATCCTTTACTTTCTCATCCTTGATGTCATCTTTTGTTTCTTCACTCATTTCCTTCTTGTCTGCTTCTGAACTCTTTTCCTCCTTCTCTGCGTCTTCCTTTACCTCGCTAGCATCTTCCTTTTCTTCACCCTCATCTTTAGAGATCACCTTCTCCTTGTCTTCTTCTCTTTTCTCCCCATTCAGTTTCTCATCCTCTTTAATCTTCTCATTGGGTTCATCTTCCTTCTCTTCTTCCTCCCCTCCTTCCTTCTCTATTTCCTTCTCTCCTTCTTCTGATGCTTTCTCCGTGACCTTTTCTTCTTGTTTCTCTTCCGTGGCATCATCTTGGTCTGTCTCCATCTTCTCCTCATCTTTGTTCTTTGGGTTTTCTTCTTCCTTGGGCTCTTTGTTATTTGCATCTTCATCTTCCGTGGGCTTTTTGTTCTTTGCATCCTCATCTTCAGTGGGCTCTGTCAAGACGGATAGTATTCCCAAAGTGATTAAAGGCAAAACTCCATGTTAAATGAGCCATACTGTTGTCAGGCTGGCCATTTGTAACAAACATTCATAGATACCTGAGACAGTTTATCCATTTTGATTGGTCAAGAGGCCAGAACCCTGCCTGTTTTAAACGGCCAATGAAGACCTTAAACCACTCTATTATTCTCTTATTAAGTCATTTTAAGGAACTTTATACATCTCTTGTTTTGAACCAACCTTTCTCTTCTGTGTTTAGCTTCTTATCTGATGGCTCCTTCTCCTCTACAGCTTCTTCTTCTTCTTTGTCAGCTTTCTTATCTCCATCCTCTTCTTTCTTGTCAACTTCCATTGGTTCATCTGCATCCTTCTCAATCTTTTTCTCCTGGTAGAAAATAAAAAACAATCTTAAGTCCCTGAGTTTCTCAGTTAAGTAGGGTCTCTTTTTTAATAAAAACATGACATGTTGACAATAATATATATGCACCTCGTTTTCAGAGTTGACAATAACCTCTTCCAAGAAAAGAGGAAAAAATCAAATTTGGAAATTGATTAAAAACATTGGATAAACAACTATTATAATTTATCATAAAAATTCCTATTGTAAGGAATGCATCAATCATTCTTGATAATTTCTTAGAATAATAAAATATAATAATAATTATATTTATATAGCGCAATATGGATCACAGATCCCTTGATGCACTTTACAATTTAAAACAAAGTTATAATACAAAGATTCACAAGAGACAACGATCACCAAACCAAATGTATACAACGATCACCAAACCAAATGTATACAACGATCACTGTCAAGGAAAAAAAACCTAAACTTGAGAACATGCGGGCCCCATAAGTAGAAACATGGCTGGAAACACATATACAAGGCAACATTATAAAAATACATGAAACAATAAACTAGACGACCAGGAAAAGTTACACATCCAGAAATTCAACGAACAAGACTTAATGAAAAACACCTCAGCAGATAAAATGCAACACACCAATAATAGTATTAGCAATATTAGAAATTAAGTAACACATTAAATAAACACATCAGTAATGACTTAAAACACAAGACCTGCTGTATAAATGTTTTAAAATATAGTATAACAACACTGACGACATACATCTGTACTTATAAACAAATCAAAAGTTACACATCAAGAAATACAACAAACACTACTCAAAACGTAGAACCCCTCCATACAAAAACTAATCACACATACCTCTTCATCTGGTTTTGTTTCAGCATCGTCTTCAGTAGCTGTGGCCTTCTTGGTCTCAGAAGCTGCTGCATCTTTCTCCTTCTCCTCAACCACACTGTCAAGGTCCTCCTGCTTAGAGTCTACAGTGGTAGCTGGCGATGCAGCAGTACCTGGTGTGGGAACCGGGGAATCAGTGCTACCAGGGGTTGGAGCTGGGGAGGCTGTCCGAGAAGACTTGCGGGAATCTGATTTGAAGTTGTCCATGACGGTGGAGGGGTTAGGGACGAGCTCAGGAACACTGATGTTGCCGTTAATGGGCTCAAATTCCAGCACCTAGAATGATGAATAAAGAAGTTTTAGTCTTTACAGAAATGATGTAGACCCCTTGCAAATGAGTTCACAAGCTCAGAACAGCGCCCTCACTGAGGTAAAAGGAAGACCTATCATTGGCCGAGAGTTGACCTCGGTGATGACGGCCAATGCAGGGGGTCTATTGGGATATAGCATCAAGTGGAAAATCAACTAATCCAATTTGAATTTAGTATGGAAAACATCATTGTGCAGCAGGGAAATGAGGCAATCATGCAACAAAGGTTGTATCTTTCTTTACAAATGTCTGGTCACTGCGTAATTGAGATTTCCATGCTGGAGAAGAAACTCAACATAAAATATGATCAGGAGTTTACTGTATGTCTGCATTCATGGCTTCACATCCATTAGGTATTGGATAATAGCCGTACTGTAACAGACTAAACAACCACACTCTCAGATGTCTGCATTCATGGCTTCACATCCATTAGGTATTGGATAATAGCCGTACTGTAACAGACTAACAGCCACACTCTCAGATGTCTGCATTCATGGCTTCACATCCATTAGGTATTGGATAATAGCCGTACTGTAACAGACTAAACAACCACACTCAAAGATATTGATCCTACTTTCAACCCCCCCCCCCCCCAACACACGCGCACACACACACACACCCCTCCCTGACCTGAAGGAGCCATGTTTCTATTCATCTGTTTTACCTTTTTGCGTATGAGACTCATCACTCCGATACGGGTTAGTACGTGTTGTCTTGACAACCCCTCCCTTGGAACTCCATCAGCGAATGTATCAGCCCCATCGGACCCCGGCTCACAAAGATGACGCATGAAGAGCGCAACGTACGCCCTGATGAGATAACAAATAGCATCTTTACATAAACCAATTTACAGAAATGAAACAATGTGGTCATAATAATAACAACAAGGTCATATACAGAGCATTTTACAATAATGCATCAATGCACTTTACATTAGTGCCCTGGTCATTGGGCCAATCATTTCTGTAATTATTTCTCAGCTCCCTGGGGAGTATACAGCTGCAGTGGCGCTCCAAAGGCTTTTTCAAACACAATATCGACCACTACCCTCATAGGTACCCATTTATACTCCTGGGTGAAGAGAAGCAATTATAGTAAAGCATCTTGCTCAAGGACACAAGCGTCATGACCGGGACTCAAACCCACACCCTGTTGACTTGATACCAGAACTTGAACTTGTAGCGTGTCATGGCCGAGTGGTTTAGATCATCGGATTCAAGTTCTGGTGGCTTAGTCATCGGGGTGTGGGGTCGAGTCCCGGTCATGACGCTTGTGTCCTTGAGCAAGACACTTTGCTATAATTGCTTCTCCTCAAGCCAGGGGTATAAATGGGTCCCTGCAAGGGTAGAGGTTGATATTGTGTTTGAAAAAGCCTTCGGAGCGCCACGGCAGCCCAGGGCTGTATACTCCCCAGGGAGCTGAGAAAGATTAAAGGAATGTTATTGGCCCAATGACCAGGGCACTAATGTAAAGCGCATTGATACGTTATTGTAAAATGCGCTATATAAGAACTAGTTATTATTATTATTATTAATGCGCTAAACCGCTCGGCCATGTCACGCCACAGTGTTCTGCTTAAATTTCATATCCATGAGGGGTGTACTTACTTGAAGTGCTTCTCCGGTTTACCGCGTAGATCACGAACCAACCACTGGGAATTGTAGGGATCTTGTGGAGGCATTCCCCATCGCATTATGGCATTCAAGAATGCCTTACGCTGGCGAGTGTTGAAACCAAGAACCTACAAAACAACAAGATTTCAATTCAAATCCAACTGTTCACATCTTTGTCCATTTCTATAAGTGTAGATTTGTTGAGGTTTGTCGGCCCTGGGCTCGAGTTCACAAAGTACTTAGATTCATCTTAAGATGGGTCATCAGTATTACCATAGTGATTTGCATTGTGACATCACCATTGACTTTGCAGTTTGAGATTGTTTCGCACTTAAGCTCAATCTTAGCTCTTTGTGAAATCGAGCCGTGGAGCTCAACATGATGGGGACACAATCCAGACACTTAGGTGTGTCTTGAGTTGTGATGATACTCAAGTGTCTGGTCACTGCGTAACTGAACTTTTCATGATGAAAAGTCAACTTAAATAACGACCAAAGATTAATGTGTGTCTGAATACATGGCGTATCATCCATTACACTGGATGATAGCTGTGCGAGAACAGACAATCTAGACCATTCCAAATGGGCTCTTTTCAGCGGGTACCCTTGGTGGTCTAGTGGTAAGACATCTGCTTCAGAATGAAGGTGGTCCTGGGTTTGAATCCTAGCAGAGTAATATATGTTTTTCCCAGGACTCAGGAAAGTACAGATAAAATAGGGCTTATCCTCATCAGTGAAAGGTAAAACAAAATGATATCCAACATGAAGAGTTTTATGGGTTAATGATGATCAAAATTCAGGCCTTAGTCTTACCTCAAGGCCTTAGTCTTACCTCAAGGCCTTAGTCTTACCTCAAGGCCTTAGTCTTACCTCAAGGCCTTAGTCTTACCTCAAGGCCTTAGTCTTACCTCAAGGCCTTAGTCTTACCTCAAGGCCTTAGTCTTACCTCAAGGCCTTAGTCTTACCTCAAGGCCTTAGTCTTACCTCAAGGCCTTAGTCTTACCTCAAGGCCTTAGTCTTACCTCAAGGCCTTAGTCTTACCTCAAGGCCTTAGTCTTACCTCAAGGCCTTAGTCTTACCTCAAGGCCTTAGTCTTACCTCAAGGCCTTAGTCTTACCTCAAGGCCTTAGTCTTACCTCAAGGCCTTAGTCTTACCTCAAGGCCTTAGTCTTACCTCAAGGCCTTAGTCTTACCTCAAGGCCTTAGTCTTACCTCAAGGCCTTAGTCTTACCTCAAGGCCTTAGTCTTACCTCAATTGAACCAGCAACTCTTGCAAGGAGAGGTGGCAGCTTGTCCCTGTCTCTACGTCTTGGACGTACTAAATTAATAATGAGAAGAAACAAATCAAAGTGTCCGGGTCAATTACAGTTAAAATTATACAGTTTACTTCTGCTTCATAAGAATTGCCACAAGGAAGCAAGGAAAAATATCTTATGATTTTGCTTCACTTTTCTGTACAATCTTAAATCAATAAAGTGTTCTTATAATCATTCCAGAAATAGACAAAGACAGATTTATTCGGTTGGCATTTCCTAAGTATGCGTCAAGTATAAACCATGACTCATGACATGTAAAAAATATCAAACATCAGAAATGAAGCTTAATTTTGTCTGGCAGACTCACATTCTGATTTCTCATCAAAGTCTTCATCATCTTCTTCGTTGTCCGAGTGTGAGTAATCGCTGTAATTGTCATTCATCTTGCTGTCCCAACCTAAAGGAAACCAAAATACCCATGCATTTTTAATCACGGAAATGAAGGAGTTGTTACCATCAATACAAATAGAATGAAACCAATAAAAACCATATCAAAAACTGGTACCAAATCATCATGTTTACATTGATAAAAACAATACATAAAAAATAGCAACAATAGATCAAGCTTCATGGTAGGTAGTCAACTAAAGACCCTCAACTTTCCCTCTTGAATATCTTCCTTTGTGGTACAAGACACCTGTACAAAGAAAGGTGTTTTTATCTTATGAAAAACTTCATGGGTACCACAACAATGACCAATGGTACAGAGGAAATGGCCCCCTCTTCCTCTGCTAGTATTACAACCTTTTCAACAGGGAGATCAGACTGCTTTTCTGCAAAGTAGCGGACAAAAACACAGACCAATCCCTGAAGACTGTTTCCCCAAATCATTGTCTAACATTTTGGGGTGAGATTTTTGGATTGTAAATACCCTTTCCTCTCATTCCACCTGATTCATCCTGTCCAGCATCGTTATAGTTGACTTGCTTGCGGACACGTTTCCCTTTGCCCAGGGTGCGAGCAAGGTCTTCCTGTTGCTGTTCATAGTGGTGCCGTAGGAGCTTCTCCCAGTAGGCAGGGTCTGAAGGCTCCAATTCCTGCTTGATGACTTCCGTCTCAACTTCCGGCTAGTGGGGAAAAATGGCAAAGTGAAAATTTAAGGGCTTTGGCATTTCTCAAAAATTTTGAAAAATAGAGAAACTATTGACAGTTTTTTAAATCAGTAATTTCTCAATGGTTCTTGCTTGTCACATTTCAAAAAGGAGCTATTTTCAGACCATTTGGGAAAGGAAAACATATGCATTCTGGGCAAAAAGAGTTCTGAATATGTATCTGGCTGGCTGTATTTTCAATTTGTTGTTGTCAAGGTTAGCAGCTGGAACTTGGATAGAGTGACTATATCCCCAAAGTTTGTCTCAATGGTATGTGGTAGAGTAAATGTCTGGCCAAGCCTTTATTAGGACACCAATATCTCTTAGTATTCCAACCTAACTATGGCCAGTTTGTAGTCTATGTCCAAACTAATATCCAAATGTAAACAGGGATATACATTCAGATTCAAAAATTAGTAGGACAATATTGCACAGAGAAAAGATTCAATATAGGAGTACGTTGATGTGGAGATGGGATGGGTAGTTGCACTCAAGCTCTGGTGTTTCCGATCAGCAGAGTGTGGGTTCAATATAGGAGTACGTTGATGTGGAGATGGGATGGGTAGTTGCACTCAAGCTCTGGTGTTTCCGATCAGCAGAGTGTGGGTTCAATATAGGAGTACGTTGATGTGGAGATGGGATGGGTAGTTGCACTCAAGCTCTGGTGTTTCCGATCAGCAGAGTGTGGGTTCAGGTGTCGGTCTTTACACTTAACCATTATTGCTTCGTCTTTCAGATGGGGCATATGATCCGCATCTTAGGTGCATATATTAAAGCTAGCATCTTATCTTACCTCTTCCTCCTCTTCTTCTTCCTCCTTAATGACATAACTAGCCACCTTGAAGGAGTTGAGGTAATCATCAGCCATGTCTTTCTGTTCAATACCCTCCTTGGTACGATCAAGGAGCTCATTAACGGACCGATCATCCCATGTGATTGTTCCCTCATTGCCATCATCTGATTCATTCAACAAATAAAACAAACACATCAGAAAATCCAGTTCATTTCAATCAGGCATGATATTTGTTCCTTGTGTAAGAAATAGGAACATTTTATTGAGTACAAGGCCTGATCTACATATGCACATTGTGTAGGCTTTAATAGACTTGTTAGGTAATTTAATAAAATTAAATAAAAACAATTTCCGGAGCAATAAAAAAGTTGGAAATAAGACTTAACCAGGAAGAATATCATGCCTGTTTAATGTAGACATAATAATACTGCATATGAATGAAACAATTTTAGACACAGCTTTGGCCGTTGAATAGGATCTTTCAGCAATTCAGCTTTAGCCACTACTAAAAGGCTTGACATGTCCCAAGACTGATGGTAAAGTAGTCTGGTGGCATTTTCAAATGTCAAAAATGCAGTCAGGAAATGCTAGGAACATGACAAAAGATGGCGTGAGTTCTCACCTTGTTTGAGTTCATCTTTGAAGAGTTCATCCGTACCAAACTTGAGAATGTCATCCAGTTCTTTCTTAGACATGGCTCCCTTGGCTGCAGATCCAAGACCTGGTCTAACCACAAGATGAGTCAACATCATCTTCTTCTTGGCAACCTGATTTAAGAAAAGCACAAGATGGTTTATTCCCTTAGTCTTTGTTTTATAGCTCATCTAACATTTTCAATGTTTGTCGTGAAAACAAAAAACAATCAGCTGTTGTCAGATTAATCAATTCTCCCGAGAAAAGATTCATTTATCTTTTCAGATTCATTAATTCAACAAATTAAAAAAGAAAATCAACAAAATGAAACTGATTAAATTCACCCTGACCCTCCTTCCCTAACACACCAACAAACGTTTTATTGTTGTTGTTATTGTTGTTTTTCTTTTTGCTCACCTGTGTGATTCTTTCCTCCACCGAGAACCTAGTGACGAATCGATAGATCATGACCTTTTTACATTGACCAATACGATGAGCTCTACTAAAAGCTTGAATGTCATTATGAGGATTCCAATCCGAATCAAAGATGACCACTGTGTCTGCTGTGGCTAAATTAATACCCAGACCACCAGCTCTTGTAGATAGTAGAAAAACAAACTGCTCAGCTCCAGGTGCTGTCAAGACAAAATAATAATCACAAACTCATTATTGAAATGAGTCTAAGAGCTTTAGTACAAGACACTTTTAAGGATTTCTGGATTACATCAAATGCAGTATACATTAAGATGCCTCAAGCCCCGTCAAGGCTCTACCTTCTTCCTTCTCTGGCACCCAAGCCAGACTGAGACACTTCCCCCACTCTCCCATATAAGCCACAGACCCAGTTGGAATCCAACAGTCTCTGAAAAGACTATACAGTCTGAAGAAACGTTGAGTTCACCGATTCCTTTTGGAACCACACATACTCAGAAGAGAGATTTAACCACATGATGCCTCGTCTTACCATTAAATCTGTCAATGGCTTCTTGGCGCAGGCTACCGGTGACACCTCCATCAATTCGCTCATATTTATAACCGGTTCCCTCCAGGTAGTCTTCCAGAATATCCAACATTTTTGTCATCTGTATCATCAGTCACAAGAACAACATCTTAGAATCAATCTATTTCCATGTTTGAAAAGAATCCTTTCATTTCGTTTTTATGCAACTAAAGACAGCCCAAAGTGTCGTTTTTTTAAAGCAAAAGAAAAGATCATATCATGGGGTCATTGCAAAAGATGCTGTATCTTGATTTTGCAACGTTGTATCAAGCCAAAAAAAATGCTCCATGCAACAACGCCCTATCTCGGCACATACTTGTTTTGTGTGTACATCTGGGCTATTTTAAGCAAGACACAATGTTAAGACAATTTGAAACCCACGCAAAACATTATTGCTATTCTAGAAGAACGTTTTTGCATTGAAATAAGGATATTGGCTTTTAGTTTATTGATAAATCTAGACTAAAATGTTCATTGTTATCATCGTCCTTCAAAATCACAAACATCTAGAAACAAACACACAGTAATTTGTTAGTTGGGCATTAAGAGACGGGCAAATAATAAAGAAATCAGTTAAGAACTCTCCGCAAAGAGGTAAATGCTTTAAAACTCAACAAAGCATCTTTCATCCCCAAATAAACCTGTCCCATAAGCTCTTAAAAATAAAAATCCCAACCACTTATACTGTGCCTACTCCCCCCCCCCCCCCCCCTACTCCATCCAGTTACCTTTCTAATTCAGTCACATACGTACCTGAGAGAATATAAGAACTCTATGGTTGTCCTCTTTCAGTTTCTCCAGCATAGACTGCAGAAGGATGAGTTTCCCACAAGCCTTAACGAGAGCTTTGGGCTCAAACGCACCGTTTGCCATTCGCAAAGCTTCCTGTGAATGCATTAATACGGGAAAATATAACGAGTTAGGAACAGTGATATCTTAAGGTATGGGTTGACAGATCTTTACACGTATGCCTGTTCAACTAATGACTTAAGTCCAGTGAATGCAGCCACAACATTGTATCCTGTTTACATTCAGACAGAGTACCATAACCTCAAGGAAGGCACCTCTTTGGGCAGGCAGGTAGCAGATACAAGGATAGTAACATGAAGTTTACTAGGAAGGTGAGACTGTAGGAAGATGTTTCTGTGGGCACATTGATGAACCATCTTACAGAGCACAAGACAATTTACAAGCAACCAGTTCCAACCAATCTCAAACACAACAAACATTTGCAGTTTTATTTTGACATTTAATTCTCAGGAAAATTCAGTCACTGATGAAGAACTCGGTGTTTTTTACTCAAGTGTTCCTGTTGTATTCTGTGCAGTTGGTTGACTCAAACTTGCTCCTAAGATGTGCCTTGCGTGGCATGACCCTCAGAAGGCAAGGATACTAATGAAGACACTTACCATCGCAGCTGTTGGGAATAAGTAAGGATGATTGCAGCATTTCTTCAGATCCATCATGACGTTGAGGAGAGAGACATGATTCCCACCACCCTTGGTATTCAACGCTTCAAAATTCCTGGTCAGAATGTACTTGTAGTATTTCCTGCAATAGTAGAGTTTTTTCTTAAATAATATTCACAGAGTAATAACAAATTGTTTTGTAAATTGAAGTATGTTAACAATGATTTTAGCATTGGCTCTGACTGACAGCAAGTGATTTTGAAAGCATGGGGTTTGACCGCAACCAAAACAAAAGGCCTTTTTAAAGATGCTGAAATAATAACACTTAAATCTGTTAATGAGAAACCAAATCAGTATGGAATTTGAAACCTACTTCTGCATGGGACTGAGGTCAACTCTGACAATGAATTCACTCTTGGAAGGAATTCCTTTCAGGACATCTGCCTTGAGACGTCTGAGCATGTGAGGACCCAACATATCATGGAGCTTCTTAATCTGATCCTCTTTGGAGATATCCTCAAACTCATCCAAGAAAACCTGCAGATTACTGTGGATTAAACAGATCAAGTTATACCAGGGTTAGTCGTTAATACATTCAGTGACTAGCTAGCAAGATTTGTTGGTGGTTTGTCCTTAATCTTTAAGTGTCCTTTCTTCCTTTAGTATGGAATTTGAATTTTAAGATTATATTATAAACAGTTTGTGAAGCTAGTGGTTTACATGTACATGTAGATATGAATGAACCAACCAGACCACTGTTCATTGCTATTATCAGTATGAAATATCTACCTCAGCAGGTGGTGCTAAACATTAATATGAAAACTACAAACTTGAGGTACAGGTCCAGCGATCATGTTCAAATCTTTCTGTCTTTAAAACTTACGAGAATTCTTCTTGGCTCATGAAGTTAAGTAAATGAAACAACTCTTCTAGATTGTTCTGCAGCGGGGTACCGGTCAGAAGCAGCTTGTGCCCAATGCTGTACTGAGTCAGAATCCTGAAGAACTAAACAGGGAAAACACAAAATAAGATCATCAGTCACTCATTTTGTATTATTAACCGTCCCCCTCCCACCTTTGAACTGGGCTAGATAGGCAAGTCATCATCATTTAAACACTTCAGCATCAACATAATACATTTCACCATTTTTAAAAGTTAAGTGACCATAAAAAAATGCTGCGCCTGGCTACGGCGATTGGCTTAAGCAACAACATTGAAGGATAGGACTTTTTGGTGATCGGAGCCAAAGCCATTAATTCAAACAAAGCCTAAGGAAGTGTCCAAATTGGCAGCTACATCTACGGCTACATTTCCGCGTCATCATGCGTTGATAAATGTCCCTAGCAACACCCTTAGCAACTGTCCTAGCCATAGCCGTAGCTGTAGCCGCCAATTTGGATACGGCCCAACAATATCAAGGACCATCTAGCACCAGTCATTTGGGTTTTGGAATGAACAGGGAACATTTTTAATGATTCCTCAAAACACAACAAAAAACTATCCAGATAAAAAGCTGATAAGATCTTGAAGACATACCTTAGACTGGTTATTCTTGAGTCTGTGAGCCTCATCTACCACCAAGACATCCCAGTCTACAGATTGCAGGGTAGTATTATCAATTGTGATCAGCTCGTATGACGTAAGGAGGACATGAAATTTAACAACACAATCTTTCTTCATCTTGTGGGCTTTCTTGCCTCCGCGTACTGCATCTTCATCAAAGGAAAATTCATGCTCTCTGCAAATAATCACAACTTGTTTGTAAAGAAACGAACAGTTCAGTGCAGACAGGCAGTTACAAGAAGTAATTTCAAGACAAGAAGTAATTTCAAGAACAAAAGGGTTTTGTATTTCTTTTTGAACTAAAAAATAAAAAAATAAAAATAAAAGAGGAAATGAGCTGAAAATATGTAAGCTTGAAACACTGGATGTTGTAAGAGAGAAGAGTTAGTATTTTATGAGCACCGTCCATGTTGAACTGAGAACATCAGGTGATCTTCAGCTTAGTGTCCAACTTTCTAAATGAGAGTATTTATAGAACATTCATTTGGGACACCATTTAAAGATGCACATGATTTGAGAACAGTAAGTGATTCCAACAAACGCTCCAAACATTTCAAAATTCTAGAATCACCCCTCCCTGGGTACTCACAGAGACTGTTCATAAAAACTTAAAACTGATTTTCTTTTTTTAAATAGTGTAAAAAAAGAAGTCAAACCTGATGGTAGCTCGGCTGTCCTTGTCCCCACAGTATGTCACCACGTAGAAGTCTGGTGCCCAGAATTCAAACTCTCTCTCCCAATTGATGATGGTTGAAAGAGGTGCACTGATCAGGAAAGGTCCCTTACTCAAACCCTGTCAGTGAATATAACAATCGTGAAGAGTTAGAAATAAAATTTTATCAATGACAAATTAGACAAACATGGACAATTTAATAAAAACTTAAGCTGAGAAATTGAAAGATAGAGGTACTTTGCAATAATTAAGATGATATTTGTATTTGAGGTTCAGTATGAGGCAATAAAAAAAAACACTTGATATTACGCCCATGTTTAGTCATTTATAGCATTGCATCCAATCAATTGAACAAACAATGCTCCTTGCCAATACTCGTCTACAAAAACAAATACATATAGGGCTTATCAAGCAATTTGTTTCAAACTTCTAAATGAAATTAGTAAAACTTGCAAGACTTTGTTCATCATTTTATTCTCCGTCTAGTTTCTTCTGATTTAACCTTTTACCATTAAAGCAGAAACAATAAATGCTTCATTAAAAAACACCATGAAGTAATTTACTCTGAGTCGTCTCAACCAGCCGGTCGCAGGATTAGTTTTTGTCCACATACCTCTTTGTAGAGGGAGTACAATAAGGCAATTGTCTGTATAGTCTTGCCTAGACCCATCTCATCAGCCAGGATACAGCTGAGCCGATGTGCCCAAGAGTATCGTAACCAGTTCAATCCTTCTAGCTGGTAGTCATGCAGATTACCACCACAGGCTGTGATGAATGCCGGCTGTTCTTCATACTTCTTCTTCGGCTATTAGAAAAAGGGAAAAATTGTCTAATTAATATTCTTTCTAATTTGTCTTTGATGGTCTTGCAGTTTAGTTTTGAGTGAAGGGTGTCTGAGACCAACTAACCCATGACAGATTAGTGCATTAAACATTTATCATGGTACCATTCTTTGACATGTTCCCCGACTCCAAGAGCGATAATAAATACTGATTTTCTTGAAATCAGTAAAGGGTCAGACTATTTTGCCTTCCTAACCTCAGTTTGATTACATTGCTTTGGGTGTTAAGTGCAATTGAGCCATACAGGAACAAGCAGCTAGCAGTGAAGGGTTCTGTTAATCCTAGAAGCATCTTGGTATGTGTGTCAAGACAAACACAAACCCTAACCCAGGCCTGAATAATAAATCATCACAATTGCCTCTTGCTTGTGATGTGGTGCCTGTTTGAAGATTCAGTAGATTCTTTTACTCTTTCAAGAACAAATTTTGTGTTGACCAAAGCCGAGTAGTCTTTCCTTTATCTGACCCAGAAGCTGCTCAAGTCTTGACCCTTGAGCAGACACTTGGCCCTCTAACATCAACGCACAATGTGTATGCTAAAGTGCCAATGTTTCTTACTTATTGGTCTTCCTTATTTAGTCTGCAGAACAAATAAGATGGGTACATTTCCCTTCTGTTGCAGATGCACATCAATTCAATCAGTTAATTCTCTTCCATATACACAGTTATAAATCAAGTCAAAAACACTCACCAATCAAATATTCACATTAAAAAATATATATTCCACAGCACTATTTTCAGGCAAAAGAATTCTTTAACACTGAAGTTAAAAACCAAAAGACACTGCAGCATTTTACATTGAAAGGAAGTACAACAACATAACTCAACATAATGGAAAGAAATTGTTTAAAAAGCTACAATATCACATTATAAATTGAGGCCTTTGTCATCATCACACAAGGAAACTAAATAAACATTGTTATATTGATAACAGAGGAGTCTCTAACTTCAATCCAGGCACTTAAAGCTGTGTCAGATATACCGACTTGGGCCGTAGATGGATAAAATAAACTGTCAATTACCACACAGTAATCCAGACAGAATCGACATGGCCAGATTGCTGAAAAGTCACTTCATTGGCACATGGCCGAACAATCCCAAAAGGGCCCCATTTGAGAATGGTCTGGTACCTCTACTGGTCACAGGTTCATTCCATTAAGTTGGAAGAATCAATTTTGAATGTACATGTAAGTCAATATTTGCACCAGGGAAGTCTCAGTTAAGAGTCATTATAAAAGAAAAACATTGTAAACAAATGTTATAGATAGAAAAAAAAATTTTTTTTAATCAAATTAACTTCAAATCAATCAAAAAATAGCTGAACTTGGGTAGCTGTAAGTTTCATACCTTCACATGTGACCAGTGCACTGGTGCAGCAAGACTTTCTTACTTGTAATTATAAGGAAGCCATTTAGACTTAAGCAGCATAGTTTGTTGACCATAAACCCAGAGGTCTGATTGAACAATGCAATGTGTTTGTTATTTTTGATTTGCATGCAGGTTGTTACACAGCTTTATACTGCAGATGTTTAGAGTTAGAGTGCATTGTCTTTCCTCTTTCTTGAAGTCAATCTCAAGGCGACATTCATACACTAGGTAGGGTCTTCAGTTGGTCATGCAAAAACTTAGACAGACAGATTGACTGCGGTTGATAACTTATCTCTGGAAAGACATTTTAGAGAGGACTGCTCCAGCTAAGTGAGGGCAAAACTCTGCAATTATCTAAATCATGATTTCTTTCAAAGGACAAGTTTGTGGATTTTTGTTGTTACTAAACCTTGTTGATGCCGCATGGAGCCATGCAGGCAATAGTGTGTAGAACATTCATGGCCGTATCTATTGATACTGGTCTCTGACTAAATGCTCATTTGGTGGGAATTGGTAACGGGTGATTCAACATGTTCACAAGCGTACAGAGACTACCCACTCTCTCCCCCCCAACCCCCACAACTGACAAAGAGTGCATAAAGATGTTGACTTTAATCCCCACGGTTGCCTATTAGGGATATGTGAAGATCTTAAAATCCAGAATAGGGCTTAATACTTTGTTAACAGTGCATGAGTTCAGAGAGTGTTTTTTTTAAGTCACCTGCTTCTTGGAAAAAACCCTCTCCTGGGCAATCAATTTTCGAGTAATATTCCACAATTTCATCAAACTGAAAAACTTTAATGTATGGTTTGTCTGCTTGTAAATATGTTTAACCACCCTAACACTTCAAGCCTGGAACTTCTTACTTTAATAAAATCTTCCGAGCTTTAACAAGGATGAATCTGGACCAGGACCTAGACCATTAATAACATCGGTTATTATAAAAACTATTGCTTTAATGAGAGGAATTAAAACTTTATCCAAGGACCACTGAGGTCTAGCTGAGAAATTCTAGACCTGAGATTGTGAATTCACAAAGGAGACACTCAAAGAGGAAAAACTACAACTTTATCAACATTTTGTAACTTTCACAAATTAAATACATCTAGGCTTTTCTTGCGGGGTAAATTATTCCAACTTTTTATAAAGTGTATTTTTGTCAATGAAAATTTCACTTTTCAGTGTCAGTAAAAAATGCATAATTTAAAATGCCTAGAAGAAATTGAATGGGCAGTGTGCTATTATTCCTCACTGGGAAAATTTGCTTTAGATTGTCTGAAGTCACTTGACAAACAAAAGTTGTAGTTATCCTGCAGCATGCATTGATATAGGCTTATGTTATGTAACACAGACAACAATAGGAAGCTAATGGAAACTAAAATGAAAGAAAAAACAACAATGTCGTAAATACAGGCATATAGGTTGCTACTTGGTGGATGCGAGCCTTGCTAAATGACAACCGAACATTTAACATAGTTCAATGGGAACTCACATCTACTTTAATTTCCTCTCTTTCTTCATCGTCATCTTCCTCCCGCCTTCGCTTGCCCTTTGTGGTGTGAGGGTTGGGGGAGGGGGGGTTAGGGAGCAGGACCATGTTAAAGGTGCAATCCATCAATAAAAAAAAATCAATCACCAATTTTGGGGAGTTCATGGGAGTTATTAAAGTTTGTATATACCGAGGAAAAAAATAATCAAAAGGAATCTTTTTTAATTCTTTTCAATTACTTAAATGAGCCTTAAACTGGGAAAAAGTTATTATTTAAAACTTTTTATTCTTTAATTTGTTTTAAATTGAAATGTTAGCAGTACATTGCTGACCTTCCTTTAGGAGATAATTTCCTGCAGTCCTAAAAATGTGTTTTGTTTTGTTTTTTTAAAAAGGTTTTAATTCAGTTTTGAAATTACTTTAAACAAAGACATGGAATGTACCACTGGAGTAACAGATCACAAATATTGCTTGAGAGAACTTTTTGGCTTTTCTATGCTGCAGAGTATGTTTACCTCCTCTTGTCAGAAACTGTTGTTGATTTGCAAGTGAGATGAAACTAGTTTTAAAGACAAAATTATTCTGCAATTCGTTGTCAATATACTTAACTTCTACAATTACTTTCAACAATTATAGATAATAGATAATTTGTCAGTACATGTCTTTACTTTTAAACACTTGATGCCTATGCTCTTCTTTCTTGGTTGTTTAACTTTTCCTTACAGATAGCTACACCTAAACAAAGAGGTTGTTTTTACGTACCTAAATTACATAAAACCAGATCTTGTTTGTTTCTATGGCAAAGTAAAAACTACACTATGAAATGAAGATAAACGTAACAAGCAAAATTTTTGGATTAATTTGAAAACAGAGGAAGAAAGTGCAACACCCTAACCGTCAGCCTGTCTATCAAGGATTAGACTTTGTAGAAAATACTTACATCTATTTTCTCCTTTTCTTCTTCTTCTTCTTCTTTTTTAGATTTCTTGCTCTTGCCTTTCTTCTTCTTCCCACTCTTTGTTTCTATGGGTGTATGCATGTTTTTCCTGCAGAGAAAACACACATTGTTTGAACCAAGGTACCAATTTCATAATGCTACTTACCCAGACAAATTTACATTCTAGACGATAAAGGTTACTCTATGAAATAAACATCAAATCCCACATGCCTGAGAACAATGTCAGAGCTGCTTAAGCATAAAAAGTAGCTAAGCACAACAAAATCATGCTCACCAGAATAAGGTTGCCAGCTAAAATACCATTTTACATGTACAAAATATAACTGGTATCTTGCTTAGTTTTGCTCATCTGAAAAATGTTAAGCATTATTTTATACTTAAGCAGCTCTATGACACTTGAGTCCTTAAAAGCATGACACATTGCTTCATCCTATGGATGGGACATAAAGCAGTTTGTCCTGCGTGTTGTGTAATGCACGTAAAAAAAACAGAGCACTTATCGTAAAAAGAACAGGTTGGCCCCGGTGTTCCTGGTTTGATTGGCTGCATATTGCACCACACCACCTTGTAAACAATTACATGTACATGGTGCTACGTAAAGGAATAGGTCTCATACTTCAACACTTATCTCCACATACCGTAAACAACACATGAAACTTTGTAAATTATGGAAACTACGACACTGCCCAGCAAACAAAACTTTGAACAGTATTTCTAGCTTTCATCAATGTGAAAAAAGGAACCAAAGACAGATTGATGGATAAACTTACTTGTGGGAGTTGTAGTATTCAATGTGTTTGGAACCATCAGGTATCTCTCTGATTAGATCTCCTCCTTCCCAACTACAGTTATCATACTGAAGAGAACGCCACTTGATCAAGTATAACGTCTTACCACTTCGATGTCGTACCTGCTTGTTAATGATCCTGCAAGGTAATACAAGAATGGAAAGGTGATCATGACTTTCCGCTGCACCACTTGAAGGGAAATTTGCCATGGAAATGCATGCAAACATTTCAAGGAACGTGTGTATCCCACTTCTTCTACCGAATTCCCATAACAATCTACTTGGAAAACATCCCCTGGTTTTACCTTTGGATCTGTAACCATTCAGGCTGAACACCATAACGGTAGAACTTCTCCTCCAAGTTGATGTGATGCTCCTCAACTTCTTTTCCCTTGTTCCTTGTCTTAAGACGCCAATTACCTCCGTACGTCTCGCCATCTTCTAGTGGCGGTGGCTCTTCCATGTCAAATTTGCGGGTGTAGTTACGGTAAAGAATGATGTGGAAAACTTCCATCTAGAAAGAATTATTATTTTTTTAAATGGATGACTGAAGGAACCTCAAGAAATCTTATCTTCTCGGCAAAAATTGTAAGGTCAAAGTTTATCATCGAGAGTACATGTACATAATTTTCTTTAATGTGAAATATATTTTGTAATGTTCCCTATCTCATACTACTGATAATGAGAATATAAACATAGACACCAACTTCTTGTTCATCTACAGGTTTTCCTGTATGTAGGCGTTGACAGTAGTTAGGCAGCTATGGGTGGATCATTTGCAATCTAGCCAAGTTTGATCAAGGTGATTCCGGCATCGTTAATTTATGATGACCATCACTCATACCAAACACATCCAGTTTGAACATGAAGTGTCTTTTTAACTGAATGAAGTCACTCTCTACAGGATATCAAATGAAGACACACATGGACACGTTTTTCAAAACATAAAACTTTCTTTACCTGCATCTCTGTGACCCAGTCACAGTGCCAGTAGGACATGCCGTGAAATTTACAAAAGAACTCTCGGGTTGGTTTAAAGCCAGGCTCTTTCTTGGTTGGGCTTCCACACTCTGGGTCCAGTGGGTCAGTGTTGACCGGTGGGACAGTCCAACGCCACGTCAGTATCTTCTGAACTTTGCCCTTTGGTGGTTCACACTGTGAATGCAGAGAAGTTGAAATACAAATGTTAAAGAACAATTTGTTGAAGAGGATTCATTAACTATTCCTTGTATGTGTAGGTTTTATGACCGTTATAAGCAATAAAGGATTTTATGACCAACAAACTTAACTGGTATCTCCCCAAGGGAAGGGGGTGGGTCAGGGATACTTACTGAGCACCTAGGACAGACCCACTCTCCATCTGGTATCTCCTTAAGGGCTGGGTTAAGACAGAAGATGTGATATGATGATGGGCATTGGTCACAGCATAGGAGTTCTCCTCCATCTTTACATTCTCTGCAGAACTCCATGTGTTCATCTTGCTCCTCTTCCTGGACAGGAACTCCTTCTGTCTCCTATCGAACATAGAAAGACACAAATAATGCTGGATTCTTATTTCTATTCACTTCAAGTGTTAAAGCCAAGTTGATGCTTCACGGGAATCCCAAAAGCTATAAAATTGTCTTGCGTCACAACTGGAAGACATCACGCTCTTAATGTTTGCGTCACTAAGTTTCACATTGCATTCGCTTTTGCAGGAAGTATGAGCAGAGCTCATTTGATTGTTCACATCCAATCAAGACAAAAGAAAAGGTTGGAGTACATGTGTACTTACACAATGAGGACAGCTCCATTTGCCTTCTGGTGCAGCATCGAGTTCAGGATCCAGACAGACAAGATGATAGGCTCTATGGCAAGTATCACACAGAATGATTTCACCACCCTGCTGGCATACCTCACAGTAATCCTGATGGTCAGTCTAAACAACACAAATTAAGAAACATATTTAGATTTATAAATTGGGTAGATTCACACATGAAATTTGATCATAAATATGCCTGGGCTTATCGTTCTCCCAGATCCCTTTAAAGATTGGGTACTGCTTTGACTCTTTGAACAAAGCAATCCAAAGTAGGGCTTATACTTTCTTTTTGAATGGGGTAAAAATCCCCCCACTTCCCTCTCCACTGAAGGGACACACCAGGTACAAATGTAACCTTGTACTTGGGACTTGGTGCCCCTTTCAAACATTTCCCATGGGTTTACAGTTTTTCCCAATGAAAGTGCCCTTTTTAAATTAAAATGACCTTGCCCTTTCCAGGCCCGAGACATCGCCAAGAAATATGACTGGATTATTTTTACCTCATAGCCATCCTCTTCTGACCCTTTCTTCCTTTTCTTTTTCTTTTTATGTAGACTTGTCGGTTTTGGACGGGGTTTCTTCAACTTGCGTGCCGATGATCGGCTTGCTGAGCTGTCGGACTGAACAGAGGGGGCGCTCTTGGCTTCCTCATCTGAAAGATCACTAGGAATCTGATCACTGAAGTTACTTCCACTTTCACTCTGTAGAAAGTCAGATGAAGATTAAATGAAATGGATGAAGGTCAAGTTCACATGAATGCTGGATAATGATTAAAGAGGGAACTGTTTTTGGTGTAGAACAATCTATCAAATCTATCAAATGTTGTCATTTGCAAAACAGAATTTAGTTGCAATTTACGACATGGAACCTAGGAAATTCTCACTTTCTGAAATCAAGACAAAGTCACCAACACACACACTAGGATTGGACTCCTGTATAAAAGTAATTTTAAATTTAAAGTTGCATAATGAAAACTGTCTTTGAAGGCAACAGAGGAAATTGCCTTCGCACCCCTGGCCATTGCCTTGGTGCCCCATGAAATGTTCCAATAGAAATTTACAATTTCCTCATAGAGGTGCCCTTTGGGGCCCTTGCCCTTTGGGGCCCTTGCCCTTTTAAGAACAAAGTATCAGGCCGGTCTTTGAGTAAAGAAAATGAATGCATGCTGAATAGAACTTACTGATGTGTGTGATTTTCTTTTTCTTCCTTGTCCGCCAATCTTGATCTTGAGGGGAGCAACCTTTCTCTTCTTGCTCTTGGATTTGTCCTTGCTTGCAGATTTACTTTTACCTGAAATAGGAAACAAATTACTTAAAACCTCAAAAACTTTCTCATGGCCTACATTGGCAAAAGTGAACTTCAAAACATACCATCTTCCACTGACCTTTGACCTCCTTGGCTTCTTTAGTCTCTTCCACGTCTACATCCTTCTCAACTTCCTTCGGCTCCTTTACTTTTTCTTGCACTACTGGCTCCTTCACAGGTGTGACTTCTTTGGGTGCCTCTGGTGAGGACATCAGAAGCTGGGGAGGTGGGGGCCTTGACATGCCCTTCTTTGGGTTACTGGCTGCAAACTCTGTCCAAAGGGATGCCAGAAGTGTCGTCATCTTGGTTGTCGGTAAGTTGGGAGCATTCTCGATGACCAAGGGGCGGACATGTTGGCAGAAGAGCTTGTAGTTGATGAGACTGTCATAATCTTCTTCCTGGTATTCCATCTCAAATTCCTCAATGCCAAATTCCCGCATCAATTGCAAGGAGCTTTTGGGTCCCATGTCTTTCTCCTTTTCCTGTAACCATAGTTACAATCAAGTTTAAAACATAATGAAAATATCCAAGGACTGGTAGGACCTACAAAAGTATTATCCCGTGTACATTTAAATCATGTAACAGTAACAGCATGTCGAAAATTATCACACACAAAATGAAAAATAATAATAAAAAAATTACATTATTTGTGATAAGGTCACTGAAGAGCACGTTACTGTTTTGTCAAACAATGGCTTACAATTGCTAAATGTGGCTGGCCACACTTACACATTAAGATTCCATTATTTCATATTCTGGTAATAATAAATAATGTACACATTTTTTTTAAAATGTCAGTAAGTTTATCACCTTAGGGGATGTATCCTTCTTTTTCTTGCTTTTATGTTTAAATATAATCTCTCCATCATCACTCAGAGGGGAATCACTCTCCTGGAAATACAATATGAATAGCAATATTAAGCTGGAATAAAAACAACGGCTTTGGCTATGACTTCACTGCTGAAGCAAGAAGCCAAAACCCACCTAGCCAGCCGTAAGACAGGCTGCATTTCAAAATTAATGGCTTTGGCTATGACTTCAACATGGCTGCTGAAGCAAGAATCCAAAACCCATTTTAGTCAGCCCAAAGACAGGCAACATTTTCCAAATTGATGGCTTTGGCTATGGCCGGAACACCGAATACTCCAATTCTCTAATGTTGTCGTTGCAGCCAGCAGCCACAGTCATAGCCGAAGTCACTTAATTTCAGACACGGCAACATCTATTCAGGTGGCCTTTCAGAAGCCATAACATAAAATCGTTCAGGTCTGGACTAATTTCATGGCCCTACTTACCGTAAGAAAAACATCTACGCTTACGGAAGCAGGGACTTCTGCGTTTACCCCAAAAGCACAGAATTTTTGCTTCTGCACATGCGTACTCCATGTTTCTAGATATTCTTTGCTTACACAGCTAGCACAGAAATTCGGTGCTTACCCTGTAAGCGAAGAATGGTGATGGCAAGCGCAGAATTCGGTGGTAAGCAGAGCCATGAAATTGGGCCCTGTGTGGTTCCAAGCCTTACATAAACATATTGAACACATAAAATGCATTCTTACTTTATGTGATGCAATGATTCAGACGGTCGCTGATTGTTTCTCCATACATTTTCTAAGACTTGGATTTACCTAATAAGTCTGCTACCATCAAATCTCCAAAGATTAAAGCAATGATTTAAAACAAGTACTGGTTACCGTATCAAAACATTGACCCCATTCTACTGAAGTCATCATCACGATGAAAATCTTTGTTGCATCATTTTGGGAGTCAATGTTCCATGTGTTATACAGTGACGTGTGCAATTTAAAAGCAACACAGCCTTTTAGTTTTACACACTCACCATCATAATTGTTTTGCGCAATTTGACTCCCAAAATGGCGAGCGTAACAGACAGTAGCTGCTTGTAACATTGTTGCAATGGGTAAATACGGTGAGCGTAACAGACAGTAGCTGCTTGTAACATTGTTGCAATGGGTAAATACGGTGAGCGTAACAGACAGTAGCTGCTTGTAACATTGTTGCAATGGGTAAATACGGTGAGCGTAACAGACAGTAGCTGCTTGTAACATTGTTGCAATGGGTAAATACGGTGAGCGTAACAGACAGTAGCTGCTTGTAACATTGTTGCAATGGGTAAATACGGTGAGCGTAACAGACAGTAGCTGCTTGTAACATTGTTGCAATGGGTAAATACGGTGAGCGTAACAGACAGTAGCTGCTTGTAACATTGTTGCAATGGGTAAATACGGTGAGCGTAACAGACAGTAGCTGCTTGTAACATTGTTGCAATGGGTAAATACGGTGAGCGTAACAGACAGTAGCTGCTTGTAACATTGTTGCAATGGGTAAATACGGTGAGCGTAACAGACAGTAGCTGCTTGTAACATTGTTGCAATGGGTAAATACGGTGAGCGTAACAGACAGTAGCTGCTTGTAACATTGTTGCAATGGGTAAATACGGTGAGCGTAACAGACAGTAGCTGCTTGTAACATTGTTGCAATGGGTAAATACGGTGAGCGTAACAGACAGTAGCTGCTTGTAACATTGTTGCAATGGGTAAATACGGTGAGCGTAACAGACAGTAGCTGCTTGTAACATTGTTGCAATGGGTAAATACGGTGAGCGTAACAGACAGTAGCTGCTTGTAACATTGTTGCAATGGGTAAATACGGTGAGCGTAACAGACAGTAGCTGCTTGTAACATTGTTGCAATGGGTAAATACGGTGAGCGTAACAGACAGTAGCTGCTTGTAACATTGTTGCAATGGGTAAATACGGTGAGCGTAACAGACAGTAGCTGCTTGTAACATTGTTGCAATGGGTAAATACGGTGAGCGTAACAGACAGTAGCTGCTTGTAACATTGTTGCAATGGGTAAATACGGTGAGCGTAACAGACAGTAGCTGCTTGTAACATTGTTGCAATGGGTAAATACGGTGAGCGTAACAGACAGTAGCTGCTTGTAACATTGTTGCAATGGGTAAATACGGTCTGTTTATAAGAAGTACAATTGGTGTGGAAGTACAATACCCAGCTGAAAAACCCAATTTCCCCCAGATATCCATAATTGTTTCGAAATAATTGTCAAATTTGATCAAACCGAACAAATTTTATATCTAAGCACAACTTTTTCATTCATTTTGCCCTAAAATAGTAACTAATGTAGCCAGACAAGATTTAAGTTTTGGGTCATAATGAGTAAAATTTGGCAGCCGGATTCTACATATTTCGCAAATTCAACTGTTTTATGTAGTTTTATGTTAAGTTTCAAAGTATTTTGTATCGGAACCACACAAAACATTGTTTCACTAAAAAACAAACATTTAGCATGCAAACTTTATTTAAAAAAATAATGAATTCTAATTACATTACAGTTATAATTAAGTTCATCGACAAACAAATGATAATTATAACAATATACAAAAGAAAATATAAATTACAGAAGAAATATTTAGCCAAACCCCAAAAGAGTCAAGTCTGATGAGGAAGTGACAAATAAAAACACCAGTAAAACACAGTTCAAACAGGCTGAAAAACATGAACTTGAGAAGTTACTCTTTTCAAAATTAATCACATTTGAAATACTTCTCACAACACAAACAAAACAGTGGCATTTTTACATGAATTATGCGAGTTTTAAAACCCTTTTATACAAAGCAAACACGGCAGTGAAATAAACAAATGTGCGTCGATCAACAAATCCGCATCGAGAACAAATCCGTCCACACAACATAAACACTCACCCCGCCACTTTCCCTATCTGCCGACCGCTTGCGTTTCTTCGAAGATTTCCCTTCTTTTCGTTTCTCTTTTTTCGTTTTCTTACTCTTTTTCTTCTTGGAAGGGGGTGAATCTTCCACTGGAAACAAGCACAGGTATCAACAATCAGCAAAAGGGGTTAATATCCCAGTCAAAAATAAGCCGGGTTTTTATTTCAACAAACTCTTTACCCCGCAATTCACGCAACCAGTGAATGGCATTCATTCATTCATTGAGTTGACAACGTGCGTGAGAGAGAGAAGTGGGGGACCCACGAATAAATTATTCCGATAATTATGTGATCAGTGAAACATCTTTTTACATTTTTCAACAGGAAAGTTTCGTAAAAAATGAGGAAATTAAACAGATGTGGTGAGGGGAAGAACTACAGAGTAAAATGCCGTCAGGATTGAGTCCGGATTGTTAAAGGTGAAATAGTTAATCTGGTTTGTACTTCAGGTTGTTTGGTGACGAATAACGTGCATCGATTACGTTTGCGATGACCGATGGACCTTGACCACGATCAACTCAACACAGCGCCACATGGCTGCTGCAAAACAAATTCAACATTTACGAAAACTCACATCAAATATACAATTTCTCAGCCCGACCCATTGCCTTGGGAACATCTAGTCATCGAATGAATACACTCGCAAAGGAACATTTAAGCTTTCGTTTCATTATTTTTTGCCGATTACGATACCTCTCGGTGAAAACCAAATTGTTGTCGATATTCAAATAGGCTCGTTCATTTTTACCTGGATTGACATGCTCGCCTTCTGCGGGTGCACTCGGCCCATAATCAACAGAATCGTCCATTTCAAATGAGTTTTCTTCACCTTCCTCCTCGTTTCTGCCAACTCCTGGCATCATGCCGTGGGAGTTGAGAGGCTCCGTGATGCCCAGAGAAAAAAATCCCGAACGAAGAGAAAATTTGTGTTTGGTGTGCCAGTCCCTTTTGGACCGGAGAAGGTGCGAAGATGGCGCAGAACGGACAAAAAAAGACTCACCCCCACGACAAAAGGGTGGTAAAACGGCTACTGTGCATGCGCAGTTTGACGTCACAGATAAAGATACATCCCATATTAATAACCTCAAAACATCCCATAATAATCACCACTTAGTTAATCAGGGTGACACAAACCCAGGAAACAAAAAAATCACCTGGGGTGGGGGAAACCAGATGTGGACTTTTCAGAAAAAGTGTCCCGTGAAACTGCGACGGAGGGGGGCCGCTTTTGTGCAATTTTTGCATATCAATTAGGACCTTGTTCTTGTGCAAGGCACCCAGATGGAAATTTGCATAACTTCTCAAGCGGAAACGGGTAAAATTAATAATGTGAACACACTGGGGGCTCGCATGGATTGGGTCACTGTTTCTGTTTAAATCATTTTAGTTGTAAAACAGAACCGAAGCCGGCACAGGAATTATCACAAAATGCATTTCTGCTCAAAATCCCCGAAGACATCGACAAGAAAACTGTCTTAATTAAGATGTTTTTGGATGTTTTTCTAGATACTTTTTTACTTTCTGTCTGGTTTTGAGTATTTGGTGAACTTTGATAAACTCAACTTCTTTTAAAAAGTGGTAATAGGTCTACGATTTGGAAAACAACATGACAATGATTTTCAACCTGCTAAAGTGTTCTGTCTCAAAACATTTCCCCCAACACTTTGACAATTTGTAGCTGATGGGTGAAATTTTTCTCTCAAAATGTTACTAAATCTACATCATCACAATGAAACTTATTGGGGTAAGGTTTTTAAATTAATCTTTGCAAATTTTATTAAATAATGTTGCTACAGTTTCCAGGAAATGTTGCTAAATAAAACAAGAGATCTGGAGCGAAAAGGAGGTTGAATCTCCAGCGATCGGACTTAAAGTTCAATAACTTTGCCCCTGCCCAGAGTTAGCATATTGGTGCTGAGGCCATCAAAAATGTCCAGTAATTATATATGGTTCACTAAGTAAATATTCTAATACATTCTTTCTGGAATTTTGCTTTACAATTTTGACTGTAGAAGAATCAATCATCAGTTTACAGGTAAATACTGCCGTGGACGGGGCAGTGAGCTCCACTGGCAAACTTTGAGGGGGTTCCGCCGCGTCTCGCCGGCTGATCAGTCAAACCACTTCTCAGTCGCAGGAGTTTCTCGTAGCCATTATATTCAATGAGGAATACTAACTTTGGTTCAAACTAAAAGAATTAACAAAAAGAAACATGTTCGAGGTGTCTTCCTTTGTTTATGATAGCCAATAAAGGTTATTTTTTAATGAATCAAACATCACCATTCGAATCAATAAATATTGGGTTGAACAATAGCCTACTTTTTCAAACTTTCTTTCTTCTGGAAAATGAAGTTTTTTGTTAGTTAGTTTCCCGACCCAAAAGCTGGTCCTGTCACTACCACCACTGGTTAAAGCAAAAAATAATCTCGTAGCGAATCCAGATCAAATCGTCTGCCGAATATCGAGGCTTTATTACGGCGACGCGCATGGCAGTGTGCAAGGCTCACTACTCCGCACCAAACCACACTGGACACCACCAACAGTGGATGAAACAGTAAGCAACATTTTGACTTTTAATATAGTTTTTTCTTTGTTCTTTTTCAAGTAGACCTAAAGGTGCTTTTGGGGGGGGGGGGGGGTGTACCGTATTTTGGGGTGGTTACTTGTAGGCTATTCAGCTTTAGTAAACCCCCTTCCAATGACTGCGAGATAATAACTTTGTATTACTAATTAATTAATCGCATGGAAATAAACAAAACTTGCGGCTAGTTTTTATATTTTGAAATAAATCTATGGAATTTTCTACCTTTTTTCATAACAAAAAAGTTTGACAAGTTTGGATAGGCCTATTCGTAGCTTTTTTGAAAGTCATTTGGCCCATCCTAGTTCCAATTTGTTCGTCAAGAGTTTCTCTATTACGAATATATACTAAAATCATTTATGATTGTTATTAATAATTTTCTGTTTTCTTTTTCAAAACACTGTTAATATTTAAGTTCTACTTTCTGGATATGGATGAAAAAACACTGTTGCAAAGAGTAAAACTGGTTTAGGGTTTTTAAACAATATGAATATGATACGAAGGTGGGTTAATGAAGTTCGTCTTCGAAATGACACGCAGTTCCATTTAAGACTGGCTAAATTTTGATAATTTCGGCGGGGAATACACTTTGCAAGATGCGCTTATTTTGACAAATGTACATTATCTATAATGCGAGCGGCATGCAGAGCGCCATGTTTCATGTAGCTTGTGAGCGTGTATCAGCTTGCATACGCCAACGGGTCATGAGTGTGTCATCGTTAATTGGGCAAAAATGTCGCAATCCACTGGGCATGCGCAGATTGATTGGGCATTGTAGCATCCCATAATAATCACCCGTGGCATCCCATAATAGTTCTTTGCTTTAGCCCCTGCGTGGCACTCGATGATTTATGCATATTGATTTCATTGAACAAACAAAGAAACTTGTTGGGGAATGATCGTAAAATGAAACTGGATTTATGTGATGACGTATCATCATCCGGGGGGGGGGGGGGGGGGGACTAATTAATAGATGATATAAATAGAACATTCCCTTATTCTGTTAGATAGCAGAACATGAACAACATTCGATTTCTGAACCCATCTTTACAAACTATAAATTCCTTGGTTTCCATAGTTACGGACTGGTAATAAAGTAATAAGACTCAAATGGCTGTAAAGCAGTACAGATTTAACAGAATAAATTTGAAATAAATACAGGGAGAGTTAACGAACGAACTCAAGAATTCCAGAGCTTAAGTGTATTTTTCCACTTCTGATTCTTTTTGTCAATTTTGCGAAATATATGAATGAATTGTGTAGAATGATAAAAGTACACCTGGAAGTTTATTTGTTTACTCTGAATAATTTTTTTTGAATATTTTTATTTTAGTGAGGCTAGTTTTCAAGATAATGTCAATAACTGTGTTGAACATCTTTAGCCTACTATTATTAATGTTCCCCAAGTACTTCCTTAATCATATTCCACCAACAATAGGGTAGTTCCATCATCATGAATAAATAATTTCATGTGATTCAAGCATAGAAGCCGAGAGAAAATGCGAATTTTCATGCCGATTTTTTTGATTGAAGATTCTCTTGTTGCTCATTTTTGATGCAATTAAATTGTATCCCAAATCAATCGAAAAAGCACCAATGTTAGAGTTTTAAAACTAATTTTAAAAAAATGTACTTGGAGTACATACACTCTCGCGTTTATTTGAAAAACAATTAAAACGTACGGTACCCGAGCATGTCCAGGATGAACATGGTCGTTTTTCAGACTAAAGAAGCATTCAACAAGTTTCGGCAACTTATTAAAAGAGAGGACCAACTTGTTCGCTGTTAAAAAAATCGATGATAAAGCTAGTGCAGGTTGATAATGGCTATTGCAATCCGTTTTCCCCCCTTATTTTTTTAAATTTGTTAATATTTATATTTACTCAGTCCCCCCCCCCTTTTGGGGGGGGGGGGGGGGGGCGACGTGTGGTCTCTTAAGCCCGGTTCATACTTCCTGCGAATACGAATACGATACGAATTTTGACGTCACAAATTCGCAACGAATAATTCGGAAGAGTTGACTTGTGCTCAACTCCTGCGAATTATTCGCAGCGAAAACAGCCCTGTGACGTCAAAATTCGCTTCGCATTCGCATTCAGGAAGTATGAACCGGGCTTTACGCGTCCCCCTAGTCCTTGATATGACGACCTGATTGGAGCAATCGCGAGACCGTCACGAGCACTGTCGCTCTGCTGACTAGCAGGTCTCACCCCAGGTGGCGTCAACCTGCACGCACCGATGCCACCCTTGATCTACAGCTATAGGCTGTGTACACTATACGCAAGAAGGGGAACATGATTGTTCAGAAAAGTCAATTGAAGAAAAAACTGCGAAAAAGTGCTTCATTTGCTATAGTGAACGCATTGTAGCCCCTTTCAAGTCGAGTCGCCTAAGCGGGGGGTTCAAAAAGTTCCCCGCCGGGTTCCCAACTAACTTGACTAAACTATGCCATACCACATAGTTGACAAAATAATTGTTATCCATAGCACAAAAAGGGACATCTCTTGTTTGTAAACTTCGCAATCAGCGCAACTTTTATTGAATAATTAATATATTTTGTTTAGTTTGGTATTTTTGGCCGAACATGCGCTTTGCAGTCGTTCCACTAGATCAGTTTTCAAGCTCTCCGCAAGGAAGTCCAGATTGATTTTGTTCACTCTTGAGAAGTTCCTTGTTCTAGACTGTGCAAGTGACGCGCGTATTCAAACTTCAGGGGAAAAGTTGAGATACTTTATAGCTTAACGTAGTTTGTAGCCATAAAAATTATCACATTCAAATACATGAAAGTAAAATAATTTTAGCAAATCAACAGAAAACACAAGACTTGACATCCGTTTCCGGTTTCTTGTAAACAATTCAGAGTTTTGCCAAACTGACTTTCATGTTATCAAACATCTGTAGTGGTCGCACAAATTCGGGCGTAATTGACAAAAATGGGCTTTCCTAAAAAACAAGTAACTTCGTCCCAAGTTTTAATTATTTGTGTGATATAAATATTAAAATTGTATTCATAACAAAGTGCTACAGGAATTTATATTTTCAATAATTTGTTTATAAAAAAAAAAATTTATATAGGATTTTATTTCATGGAAAAAAAGTTTTAGTTCATAGTTGTTTTTTGTTTTTTATACGCGCGAGACTTGCAAAGTCTTGTGTCAGCCAGTTCCGGAATATACGTCCAGCCCAAAGCACCAAACAAGCATCACATAATGGTTCGTGATGGGCGACTTATAATCTCCTTCCGATTCAGAATCGGGCATACGTCGGACCTTTGCGTCCCCTTGCCATAAAATGCTCAAGACTTTTATACAAGGTGGTCAAGCGTCTCTTCATTTGACTTCCATCTCAAAACGCAAAGCTAACACGTTCCTCACTGTAAACATATATAGTTTGTGTAACTGCAGGGGATTTACAGGACAAATTGAATGAACCTCGGTTTGTGAGAATAACATCTGTCCCAATCGTCTACAATTTATAGTCAAACTAATGCATAACACTCTCATCAAAGACTTTATAAAGGCATACACCTTTTTAATGTCTACACGTTTGTCCATTATCGAATTAGTGGTAACACAATTTACTGTTCACACATCCTAAAAAATCAATTATTTAAGAAAATAGCTAGACCATCAAAATACATGTCTTTACATTCAATTATAATGCGGCGAGCTACTTCATAGATGAAACAGTGTTCTCCACCGGTCAAATACAGCTGAAACACATGAGTACCAGTCAAAGTTCACTCCAAGTGGTCCAGCTGGCTAGTTCAGAGAAGAAGCCCTGAGAAGAAGCCCTATTCCAATTGAAACAAGGTCTGGTAAAAAGGCTAGTGGCATGTCTAGCTAACTTGGTCCAATTTCATAGAGCTGCTTAAGCACAAAATACTGCTAAGCACAAATACGCAGGGAACCAGTTACAAACTATGTTCATAATATAGTCTTTTGGCTGGTAACCACTTTCTGCCAAGCAAAATTGTTTTGTGCTCAGCTGATTTTTGTGCTTAAGCAGCTCCATGAAATTGGCCCTTGGTCCTGATGATTAGCCACTAAAACATTTAAGGGCACACCTTGCGAAAACACTAATATAAAACATTTAGTAGGGATTAAAATGTTGGAAGAGGGAGAATTACACACAATTTATGAAGAAGACACCTGGTTTATTGATTTAACTTTGGCTCCAACCAAAACCTTGGTTTACATTAATAACTGAAAGGTATTTAAATCATCCATTGTGTTTTATGTAGTAGAGTCTCACATGTGTGAGCTTTGAGAGGTTCAGACTCATTCTGGTTTCCTTATTTAAACCTGCATGTCGCCAAAATACTGAAATCAAAACATGCAATTGGGGCACATGAGTCATGGTAAAATCACAGAGGAAGAGAACGGAGGATGCTGGACTTAATACTGTCATCTGACTTCGGTGCACGCCCTCTATGTTAGCGTGGACACTGCAGACCTATACCATAATTATGACATGCCTGCAAATTAACCAGATCAACCAATGGCAAATATTTATGCAGCTCTAATGGGTCTAAGGTTACAATCCAATGCATGGACATTTGTTGGTGAAGCTGAGAAGTCACTTTTAAGTCCTCGGCTGGAAACATTTGAGCAATTTATCAACAATGGGGTCAATTAAACGATGAAATGAAGTCTAGTTGTTGTAACCAGGGTTCACCAATGGAATTTAGATTTGGGTACTTAATTGATCTTACAAAAAATTTGACTTGGCCTAGGCTGGTAGAGATGTGGTTCCTCATGATGACAGAGGTCAGGGGTCAATGCACATCGGGTCATAGGTTAATGAGTTCCTGTTGAGAATAGAGCAAGCAGACCTCCGGCAATGCTGACAGATACAACGTAGTTACTGATGGTTGAAGTTAAGGATTAAACAAGATTACAGTCCCAGTTAAACTATGCAACACAAAGTTCTAAGATAGATTTGCAACAAAATCTTCAGGTTATTTCTAATGCTAAGCTTCTTATTCAAATAGATGTGAATTTCTTTTTGCTGTTTTTAATTGTAGTTTATGAGTAGTTCGGCAATTGGCTGTGATTTATGTTGTTTTCAATAAACCATTATGAAATAAAATGAAATGATACCTAGTTATTTTCTTTGATAGATTACAGGAATTAAATTATACTTGAATTTGCAAAGATGTTTAACTAAAGGCAAGTTTTAAATATTGTTAAATGATTCCCAGATCATAGTTCAAAGGATACAATGAAGGATCAAATGACTTAAGAATGAAGAAGGACAGGACAAGCACCAACAGCAGATAGAGGGCATTGTTGTAGAAGATCGCAAAGGTTGTTGCCTCGTAGTCAGCTACCTCATTCTTCTTCCACAGGATCCTGGATGGGACAAGAATGATAATTTATGGGGTTTTTTTCTCCAAAAAACACTATATCGGCTAAATGGTTGACCTGTGAAAAATATAATTTGTTTGGGTATTTTGACAGCATAATGTCTCAATTGGCTCAAATTTCTGCATATTTGGCCTGTACATAATATTTAGCTTGTACATGACAAGATCAAGTGTGAAAAAGTTGTGTAAAATTTGCTTATTTTATCTCCTTGACTAGAAAAATGACAAGCGGAAAAGTTGAGGTTTGACCACAAATAATCCATGTATGACTAGTTACCTTAAAGGCACTGAACATGTTTGGTAATTATCAAAGACCAGTATTGTCACTCGGTGTATCCCAACATATGCATAAAATAACAAACCTGTGAAAATTTGGGCTGAATCGGTCATCGAAGTTGCAAGAAAATAAAGAAAAAAAAACACCCTTGTTGCACAATTTTGGCACAATCATGCATGAAGTCTTATTATTTTAGTGAGATGTTACCTCTTTCTCAAAAACTATGTTACTTCAGAGGGAGTGGTTTCTCACAATGTTTTATACTATCAACAGCTCTCCGTTGCTGGTTACCAAGTAAGTTTTTATGCTAATATACATTTTGAGTAATTACCAAACGTGTTCAGTGCCTGTAAACAAAACTTGATTTGGCCCAACCTTTAACTTGACCTAGTCCATTGATATTGAAACCTTTTCTTGCATCTTACCTCTCGTCTTTCTCCTTGCGTGAGATCTTCTTGTTGTCAGCATCAGTCAATTGTCTCATCACCTCTTTGGACACGGCATCCTCACGTTTTTGAGCGACCCTGAAAAAAGACGGGACATGGTAAAATATCAACAATGGCTTTTTATTGGCAGATTTCATGCTGTAACAGTGTAGTATTAGCACAATGGAATTTACAGCTCAATTTAACTTAAACTTTGTTTCCGTTCTCACAATAAAAAGAGACAGAATCATTGAACAAAAAATATACAAGCAATTAATGTTTCATACAGTTGTATTCTTCAAAACTATAAGAGGAAATTGCATAAGAATGACTATATCACTACAATATTGTATTATGCAAACTCACTTGTGTTTCAGGACAAACTTGACGTTTCTGTAAGCAAAGGCAACAAGCCAAGTACTAATGATGGTCATAATACCAAAAAGAATCGCAGACTGCACCAAGTCCATCTGGTGCATACGCCAGAACACCCCTGTAAAACAAGTGTAAAAAGAGAAAAATTTAAGCATGAATACAAAACATAACAAAGAACAAAGTCATCAAATGTACAAAATATGCCATGCCCTTTTTATTCCTTTAACAAAAGGCATTGTAAATAGACTGTGCAAGTCTCGCGGGTATTCAAACATTTTTAAGACCACTTTACCTTAGTCCCACATAAATTGCTTTGACACGTGACGTGAAGGAAACAAACTTGTGCACTTTAAATAACGGGAAGGAACACTATGTTCAAATGCATGAGACTTGCACAGTTCATTGGTTGGGGATGGGGGTTTACACCATTTAAAAATTCCAGACTTTATTAGTATTACCCTCGGGAGCAACAACAAATGGTTTTTTAAAGGCAAGCAGCGCAAAGTAAACCATTCACTGCATCAACACAAAAGAAAAATGACTAGATGTGTAAGAACTTCTTCTTCTTCCTTTCAAGTGCTGCTTCATTAGTGAAGATTACCGCACTGCGGTTTTGGTTGGGCGCATGGGTGAAATGTAATGTCTACTCCTTAACTTTAAGCTTAGTCTTACAGTACAGTACAACTTGTTACAATTAATTAATATTAATAACTAAGGTTTGTTCCACTATCCTCTCCACGAACTTCATACTAAACTTATATTACTTAATTATATAATAAAGTCCAACACTCTCAATTCAATTAATTAATTATAATAAGAATTAAGATTAAGAATTAGGGATGTTACAAAATTTTGAGATGTTAAAAATCAAGCTTGTAATTTATCCTATCAGATAAAGCATGAAAAGACATTTAATTTGATACATAATACACTTTCATATCATCAGTATTAATGAAGTTATGGTAATTTTTGTTTTCGGAAATTAGCATATTCTTCCCTATAGTAATGCATTGACTTAAAACAAAAGCTGTGATCGAGAACGGTCAATTTAATGACAAAAAAGCTCATAACTTTCTTAAAAATTAAGAGAACTGAATGAAATTTTCATTGATTATAGATTATGCTCATTCTGAAAAAGATATAAGACATCTTTTAATTTGGATGACCTGAAATTAAATTATAATTAGTTTATTACCTAATTAAGTAGCTAAATACGTTTAAACAATGCGACGGAAATGTAACAAATACCCAGTCTGCCTTGAAAGTTCAAAAATGAGATGTTCTGAGAAGACCAGAACTTTAACACTGTTGTATTATTATGCTGTAGCAGGTAAAGAAATGAAATTGTTGTTAATTAATTGACAATTAATCATTGCATTTGCAGTTGATAGTTAATGAGTTCTTCCCTATTTTTTCTTCCTACTGTTTTTCCATCTTACCTAGATACAGTCAGTTAGAATTTCTAGCAAAAGACCAAGTCTCCATGAGAATATCAGCTGCTAGCTGGTACATTGGCATATCCTAATCAGTAGAATCATCAAAATCTTCAGACTGCGACCAATAAGCAACTCTGTACACCTTGTTTTTCTTCAATTTCTTGATTTGGATGTATTAAAAGACATTTGCCAATCTTGTTTCCTTGTTTTCATGTACATGTAGCGAGTGGTATCGAATAGAAACAAATTTATTTTTAATGGGGCTTAAAAAATGGTTTCCGATGGCCGAAACAAGTTTCGATGAAACGGGGCCGCCATTTTGTTAGGGTGCCATCTTGTGGCCGTGGCCCCATCCATCGGCAGGACCACGGCCAATTTCGGCTTTAAAAAATCCCACTTCGCATCATCATCAGATTCCGATGAAATTCCACTAGAAACTAGATAAAGGGTTAAATTAACATCCTATATACCTTTTATTGTGTCCTGAAGTTGCGATCCGTGGTTTAAATACCTTCAAAAACAAGCCCAATTTTTATAACAGAACAAAGTCTCATAAAAATTCGAAAACGAGATGGAAGAGTGAGACTTCCTCTTTGTTATTTCAATGACGTATGAGAAATTATACCCCCGATAGCCAATGAAAAGCCAGTAATTTTGGGGACTCTCCCCTGCCTCTCGTATAGTCACGCGCACAGTCACAGGCACAACTAGCCCCACTTGTGTGGCCAAGGCTAGCTGAATCCTTGGCCACACGTCCCGACCATTTCTTTTTAAGCTGAGAAATAACAAATTAAATGGCGCATTATGGAGCATTCCCTACGGGCCAGTCGGCGGTTTAAACCAGCTGAATGTGTTCACCTGGTTCTTTAAAGAAATTTTAAACGATTATTGTGCGACTTACTCCGAATTAATTTCCGCGATGTGTACTAAGAGCCGCCATTTTAGAATGACCCCAACAATCATGCGAATCGAATGCGACGTCATACGGCCAGCTGGGCTGTGGGCGGAGCAGTCACAAAGCAACCAATGAAATGTTCCCACCGACCTCGCTCCGCCCACAGCCCAGCCGGCCAATGACGTCGCATTCGATTCGCATGATTGTTGAGGTCATTCTAAAATGGCGGCTCTTGGTACCTCACACATCGCGGAAATTAATTCGGAGTAAGTTGCACAATAATTGTTTAAAATTTCTTGTTAACAATAACATTTTATTTGTTTGATTATTCAAAACACCCAAGGCAAGCTAAGTAAGAGCCAGGTGAACACATTCTTCAGCTGGTTTAAACCGCCGACTGGCCCGTAGGGAATGCGCCATTTAATTGGTTATTTCTTAGCTTAAAAAGAAATGGTCGGGACGTGTGGCCAAGGATTCAGCTAGCCTTGGCCACACAAGTGGGGCTAAGGCACAACGTGACAGCCGCATAAGATTTTAAGAATATAAGATCTTTAAAAAAATCTAAAGAATCCCTTTTTTTAAATATTAATTTCACAACTAGAACTACCCTCTGAAAGTGGCAGTTTGATCTGCCAGATCTGCCATTAGGTTAAGTTGAAAATAAGTGCAACTGCGAGACGTTCAATCAAAATATGGGGCAACTTGAGCCTGAATTTGTGAAGAAAGGGTTAATTAAAAAAACTCTCACGAAACTGGTTAAACATGCAAAACACATTACACATTCCTTTATAAATATGGTAACACATTACTGCTGGAAATTTATAATTTATGGTATAAAAACTCACATATTGGAAGAGCCGACACGATGAATGCATTGCCATAGAACAAAGCTGACGACTTTGTGGTTACATTTCTGCTGAAATCTTGAAGTAAAAGCTCTTCTTCTTTCGTCAATTTCTTTCCACCTGCCATCGTGTTTTTTTTGCCACGGAGTCAGAGGCAGATAATCAGGTGCTTGTTAATAGAAGGTATTGAGCTTTTGTACGTTGGCGTCTGGAGTCAAGACAGGTAGTTGCAAGCGTGAGTACGTCACCAAATTGTTAACCAATGGCGTGCTGATACGCTCACACGCAATCAACCACCACCAGTCTATTAGTATTAAGAACATCATCTATCATCTAAGCGCTTTCGTCAAGTGAATCTGACATTGCGCACTCTGTAAGTTTCCTCCACTGTACTCTATCAGCTGCCAAGTGCCAGGTATTTCGGTTCTTGATGTTTAGGTCCGTGGCTTTCAGGTCTTCATTTATTCTTTTCAGCCATGTTGTTCTTTGACCGCCCCTTGGCAGCTTGTGATGACGTATACACTCCATAAGCGCTTGCTTGGCTGGTGTTTCATCAGGTAGTCTCAGGAGATGGCCTGTCCATCTCAGGCGTCTTTTTGCGATTATGACACTCCAAGGTTTCTCGTTGGTTTTTTCATAGAGCACCTTATTTGATACCTTTTTGGGCCACTGAAGGCCGAGGATTGAACGCATGAGCCTCCTGTGAAAGGCGTCGATTTTCTGTTCTAGTGACTCGGTTAGTGTCCATAATTCACTGTTGTATAGAAATATGGATGCTATGAATGCACGGAATGTTTTGAGTTTCGTTGCATGGGAGATCGACTTGCTGTTGAAAACACTTCGAAATTTGTTGAAGGATACCATCGAAAGTACTTTTCTTCTGGTGATGTCTTCCTCAGTGTCCAGTAGGGAGCCTAAGTATTTACACTTTTTCCAGCTGGTGTTAATTCCGTTTCTGCTGATGTGATGTTTTTCTGTCTTAGCGTTGTTTACCTTGAGGTTTCGCTCTTTAAGTACCTCAGGTGCCCTCCGTTCTATTTCCCTAAGTGGGTGAGCATTGTTACTTGCCCATGTGATGTCATCAGCATATTGCAGCCCAATCTCAAAGTATGATGGTGGACAAATGGCATAGTTGTGGTTTTCGAGTTCCGTACTTGGTACTTGGTAGGGTAATCCCTCTAGCGGCTCAAACTGAGCCAAACTGGGATGTTGTGCAAAGTGACGTCAACAGCCAGTAGGAAAAGTGCAAAAGGTGAAAAAGAACTAAGGTGCACTATGTACAAGTGCTGAAAAGAATGAAAGAAATTAAAGGATGTTGTTGCCATGCAGAGGCCGCATTGCTCTGATGGCTGGGATGGCTGATTTCTGGAAGGCCTGTGTGGATGGGACTATGTGGAGAACAGCAGATGGTGGGAGTCTGTTCCAGATTGACATAGTCCTTGGAAAGAATGCATACTTGTATATGTTGATAGTAGGTATTATTAGAGAAGTGTATTTGAGTGGGTGATCGATTCGTCGTGAAATATGTGCAGCGTGCTGGAGACACTGGGGAAATGTGATATTGACTAAGTTATAATGGATTTTGTAGAACAGTGTACATTGTTGGATTAGGCGACGAGTGTGAAGTGCATCCCAGTTTAGTTGGTCTACGAGCGGTGATACATGTGTTGTTGTTCGGTAGTCAGAAAAGACAAATCTAGCAGCATTCTTCTGGACCTGTTCTAGATGGTTTATGTCCGTAACTGTGTTGGGGTTCCAAACCTCAGAGGCATACTCAACTTGTGGTCGAACTAATGCTGTGTATGCTCTTGCCTTAACTTGTTGTGAGCAAGGTGATAGGGTCCTTCTGAGAAGGCCTAGTGTGCGACTGGATTTATGTTTTATTTTAGAGCAGTGATCTGTCCATCTTAAGTCATGGGAAATAGTGACACCAAGGTAGTCATGTTTCTGACAACGGGTTAATTGCTCACCCAGAAGAGTGTACTGATACATCTTCGGGCTACGTTTGCGAGTAATGGTGAGAACTGCACTTTTTTTTATGTTAAAACTCATTAACCACTTGCTTGACCGTAGGTAGGGGTTGGGACTGAGACTGCAGTAGATTGGCAGAGTAGTTATGATCTTGGAGATTCGGTGGTGCCGCTGGTGTTTGTACATTTAGTTGTCTCAGTGCTTTCGCAAGGTAGATTGTGAAGAGAATGGGACTCAGGCAGTCTCCTTGAGGTACGCCAATGTTGGTTTTGAAGGGCTTACCTAAGATTGTACCCACTCTAACTTGTAAACGGACTTCTCTGAGTATGATTGCCAAAAGATGAAGTTCATCCTGCTCTAGCATTCGCGAATTGTTTCACGACATTGCATATGTGTGCGCACACATTCGCGATTTGTTTCACGACATTGCATACGTGTGCGCACACATTCGCGATTTGTTTCACGACATTGCATACGTGTGCGCACACGTATGCGATATGCGATGTCCCTTCAGGGCCACCATACCCCAAAACTTTGTAGTGTTTTGTCATTTTTGTTGCATTTTATAATGGTTTGCAGCGCGCTAGTTGCGATACTAGGCGTAACCCTCCATCCTCCCGACCGACGGTCTGCGGGCGTCGGGCCGCGTGAGGATGGATGGTTTATTGCAATACTCCAACTAGCAGCGTTCTTCATAAGTTTAGATTAGACCTAGCCCTATTATAGGACTCTTCCTCTGTGCTGTCACTGTAGTGTATTACGAAAGTGAAAAGCCGCCAGGGATAGATTAGGCCTACCTACCCCTACGGTAATGAAAATATTGGAGAGGAGTCTTCCCTCGAAATGCCCCCTTTTAATGACTCCTGGATGGAGGATAAAATAAATTAGATCACACATTAATTATCACCAATCATCATTCGGCTGCGCAGGGCACCTAAACAAGAAGTTTCTTCCAATGTGGCCTACACTGTGATCTTGGGCAAGTGTTGCAATGGTCTGGTCATATAGCACTATCTCTAGAGGTTAAAAGTAATGTCAGGTTGGTGTATTTTTATGTGAAGTAATAACCCAAACCCTCAACTAGATCCACACGAAGCTGCTCTCAAAACACATCCTTTATTCCATTTCATACCAAAAAGGACTGCTACAAATTTTCCCTCATACCACGCACAATTCCGGAGTGGAACCTTTTACCAGCATCAACTAAGGAAGCCACGACCCTCGACAAATTCAAATCTAGCCTGGCTAAACTAGACACTCCCTAAGGACATCCGAACGCCGAACGCAGGAACTTTTGCCAACCCAGGTAGTTGGCGAAACTCATGGCTGTGACGTTGAGAATGTCATGTTCCAGTGTTTTCACACCTTAAGGCCACTACTCGGACGTAAATTACACCCGGCGTAAATTAAATCTTATTTTAGGCACCACGGGCAATCTCACAGTTTCACCCTAGCCATATAAAGTACTCTTTCTCTGTGACTGTCACTCGTAGTATATTTAATACGCAAGCGAAAGGCCGCCATCCCATAGGGCCAAGTTTCACCCCAGACGTTGATGCAACTGAACAAACGCCCGGCTAGTGTACGCGAGTAAAAGCCAACACTTTTAGTTTTAGCGTGTACCAGCAGGAGGAAGTGAAATTGGACTGAAACGGATTGATCTGTAGATCAATGTTCTGTATGATGAATTTGTAGGGTCTTGGGTAGAGACGTACTCTCTTTAATTCTTTTAAATTCTTTGTTTCGAGTGATTATTAATGGGCAACTACCAATACATGAAATAACTTGACGACATAATATGGGGCCTACCGATGAATTGATGTATGATCACAATATTTATTTGGAGTTCCGATCCTTTCAAAGGTCTCTCTCCAACTCTCCTCCCTTTCTTACATTTCATTATTTTTATTTTAAACTTTGCTAATAATAATTGTCTAAATCAAAATATAATTATCGATGAAACAGAAATTAACCACGCTCGCGCTTTATAAGTAGCCCGCGCATGCGGTGGATTAGTTCAAGCGTGATGGGAAAAGTCAAAATAAACTCAAACTTCTTGACACTCATGTTTAAGTACACTTTACATTTTATTAGAAAAATCCAAATCTTTTATTTATAAAAGTATTTTTGGTAAATTTGAAAGTTAATATTTTTTCTAATGGTGAAAATTCTGAGAATACTTTAAAAATGTGAAAAAACAAATCCATATTCATAACCCCCCCCCCCCCCCCCATCATAACAGCTAATTGCAAAAAGTTACTTTGGATATAATAATTTAAGTAAAAATTCATATTGTGAATCTACATACATAACAGTGTTTAGAAGTCATTGCTTGGCAATGTTCATATTAAAACATGTATAAAAAGATAATTGCAACATTTACTTTTGATAATAATAGAAAAGAAATTTGCATTGATTCAAAAGCTAGTTTTCCACTATCTCTTACTTAGTTACTGGTCTATTTAGAGAAAACCGCGCACATTGGAATCTATTTTATCACACAAAAATACAACCCCAGTTTATAAATTCTTCATTTAATTGCAGTACTATGTTTATTTTAAATAAGAACAGAATCATCTAATTAAAAAAATAATGGCAGCCTAAGTATATTGGCAGGGTTATATAATCAGCATTCATTAAGAAAACATTTGGGAGTTTCTATCTTATTTTTACCTTAAAAACAAATCTGATTTTCCTGAAATATTTACAAGCAGAATATGATATAAATTGGAAAGACAATGGCAGCATTTCAGTTAAGGCCCCGATACTGGAAGACACAAGCTGACCATGGCAGCTATTCCCTTCCCATCATTATTTGCACCTAATCCTAATAAGGTCACTTTATGTAGATATTTGACATTAAATTGGTCCCTTTCTTCAAAGCTCCAAGCCAAACCATAGAGAAAGGACCGTACTGAGCTACATCAACATACAATTGGATTAATTTGAGCAGGCATGGAATGTTTTCAGGCTAGTACTGATCATGTTGTATGTTATTCTCAGAGCTCTAATGGTAACTATGGCTGTATCTGAATTGGCGGCTACATATGGCTATGGCTGTAGCTAAGGGTGTTGCTAAGGGCTTGCTATACTCCAACACATGACACATTGGGAGTAAATCTTCTTAAAAAAAACTATAAAAAAAACTGTTCCCCACAAACTGATGCCACCTTGTTTTTATTAAATGACATGCATGCTTCTTTATACCAAAGTCATGCTTCTTTATACTAATGTATACTTGTTTTTATTAATCAATATTATACGTGTAACTATTGACCTGGGCCCAATTTCATGGCTCTGCTTAAGCACAAAATTTGCTTAAGCACCAAAAAACCTTGCTTAGTAAAACCAGATTACCGGCCAATACTCCACTGGATTGTTATGCTAACTAAACAACAGCTAAATACAAGTCACGAGCAATGTACATCACATGGAGTTTTGGCCAATAACACGAGTATAATAAGCAAGCTTTTTTCGTGCTTAAGCAAATTTTGTGCTTAAGCAGCTCTATGAAATTGGCCCCTGCTGAGATGGGATTGGAATGTTGGTATCTCTTTGCATTTCTAACTCACTGCATTTGAATCAGAGGATACACGGGTATGATCACCAAGACCTGCAATAAATGGAATAACAACAATAAAATAAAATTGATGAGTATCACACTTGCGGCTAGCACTCTATGCTGGCACATAATATATTTAAAAGATGTACGCTGGTATTGCTTTTAAATAACAAGATGTAAATTTTTCCATACTACTATTGAAGGGATCATAGCTTTTTATTAATTTGTTTATATTTGCTGAACTTTAAGCCCAGAGGTTCTGTGATTTCTTTTAAACAGACATTTTTTGCCAGATGGAATAATTTCTACTCTTTTTCGGGAAAGTTCCTCACTGAAATATTCAGTTATGGGCTGAGATCTTAACAGAAATTTCTGAGCTGTCGTCTTGAGAGGTTCTCATACAGCCCTTAAGGTTGGCAGCGTCTTTGGATATATAATATAAAATTGTGGTTACTTACTATCCTTTTTAAAACAGCACAACTTTTTATCGTAGCAGATGATGATTATGATGATGAACTCTATAAAGCAGACCAAACCCAAAATTACGAAGCCAGCAGCTACAGCACCTACAAATTATACAAGTGAACCCCAAAGTTTATTTAAAGGACTTGAACGAAATGTGCAACAGTGAGAGAACGACAATTTTGGAAGGTTGAACAATAATCAACAATGAAAAATTACAACTATTGAGAACATTATAATAACACTAATGGAATATCTATTCTCTTTCACAACTGAAGACCCAAAATGAATGAAATCCAAACTCCTTTGAACCAACTGCTTTTCTATATTTAATAACAATACCCCTTATTTAAATAGTTTTGATTTGGTGAAGAGCTTGTCACATAATGTGTGCTATCATATTTTAAAAGCAGTGCTATCACAGAAGCATCCTCTTAGCTAGTTAAAAAGCAATTTTGAGATGGATGGTATGTAGTACTCTTGCTTCAAGATCCAACCGTTAATCAGTCTGATCCATCACTGAATGAGAGCGCTACCCAACATAACTAGTTTTGAAGAAACATTTATGCCGTGGCCAGTGGTCAAGTGATCAAGTGAAAAGGAGAGCTACAAGCAAGGCAAAGGTCCTGGAGTCTAATGGAGCTACAAGCCATGGGTCCTCTGGTCCAGTGCAGCAAGCTACAGGTCTGCTGGAGCTACAAGTCAAATGACCTGGGACCTCATGGAGCTACAAGCCACAGGCCCTTTGGTTTAGTGCAGCTCTAAAGTCTAAGCCACAGATCCTGGGTACCTGTGGATTTTTTTATGGCTTTAAATTTGAGTCTTGAATTCTACTTTGTAGGAATGAGATTGAAAGAAATTGAAAAGGTCAGAAATTTAATGTAAGGGAGCGCCGAAAGCCAAAATATGGAGTTCACAAAAATGTATGACCACACAAAATACTCAATATAAAGTTAGAAAAAGTTGAGATGAACATTTAAAAATGTTACATGGATTGCGCAATGGAAAACTTACATTATGTAACCATCGTTGAAGAGGAACGCTACCAAACATGTACACAATAGTAAGCAGCATGCACCACACACAACTCTCAGCCAATGACAGCCCTTACCTCTAGTAAGAGCGCAATTTGAGTACATGTCATCACACCCAATGGATCTGTATCAGATCTGTGCTGATTTGTATGGTTAAATTATTGTGTAAATTTATTCCAGTGTGAAAAAAGATTTTCATTTCAATTCAAGAAATACGAGACCTTTCCATTTAATATAATGACTAACCAGGGCTAACATATCCAGGGTCTGTTACCATGCCATTGCTGCCCTAGTCCTGGTCTTGGTTACCCTTCAAAAGTTCTGGTCCAGTGAAAAGAAGAGCTACAAGCAAGGTTGCAAAATGAAAATGGCCTCGCCCTCAGCAGAACCCTGTTTTATTCGTTGGTAGATCAGTGTGTTGGTTGAAAGCGCATGTTTAAAAAAAAGAGCTGTCATTGTATCTATACCATTGTTTGGAGATGAGATGAGCCGGCATGCTGTCCTGTCCATGGGACAAAAAGCAAACTTCAAAAGCAAACGTTATCTCACCATATTTATCTAGCTGCTGAGTGTTCTCTGGACTTGGCTCAACCGGTCTGCATGGCTGAGCAGTACTTGTTTCTGCCTCACCTGATACTTTTGGCTGTTCAGTGCTTACCGTTAACATCTCTGGAGGGAAGACTGTGCAATTTAATTTTTTACAATCTGTAAATGAAAAAGAAAACCATCCATCATTCATTGTAGTCTCTTCAGTGCAAATACTTCACAGTGTGGGCTATGATTGGCTAGCAATTATGGAGTGTAGTAAGGATCCAGCTTACAGAAAATAAGTATCAGCATGAAAATCAAACTTAAACAAAAAAGACCTGTATTTTGGGGTGAACACAGAAAAATTGACTGGAGTGGGATTTTTATTTCAAATGTCAAGTAATAACTAACTACGGAAACTGACTGGATAAATTTGTAATAATTTTTGCGTTGAACAGAAAAAAAAGTAACATCCCCTTTAGGTGATCCCTCTCCTGCCACTTCCCAGGTCTTAAACTTGGCTGTGTTGGTAGAGTGCCGGCACGTTAATTCACTCAAATAACACTTAAATCCCGCTCTAGTCAGTTTTTCTTTGTTTGACCCAAAACTGATTTAACATTTACCTAGTCAGTTCTCTTGCGGTTTAATGCTTGATATTTAAAAACAAATTGATACACACCTTCAAATTAAAAACTTTTAAAAGTGTTTGGATTTATGAAAAGTTCTGGGTTCTTTCAAAATTGTTTCACTCCCACCAGTATTTAAAACAATCTTTATTGTAATTAAGTGATAAGTCTGAAACCAAGTTACACCCAAATTAAACTAAATTGTACTTCTTCTTACCTTCCAATGGAATGGGAAATAATCTGCACCGACATTTTGCATCTGTGTCAGATGTTCCATTGCTTTCCTTCAGATTAAAAACCATCAAAACAGACTGGTTAGAATACCTTTGAGTACACAAACATCCATTTCATTTGGTTCTAAGACTTTCTAAGAAAACTACAAGTAGTTCTGAACGTCGCACTATGCCAGCCTGTATGTACTATATTAGTTGATTTTGAAGGATTGAGGCAGTAGGGATCCTACATTTACACATATCGGATGGTTTGGGAGGATTGAGGCAGTAGGGATCCTACATTTACACATATCGGATGGTTTTGGAGGATTGAGGCAGTAGGGATCCTATATTTACCTATATCGGATGGTTTTGGAGGATTGAGGCAGTAGGGATCCTATATTTACATATATCGGATGGTTTGGGAGGATAGAGGCAGTAGGGATCCTATATTTACACATATCGGATGGTTTTGGAGGATTGAGGCAGTAGGGATCCTACATTTACACATATCGGATGGTTTGGGAGGATCGAGGCAGTAGGGATCCTACATTTACACATATCGGATGGTTTTGGAGGATTGAGGCAGTAGGGATCCTATATTTACATATATCGGATGGTTTTGGAGGATTGAGGCAGTAGGGATCCTATATTTACATATATCAGATGGTTTGGGAGGATAGAGGCAGTAGGGATCCTACATTTACACATATCGGATGGTTTTGGAGGATTGAGGCAGTAGGGATCCTACATTTACACATATCGGATGGTTTTGGAGGATTGAGGCAGTAGGGATCCTATATTTACACATATCGGATGGTTTTGGAGGATTGAGGCAGTAGGGATCCTATATTTATTTACACATATCGGATGGTTTTGGAGGATTGAGGCAGTAGGGATCCTACATTTACACATATCGGATGGTTTTGGAGGATTGAGGCAGTAGGGATCCTATATTTACACATATCGGATGGTTTTGGAGGATTGAGGCAGTACAGTAGGGATCCTACATTTACACATATCGGATGGTTTTGGAGGATTGAGGCAGTAGGGATCCTATATTTACACATATCGGATGGTTTTGGAGGATTGAGGCAGTAGGATCCTATATTTACATATATCGGATGGTTTGGGAGGATAGAGGCAGTAGGGATCCTATATTTACACATATCGGATGGTTTTGGGGGATTGAGGCAGTAGGGATCCTACATTTACACATATCGGATGGTTTTGGAGGATTGAGGCAGTAGGGATCCTACATTTACACATATCGGATGGTTTTGGAGGATTGAGGCAGTAGGGATCCTATATTTACATATATCGGATGGTTTTGGAGGATTGAGGCAGTAGGGATCCTATATTTACATATATCGGTAGGTTTGGGAGGATAGAGGCAGTATAGGGATCCTATATTTACACATATCGGATGGTTTTGGAGGATTGAGGCAGTAGGGATCCTATATTTACACATATCGGATGGTTTTGGAGGATTGAGGCAGTAGGGATCCTATATTTACACATATCGGATGGTTTTGGAGGATTGAGGCAGTAGGGATCCTACATTTACACATATCGGATGGTTTTGGAGGATTGAGGCAGTAGGGATCCTACATTTACACATATCGGATGGTTTTGGAGGATTGAGGCAGTAGTGATCCTATATTTACATATATCGAATGGTTTGGGAGGATAGAGGCAGTAGGGATCCTATATTTACACATATCGGATGGTTTTGGAGGATTGAGGCAGTAGGGATCCTACATTTACACATATCGGATGGTTTGGGAGGATTGAGGCAGTAGGGATCCTACATTTACACATATCGGATGATTTTGGAGGATTGAGGCAGTAGGGATCCTATATTTACATATATCGGATGGTTTTGGAGGATTGAGGCAGTAGGGATCCTATATTTACATATATCAGATGGTTTGGGAAAATAGAGGCAGGATCCTACATTTACACATATCGGATGGTTTTGGAGGATTGAGGCAGTAGGGATCCTACATTTACACATATCGGATGGTTTTGGAGGATTGAGGCAGTAGGGATCCTATATTTACACATATCGGATGGTTTTGGAGGATTGAGGCAGTAGGGATCCTATATTTATTTACACATATAGGATGGTTTTGGAGGATTGAGGCAGTAGGGATCCTACATTTACACATATCGGATGGTTTTGGAGGATTGAGGCAGTAGGGATCCTATATTTACACATATCGGATGGTTTTGGAGGATTGAGGCAGTAGGGATCCTACATTTACACATATCGGATGGTTTTGGAGGATTGAGGCAGTAGGGATCCTATATTTACACATATCGGATGGTTTTGGAGGATTGAGGCAGTACAGTAGGGATCCTACATTTACACATATCGGATGGTTTTGGAGGATTGAGGCAGTAGGGATCCTATATTTACACATATCGGATGGTTTTGGAGGATTGAGGCAGTAGGATCCTATATTTACATATATCGGATGGTTTGGGAGGATAGAGGCAGTAGGGATCCTATATTTACACATATCGGATGGTTTTGGAGGATTGAGGCAGTAGGATCCTACATTTACACATATCGGATGGTTTTGGAGGATTGAGGCAGTAGGGATCCTACATTTACACATATCGGATGGTTTTGGAGGATTGAGGCAGTAGGGATCCTATATTTACATATATCGGATGGTTTTGGAGGATTGAGGCAGTAGGGATCTTATATTTACATATATCGGATGGTTTGGGAGGATAGAGGCAGTAGGGATCCTATATTTACATATATCGGATGGTTTTGGAGGATTGAGGCAGTAGGGATCCTACATTTACACATATCGGATGGTTTTGGGAGGATTGAGGCAGTAGGATCAGTATTGCTTTCATTAGGTACCTTTGACAAATAGTGTTTTCCTGAAAAGTTTCACCAGGATATACAAGAAATAATTAAATGGATGGTAAACTCGCTGGAAGGTTTTTCCCAGGGATAAATTCAATCATCATAACCAAACTTGGGACTGAGGATTGCAAAGTCTGATAAATTATTGGTTCCTTACAATTTCCTCATTTGGTGTACACTGGGTGTGGGGACGGCAGTAGAAACAGACGTTTCGTTTGCCCATGAATGTTCCGTCAGGACACTCACAACAGCAACTTGAAAATAAATAACAAATGGTCAAGGTTAGTTAATTATCAACACACAAAAGAAGTAGAAAAACAAAAACAAGAATGATTGTTGGTTAGTTTTGTTCTAGTTTGTTTTCCATGTCCAACTACTGACTACTGCCTGCCATTTAGGCCTATTTGTTCACTGTGAATCACATCTGCCAGTGTATGCTGGCTGGAATCTCGCACCACTCGAACTTACCTCCCATGAGTCAAATAAAATGATAAACAATGGTGGCAGCCTGTCCATTCTTGTAAGCCACATTTGTGTAACAAGAGGACAAAGGCCTGGAATCGGGATTACACTGTAACCCCAGGAAAAAGAGAGATTTTGAGCATGAATTCAACTACCTTTTGTCCCTCTTTGTACTACGAAGGGAACAAATCGTAGCATGGTAGATGCATGCCTGTGCACATTTCTCAATGGAATGTACAGGTGAATAAACAAGTCAGTCAGTAAAATTACTGCAAAAAAAACAGCAGGACGCTCTGAAGCTGTTCCAGGCATTTGCTGAAATTAACTGGCCATCCAGTTGCTGAAATTAACCACGTTTTCATTACCTCAAATTCCTAGGTTTGTATGCACTTGCTCCGCAATCATGGTGATCAGTTGCTGGATGTTGGCATTCACCAAAATTGTATTTTTCCTGAAAAGAAGAAAACAATAAAGTTGCGGAAACTGGTATTGGCCTCATGTTTCAAACCTTTACATAAATGTATAAACTTTTAAATCTAGAAACAAATTTTGATTGGTTGGCTCTTGGAAGAAGCCACCTGTGATTGGTTAAAATCCACTCAAATTGATCAAGTCCTCTAAGCCAGCATAATAGGGAATCTATATCAAGGCAAGGTATCAGTATTTAAAATTTCAAGTCTACTGCCCATCTACCATTGTCAGGCTCATTTTAAAACTGTGTGGTTAGAATTGGGATAGGCTGATGGGATGAAGTACCAACCGGTGCTCTTGCATCCTCTATAATGTCTTTACAAGTAGATGGTGGGCATGAAGAGAAGGAAGTTGATGACTTTATGAACATAAAGACACCAAGAAGAACATTAAGCTGAAACAATGATGCAGCCATGCTGGTCAAACTGCGTCTGAAATAAATAATATCAGAAGAATCAACATCAATCATGGATCACAGGGGGGCGGGGTCGAAGGGGTATTGTGCAATCATTTTCAATTGCAGTTTGGGTTAGAAAAAGAAAACCATCCATACCTCTGAAATGCTTTCTTTATCAACACTGAAAACATATCAGTATATACGAGCATTTGGTTAGTTTTACTTAAAAAAGCATAAAGATATTGCCGAATAAATTTTCATTAGTTTATTGCAGCGGCTCACGTGTTTGAATGGGTCCAGGTGGGAATTTCATTACAAAACGTCTCCCCTAAAATTATCATTCAACTAACATAACAATGACATGCTCCGGATTGAAATACAGGCTACCTCCGGTTTTTTGTGTTTTTTGTTCATCCCAAAATTAGCCCAGGTTGGACTCCTCCGTTGCATACAACGCGACGGAGTCCAGGGTATACAGGTCCTCTGCCATTGCGAAAAAATTTATAACAATTTTTTTTATATATTTTTACCTTTTTGAGGAAGCTGAAACTTGACTCACATATTCCTTGTGTCCTGAACTTTACGCCTGCTCTATTCAGAATTGTAAATTTTATCCTTGGATGACATTATTTCCGAAAATAAATCCGAGTTGTGCACTGGCGATGTGACAACCTCAACTGACATGGAGCCAAGTCCACAAAAGAGGGCGCTGTCTAACCCGTAACACTCAACGGTTTTTCTTCTGGGCGGCAACACGACGGAGTCACATCGCCAGTGCACAACTCGGACTTATTTTTGGAAATAATGTCATTCATGGATGTATTTGTTTGTTTTTGAACTCATCAAAAGAGTAGTTAAGGGCACCAAGAATAAGTGAATGGAGTTTCAGCTTCTCAAATTAGGTAAAAATAGGAAAAAATTCTACTCAAAATTGTGTTCGCATTGTACAGGATCTTTATACCCAGGACGTCAGTGCAGTGGCACTGACTGATGTCCTACCAGGGCTAATCCCAAAATATAAAATACAATATCAATAAAAATATTCTTAGTTCGGGTTAGGGTTAAAATTAACGTAATAATAAATAATATATTCTTAGAACTAATTAATTTTGTTTTTAAAAGTTTAATCCTTCATCTAAATTTGTAGTTATTATATTAATAATAATATTAGTAAAAATAATTATAAAATTTTCTTTTTTCACTATTTTAGTTACTCAGTTACTTCATCATAGAGAATTACTTGCTCTACAATAGCCCCACTTGTAGCCTTGGCCACACAAGTGGGGCTAGTTGCGATAATCGTAACCCTCCTTTCCCGACGGAAAGGAGGGTTACGATTATCGCAACTAAAGTGGGGCTAGCTCTACCATGAATGCAGAATGCTCTATCTTTTTCCTTCCTGCACTGCATGGTATGGTATGATGGTTGGTTAGACCACACCATGGTTAGACCATGGAGGTAGAAATATACCATGGATGGAGGAAGAATTAGATGTCTGACCATGCTGACATTGGCTCCAGAGTCCATGTCATCACTATCAATCATCGTATCATCAATCATGCTATCAATTCAGTCACATCATCAGTTACAAATTACAATACATCATCATCACCAGTCGGCTGCACACAGCAGGCGGACACCTCATTCATCATCTTTCCCCATTCTATATTAATAGTACAACAATTACAACCAAGCACAATTTTATTACTTACAGTTACACTTACAGTACTACCATTTTATACTTACAAATTTTGGGAAAATGTCCGTATCCTGCCACCACTTTTCATTCGTTATGAAATAAAACAGTATCTAATTTACTCAAATGAGATATTCCTTTTTGTGCAAAAATAGTGAAAAAGTGGTGATGGGGTATAGACAGGCACACATGCGAAGTACAGCAAAGTGTTCAATCAAGAGTGAAACTTTGTGTGCTTTCCTTCCGGTGTGGTGTGTGTGGTGGTGGTGTGACGGTACCGTGGTGTGGTGACACCGTACCCGTAGATTGAGAACACGCCCATAACTACTCAGTGATCAGTGCCTCTATCATGAAAATCGCCGGTCGCCGTGTGGTACATGTGTGTGTGCAGCACTGAGATCAGTGGTGTGCAGTATACATGTGCGTTCGGAGGGCGCCCTCATCAGTTAGCAAGAGGTTTTCGAAAAATGGCGGTGGTCGCAAGTAAGTCGTGGAAAAGAAACATTGACAGACCATGGCGGCCGGTAGTACAGACGGACACACCGAGGTATTCATTCATTCATTCATTCAGTAACATTTATTTCTCATCATGGCATGGTTCAATATAATAGATAAAGCTACACTTGTATTGAGGCCATAGACGAGAGGCAAAACCTAAAAAGCAAAAGCTTGAGTAAGGTATGCCTTTACAAAAGGACAAGACAACCAAGGGTAACAGACACAGACAAATCCGAGGTTACATTTAAAGTAATTTAAGCAGAGGAAAACGTAAAGCGTCTAGATTAAGTAGGTTTTCAGTTTACGTTTGAATATGTTTAGAGAAGTAGAGTTTCTAAGTGACAATGGTAAGGTATTCCAGATACTTGGGCCAGAAAATTTAATGGTATGCTGGAATGCAGAAGTTCTATGGTGAGGTAAATGAACATGTAAATTAACAGACACACGTGTGTTGTAGGTATGTAAGTTACAACCAAGTATAAACATGCCTTGCATAGAAGGTGGAAACAAGCCATTCAAGTACTTATACATAAATATACATTGTATAAATTTAACCAGTCGGTTACATTTCTGCATGTTGTTTGCAATGAATAATTTCCCGTGTATAGCAAAGCAAAATGCTACATAAGATAAGATGTATCATCACTGACTCAGTTGCTACTCAAAAAATCATTTATCTGCTAAAAAGGGATAAAGTGCTAGTCTACGTGCTAGTGCATGCTGCTACTCCTGAGTCCTAGAACTATAGTATGAGGTTCGATTCGCTATCGTCTCCACTACGTGGAGACGGAGACGGTAGCGGATCCCGAACCTCATACTATAGTTCTAGGAGTAAGTGCATGCTACCATGGAGAAGACATGATGCTACACTCCGACCGTGCAACTCCGAGTCCTACACTCACGACTCAGAGTCAGCTTTTCCTTCCTCCATGGTGTCAGTCAGTGAGTGACTCGGTCGGTGCTGTGTAGTGTACAGCTACTAAAATAAGTCAGTCTAAATAAATAATGTTGCTATGTAAAATTGCTGGATGAAATCGTTCGCATTTCCATTTGCATTGGATTGATTAATGCAATTGAACAGTGTACTACTACTAGCCCAGGTTGGACTCCTCCGTTGCATACACGACTGACTGACGTCCTACCACACCAGGAGCAAGCAGCAGAGGGGGGAGCTCTGTGTGCTGCATTTGCAAGTTGTGTGTGTGTGTGTCATGTGTGATAGCACTGTTAATAGCCAGAAAGAAAGAAAAAATTACATTATGAATTAACATTAGGGTTTATTACTTGGAATCAATAAATTATTGGTTTTGTTTAATGTTTTATGTGTTTATTTACAATCAGGTCTTTCTTGTTACTCAAAGAAAAAGTGAAGTAAAGTAGAGTCTACCTCAATGATAAAATACAGCAAACTCATTTTTTGTGTTTTTGTCTGGCAATTATTTTAAAGGAAAAAATTACCATCAACAAGGTCAAGACTTATTTTTTGGCAGGTCGATCAAAAAAGTAGACTTCTTTCAGGGTTAATTAGGTGGAGTATGTTATTCGGTTTATTTCCCACCTCCTGTTTAGGTTTTTTTGATGAAAAAGTTGGCCACAAAGGTATTAAAACTTTAAAGCAACAAAACCATCATGACCACATAATGACAAACCACACATTCATCTAAAAACTATTCTAAGGGCAAAGCTGGGCTCAAAACCCACATAATGAACAAGTTGATGAGCTCCATCCTGCATGTCACAGTACCCACAATCGATATGGTTATCACTTTCAAAGAGGCTATTCTGTAAAGTACAGCCTGTACTGAAGAGTTCTTAGACTATGGGCAATCCCAACTATGGTTGGGACGCCCCATCTGTAACAACTAACATTCAAGTTGCAACCGGTAGTTGTTGGGACGATTGTCAAGTTGGGACAGAACAATTGCGATTATCGCAACAAAAATAATAGATTCAAAAAGATTAACGTAGGCCCTAGCCATGGTAGGACGTCAGTTTCTGTTGCAGCAGCAGAAGAGTCCAACCTGGGCTTACATAGGCCCCTAGACCTAGTCCCTTGGGCTTCAAAATGGCTGATAAAACAGATGCAGACTAGTAATTTGCCTTCTTCCATCTGGGGCCCTGTACTCCTTTTAAAATATTTCAAAAAAAGGAGTAAAGTGCCCCATTGGTTTTAATTAATTTAATTTCAGTGTGTTTCAACACACCCGCTTCATCCAGCCAGTGTAGTGCAGACCTACAAACTTCTGCCTTAGAGGGGTGAGGGTGTGAAATATTTTATCTGGTGTTGCCCTGTACTTAGCTTTGGAAGGCTTCACTGAGAGGGATTTTAAATACTAAGTCTTTTAACTTACAATATTACTTATAATTCCTTAGTATCTCAAGATGGATTCAAAACAAGAAGATTGTGACGCAAGAAATGACGACAAGACAATGCCGCTCTTCTTCTTCTTCTCTTGTAAGACATCTGGAGCCAATTTCATGAGACATAAAATTCTGGATGTGGCTGTTCATTGCTGGCCCTACAAAGAAGATGCTCCGATGTTCTACAGTAGAATCCGTCACAACTCCAGAAGTGGTAATGTTTTCAAAATAGCTGCATTCATTCATTGGAACAGTTAAGATAAAGTACAGGTAGCCTGTAGCTCTGGTAGGTTGTCAGTCTTTGTTATGTAGAAGTGTAACTGAAACTGAATCCAACCAAGACTAGAGTAGCCTCAATCCCATCCATGCAGGGCAGGCCTGGCTTTTCACACTAAATACTGGCCAGCCCTTTCCCACTTGGATCGCTTTACCCCTGAGATCTACCCCGTCAAATGGGCATACCCCGAGGAATAGGAATAGCTACCCCTGCTGTGGAATATGGGTAAGCAGGTAACGGTGGGGTAAAAAAACTCCTGGGGCCTCCACAGGGCTGTATTCTGCGGGAGAAGAGATACAGTCTGAAAAGGGCTTTTGAGAGGGCAAGGCCATTTTCATTTTGCACTAAAGCCAAGACCAAGGTAACAGGCCATGGCCTCCGTGGAGGTACAGGCCTGTCCATGTTACACCCAGTATGACATTGGGCCATCACACATAAGATCATTGTGAGTAACTAGCTAAAACTAAAAATAAAAAAATTATTGGGGTCGGGGGTGTGCTTTTTTTGGTGACCTCTACATATTGTGGCACTTAAACCCCACTGGAGTAAAGAAAAAAGTGGTGGTTCATCAACTTGTTGACTCGTAATCATTGAATCTGCTTTTTTACACGCTAGCTATTTCAACCAGAAAATTGTGTCAATTTAATTTGCTCATATGTTTTCACTGGAAAATTTCCTGTTGTCAGATTGATGTATTTTTGCATTTTTGCTCTAGTTCCGACTCTGCTTTTTATAATAATATTATTTCTCTGTTAATTTGACTTTTCTTAGGGAAAGAATCCACACAGCAAAGGAACAATCCAAGATGTGGCAGTAGTGGAATAAACCCCACAGCAGGAACTGTCATTTGCAATCTACTGAAATGGATTAATGACACCACAGTAACAGCAAACTCTGAGCTGGGATTGAATCTTTATCCAGGTATTTAAAAAAACTTAAAACATTGTTGTCTTTTACTTCAAGGGAACAACTATTGTCTAGTAGTAAGGATGTTAGGCCTATAGCTGAGTACTAGACTTTATGTATTCAAGCCATCCTGCCACCATCTTAGAGATAAAACAATGGTGACATAAAGACAAAACTTGCACCTATGTACACATGGTATAAACAGGATCGGCCAATGAGGGCGCCCTATAGGTTGTGCAAGTCTCGCACCTATTCAAACATGATTTTTGGGGGACCATTGAGTTCCAGCATACTTTGCTTTGAAGGAATATGTTGCCTTCAGACTGAGCGCTTTTGGCTATAAAAAGCATGTGTTATGAATTATGGTTGGAAAGATGTTAAAAGTGGAATATAGATAGTTCCCAGTAGACGCCATCTTTACGGGCAAATCGCATTTTGGCTTGCAGGCGCGTCAAGCGCTCTAATTATTAACGCAGCCGCGTCGTTCGCTAACCAATCATGCAATGAGTTTGGTGAAATGTGCGCGTGCTGCACGCCGTTCTCACGCGTAACGCATGACTGTGTGTTCCAAATTGCCCGTAAAGATGGCCGACTTACGTCATATTGCAACCTATCTATAATGATTCACTTAAATATCCCTTGAAATGGTGTGATTTGTGTGTAATTTCATAACAGAACATGGTCGGCTATTTTGTCGAACCAATTTTTTGACTGTGTTCATGGTAGTGGCTTTTTGCACTTTTGAAAGATCATCCTTTTTGCTTAAATAATTTTGGATTTTACTGGAAAAAGTTTTTTTTTCCTGCAATAAACTGATCCCACAACTGCTGTGGCATTACATTTCCTCAGTAATTTTAGTTCTACATTTTTTCAAATTTCTAATGTAATATTATTTGATTTCTTACCCACAATGTCTTTCTTCAGAGGAGAATACTTTAATCTTGCTTTTTGTTTCTCATCTTTTTTCCCTAACCCCAAAATATAGTTTTGTTTGCTCAAGGCGGAGAGACGTTTCAATTTCTCTTTTTGTTTCGAATGCTGGAAAGCTATGACATAGACCCAAGAAACACACTGGAGGCACATAACATACATTATGCTGATCCTTTACCCATCCTCCAGCAGGTAACCCTATCCCGGATTTGTATGCCATTTATTAATCCTTAATTCAAGTCCGAGTCCAGAGTCATTGATAATCAAGTCATAAGAAATGTTGCTGGAGTGTGAGACATGAGACGAACCATCTTATCCATTCTGTGCATTAACTTCTGATGCTGCTCTTTTGGTTCATGTCAGTTATGATATTTTCAAGAATACTAAGTTGGGTATGAAATAAAACTTTACAATTTTCTCTTTTTCCATCATGTTGTGTTTTAGTACAAAGATGCCAAGCACCCATGGCTTATACAGTCACGTTCTCTTGGACTTGGTTCGCTGCTTAATGACTGGTTTCCTGCACAATTTACTGATCAAGGTATGTATATGATGGTGACCAATTACTTTCGGTCTAAAGCAGTGTTTGGATTACTCTTGTTTGAGACTTGAGTCACATTTTTCACCACTCCAACTTGTATGGTCAATGACTGGACCTCAGACTGGACCTCAGACTGGACCTTTGGGACTCGCAAGGATTACACCCAAGTTTACGATACAACCTGGGAAGTGACAGGAGAGGAATTACCTTAAGGGGATGCAATTTTATTGAATTAAAATTTACCCAGTCAGTTTCCCTACAGAGGATTGTGGAATGGATGTGATTGGTCAGTGCACTAGGGGTGTAACTTAATGGGCTAGTGGTCTATTGAAAACAAATTATCCAGATGGCAAAGCTGTATCCCAGCTTTTCTCATTTGAGTACACTTTTGATTTCAAAATATTCTCAAGAGATTTTTGTTTTAAAAAACATTTGTCAAAGTCCTCTTGGTTATTGCCTTTGTCTTCAGATTTGCTGGAGTCTAGAAGCCGGGGCGCCCTCATTGTGAAGTTATATACGCAGTGTAGCCTCCATTGGTTGCTTTATCAGACTCCTATCTACAACACCAACGAGTGGTAAATGTTCCCTCTGTTTAATTTCAGTTCACATCGACCCTTTAAAATTCAAGACAATTATCATTTTATTTATTTTTTTTTCTGTTAAGAGCAGAGTTATGAAAAAGTGTCAAATGGTCAATTGTATAGTTTTGGGTTGAACAGAGAAAAATTGAGTAAAGTGGGATTACAGCAGGATTTGAGCTGGATTTGAAATGCCAACATTAGGGCTTGTTGGATCTTGATGTTGATCCTTAGGTCGCTGGTTCAAATCCTGCTCTAGTAAATTTGTCTTTATTCAATCCTAAATGTATTAGTATACAGCAATCCTTCACCGACCTTGAACTCTTGGTGGCAGCAGATATGCCTCCATTACTGCGGTGTACCTGGGTGGTACTGCGCTGCCTAGCGACTGGTATAAGGTTTGGGCTACACGGCGATCATTTGATCAGTCGCGGGTTATTGGACTTTCACTTTGCAAATCGCTTAAACCCGTCGCTAGGCAGCGCAGTACCACCCAGGTACCACCGCAATAATGGCGGTATCTGCTGCCACCAAGAGTTCAAGGTCGGTGAAGGATTGCTGTATACCCAGTCAGTTTCCCTTGTGGTTTAGTACTTGATATGGTCGTGTATAAGAACTTTTATATAATTATTTTTTTATGTTTCAGGATTGAGTTCTACGAGGGAGAAAAGAACTACCGAGAAGATAAACTTGACCTTCAAGGTGAGTGTGGATCATTGACTGAGTCTGCAGAGAGTGGATATGGCTACTATAGACCCTTCCCATGAAATATGCTAATTACATTCACGCATGCGTACAGACCCTGCTGGTTGGCAAACGCCATAGAGTTGTGCACTAAGTAGACGCACAAGCGCGTCTGCGTCACGCCACCATCAGCCCCACACAAAAAGGGGCAATGTTCCATCATTTTGCCAACCAGCGGTGTAAGTGCGCACGCGTGAAGTGCAATTTAAATATTTCATGGGAAGGGTCTATTGACACAATTCACTTGTCGTCAACACCCACAATAAATCCTGTCCGCACCATTTTGCTATTTAAAGGGAATGTATCTGTTTGGTAATCACTCTTAAAATGAATGGCAATAAAAAATTACTTAGTTAGATGTACAGCAGCTTTCGATAGTACAAAGCATTTTGAGAAACATTTCACTTTGAAGTAATGTGGTGAAGGAAAAAGATATCAGGTTTTATGCACCAAAATTTGAATCTAAGGAAAGTTTCTGTCAGAAATGTTTCTCAGATTGTGTATTCATATAGGGATTATTCTTCCTGCGTGGACATATTTCGCTCCTGTTTTTCGGCGATATCTCAAAAATGCGACCACCTTTTGAAGTGAAATTGTCACAGGTTGTTTTTATAGACCTTATGCATATGACGTCATTTGAGTAGGGCGCCCTCACCTAGAGGTCAAAAGGAAGATGCTCATTGGCCAGTCTTGTGCGCCGCGCGTACAAATCAGCGCGTTTCCATTGTTTCATCATCAGTTTACCTCTAAGATGGCGGCTTGGTGACGTCAATGCATAAGGTCTATTGTATGTATCAATAGAATTTAAACAATTAAATGGTTCCAAAAACCAAAGGTATTCTTTGCCTTTAACTTTCTACTTAGAGAATTTGCCAGCCACTGTTGTTGGTCTTCAACGCAAGCTTACTATTAAGCACCTATTAAAGCATGGCTACAACTGGTCCAGTCTCATCAGTCTCTTCATATCATGCGGGTCACTGCAACACTTCCAGCAGGAGCTACGAGACATGGATATTAAAACAGGTGCAGCTAGAAGAACCACTTATTGGTTTAATGACATGAACCTGGAGCAAGATGGTACAAGAGAGGTAAGAAGTAGACGCACTTACCAGAGAATCAAACGATGAAGTTTATGATCACAGCAGATGATCAAACATTGAGTTTTTTAACAACAGGTTCTTTTCAGAGCCACCACAACTCATGGAGAGAGAATTTTCATGTACATGGTGTCATCACAAAACTTTATAGATTTTATCTCCTCCAATGCAAAGCTCAAAATCCGCCTACTCATGTACCTGGTGTTACTGAAAACCTTACTAGATTGTATCTCCACCTAATAAAGTTTCAAGTTCTACTCATGTACGTTGTGTCACAACAAACCTTACTAGATTGTATCTCCACCTTACATAGTTTCAAATCATATTTAATAACCTAGTGTGGTAAATCAAAGGCTTGTCTTTGTTCTTTTACATCGGATATGTGCAGTTTTGTGAGTGAAATGCTAAGCAGCCTACATATGCTTGAAAGTGTTTGAGAGTCAATGACCCTGTGTGTTATATACAGTGTAGTGCGTATTTTAGGCAACACAGTTTTTACGCGCTTACCATAATTATTATTTCCCAAAGTAGTAAGTTTCGTAGACAGTAGCCAGATATGACATTGGTACTAGGACCAGCAGGAAATAGAAGTGCAAATAATTATGAGTTTGACGTTTAGTGTTTTTTCCACCCTGTTTCCAACAAGTACAAGGTACGGATCAAGTCTAACATGCCTTATGCAAAATATTACCACCTGACTGATGCAAGAGGGCGCCATTTCATGCTGCGAGTGGCCAACGTATTGCCGCCCTGTATCTGCACATTGATCGACCCCCCTGACAACCAGTGGAAGGTTCCGGAGAATTTGTTGCAGATTAATCTGTCTGACATATTGGACCCTAAAACTGGCTGGGAATCTCACAAGAAGATGATGGAGGTCGAAGGTCAACATGGTGAGGGTGAACAGAACGGTGAGTGTTGACCTATTTTTTATTTATTTGTTTTCCTCCGCACACGGCTTCAAAATAACAATGGTAGAACTAACCACCTCCCTCTGCTCTTACCACAGCTGATCAACTAATCACACCACTCGAAGCAACCAACTATGATGCTGATCAACCAATCAGACCACTCGAAGAAACTGACAGCGATGCCGATTGGGAGATTTCATCTGAGCCTGGGAACCAGTGTCTTGATGAGAATGGAGAGTTACTGGAGAGCTACGTCAAGGTCCAAACCTATCATCCAACGACCACACTCCAGAAGGGCCTCCCTGCTGTTAACCCATTCCAAAACCCCAGCCAGGAGTGGCTGTTTGAAGAAGTCACAGAAAGAAAAGGTATGTACATGAACCATTTAAACTTCCTATCAGAAAGGTTGTAGTAAACAAGAAAAGTCTTAAAGCAAAGCCTCAATGAGAAGTAACATTTGTAAATCTCTTTTGGGAGGAGTGTTGGCTCTTCTCAGAGCCGGTGTGGTGCAGAACAGGTTGCCGAACTAGTTAATTTACTCAGTAAAAACAAGCTAACCTGAGCATTTCTTATGACATGGCAGTTTGAGGGGTAGTCTATTATTGCTAAGTATCTGCTTACCACACTTTAGTGCTAAGCAGTTATGTAAAATTGTCTTCGGTTAGCTACTTTGAAATAATTGATTCCTAGGGACTGTTTTAGAAAAAATGCGAGTTAATTAATAGTTTATTTTTTATTTTTTGATAATTATTTTTTTCTTTGACAGAAGGGTGTCAAAAGGAAATGTCATTGTCTGCATCAAACAGCCAATCAAATACTGAAGATATAACTTTGTTGACCAATCGGATGGCATCAAGCAGATTGTCTCATTTTAAGTCGTCCAATCAGGAAGATTCAACTGAGATATTCAATGCTGCATCAGCCAATCAAAAGCCTTCAGCGAGAGCATTCTATTCTACACCATCTGACAGTACCTCATCATCGAGGATGCATCATTCAGCTTTATCCAATCAGATGTTCTTGAATCAGTCGCATCATTCACAGTCAACCAATCACAGATCATCCTCCAGCTCAAAACGATGTCATTCCAAACATTTGGCCTTTTCCAAACATTCACCCCAAGCAAATGATATTTCTTCAACCAGTCATCGCAGTTCACCTTCTGGTCACATGGAAACAAAAACGGTTAAATATTCAAACTCAACCAATCGAATGAATAAAGCAGGGTCACATGATTTCCATCCAATAGATCAAGATTCATCAGCTGACTTTATAAGAAGAAGATCAAAACATCCTACCTCAGTCAATAGTAGGCCAAAACAATTACACCACCGACCTCCAACCAATCCTGGTTTACAAGCTGGCTTTACTTCATCAACAGAGTCAAGCCACTTTGCCTCAGCCAATCAGAATGGTTCAAAACAATCACACCACCGACCTCCAGCCAATCCTGGTTTAAAAGCTGGCTTTGCATCATCAACAGAGTCACGCCACTTTACCTCAGCCAATCAGATTGGTTCAAAACAATCACACCACTGGCCTCCAACCAATCCTGGTTTACAAGCTGGCTTTGGATCATCAACAGAGTCACACCACTTTACCTCAGCCAATCAGAATGGTTCAAAACAATCACACCACTGGCCTCTAACCAATCCTGGTTTGCAAGCTGGCTTTGCATCATCAAAAGAGTCACACCACTTTACCTCGGCCAATCAAATTGCTTCAAAACAATCACACCACTGTCCTAAACCCAATCATGATTCTCATGGAGTGTCGCTACAGTCTACAGCTTTCTTATCCAATCCGATGGCTTCAACACAGTCACATGACTTCCAATCTGCCAATCAAACTGCTCAGGTTGGAGCACACCACAGCAAAGCAACTCCCTATCTCACAACTTCGTCTGCTGAAAATCTGAAGGGACAGAAATATCATCAGGGAAAAGGTGGAGCATCTGTGAAAAGAAGGCGGCAAAAGAAAAGCAAATGAGAAAGTCAGAACTAACTCAAGTTTTAGTTAAGTCTGTTTTATATCTGAACAACCCTTTTTACATTCCACTGAGGCAGTGCTCATGTGGTCGATTCTAACCATAATATTCAGTTTATGCCATGTATCTTATTGTTAACCCTGTTTGTGTTGCTGGATGATGTATATATTTTATGGGATATATTTTTTCATTTTGTGCATTTTTACAGCTACCTGCAGTATTAGGTAAATTTAACTACATGGTAATTGCTATTTGCTTTTTGGGATGGCTTGTCAAATTATTCATTCCATGCATTCTGGGCCTCTGAAGTTTTACAAGTTAATTGTGTCTGCTGTAATCTAACCTTTTTCACACCATTTCATTCAGTTAATATTGCACTGTTCTACACTGTACAATATTATGCGCAGTTAATATTGCACTGTTCTACACTGTACAATATTATGCACAGTAAACACTTTTAGTGACATGTTTTAAATCATTTAACATTGTACTTTAAATTGGCCTTCCCACACCAATGACAATCCTTATTTATCCAGAACCATAAGAAATGCGTCAAATCAAATACATTTTTGTATTTATTTTTGTATCTGGAGTATATAGGTTTATATTTAGGGACCGTCCATAAAACTGTCAGGTCATACAAAGAGTTCTACTACTAAGGACCCCCTCCCCCAAAGTAGTATGTTTCAACATTTTTCTTTCAAAATAAATGTGCATTATTTAAATAGCAACATTTTACACAGCTTTAAAGTCATGCATGGTTTCCAGCCATCTCCCCCATAATGCTTTTGTATGACACTGACAGTGAAAATGGACAGCTTCTTATGTTGTGTGGTTTGTTTATTTACAAGAAACTTATTCCATACATCTTACTTGACTTTAATTTACACGTGAGGTTATAAATGCATTTTGTAATGCAACCTTGGTTTAAGTCATTATTTTACATTGTTTTATTTAATCTATTCTTTGTAAAGGAAAGCTACAAACTCCCACCTTTAATTATCTCAGCTTTTACTATGTACATCATATTTTATACAGGACAGTGGTATTGTAACCATGCAGTGTTTTGGTCAAAACAAAGCTTTTTCAAGAAACTCTCTGTTTGTGCATCATATTTATTTGAAGATTGAGTCACTGTGTGTTGATTTCACAAAACACTAAGATTCATCTTAGATGAGTTGTCATTACATTGCCATAGTGTCTATAGTGATTTGTATTGTGACGTCACACTTTGCTAATTATAACCAGTAAAAACTTAGAAAAACTCAACTAATTCTAGAGATTCAATGGGTGCATATACAGTAATAAACAACAAAACAACAACGAATTGCCAATAAAAATACAATTTTTGGAAAACCCAATGAATACTAAACCAAGACCAAAAAAACAGTGCCAAAGCAAGTTCGAATTAGAATTCAAATGGCTTATTTAAAACCTGAAGAAAACAATAAGAAATACAATTCAGAGGAGGGGTGGGCTGGAGGCCTGCCCCCCCTCTCAGATCCCTTGCCCCTCCTTTCCCCCAAATGAATGGTTTTTACACATTAAATAGCCCCCAAATTATGTCCCTGTCCCTGCTTATCGCTTATCATATTCCCCTCCCCCTCCCCCTCCCCCTCCCCCACCCCACCCCCACCCGCCGACTGAAAAAGAGTCTTTACGCCACTAGCTGGTTTCGGGATGCTTTACGCGCGCACAGAGGACTTTGCCAGTCTAGGTTAGGTGACGTAATTTTGTTGACATTTGAACCCCAGCGCGGCCGTCCTCGTGTCATGTCGTGTTATCAAACCAAACACACGTGATGTAATGGGATTTTTAGCGTGGTCACGGTGTGTGTACGGCGGCATCCTTCTCGAGCTCGACTCTTGAAGCTTTTTCTGTATGTATGGGTCCACGTCTACTAGTGTGGATGAAGATAAAACGCTCCCAAGAATGGACGGCAAAACAGAGGAGAGTCTCGTCGAATCAAAACCCTCAGTGAATGGGAAGAACGGGCTTAAAAATGGAGCAAACGTCTCACAAACCGTTAAAAAGGTACCGGTTTAAATAATAAAGTATTCATTTACACTCAGTATTTAGTACTCTATTTCGATGTGTACATCTCTTTTGAGTTTTCCCATAGATACAGAACCTGTCCTAGAAAGAAAGGACGTAGATCTGTACAATTTACACATTCACAGTTAAGTTTGCACTTGTTTAAAGCACGGAGGAAGGAATAGATTTTTAAAGCATGGAGCTACAAAAAGGGGCTGTGTCATAAAGCTAGCCCCACAATAGGGGATAGGGCCAATCCACTCCGTCCGTGGGGCTAGAAGCATATTATAAGCTAGACCATAGAGAAAGGACCAGTCCTTTCTCTATGGCTAGACCCAGTAACTGGGGCGCTGTACTAATTTTTTGAAATTTTGTCTTTTATCTTTCGTACTAGTACGAAAGATAAAAGACAAAATTTCAAAAAATGAGTACAGTGCCCCAGTTACTACTGGGTCTAATTATAAGCAGGCCTGTGGCTGTACCTGGAATCATAGAGAAAGTCCTTTCTCTATGCTGGAATGAACCATGGAGGTAGAAATAGAGCTCACACCCAATACTGCAATTACAAGCGCCCTCCCTCCGGCCTTCGTATCATATCTATGGAGAACTGCACTCGTGTGCAGGAACTTGGTGAGAGAACAGACCCTTTAAGACTGAATTTATGTATATTTTATTACATACATGTAGGTATAAATTAGGTTCCTGAATACATTTTACTTATTCATTTCTCACACTACTTGGTGTTCTCCACTATTTTACAAGGCCAACAAATTATAGCAAACTTCCTGACTGCGATTCATTTTGTTAACTTTTATAACTTGATCCCAAGTCTATTTATTCTTAAAGCTAAAAGTCATTAAGGCTAAGAGATGAGATTCATTTTGGTTTGCAGCCAGAAAGGCATTGCATAAAAAAGGCGCCGCCCCCCCCCCCCCCCCCCCCCGCAAAAAAAGGAACAAAACAAACAAAAGTGAGAGAAAAAGTCACTGTTCCATTTTAGAACACCATACAAAAGTGAAATTTGACATGTTGTCTAAGGTCCAAGCTTCGTCGCTCCGAGCATAAAAGAAGTTACGTCCTTTTATTGTTCGTAGGCAATTTTGTTCTCCACAGGAGAAGATTTCCGGAATGGGGTCTAGCTGCAAGGAGGCAGCAATACACAAACTCCTTCAATTAAAACTAAACGGAGGAAACCAGTGTCATAAAATTATGAAATTTTGTATTTAGAAGAACTATCTTGAGAAACATAATTTGGTATGTTTTTATTATGATTCCGGGAGTTTTACATCTGATCCGGGAGACTGGAAATTTAAACTCAAATCCGGGAGACTTCAGGAAGTAACAGGAATATTGGATGGAATCAGTGCATTTTTTATATTTTGTTATTCAGTGTTAATGTTGAAAATGTATTCATCTGTAACGTCTAGATCATTGTCTTTAATACAGGAATCCTTGACAGCACCTCTAGTTTTTGCAACATGTTCTGCTGTACTTGGTTCATCTCTACAGTTTGGGTACAATACCGGGGTCATCAACAACCCAAAACCAGTGAGTATGATGGGGGGTGAAATCATTTCTTTTATCTCTTGTACTATTAAATTTGCTACTGGTAATGACAAAGTAATGCTTTTTAAACAATATTGATTAAAACTAATTCATTAACATGAAAACCCCAAAATTTAGAATTGACTACAATATGGGAAAGTAAAGATTGTAAACTTCTTTCCTTAGAACTCTGGAAGTGTTTGATTTGAAGATGGACTTGCAGCTGAATTTGCTAAGCATAGTTTCACACTGAGAATCAATTCCCAGTATATTTAACCCCAGGAAATTTAACCCCACTGCCACCCCACATTTATTTCACAGTTCACACTTACTGCAATTACCTGGGTTAAAGAGGCACTCAGAAACCCAATGGCTACTTCACTTACACACAAGCAGCTATAGGAACTTACAAATAAAATGCTATTTCTCACGTTTGCCAAATCATGTATGAAAAACTCAACTTAATTTATCCAGTGTGAAAGGTCAAGATTTTGCATATTTCTGGCATATTTCTGGCTATAGTTGAGTTTAGTTTGGTGCAATGCCATTTAAATCATACCATTCCTCTCTTGCCTTGATCTTTGACACCTGTCGACATTATAAATCATAACAACATTGTCATCACAACATTTTTTTGGCATCCACTATGAGGTGTGTGTACGGTTGTGTGTTACAAGTGCATTAGTCCAAAAGAATGGAACAAAAATGAACCATGAATTGGACTAAAATGCAGGCCATGCAACGGTTTAAATGAAGAATGCTCTGTGACCCTTAAATCAATATCTAATTTAAAGAAGAATAATAGTAGTTGAAATTTATATTGCGCACCTTACATAAAAATGATCAATCGTGAGCCCCTCTCACATCACTCCTGGGGAAACCGTTCTTTCTCTCGGTCCGGTCCTTCCCTCTGGAACTCATTACCCATCAAACTCTTTTAATAAGTTGTTTAATTTTCTGTTTATTTGTTTATGGTTCCCAGATGTGAGCTTAGGGTTCTGCGCCAGGAGTGTCACTAGTGACAGACTTGGCGCGTTATAAGTATCCATTATTATTATAACACATTAAAAACACGGAATGGAAGAAAAGGGTCAAGAAACAAGATTGGTCACCATGCCAATGCTCAAACCTAAGTATGGGGATTTGTCTATCCGGCCAACAGAGAACTAATAGTTACTTATTACATTGCTATCCCTACTTTAGTGTAACTACTTGTAATGTATGAATAATCAGTTGAATAACAGTATCACCATTATGTGTACTATTTGCTGTGTAGATTTGTTCTTTGAGAACTTGTCTTGCTATTTACTCTACTGCTGAGTAGGTTACACAGCAAAATGGATTGCATAATGGTGTTGCTGCACACTTATTATACATTGATCAGTCTCACCATAGAGGGTGCCTCATAATCCATGTAGTGCTATACATTAACCGGTAACCATGATGGGTTGAGGCATAGGGGTGCCTGTGTGTTTTCTGGGTACACACTGTAAGGATTTCAAAAACACTGCTTTAATTATCTCTCAAGTTTACACTACAGTAGAAACCAGTAGTATTGGAAGTGGATGTTATTGAAGGTTTGAAAATGTTGACAGTCCCTGTCCATGTTTCTAGAACCTAGCTACCTAGAAGTTTCTATTCCCAGTGGCATGGAATTTCAGTTTTGCACTTTATGGAGATCTGACACAAGAAATTATAGAGGGACCAAAGGTCAATGCCATGGCAACAGATACTAGGCTAATTTGGTGTCCTTAAACGTTGTAAACCTTTACTTCAATTCCATCAGAGCATAATTCACTCACACTTAATCCTCTGAAATGCAAAGTCATGGCCCTAACCAGGACTAAGCAGCAATCTTACCCCCCTTTGTACTCTCTGGGTCATACTAATATTCAAGAAGTGAAAACATTGAAATTACTTGGGGTTCATATTCAGCACAATCTCAGTTGGGATGAGCAAGTTAACAACGTCACGTCCAAGGCCTACAAGACTATTGGCTTTATGCGCCATGTTATGGGAGATTGTAATACTAAAACCTTGCTTGCTTTGTATAAATCAATTGTTATGCCTATCCTTGATTATTGTTCTCCAGTCTGGAGTGTGTACAGAGTTAGGCACATTGATCAACTCGAGAAAGTACAAAGGTTTGCTACACGCTTTATCTTACATCAGCGTAGACAAGAGCAGCCTTATTCTGAACGACTATGTGAGCTTCATCTTAGTACACTGAGTGCCAGACGGGAGTACTTGCTCATGAAATTTGTCTGTATGCAGCTCTTGTTTGGTAACCGGGGTTATTTTCCACCGTCATTTCTGAGTCTCGTCAATGTTAATAACAGACATTCTGATTCTAGGTTAACTTTTCACCACCTGTTTGCTCGCTCAGATACCTTTAAATACTCTATGCCATGTCTTTTTATCAGAAACTGGAGTTCTTATCCGGTTAACATTGTAGATAGGTTTACGTGTGCCCCATTGTCAATTTTTTTTTAGTGAACTTAAAAATCACCTTTTTAACTTTTAACTTTTACTGAATCGGCTTTGTCCTGGTTTCCATCGTGTCCGTCTGCTTCTTGTGTTCGTCTGTTCTCTGTTTTTTGTTGGTGTACGTGTGTTTCTTGTTTTGGCTGTCATTGTCGCTGTTTTTGAGGGTCGGAGTGACACACCTCTGTGGTGATAGTGTTTTATTTCACTTTTGTCTTTCTCCTAGGCAGCCCTTTTGTTTTGCCTGTTTTCCCTGGTTTGTTGTTCTTTTATTTGTTGTGTTCCCTTTTTGTGTGCTCTATCTTTGCCTTGCTTATTTTGTATGTTTTCACTTAAAATTTTATCCATGCTGTATATTGGGGTGGGGCGGGTTATTTAATTTGTATTCTTATTTTTTATCTTGCTTTTTGTGATATTTTGCTTGTATTGTTCTTATGCCTGAATAAAGTAGTATTATTATTATTATTATTATTATAATTCATTGAGCTGCTTAGAAACTAAAAAGCTCAACATACAGTAATTTTGCTCGAAGCAGAATGATGGCTACCAGCCATGTACAATGTACCATGGCCTGTAGACCATGTTACCTTTGTTTACAGAGTGGTGACCTTGCACATTCTTAAGCGTTTCCTGCTGGGCAAGATACTACACAGGCTATATGGGAAAATTTACATTTTGTGTCATAATTTTCACATAAATTCAAAATTTACAAAAGCAACAGCTGTACACCTTTTGAGATGTCCCCCCTTTCTTCATATCAAAAGTTGAGAAAAATCAGACGATGCAATCTCCATAAAACATAAGATTTGTTGTTTTCTTCCATTGAGCTGTGTACAAATGTGCCTGTAGGAAGTCCAGGCTCTGTGGCTCTTTTGTAAACATGTGATGTCACAGGTCACATCGTCTATAGAGCTCTGCTTTAAAAGCAAAACAAGTTGCTAAGCACAACAAAATTACGCTTACCAGAATAAAGTTACCAGCTAAAACACCATTTTACTTGTAAAGAATGTAACCGGTATCCTGCTTTGTCTTGCTTAGCAGAAAATTGTTCAGTAAGTTTTCCTGCTTTTAAAAGCAGATTTATGTAATAGGGCCCATGTAATTTGTACTGATTAACGCATTCCTTGCTTTGGTTGATTGTGAACATTGTTAAGTCAGAATTTCTGCTGACTCATTACTATTAACTTTAGCCCATGTTTTGTCAGGGTCCAATTTCATAGATCTGCTTAAGCACAAAAAGTAGCTAAGCACAACAAAATTATGCTTACCAGAATAAGGTTACCGGCCAAACTACCATGTCACATGTACAATTTGTGACTGGTATCCTGCTCATTTCTGCTTAGCAGAAAATTGTTAAGCAATATTTTTTGCTTAAGCAGCTCCATGAAATAGGGCCCAGGTTACTTGCAAGTCTGCAGGACAGTATTAATCTAGTAAAGAGCACCTCTATTACTAGAAAATTAAAATTTCTTCTTGAACAATTTCAAAGGGCACCGAGACAATAACCGGGATCGATTGCCCCTATTTGCTCAGCTGAGGTATCGGATCTAGGTTTAAAGTATTGTCTTAATGAGCAGATAGCAGGACCTACAGGTTCCTCTAGGAACAATCACTTATCCTGAAAATACATTTTATTCTCTTGGATGTTACTCCTAAACTTACCGAGTTCTTATTTTGTTATGTAGGAATAAATTGAGAATTTATCTTATTCTTTATTCAGGTCATTCAAAGTTTCTTTAATGAAACGGAATTCAGACGGACCGGATCTTATATGCCGGAGGATAAAAATGAGTTTCTTTTTGCGACAACTGTGGCCATTTTTGCAGTTGGAGGTATGATTGGTTCCCTAACTGCTGGTTCAATGGCAGATCGATTTGGAAGGTAGGTCCGGTTTCAAAATCATCAACGTTAAAACTGTTCCTACTTTTTCCATGAACCATGTAGCATACCTGGTTGATTTGTGATTTCTAAATACTACATTAATCCGGTGACTTGTCCTTGTGCTGTTCATTGAGTAAATGACTTACATTGAAGTTGGACGTGAGTGCTAATGGTGTAATATATGTTAACTTCTTAAGTGCTAATGGGTTAACTGTTTATTTTTTTGAAAAACAATGAGGCTTATAAAATGCATGCCATTGATGTACAGATGTACATAATGAGTGTAGTTTTACAATGCTAGCTGGTAGCAGCAGTGATGTGTACCTTCATATTGAATTTCCAGCGTGTAATATGGCTTGTTTATGAAATACCTTTATCTGATGAGATTATCACATGATCACCAATTGGCGATAAGCCAACAATTTTAACTTATGCAACCAATTTTTATTGGTTTATCTCGTGGGGTCCCAAGACCATGTGACTCCTTACAGTAAGTATATAGACATAATGACTTATCTATTTTTCCTGTCGGGCAGAGCCAGAAAGTACTGCATGCTCTACAGTCAAGTAGCAAACCAATGTTGATTTGTACCAATGACCTTACAGAGCCAGAAAGTACTGCATGCTCTACAGTCAAGCAGCAAACCAATGTTGATTTGTACCAATGACCTTACAGATTTCACAAAGAGCTAAGATTGATCTTAACTGCATATCAATCTTAATTGCTAAGCAAAGTATGGAGTCACAATACAAATTGCAATGGTAATACTGACAACTCATCTTTAGATGAATCTAATTCTAAGTGCTTTGTGAAATCAAGGGTTGTTTTATTTTGGATGAGGCTAACTAAAAATCTCCTCTGCCAACCTACTAAAAGTTGAAAACTAAAAAGAAGTTTAGTTGTTACAAAGGTTTGGCATTGGCTGCTCATTCAATCAATGCGTGTGCACACCCCTATTCTCATAGGCAAAATAATGGACTTTGCCCCGAACCACTGGTCACAAGCTTCCCATCCTGCTCACTGCATAGATACTAGTAAACACAGCTTACATACACTATGAGTTATAACTGCGGTAAGAATTTCTGCATTACTCAAAATGAATTGGCAATAACTCCTCAATGATTAATCATCAATGAATTAAATTCTCTACTGCATTGCAAACATTGCAAGAACAAGGAGAAATTGTGGCAAACATTTGATTTTAGCTGCTTTCAAAAATGTGTTGGTCAGTTTTCAAGACCTTTCTGAAAACGTATAGATTGTAGAACAAATGCAATGTGTGGTGCGGGAGTAATTATTTTGTTTAACAATTAACATTGATTAAATGTAAAACTACACCTGATGACGTTATGACGATGTCATCATGACATCATTGTTGGTGTGCTGTCTTCATGTTGAGGTTTAAGTATATATGCTGAGTTTCAAGACTCAATTCAGTTTGGTGTGAGAGTAAATTATGTGGACAGAAAAAAAAAGGGTGAGAATTTTGAAAGGGTGAACAAAAACAATGGGTCTTCTGCTGGAGGTCAAACACCCTTTAAAAAAAATTGTTTTGGACCCAGGGTAAACAAGGCCATGCATCCTCATATCTCCAATGCTGTGCACCAGAATTGTTGACTTCCAGCCTGGGGCATTTTAGATATCATAGTGGGCCTCTAAAAACTAATATCACGTTACTTACAAGTGTTGGGCCCTTCCCCCTCCCCCACCAAACTTGGAGTCTGTCCTGTTCATAAAGGTGTCATTAAATGTTGATGGGCTCAACTCAAAAACAAATTTGCATAACCTCTTAAAAAATGAAAGTACATAAAGAAATCAAGTTTTCACCAAATGTTTTTAGATTGGGTTTGAAGAGGCTAGGAAATTTGAGAATAATTGAGCATTTTTTTTTTCTTGGTTGATACAGGGTTTTTACAACACAGTAACAATAGCTTTTTGCCTGTTGGCAGAACACCTAATAACAACAACAGTACTTATGATTTTAACCCTATGTTCAATTAATCCCACACTCCAAACATTTATGTAAATTGTTGTTTATTAACATTTTGTAATTCCTTTCTATTTTTGGTGGTTTACTGGTTTGTTGGCGGTGTTGGTTGGTGAAGTAAAACAATATTTTTTTTTTTTTCTGTTTTAGGAAAGGCACTTTATTGATGAATAATGCTTTAGCTGTACTAGCCGCTCTACTGATGGGTTTCAGTCAGTTAGCTTCATCTTATGAGATGCTCATTGTTGGTAGAGTCATCGTTGGAATCAATTGTGGTCAGTTAACATCCCAATCAAAAAAAAAAAAATTTGCTGTAACCTTCCTCACTCTAGTCCAACACCATGCAGTAACTCAACACCCAAACTGTTAACTCATTTAACTTTGACTCCCATGAGTGATTTACTAGGATCCTACCTCACTCTAATCCAACACCAAACGATAACTCAACATATTTGTGTTTTTCCACAGGCATCAACACTGGTATTGTGCCAATGTACCTGTCAGAAGTGTCTCCATTCAATCTGCGAGGTGCAATCAGCGTGACCAACCAACTGGGCGTGACCATTGGTATCCTCTTATCACAGATTCTTGGTCTTCCTGTACTCTTAGGTAAACTATAAACCAGGGCTTGACTTCTTGTGAATGCAAGTCAGCATTTACATTAGCAGAAAATTGCATTACCAAGGTTGCTAAGTAATTTTTTCTTGTGAAGGTGTGTACTTGACCTTACTAAGCATTCTTCACTTACATAGCTTGCACAGAAATTTGGTGCTAACCCTGTGAGTAGTGAGTTGTGATTGTAAGCACAGAATTCTAAAATAAGCGTAGAGCCATGAACCTGGGTCTACAGTTGAGTAGAGCTTACATGCATCTAGAATTCAAGTCCAACTGCCAAGTACATAATGTAGTTTTGTGTGTGTATTTTTTGTATTAAAGAAACCAGCCATAAATACATGCCATGTATTGAAATTGGTTGTTAACAAAATGGCAATTACACAATCAGTGGTGTGTTTTTGCTGTTTCATTGATTGTACAGTGCTTATCCAATGACCAATTCAACCGAAACAGTAATTGGTTACCACCGCAAAAATGCACCCCTGAGTGGCCAGTGTATATCACAAGTAAATGTGCAATTACCCAAATATTTCCTTTTGGTTATTAACATTATGTTCTTTGATGTATGACAGGCTCTGATGACCTTTGGCCTTTGTGTTTGGGTGCGGTATTACTACCAGCTATAATTCAGCTGGTAACCTTGCCGTTCTGTCCAGAGAGCCCGAGATATTTGTTAATCAACAAAAACAAGCAAGAGCAAGCCGAAAAAGGTAGGAATAAAAAAAAAAAAATTCTCTTTATAGGATTTTTCGAAACTGAGGGACATTCTGGGCCCAAATTGTTGAAGCTTTTTGAAACGAAGTCCTTTGTATATTCTTTTATGTGGTGTTTGACTTGGTTTTAAAAGCCCTACTGTGCAATCTTGGGCATTCTAAATAGTTTCCTCTTTATGATATGTGTAAATTGATCTGATATAAAAAATAAAAAATTAAATTGTTTGTTGGGTTGTTTGTTTGTTTGTTTGTTTGTTTGTTTGTTTGGCCCAAATGATTGAACAATGACCTGACTCCTTTTCAATCTTTTTCATTTTTTATTGCCAGCTCTTGTTTGGTTGCGACGACATTCCAATATCCAGGATGAGGTTGCAGAGATGAGAAGAGAGCATACAGAAGAACAGAAAGAGGAGCGTGTCAGCGTGTGGCAGCTGTTCAAACGCAGCTCATTACGGCGCCCTCTACTTATTAGTATTGTCATGCAGTTGTCACAGCAACTGTCTGGAATAACTGCGGTAAGAGTTTTGACATCGGCTTCATTGTGAGAGCTCTTCCGTCATAAGATCTTCCAAGTTATTTTTATAGTGTTTAAATTGTTTCTGGTAACAAATTTATTTTTGTGCTGCTAGCTGAAGTTATTTTTGTCTGTGAATTTGACGTCAGAAATCTGTCTGAGAATCAAGATTATAAGTTCCTGTTGAAGTCATTTGTAATATTTGATTACCGACTCTGAGAACTATAGATAGGTTGCAGTATGACGTAAGTCAGCCATCTTTACGGGCAATTTGGAACACACAGTCATGCGTTACGCGTGAGAACGGCGTGCAGCACGCGCACATTTCACCAAACTCATTGCATGATTGGTTAATGATTGACGCGGCTGCGTTAATAATTTGAGCACTTGACGCGCCTGCAAGCCAAAATGCGATTTGCCCGTAAAGATGGCGTCTACTGGGAACTATCTATTGTATCTTTGGTTTGTCTTAACACAATACTTTCTTCCACAGGTTCTGTATTATTCATCGCTGATTTTTGTTGCTGCCGGCATTTCCCAGGACAACGCTATGTATGCAACTCTAAGCACTGGGGGTGTTATGGTTCTGATGACTATCGTTAGTGTAAGTATTCAGACAATAGAGGGCGCCATTTTAAAAAAAACATATAAATACAGCCAGGAGACTGCTCTTGCACAAAATAACTTTTGTGCCTTGGCTGTGGAACCACTATTAACTGCTGTCTGATTTCCGATTTTTGTTTGCCCTTAGAAAAATTTTCAAATGGCCTGAAAAATATATTAAACCATACTCCATATGAACAAGTAGGTCATCCCGGCCTTGTGCTCAAACATTATTTTCCTACTTTTTTTCCAAGCATCAAATATCATGTCTGTAACTGATTATCTCTATACATTGGAGGCCTGTTTCAATAACTACCCGGTATGTAGATTGGTTGTTTTTCTATTGACGTCAATTCATCAGGATTTGTTTTTGTTTTTGTGATGATAGGTGCCGTTAATGGATCGCAGTGGTCGTCGTTTTCTTCATCTCTTTGGGCTTGGCTTCATGGCTGTCTGGGCGTCTTTTCTTACCATATTCCTTGTCGTTGGGGTATGTTTAATGATATCAATAAATCCAGTATCCCTGATTCATGCTCTAATCATACATAACAGAGTATGGAATGTCATCTTATTTGGCAGTTGGCTCATTAGCAGTTTCACCTTGAATCCGTATTGTTCATGCTATAATGAAATACAGGTTCCAAAAACTATTTTTGAATCATAATTACTTGCATTTCTATCATTGTTGTCATAAGTCATGGTTTCAAAAATTTAACTGAAGGATTTGTGAATAAACTTCTTCTCAGGGCCCAATTTCAGCAGCTTAAGCACAAAATTGCTAAGCACAACAAACTTATGCTTACCAGAGTATGGTTACCAGCCAAAATACCATATCACATGTACCATTAGTCCTGGTATCCTGGTTATTTTGGCTGGAAATTTACAGCTTAGTGAAATTGAGCCTTGTTCTTACACTAAGAGGTTGACATGTGGAGCAATGGCTACAATGCTCCAAATTATTCTTGTCAATTTATTTCTTATTTGGATTCTTTCTTTCTTTCTACAGGAAAACTGGCATCCAGCTTCTTACATTAGTATTGTTTGTGTTATGTTCTTTACAGTGGGCTTTGCAATTGGACCAGGCAAGTCTTTTTTCACTTTGTTGGATTTTTTTGGTGCGGGAGAGTTTATTTTAAGTATTTGAAGATAAAATGATATGACAGTTATCTTGTATATATTAGTTTTCTTAGATTAACTTACTTTAGTTTTGTACTGTTATCAGACAAATCATCCAGCTATGCAATCTGTTAGTAAATCAACTATTATACTCATTGAAAAAATAATAATACTGGCACAAAAACCTGAAAGTCTTGGTTCAAAGCTTGATGTGGTTTGCCATTGTCTCTTATCTTTTTGATAACAATTTTGCATATCTGTATACTGGTTCATCGTCCATTGTTTGTTGACACTATTGTGAGTACAAGAAAAACTAATAAATATTGACTGTCCAAAAGCCTGTCATGATATCAAAGTAATAGCACTCAACACTAATGAGGTCACATTTGACCCCTTAAGCAGTCATCCCATCATCGGCGCACCAAACCGCACTAGTTCACATGAGTGAACAGTACACACAAGTAAACATGAAACTTAGAGGTTACGTGCACGTACGTTAGTTAAATTGAAGCGTATGTCTGAGTTCTGGGTACATGGCTTCTATTTTTAACATCAGTACGAAGTGCTATTGACATGTACAACTTTCCTCTTACAAAGTCAAACATATTTTGGTCACAAACTCATTCAGCGATGTTTTTCCTTCAGGTTCCATTCCATGGCTGATTGTAGCAGAGCTGTTTTCTCAAGGTCCCAGACCAGCTGCCATCAGTATTGCATTCTGCGTCAACTGGACAGCAAACTTTGCTGTTGGTCTTCTTTTCCCTTTACTTCAGGTACTGTAGAACAGCCATAGCTTACAATCTCAGTGACCTAAGACCCGGCGGAAAAGGAGAGAGGCGGTAACCCCTATTAAAATGTATCCAATAGACCCCTTGCATATGATGTCACAAGTCCAAACAGCGCCCTCACTGAGATCAATGAAGACGGATCATTGGTTGAAAGTTAGGCACGGCGTGTACACATTTCTATTGTATGACTTCATCAATGGCGGTCAATGCAAGGGGTGTAGTAAGACCCTTAACACTAAAGTCACACATAGCATCTGTCTGCCCATGGTCTTCCATTTTGGGAGTCATTTCGTATGTAAAGATATAGTACAAGTCTAACCCGCACATCTACACCTAAAATATGCACTATACTCGTTACTACACTGACTACCAAAATGGTGCAACCAAGACTTATCATGGAGGATGATGTCAGTTGAATTGGGTCAACATGTAGACTCCTAGACTAAATCAGTTGATACCCAGTCAACCCCTCCCTCTCCCCCCTAACCAGCAAAATACTGTCAAAATTTGCCCAGAATCTGAATGAAAGCTGGGGTTACACAATATATTGCTTGTTGATAATGTTATTTGTTAATTTGGACACCATTTTTTGCCCTAGTGTTTACCAAATCTGATGATAACAATAACAAAGTGGATTTTCTACAGACCATGTATCTACCTAAGAAAACAAAAAAGTTTTTTATTTTCTTGGTACAGAAATCCCTGACTGATTACGTCTTCATCATCTTTATTGTTCTCCTGGTTATCTTCTTCATCTTCACGTTCTTCTTGGTGCCGGAGACAAAGAACAAGAGTTTTGAAGAGATAAGTGCCCTCTTCAAGTCCAAGAACAGCTACCAGAAAGGGGAAGAAGAAGAAGGAGGAGTGAGTAACAAAGGATTGTCAGTTTCTGAAATTAACAACTAACTGTTATTCCTTTCCTGATATTTCAAGACTTGTAAATGTGATCAATGCAAAACAAGGCAGCTCAGGTTTTCCTACATTAATGGTTTTTTTACAAAAAGGGCATTAATTTATGAATGTGCATGTATGAAAGAGTAGGTGACAAGGTCTTAAACGGTCGTTTAAAACCTACCAGGATCGTGGCCGTGCAGTAAATGACTTTACCTTATTGCACGGCTACAACCCTGCCGGATTCCAAACACTGTTTAAGACCTCCTCGCTACTCTTTTATTCCCTTATTATATCATGTGTAGTTTGAGTGAGTTTCCTTTAATCTGCTTCTGCTTTATTAACTCTGCATGTTGGCTTGCACTTTAATTTAGCGTTTTATGTTGATTTCCATGCTAACCTTGCATGCTTACACTTTTTGAATCAATAGAAGGTGCATCATTAGTTGTGATTAGCAAACTGTATGTGGGATTTCACTTTGATGCACTGATTTATTTCTGTTGATTGTTGAGCCCTTAAGGTAAGGTACTGCGTTTAATTTGGGACAAATTGTCACCTTACATTCTTACTCTCTTAGAATCAAAAGAAGGTACTGCATCACTTAATATACTGCTATTCAACACTGTTTTCATCATAAAACTAGGAAACTACAATAGATACCTTTTGGGGTACTCTTTTTGTAATCTAATAAATCGGATTACATAAGTTTGTTCAAAAGAAAACTATATAAGTGGGAAGTCAGTACTTTGTTTGAGATGAGGCAATCATTTTTTTCTGGAGATTGACAAACAAATTAAAAGTTCTGCAATCCTTAACTCTTAACATTGACTTTTGTGTACAGAAGTTGCTGACATGTAACCAATGCTTGTACCATACCTTAACATGGCTAACATGCTTGCTTTGTGTTGTCTTACTTTGTCCTTTGTTGTCTTATCTTTAATATAAGATTTATAAGAATTGTTTTTGGATAGTACAGATACATGGACCCTACTAAGTTGTTTTTGATAGTTTCTCATACTTTCTGTTTTGTTTGTAAAATATTTGAAAAGAGGGGATGAGGTAGATGATGTTTAGTTTATACAGACCACTGTATTCCACAGCTAATTCCACACAAGACATCCAATATGTTTTTGACTTTATGTACACATTCAGACCAGGAACCTAGAACAAAAGAGGGCAATAGGGTCCTTGGTTGGGTAAAGGTACCCAGATGGAAAGAGTACAAAACTGACAGGAGTTGTTGCCTAAAAGTACAAATAAAGAGGGACAATTGCAGGTGTGTGTTACACACTTGTCCATGTGTGAGCAGCACACACAAGGGCTGGCCTCTCACCAATGTGGTCCTCCCAGCTAAGGCCATATGTGACTAGAGTTGTGCGTTGATTCTCTTCTATGTCACCAGGTTTTTTTTGCAGGCCCTCCCGTTTTCCTTCCTCTGGAAAAATTAAACACTTTTGAACTCCATGGTCATTGGTCAATGTGGCTAGCTGCCAAATGGTGCCTTTTCATGCTTGAGGCTCGACCACATTTTAGCCGTACGGAATACAGTACATATACATTGTAGTCTGACCAGATTCTACATTTTGTATAGAGTATAGCAACAAGAAAATGTTGATATAGATTTTTAAGATAAAAAGTGCATTAAAAAATGATACAGTATTAAGACACGCTTAAGGTTTTTGTTGGCAATTTTGTGGACTAATCAGAACAAATTTAATCAAGAAGTAAATTTTGAAGAAAACAAAGAAGGATTTTAAGGTTTTTTTTTAGTGATTGTGTTTTATAAGGTAAACGTGTCCAAATTTGTATATTATTTAACAGTATTAATGCTGCACTTAATTACTTGTCTTTCTTTGGTTTTATGTTTTCAAATAACAAACTGCTTTATGTGCTGTTGTGATACTAATGTGTTGTGGTTTACTGTTATTTACAAAATGCACTGTGATTATATATCTGCTGCTGTTTACTGTTAACCAACGGGTGTATGTGGCTGTTTAGTGTTTGAAATAAACTATAATCACTGTGTATACTGCATGCTTGGATGCCATTTCTTCTCTTCTCTTGCTGTTTTGTCAATTTCTCGCACTCTAAGTAGACTTTCTGAATGCAATCTGCTGTGTTGTTTGTGTGTGTAGTTAATATACAGGCTGAGCATAGACTATATTAGTTAACCCTCCTACTATCTGACCATTCAATATCATCCACTGCAATGTGATATAATGTAGTCAATGCATCTACACAGTACACAGTAAACACTCCTACTGTCATCCAGTATAGCTTTAAATGATATCCAAACTGTACCAGCTTGCAATGTGGTCAATGCACCCACACAGTACACAGATAGTTTTATGCACAGTTGTTCCATCAAACACAACCTGCGCTGTTGAGTTAAAGGCACTGGACACGTTTGGTAATTGCCGAAGACCAGTACTCTCACTTGGTGTATCCCAAAATGCATAAAATAACAAACCTGTGAAAATTTGGGCTCAATTGGTCATCGAATTTGCAAGAGAATAATGAAAGAAAAAACACCCTTGTTGCATTACTTTGTGTGCTTTCAGATGCATAATAAAAGGCTTCACTGAAGTCTTTTATTATTTGAGTGAGAAATTACCTCTTTCTCAAAAACTACGTTACTTCAGAGGGAGCCGTTTCTCACAATGTTTTATACTATCAACAGCTCTCCATTGCTCGTTACTAAGTAAGTTTTTATGCTAACAATTATTTTGAGTAATTACCAAAAGTGTCCAGTGCCTTTAAAAAGGGTTTGACAACTCGCTGGAAATTTTTTACCAAGCGTACTTATTGGGGTTTTTTTATCATTGAAAAAGGAAAAATTGTACGCCATATGATACTGGTCAGTTTTTGTACCACTACATATCACAAATATTATGGAACAAAAATAAATATTTCTGACTCAAAAAGATGAAATAGAAAACATACATATTTGAAATTTCAATCAGAGGCTGGGCCCAAAATAATGATAGCCAAAGTCACTTGAATCAGCCACAGCCAGATATAAGCCACTAAGAAGGGACTTGTTTGTGTTTCACACACCAGAAACTGGTTTCTATTGACTATTGATATCTTGTGGACATTGCCACCGGTTCCCTGTTTATTTAATTCTCTATGACATTTCACTAAAGATTCACTGCGTACATAATCGCGATACTTTTAAAATATTTACAAATCTAACATTACACAAGGGAAGAAAAATAAAACAGAAACAAATTATAATATTTACAGATATGAATTTTAATGGGGAAGGAAAGCTGTGATAATATTACAATTAAATTATGACTTGTCAGTTTTCTTTTTCTTTTCCTTTTTTGCATTAGGATTTTCTTGCATTAGGATTTTCTTGCATTGAATAACATTCTTTATTAGTAATTTTGTAAAGAGTATAACAAAAACATAGAAATTTATACAGAGTTTTCTATTACTGTTTTGAAAAGTTCCAAAGCACAATTTGCGTTTAAACAAAATTATAAACTTAAAAAGAAAAACTGATCTGTAAGTTTGTTACAAAGTTCAAGAAACTGTTGTACTTCCTTACTGAAATTAATCCAAATCAAAAAAAGTCAAAATTATTATAGAACATATTTGTTAAAATGACTGCATATTGGAATGGAAGTATGGATTCCAGACTCCTTATCCACTTGCCAAGTTTGACACAACTCCGCCAGAAACTACACCCATGTCACTGAATATCAGAAGCACTTTACAAACACTTGGAGCTGGTCATTCTTATCCACTTGCCAAGTTTGACATAACTCCGCCAGAAACTACACCCATGTCACTGAATTTCAGAAGCACTTTACAAACACTTGGAGCTGGTCATTCTAATATGTCCACAAGAAAATGCTTAAGCTCTGGACTTCCTTTTCTTGTCTATGTTGAAAAGACTTCAGACCTCCTTATAAATGACAATTATTTCCTTTCTAAGAATTGCTTATGGACATTTACAGACACATTTAGTCAGACCAATGAGAAACCATTGGAAGTGTTGACCAACCAATAGGATTGCTTCCTTTGAACTGAAAAACACTTACTTTGTGTCATTTTTTTGAATTTTGAAAAACAAAATTGTAACATCTTAAAGAACAAAACTACTTATTTTCTAAGACAAAAGCTAGAGCCATCACACTCAAGGAATCAGCACAGCAAAGCATATCATGCAGTAAAACTGAAACTAATATGTAAATTAAAGTGAATATACAACGTTTTCTTTCATAATAAGTAACTAGTCTAGTCATTCGCACAGGTACAGCAATGTGAGAATCTCTTAAGGGAGGAGTTTTAGCTTTGAGTAGAGCCGGTGGTTTTGTTCTCAATGTTTCAAAGAGTGTGCGCTGCTCTACCTTTTAAGAATCACTCTCACATACACAGCAAAAACACTATGTGGACAAAATGTACTGAATTTGATTGATAGTACAACCAGTTGTAACAACTCTGTGTAATATTGAATCCTGTGCAGACATCCATCATGTTTAACCCGGAAATATTACGGAAGAATCTCCTCTTCTTTTAATCATACCCTTGTTCTCTTAAGTCTCAACCCCTTACAAAAAATCAAATGTGTATTTAAAAAAATAAAATTTAAAGTATCGATTTCAGCAACTATTAAATCAACTCAATTCATTATAATTCAATTCAAAAAGACATTTGTTCCAACTGCACTTTCTTTTTAGCCAGTCATCTATTGCCTGGTACCCTGTTGATTATTTGTCTCTAGCAGCCCATCATCATGAGAGTTGGTGGTGGGTTACTGGAGCCAATCCAGTGGCTACAGTCAGACTGCTGAAAAAGCTTAATCTTCAACATTTTAGCCGCAGCCAATAGCCGCAGCCAATGTCACTTTATTAGGACACAACCTTAGTTAATTCCAACATCAATATCGGGAGATAAATTCTCTTTTCTCTAAATCATTAGAGATTAATCATATCTACACATTACTGCAGCATTTGTTTTTCATTTTGTTACAAAAACACCATTATAAACAACAGAGAAATGTATAAAAATATCTCCAAGTTGCAAATCTTGTTCTATTTTAATTAAACCAAAACTGACTAATCTAATGATAACAACTTTAAAAATTACATCATCAGGTTTCAATTTGTTGTTTCGAATGAGACATCACTAAGTGATTGGACCAACACACAAGTGTGTAATGGCCTTCGTTTAAATCTTTGTTCCGACAAATATGGACCGCTTTGTTTTCCGATGTGATAGCAATTGTAGACCTATTTTCCCCTGTTGTAAGTCTTCGCTTTGAATGTCACAATGAAGTCACACTCAAAAGTGTGTACCTCCAATCGACTACCTTCCTTTGTTAAACTCTTTTTTTCTGACAAACGTGGACCCTATTGTTTTCATTTGTGATAACAATTGTGGACTTATTGTCCCTTTTGTTATAAGTTCCCGGCTTGAATGTCACTACAAGTACCTGCACACACACAAATGTGATTCTTTTGTATTTTTCTGTTAAATCTTCTCTGATACGAATTGTTAGTCAACTCAAAGCTGATCTTTTTTGTTGGAGCCTTGCAGTTCATTTTCATTTTGGTTGATCTCACGCTTCTTTCCAAAACTGGACGAGATGTCTTCAAACGTCCTGTTCTTTGTCTCAGGAACAAAGAAAAATATGAAGATGGTACTTAAGATCAAGAAGGCCATGTAGACCAGGAATGTATACGCTCCAATTCCAGACTAGAAAACAAATTTAAAATGAGAAAGAAATGTTACATAAACATTATTGAATTGACGAACTATTTTAAGGGTGTGTGTTGCTGATTCCATCCAGTGGTAAATCAAATGAATTGGATTTGAATTCATATATGAATTAGTGGAGATTTCCATTGGATCAACTTACAAATAGACATGATGAATGTGTGGACCTAATTGTGTGGATGAACGAACTCATTAATTTGCTGTTCCTGATAGGTCTTTGTGGATATGTGAATATTGTCATGGGGAATGATAAATGCCATACTTCAACATACCTAAAAGATAATTAAAATGTGTGGATATTCCACCATTGGTTGTGATTTACAAACCAGCTTTTGTGGATGTGAATTAGAAACAGTGGATAGCCACAAAGTTTCTGATGGTCCTTGTTTATTTCCCACGTATTATGACTAAAATGAATATAATAAGCAACTAAAAACAACTGTTCTTTATCAAAAATACAGTGTAAAAAAAAGCAACTTTCCACCATGCTGTTTTGATAGCTTGCATCCACATGCCGTGGATCAACTAATTTGGCTTACCTGAATAAACTGGAAGGAAAGACCAACGACAAAGTTGCACCACCAGTTGACTTGGACAGACAAAGACATGGCAGATGGGCGGGGACCTTGGGCCCACAACTCGGGAACAATCACAAAAGGGATAGGTCCTGGCAAAAGTCAAAGTGGATTAATCAGTTTGACATGTGACCCTATGAATGATTTCCCTTCTATATAATAATAATCTAGTGCTACACAAACTGGATTTAGTAGTGGCTCCTCAAAAACCATTGTTTGTTACTCAGTAATTGGCATTCAGTGTGCACAAAAGTTGTCCAGTCTGAACATCTATAACTGCTGTAGAGTAGTTAAGAGCACTGGACTTAAGCTTGGATGTTTGTGATGAGCAGAGTGTGGGTAGGAATCCCGGTTAAGGCACTTGTTTCCTTGAGCAAGATATTTAACCATACCGTAATTGCTTGAAGTTGTAGGTCCTATGTAATAGGATTGATAGTGCACTTAAACCCAGAACACTTATCATGGAAGAGTAGGGGTTAACCCTGGTATTTCTGGTTCACCTAGCAAGCACCCTTGTTTACAGGTTTCCTCCGGCTTGCGAGCTACAGTGATTAAGTTTACTTATGAGGCATCCTAGGTCTCATCACCAGAAACATTTAATAAATAAATAATACTATTTTGCTGTGCGTAGCAAACTGCTAGATGCCATCTTTCCCTCTTGTCTGTGTCTACACGTTTAGTGATTTGAGCTAATGTGCTCCATGGTCTGATATCATTCAGCTGATAGTCAGACTAGTTGCTATCTGCATTTATTGCCACGCAAAATTTAGCAGGTACCAGTCAATACAATGTAAATAACATGACACTTTGGCTGGTAGCCTATAACTGCTACAAACTATGAGATTTCTCTATGTAATGATTGCTTATCTGTATCTGTTGTTTTTTTTAAAGCGTCAACTCTGATCCATTAGCACTAGGCTCATCACTTACCAGGTCCAATGGCAAATGAAATAATGTACAAGAAGATGAAGGCCAAACTCAACCATCTCATCCAATCAAATGAGCCCTGTTAATACAAACAAGAATATATGAATAATAAATAAGGGTCATGACCCTGTGCTGAGGTTTAATCAGAGCTTTAGTGGCGGGATGTAGAGCTGTGTATTGAGAGAGTTGCGACAACATGGGATTAGAAACTCGTGTGCACACACAGGGTGCCACACTAGACTACACATAAGGTTGTGCTGCATTTGGACTGAAAATGCCGTCCAGCAACCACGTTACCAAAGAAAATGAATCCTTCCATGTTGCAACTGTTTCAATACACAGCTCTGGCTGGATGCAGCAGTTGATATTAACCCCTCTTTTCTGTCCATTCCTCAAGACTAATATAATAATGGTGTCAATGGGAAAAAAGTAAAATCAATCATTTGGATGATCAATCTACCATCTTCTCTTTACAGAGTTCTGAGTCTGACAGCAGTCCTGTGGCTAGTAAGGTGGACCAAGGTGTTCAGTACAGCGCCCTCAAATCGGACGCAAATTAACAGGAAGGGGACTGCCTGACTCAGTGACTGTCGGTGGCAAACTACCTTGTCTGTTTGTGTGTGCGTGTGATGACGTGAACAAGGTATAACTGACTTTATCCAAGAAAGCCCATTCCATAGAAATTATTTTTTTATGTGAATAGACTGTTTCCCTTTTTGTATACTAAGAATCTGTACTCTTGATTGCTAGTGAACACATGGAACATGACAAATATATTATCCACCATTTAGGCTACACCTTTCTGAAAGTTGTGGAAAAAACTTCAGATAATTTTGTTTTAAGTTTTGAAGCAGAAAGTAGTATTTTGTCAGTGCCTAACAATGCAATTAGGGAAATGTTAACAATATTCTTTGCAGAGTTTCTGAAGTAGATAGTAAAAAAGTATTTTTTATAAATCCTTTTTTGTTTTTTAAATGATACTGTGACTGAATAAAATATCAGTCACTAACTTATATTTTGCATTTATATCATAGGTCCTTTAGGTTGGTAAAGAGTGTGATATGGGCGATGCAATCTAGGTTTATTATAACACCTTTTGTTGCTATGGATTGACCAATCATAATCAAGGATTTAGGTTTACTTTGAGATCATTTAAGGTTTCATAACTTTTCTATATTAAGTTATTGAAGTTAGTTTGTTACATGTAGAACTAGTGTAACTCTAAACCCTTCCAAATCCAGCAAGTTTGGATTGATTTTATTGGACTCTTGTGTGGAATTCTGTGATTAAAAGGTTAATAGTGAATTTCTGGGCAAGCATTGTGATTATGCTGTACATGGGATCATTGCATACAACCATAACCAGAGTTGGCTTTTAGTAGAATGAGGAACAATCCCAGCAAATCCTGTCGGGGAGTTAGGGTTAAAAGTTTTTATTCCATCATTTGTTTATGAATGTTGTCTTTAATACACCGATCCATTAAGCCACGCCCATTTCTCATTGACCAATCACAACCGCGAAATCTGATCACCATTTGAGCCGTTTGGTGATCTTTGCACTAATGGTGATCGGGTTTCGCGGCTGTGATTGGTCAACTCGTGAGGAGGCGGGGATTAATGGATCGATCTATTATGTTGGTGGTAAATATCTACATGAGATGATTCCTGATAGTTATTATTTGTAAAGATATCGTAATGGTTTTATTTGTTATTCTACTACCAAGATGCTGCATGGCATCCAGGCTATGGTGATCCTAGAGCTCTATGGTGTATAGACTTTATTCACATGATGTCTCCATCCAGGCTATGGTGATCCTAGAGCTCTATGGTGTATAGACCTTATTCACATGATGTCTCCATCCAGGCTATGGTGATCCTAGAGCTCTATGATGTATAGACCTTATTCACATGATGTCTCCATCCAGGCTATGGTGATCCTAGAGCTCTATGGTGTATAGACCTTATTCACATGATGTCTCCATCCAGGCTATGGTGATCCTAGAGCTCTATGGTGTATAGACTTTATTCACATGATGTCTCCATCCAGGCTATGGTGATCCTAGAGCTCTATGATGTATAGACCTTATTCACATGATGTCTCCATCCAGGCTATGGTGATCCTAGAGCTCTATGAAATAGTAGCGTTGCAAAACGGCTGCAATTTCATGGCTCTGCTAACAATTATGTGCTTACTGGCGCCATTGAATTACATGGTAAGCGCCAAATTTCTGTACCAGCTTTAAGCAAAAAACGCTGAAGCATCATGGAATACACAATCAAAGGAAGTAATTACTTGCTAACCAATGAAATAAGTTTATGTTAAGCGGCAATTGTTTTGCTTATGAGAAGAGCCTTGGCAATACAGCATATTGGCCCCCCCTGCATGCAGCTTGTGTATAGACCCCTTGCATACATAACACAGCAGAGGGCGCTGTTTAAGAGTGTGACGTCATATGCAAGGGATTTATTGTTTGGTTGTATGTTTACTTTGATGATAGCAGCTGGATGATATCATGGCAAAAGGTCTACCATCACACTGAAATTATTAACTTTAATAACAGACAATGCAGGGTAACATTTTTAGATTGATGGTTGTTGACTAAAACAAAATCATGTTTATGTATAGGTAATTATTGTATTCATGTTTGTTAGTAAAGTCTTTTTTCTGAGTCAACAGTAAAACTTTGAAGGATATTTTATTTATGAGGTGTTCGGAAGGGGTAGGCTTAAGATTTGTCTAGATTTGTTTATGTTTTCAGAAACAGTCCTTTACATTCCAAGGGGAGAGGGACAGACTGGTTGTGTCTAAACCTCTAGTCTGTCCAGTTGACAGAGAGTATTAAGTAAAGATTAAGGGTTTGATTCGGCTCAATAGACCTTATGCATATGACGTCATTTGAGTAGGGCGCCCTCACCTAGAGGTCAAAAGGAAGATGTTCATTGGTCAGTCCTGTGCGCCGCACGTACAAATCAGCGCGTTTCCATTGTTTCATCATCAGTTTACCTCTAAGATGGCGGCTTGGTGACGTCAATGCATAAGGTCTATTGATAACCCTTGCAGTTCAGGGGTAGCCTAGTATCTAAGATCAAGAGGTGACCTTGCTACTTGTGATAGATTTCTAGAAACTAACCTGAAGGTTGAGGGATACTGTCAGTAAGCCGGTGAAGACGACCATCAAGCCAAAAGGATAGAGCAGCAAGATACGACGTCCCACTCGCTCAACAATAAACACCTTGACATGACAGTAAGAAAAAAATATGTTGTGAAAATAAAAAAACATCAAAGTTACTGCAGATTCTGGTAGAATGACTGGTGCTTTTTATTCCTTGCGTGTGGGTTATACAGGATTTTCTGCCCAACTTGTATTTCTGTTAAACACCTTTTTCAGTTTGTTGATCCCAATGTGGCTGTTTTTTATTTAATTTAGAGTTACCGAAATGATTAATAAGAGTTACCGAAATGATTAATAACTCTCGGAGTTTTTGCACACAATGTGTGTGTCATGGCAAAGTGGTTCAGCCCATTAGACTCAAGTTCGGATTGTAAAGCCATCATAGTGTATTTTCGAATCCTGGTCGATACATTTCTGGTCTTGAGCAAGAAATTTAACTATGACTGCTTCTCATCACCCAGGAGTAAATGGGTACCTGCTAGGGCAGAGATTGTGAACTACGTGAACGATTAGCAACCGCACTCCCGATTGGCTGCTCAGGCTGCATACTCTCCAAATGATCTATAAAAACGGTTTCAGGAATGCTTTGGTCCAATGAATAGTCCAATGTGCTTTGATACATTAAGTTTAAACGTGCTTAATAAATGCAAGATTTTTTTGTTTTTGTTCATTGAGAGATCCTTACTCCTGATTGCCAAACCCAGTCATTAGAAGACTAGCAAAACCTCTGCCCCCCACTAAAGTCTAGCTCGTTTTCCCGCTTAAAATCTTTGAAAATTGTGCTCACGGAAACAATGGTCATCAGAACGTTGACGCCTCCAAGTCCGATTGTGGCGTAAGATACCTCCTCTGGTGACATTCCTGTTTGTTGGAAGATTAGGGTGACGTAGAACATCACCTGTTTTAGAAATACAGCAGCAGGTGTTATCATCAATAAGTGAAAGTGATGGATAAGATGAGAAAAGAGTGTTTTTATTGGAGTTATAAAACAAATCCCTGCTTTGGTATTGCGAGGGTATCTTTCACCTAATGTCCCCTTCCTCGAGAAATACATTATTCAACCACAGATGGTTTGAAAACGAGGCTTCCAACGGAATAGCCCCTCTCTTCTAATACCACTAGCTTTTGATATGCTGTACGCATTGGTTCAAATTGCTGATAGTCTCAAAGTTACAAGTGCCTTTCATTCCTTAGAGAAATTACCAAGCACCAGATGCAGCCATGTTTATATTATAGTCACTGAAATGACGATATCGTGAAAGCAAAGTTTCCCCAGCTGAGTCGAGTGTTTGGAAGTGCACTGACCCTCCTACCAACGCAGTAACAGGACCGCCAAATGAAATCGAGACATCAGTGACTAGTCGATGAAGACGACGCTCACGATTATCAGCATTCGACGGTTATTATCGCATACCCGACTATAAACCTTCTTGAGATCAAAGAAAACTCATTATTTAAGGCTCATAAAAGCGGAACTTACGGCGTTGATTCCAGAAAGCTGCTGTCCAGCGTGAAGCATAACGCTAATAAGTAAAGGCATCTTCCAGGTTTTATCTTTCAGTGTAAGAACGGACCACATGCCAACCTTAAAGGAAGGAAGGGATTAAGAGTTCAGTTTCCAGTTAGGATTGGTTACCTGCTAACAAAGGTTTTAAAAAAATCATCCAGTTTACTGTCGCGAATATCAATTCAATTAAACAACTGGATATTATTAGCCTGTGAATGTAAACAATTATAACTTCCTCAATGCACCTAATTAAAACTTTTAAACAGATTAGAGTGAAATAATAACAGTTTGGTAAACTGTACAAACACAATTGAAACAACCAAGAAACCACTGAGCTACCTTGATCCCCTATTTATGTTTCACTATTTGTGCTGAATCTCAGAGCATCATCACTCCACCCGTACGAGTATGGAAAGCTTGTCTGCGTGTCTCACCTTTTGCGTTGAGGATTCCTTCTGAGCTTCTTCCTTCATCTCAGCTATTTCATCATCGACGTCATCGTCACCTCTGAGCTTGATCAAAGCTTCAAAGTAGAGAAGGCAATTTGATAAACTTATCAAGCTTTGGAAGTTCACAACAATCAAACCCAACAGTATTATAACTCTTCAACCAACAAATGTTACATTTTCCCCACGTAAATTGAAGACCCTTGTCATGATGACATAAAACAAAAAATATCTTGAACAATTGGGATATAATTATACCCCAATTATCACAAACTACAGATATCAACAGTCTCCCATCTAAACGTTAACCTATACACTGTTTACACTTGTCTTATCTATCTAGACCATGATGTATTTTCATGGCTCGTGGAACAGTGGCGTAACCAGACATTTTCTTTTTTCGGGGGTAGGGGAAAAGAGGGGGCGGAAAGACTTTGAGGGCAAGGGTTCTGAGCATGGAGGGGGGGGGGTCCTACTGCCATGGAATTCTGCTCTCATGGTCACCATTCTTCACTTACAGGGTAGCGAAAACCTTTGATTGAGCTGTGTAAAGCGAGACTGCTTAATAACATGAAGTAAAAATGCACACAAGCAAACATTACTCGCTATAACCTGTGATTAATACGCTTACGTTCAGCTCAGATTTGTCACTTATGAACCGTAACAGAGCCATCAAACTGGGTCAAGATGTGAAACTGGGTCAAGATGTGAAACTGGGTCAAGATGTGAAACTGGGTCAAGATGTGAAGCTTACCTGCACGGCTCTTCTCTGGTTGGTTCTTGTTGAGGAGTAGCCATCTTGGACTCTCGGGACAGAATGGTAAAGTAAGAATCTCTACCCCCGAGAATATACCAGTCAGAGCAAGGAGGAGTGACCACTGGTCTGGCTGATTGAAGATGAACAGACCCAACACCTACAATAAGTTTAAAACAAATGGATTATATCAACACATTCTACTCACGTACGGCTCAAATTTTGCCGATAAATTCTCAATTTATATTGTGTGGAAATGTTCGAGTATAATAATTAATTCCGAGTATTTCAGGTTTAACACAAAGGAGTTTCACTATTGCCATTCCTAAAATGTCATTCCCTTTGCTGTGGTATATTTTTGTAAAATGAAGCCCCAAAACACCATCTGTTTTTACCTTGGCTAAAGACGAAATAAATACATGCAAAATACTCGAAGAAAACTCACATTCGTCTGATAGACTTCTTACACTATTCTCTCAAATGTAATGTCAAACGATGATGTAATATGTGCCCCTCCACCTGTGTCTTTGGATTGAATGGATACATGGTTCTGATTTATTACCTGTGATATGAGAATTCCAACAGTGATCATAAGCTGGTGGCATGTACCGATAGCACCACGGAGATTGATTGGAGAGATTTCAGCCAGGTACAACGGAACGATGGTGATCGATACACCTGTCAATATCATGAATCAAACAAATTTAAATTTATATAATTGATTAATTGATCGACTAAATACTGATCACTTTTTGGACCTATCAGTCGATAGATGGATCAACCCCTTGATCAATTTGTTTAGAATTATTGATCAATTGTTCAATAAATATAGATTGATTGAGCTATACTTATGTTCACCGTCTACCAACCAAGAATGTAGACGTGGTAGGAACTCTACAACATTTAAACAAACAAAAAACACAATTTTGTTATATTTTTGGTCACAAAATGTCAAGATGTTCTAAACGCTACGACTTGGATGAAAGAAATTCAAGTCTATGATTTTATTTTTCTATTTACTCCAGTCTTCTCATCCACAAACTCACCAACCATGAAACCGATTACAAGACGAGCCAACATCACCATCTCAAAGTTATTGGCGTAGTTGGCTCCACTGAAGCCAAACATTAGAGCAGCACTTATAGAGAAGATGTTGTTGAGGAGGAGGGCGCCCTTCCTGCAACAAAATAATTGTCAATAAACCAAAAATTAATGACATTTGTTTCCCTCAGGCCTACTCGACTCCGAAATAGGCATAAACAAAAATACTTTGACAAGATGCAAAGAGAATGACAAATTTCCCCCCGTTCTAACCAAACAGAACAAAGTTCCAGTTTTTATGACATGCATATTCTACAAGAAACCGCACCGGTAATTTCAAGTTCAAACACAAGGATTAACGCCGCCTCTATACGTCACAAAATCTGCAGCCACACAGCCGGACGCATACCAACCTCGTCCCCATAGGGACGTGCCGGTCCTCTCGAGAGCGGGCGCAAAATTGGACGGTGAGAAGATACAGCCCTGGAAGTAAGATTGGATTTTGACGTAGGTCGGACTCTCAACCATTTTGTTAAACAATCGAATAGCAACACGGCATTTAATCGTGTGGATATAACGTGAACTGTTTTGGCATGCAACAACCAAACCAATGTTTGTTACAACTGCGAAGTGCAAACTAACGACCTTTATGGAGTTGTTTCTTGGCACGGAAGGAGGGTCAGCCAGCTGTAAACAAAGATGGCCACCTGCGTGGTTTGTAGTAGTCCAACATTGATACTAGCCCCATTTATAGTGCCAATACTCTGGACTTCCTCCGATCCTTGGCCCTACGCCCATGTACCTCCAGGAGGTGAAATAATTTTTCGAATATAAACTCACGTTTTTATGCCGAGATTTTTTCCCCAGTTGTCACTCATTGTATCCGATTTGTGAAAAGCACATTAAAACGCCATTGTGCAACCTCGTTTTGGGGTAATTTTGAAGAAATTCTGAGGCGTTACTGCCACTGATTTGACTGCCCGGCATCCATTTTGTTGATCGGTTGATTTCAACAGGTGGCGCCCTTCGCTAGGGCATTATGGGATAGGCAAGGGACCCTTTCGCGCGCTAGGGCATGGGAGATGTTCCCCTTCCTATCCCAGCATGCCCTAGCGCAGGGCGCCCCCTGTTGAAATCAACCGATCAACAAAATGGATGCCGGGCAGCCAAATCGGTGGCAGTAACGCCTCAGAATTTCTTCAAAATTACACCAAAACGAGGTTGCACAATGGCGTTTTAATGTGCTTTTCACAAATCGGATACAATGAGTGACAACTGGGGAAAAAATCTCGGCATAAAAACGTGATTTTATATTCGAAAAATTATTTCACCTCCTGGAGGTACATGGGCGTAGGGCCAAGGATCGGAGGAAGTCCAGAGTATTGGCACTATTAATGGGGCTACATTGATACATGATGTACTAATTCGTTTTTAACTATGGAACTGAACATGTGTTGAGTGTTTTTATGCAGCTTTCTTGCCGACAATCTAAACTCAAGGAACTGATTCCAATCCGAAACGAGTCGGACATTACTGTCGATATTCTGACTCCCCGGGAACATTACCTTCCCAGGATGTTGCTGAGCTGGCCACCGAAGAGAGCTCCGAATGCTCCCCCTACGCAGTAGAGCGAGATGGTAAAGGAAGACAGCCACAGTAAGGATGTATCGTTCAAATACTCTCCTCGCCTATCATAGTAAGACTGGTTGAAGAAGTCGTTGATGTACTGTCAACAAGAAATCAAGACAGAGGTAAGCAACTTATACATTTTGGTTAGGCTTCAGATTTTTATATGGGTTGGAAATGTTTATAGTAGGCCCTCTTGCACCGCTTTCTAAGCAAACACTCGGACCTTTCCGAGCCATGCGGGAAGAAAATCGGAAAACCAATAGCTTTACTCGATGGGATTCGAACCCATGACCACTGCATTCTACAGGATACTGGAGGGTTTTTGGTGAAAACACTAACTATACAGTCTTTATCAGAATTGATTTGTTCAGGGTAAAATCAAAACAGTAAACAGTCTCGTTCTGTGTTTATTTGTCTTTTCTTTATCTAGTCCTAGTACATAGCTTGATTCCTCCATGGTTTCATCGACTATTAAAGCCGAGCATAAGAGTACGACCAAGGGGGAAGGTTGCCCTTCCAACTTCGGGCAAAACAGAGGGATAAATTTGGGCACAACAAGAAGAAAAACAAATTGGTTAGTGAGAAAGCAAAAGGTTTCAGGTAAACCAGCCCCCCCCCCCCCCCCCCCCCCAAGTGTCCCATTAGCCAACGAGGCGTTGTAAATACAGGTAGGCGGGTTCGATGTAGAAGTTGGGATGATCGAATGTAAACATTTTGTGGTGTTTGGGGGTTTCAAAATTTCATAATTTCCAACCCTTTACATATAACCTTTTTGGTAATAATGAGATGCTATTCATTAGTCATAACATAGAGCTGTCCTTGCTCTATGGTCATAATGAGTGAGAAGGTGACGACGGTGATTTGGCATCTTTTCAAAATTGAGCTATAAATGGCTACTCAATTCGTTGTTGCATCAAACTCGGTTTCGAAGGGGTCGTTTTCCTCACTTTATTTATGCCCCCCTCCCTGGGCCATGTCCTCGTTGAATACGCCCCCATTACAACACAAAGTGTTGACCTACGCTCTCTGCCCATCAACACAAAGCGATGGGACAACCTAAGCTGTGCGGTCGAGATAGTTTGTAGTATTCGTCCTGGTTAACACTGTTACGTAACTGTGTAAATACCTCTATATGCAAAACTTACGAGCTGTACGCTAAACCTAACGGATAGATTGTATTCACACACACAATCTTAACGGCGAACTGTTAGATTATTTACATCAGATAAACAAAATGAATCTACATGTACTATTGCCATGCTACCATGCTTGGTTTGAATCTACATGTACTATTGCCATGCTACCATGCTTGGTTTGTACGTGATAACTACCTCTATAATTTTGCTGTTCTACACCCATGTAGTGTTAGCATGGAGGAAGGAAGAGTCTTCCTTCCTCCATGGTGTTAGTTACTGCCGACCTCCATGTTTTATAAAATGTAATAACTCAATGCTTCTAAGTTTCTACAATTAGGTCGAAAAAATGAAGCAACTCTTAATTCCCTGGGAAATATTGATTCGGGGAGCCGATATTATTGAACACTTTCAAAATTAGCAGACTCCGGTGAATGATTTATGTCACAAGGGGGTGATACCTTCATGATTAATGGAGCATATTTAGGACTAAAATCACTGTCCAATTAGAAACATGACATTGCACCGAGGTACACCATGAGCTTCTGGACATATACAGTTTTGAATGATGTGGGTTTTTTAAAACTCATATTGATGTGTTTACTTAACAGTCTCGTCACAAATTGTGTCTTTTTTAAAAACATATATAAACATTGTTATTTATTATTCCAATTATAACATCATTTAGTTTTTCTTTCGAGTTTTAAATCATAAACCAAAAAGCCCCGCCTACTCGTAGTCTGTGGGTATACGTTCATTGATGAAATCGTTCAATACAATTTCGCAGCTTAGTGCCCTTAATAACCATACATTGATTATTGGTCCCAAATAAAAATTAAAACATCAACAATGACAGCATTAACAATCTCAACCATCGCGTCCTTCAAACTGTTACATGTGGTCACCCACAACAAAGGTCGTTGCACCAATATACGATTTGAAAAGGTCTTCAAAATGTTAACATTTTTTGACTGAATTAATAACACTTATTGGTTGTGAATAATTGTTGTGCACACGACGTTTGTAGGTAGCCATCATATCTCAAAACAAAACACAAACATAATGGTGGTGTTTATAAGAATGTTTTTAAACAGCTTCAATTTGGTTTCAAATCGCTATCAGCTTCCTTCTCAGAAGGAGGCACAATATTTGCAAAGCTTTAACATTAAAACTTAAAAGCTTATGTCTGCTGATAATGTTCCTATCACTTTGCTTTATAAATACAATCCTCAAGTGTCAACATTATTGTTTGTTTATTGGTTCCTTCAAGTTTTATTGATTGACACATCCTAGCCAGATAATTATGATAAATATGAATGATAGGATAGATCTCCGAACCGCCCCATTATGTAAACACTAAACAGACACTGTTAAAAATGAATTAAAAATAATAATAAAATCGACAAAAGATCAACAACATGCGCAAATGAATGGTTCGATATTTAATAATGTCTCCCAAATTATGTTTTTACCACGTCAATGCTTTCCTCCAATGGACATGTCTTCTTACGCCACTTTGTATTATTCTGCATCCAGTTTGAATCTTAAAATAGAACTATGAGCTGTATAAGCATGGCGGTGTAAGTATGGTGTAAGTATTGTGTAAGCATGGTGTAAGCATGGTGTTAGCATGGTGTAAGCATGGTGTAAGCATGGTGTTAGCGTGGTGTGAGCATGGTGTAAGTATTGAGGAGGGACGTGTTTCCTTCTACCATGGTGCAAACATGGAGCATACATGCAAGGAGGGAACGTGTACTTATTTACACTATACAGTATGTAAACAAATTGTTATCATCAAACCTTAGACTCCAGAGAACGTATCCATTTATTATTCAACCCCGTAAAACTGAAATACTACACATTTAAGGTGTATATGTTGTAGCAGATGGATACCACACCAAAGAGGTTGCAACAAATGGATGAAACAATTAACTGCAAAAAGGATAAATACTTTTGCTTGTACTTACACCAAATGGAGCAGCCATTACACCAGTGCCATAGCCAAACTGCAGCGAAGACCCGAAGGTTACAGAAAACGTGGACAGGACCAACCATACCGTAGGCTTTTTCTGTAAATCAGAATGTCCAGTTGAAGTATATTATTTAACTTTACCCATTGTGATAAGCGGAAAGTAAAAACAATTCAAGATTGTTGTTCTATTATTTCAGTTCAGAGGCTCTATCTAGACAGGCCTAGCTCAAGAGACTTGGACTGAGTTCAGCCACCATATGAATGGTCAGTAATGGTCAGTGAGTGGTCAGTCGGCGTGCCTGGTTAGCTCGATAGCTGGTGCTTCTCCAGCATGTACATGTATGTACTACACACGAGGTAGACCCTATAGATGTTAGATAACACGTTACAGGTATAATTGTCTTCGATGAAGGGAAGGGGGTGTTGGGGTTAGGCCGTCCTCTGCGCATGCGCTTAGCCATGGAGCCGTTGTACTGCCCACCCAGGACCAAATTTCTGAATGGGCAAAGTCCAAAGCAAAAGGGTCTTCAGGTCACGCTTTTAATGCGTGTATTGTCATCCATATAATATAGTTGTTAGTATATCAGCCCCTTCCCAGCAAAAGTAACTCGCGTTCAAAAAGCACTTCATCCATTGACTTTACCAAGTTAAAGTGGTACAAATGGTTGGCGAAAAGTGAAAAAGTAACGAACAAACTGCAACAACTTGCAATACAATGAAACTGAAACGATTTCTTGCTTTTATCCTGCAGAAATATTTTATGAAAAAAACAAACCAAAAAACCCACGTGATTTTATCATTTTGAAAATAACTTACAGAACAACTGCTATGAATTACCCCCAAAAAGTAAACATTTTAAAAAGTGTAGTTTCAAATGAACCTGTTGGCTCCACCCGTCAAACAAATACAGTGTGATGTAAAAAGTTCATCGACTAGTAACAAGTTAAGGGTTTGGGAGGCGTTATCGACTATAATGTTCCTATTAATATTTTTGTCCAATGGAGAGGCTGGTATGTGGTACATGCCCCTCAACTTCCTTCAGTCGTTGGGTAAGTCAATGTACTCATTCTTTCCACTTTTTTAAAACGTCAAACCAATATAAACACAATCCTTGATGCCAAACCGGGTTTTTTTTTGGGGGGGGGGGGGTACGCAGTCGGATATAAAGGTGCGTTGGGCCTAATTGGGCTGCCCCATAAATATCCCATGCTCTTTGATCTCGACTAAACATTTGGAAGTCAATGTATGCAGTTGAAGGGGCAATGGAAGGGTACCTTTGTCATGGGGTGGAGTTATAGATCCGTGTTGGTGGGATCGAGTGATGTGTCGAGAGAGATTTTGCACAGTGGTTTAGAGGTGGTACCAACAATGACTTTAGCAACGCCACCAAACTTACTGGCCTTCATTTGTCCTCGTGTAAATTTGAAGATACCTGTTCAGTGTTGTGCATCTTGTGCTACAGCTTTTGTTTTGATACCATAACACAATAATGTTGGATAATTTTATCGCAATTGAAATAAACAAGGACCGTGTTTGGATAAAATGATCATTCTTCTCCGTCCATTTTTTACCTCATCTTTTTTCCTTGTCATAAACATTTCCAAATAAAAATGTGAATCCATACTGAGAGCATGATGCTAGTTTACTAATCGCCAAGTTGAAATAACTCGTCGCTGACATAGAATGAGCGTTTTCAAGCAGAAACGCATCTGCTTTTGCATACAACTCTCTGCTATGAATCATTAAACTAAAGTACCGGGAACCAGTCATATACAATATACATTATACAGTATTTTGGCTGGTTTACATTTTATGTTTGGCAAAATCCGTCGTGAGGTTTATGATTATCGTTTCCTTTGACGATTGGATCTTTTTTTCTCCGGTAAATTAAACGTATCACTGAATACTTAAAAAAACAAATTAATATATTTCAGTCCTTAAATGCTTGTCTGTTTCTTAAATTGTATCATCAGGAGATCAACCTGGTAGCAATTAAGTTTACATTTAAAAAAAAACTTCGGAGGCGCACTTTATTTAAAATATTGGTCTGTACTAGGCCTATATGTTTTCATTTATGTTTATCATAATAGTACTTGATGTATATCCTTACTTGGAAATTAATAACTGATTAAAGTTAATGTTTACGTTTGATAATCACTCTTAAAATGAATGGCAATAAAAACCTATTGGTTAGACAACAGCTATTTCGATTGTATAAAGCATTTTGAGAAACATTTCACTTCGAAGTTTTGTGACTGTAAAAAAATATCAGTTTTTATGCCCCCAAATTTGAATCTGAGAAACGTTTCTGATGTCAGAAACACTTCTCAGATTGTGCATTCCTATTATTAGGGATTATTCTTCCTGCATGAACATATTCGCTCCGGATTTTCGGCGATATCTCAAAACGTTTTGAAATGAAATTTTCATCAGGTTAGTTTTATTATATATAATCAGCATTTATAATATAGGATTTAAAAAAACGAACACTTCCAAAAAAGGTAAACGTTGCTTTTAAATGAGTAAACAATGAATCAGAATACAATATGAATGATTGTAGAAACAGTAGACACAACTGGTTCCACTCACGCGTTCTCACGGGCTGATATAGCCGTGACCCAAAAGCTGTTGAGAATAATGGAGACATTTATGTTTCCATTATTCTCAACAGCTTTTAGGTCGCGGCTATTTAAAAAAAAAAAAAAAAAAAAAAAAAGTACAAACAAAACACACAACATTAGAATATTCCAATAAACGAAGCGAACTATTACCGGTATTTTCTTGCTCAGTGGCTCCGTGATCTTTAATTTCTCACCCATTGCTGCCTAGTTGCTTCCGATTGTTGAATTAAAGAGAAAATGTATCTTCTCTGCTCTTCTGTCGTTGCCAGAGTCAGTAGACCACTTTGTAAAAATGAACAAGCTGCCTGGTACAGAGTTCCGCTTGGACTCTGAACCGACTGGTGCCATTCACGGTTACGTATAGTCTACAGTAACCAAAAAGAGATATAGATAAAGTTATGGAAATTATCATTTTATATAAATAATTAACAGACGGAGTCCTCCATAATGCAGATTAAGTATTCACGTACGATGAGGAAGCTTGATAAAGATACAACGCTGATTTGACAATGGTGTCAAATTGATTCAAAAGTGTTGTTTTTCGTATAGACATCATTGGTATCTTCATTTTAAATACACTGAATTTGACAAATTATCGATTCACATCGATCGTTAATTTAAAAAAATAATTATGATTGAAGTAAGTAATTATTCATAAGTTTATAAATGATGCATAGTTCTCTATTTCATTGTATTAACACACGAGCTCTGCGTCTTTTGATTCTTGCTTGTCATTGGTCGGTAATTTAGTGGCTTTCGACCAATCACAAGCAATACGTAAAACTAAAATCATACATGTTTTTCTTCACTTCTTTCAACACTCACATGACATGAGTTAAAGGCGGAAAGTAGTAAAACAATTAAAACTTGTTTAATTTCTTTGACTGAAATGTTAGCCCCGAATCAACTGTAAAGGCAGAGGTTGATTTCCTTGCATTTACTCTTAACATCTACTTCATGTTTTCACTTTAAACACAAACATCTAAAATGTTAATTATCAGCGAAGCTTTTTCGTATGGAGGGCCTTGTATTGGATATCGGGGCGCATGTTCCCGCTTATCTTCTTAATTTATTTACATAGTTGATAATAGCTGTCCTTAAATAAAATCAAACACTTAGCAGTTTAACACTAAAAAATAACCAGACCCATCATAAAATGTAGACAGGGGGCACCACAACACACTAGATCAAAAGTTGAAAAGATGTTATAAGGTTTGACGAAAAAGGAAGACATTGAATGATTGAGAAAAATGCAAAAAGAAGACATTAATGTGAGGATGTTTATTTTGAAATACTATTTGAAAATATAATAAATTTTCCTGAGAAATATTTCTGTCTGAAACGCTGGACATGACTTGTATCCATAGACTCAATTTCTTATTTTGATTTTCCCGTATTAAAATAATAACAAAGTTTCTTGACAAAACATAAACCATTATTTATTTTCTCATAACTCATAACGAAGTAATATACTTTTTCGAAATGTTTCACGGACACAATTCTGTAACGTTTGTTTGCGTTAGATTTTTTTTCGTTTTTCTTTAATTTCATTTAGTGTTTTCTTAACGAAGAATATTGCATTCAGGAAAAAACCGGCTCAGGCAGCAATATTAAACAGAGGTTTAAATACCTTTTAATAATGATTTCTTCTGACAATTCCCTCTACTAAAAAGTCTGGTTTGTTTTTTACTCTCGACGTTTCGTCTGGCACGCTATGCCTTCTTCGTCTTGAATGACTTAATGGGATAAGGCACCGGCACTGACTCGTTTTAAAAGCCACACCCCGTCCTTTTAGGGAGAGATCAGTGTCTTAGATACTATATCCTCAAAAATTGCAACAACAAAAAACTCCACCCCTCTTTCATCCAAGGCAACATTAAAATCACTTTGGAAGTCTTAAGTAATTTTACTTTATTTTTATTATATGTTTTCCCATGGTTTTCCCTTAGAACCCAAACATGTTGTATTTGTTGTGTTATCATTTTTTGCTACGTCAACAAATAAAGATTCAAGCTGTACTTTGAACTCGTATAGTTGGAAGCCACCTAGCAATGGCAACTTGGCATTTGTTTAGAAAAATAATCTGGTCACTGTGAAGTTTCTGAATCGAACTCAGTGTCTACTATTGACGGCAAAACAATGGAAACGTCAATAAAGTCTATATATTTTAGGGTGAGGGTGATGAGGGAAGTCGGAACGACTGTGAAGATTTAGGGATTTTTGACAATTTTAGAAGAAGGATTTATGTAGGTTTGTAGTTGGGCTTGGTTTGTAAAGATCAGACGTTTGTTTTTTACGATTGTAGATTTTGATTATAAAAAATCACTGGATTCTGAGTACGAAAACATAAGTGTATATCAATTGCATGTCAATTTACCGTAATTATTACCCAGGGCCCAATTCTAAGAGCAGCTTAAAAGCAGAAAATATTGCTAAACGATTTTATGCTCGGCAGAAAAAGCAGGATACCAGTCACAAATTGTACATGTGGTACTTGGGCTGGTAACCTTATTTCCGGTAAGCATAATTTCGTTGTACTCATCAGCTCTCTGTAAAGTCAATGCATCACACGCGCACGTTCTTCTGCGAGCCGAAAGTTTTGGCTACTTCCGGTTCCAAAGCTGACATACGTTGCTTTGTGTGTATAATAAATTTAAAACACTCTCTAATTTCATCGTTCGAAAGCATATCTTTGTGTCAAAAAACTTTTTCTGTGTAGACCTTGGTTTTGTGGAAAGTAATAGCCTAGTCCAATTATTTAACATTTCTTGCACAAATCATCAAAGAAAAACGAGCTGAATGCAACTCCTTGGGCTTAAGGTAACCAGTAGAGCCAGTGGGTTGTGTATAGACAGGATACTGTCAAAACTAAAGACAGTTGCAAAATTTATCAACACTAGAAGATTAACCCGCACAGCTTTATTAGCTGCTAGTCTTTAGAGGAGCAACTTTATCAGGAACTGTTTTATCACAACTAATCGCTATAATTATCTTCTTGATTTGTTTACGATACATCCGAGTACAGTTAATTTTATACCATGCGGTTTATGGTTTTATAATATTCTTTTTTTTATGATTAATTCCAGGAGATAAATACTTACGAAATAAATGCCATTTAGAAAAAAGACATGCCTATTTGAAGGCTATTGTTTAATTTGGGGGACTGTTGTATTTAAAATTAAAGTCAGGATAATTGGAGAGTAACATTTCTGTGTGTTATGGTTCTGGGAAAATCAGTGTGTTTACATCAGATCTTAATTCTATTCTATAAGGTGGAGTTCAGCCTTGGAATTGAAAAAAGATTACTGATGTTTTCATCATCACCCTTTAAACATGACGGAATATATTGTGTATTTATTATAAAAAGTACCTGCGAAAAGTCATGTATAAAATAAATACATTTAACTTAAAGGCACAGTACACGTTTGGTAATGACTCTGAAAATTAATGGCAATAAAAACTTACTTGGTAAGAAGTACAGCAGCTTTGGGTATAGTATAATGAATTTTTATAAACTTTTAACTTCGAAGTACTACGGTTATGGAAAAATATATCACTTGTTATTCCCCAAAATTTGAATCTGAGAAGCGTTTCTGTCAGAAACGCTTCTCAGACTGTGTATTCCAATGGGGAATATTCTTCCTGCGTGGAAATATTCGCTCCGGTTTTTCGGTGATATCTCAAAAACGCGACCACCTTTTGAAGTGAAATTTTCACAGCTTAGTTTTATTGTATGTACCTACATTTATATAGGATTAACACAATCAGTGGGCTCCAATTACCAAACGTATGCAGCACCAGAACAATCCAAAAACATTTTGCGTCAATTGATGAATTTTCTGCCAAATAGACAGCGTTTAGAAAAAAATGATTAAATCATTTAATACGTAGGGTTCTCGAGCATGGAGGAGGGAAAATGTTTTTTTTCTTTCTTCCTCCTTGGTTATAGCAACAGGATGACCCTTCAAGAAAGGCCGAGAGGAGGTTGTGCATCTCCAGGTACTTTGCGGAACACAACAAGCTGTCTACCAGCAATGCTTGTAAACACAACAAATCATTTTTTACATCTAGCGTGGTGGCTTGTAAATTCTTACACACAATATTCAGCTCCTTATTGTGCATGTTACATAAGATTGTCCGGATGCACCACCCCCCTGCCCCACCCATCTCATTAGGGTTGAATGGACTCAAGGAATTGTGACTGCTAAAGTAGACATTGAATCAATATAATGTAAATTAAACAGCGCCCTCACTTTAGTTAACTCACGTTACCTTTGTACCTTATTAGCCATTTCGCTTTACCTAACCATGAGTCACTTGTATCTAGCCTTGTATCGTAATCAGAATTTTTTTGAAAAAAAACTTTGTAGGGGGCCTATATGCCACGGACATGAACAAAACACGCAAAATTGTATGAAACTGGCTGATGGACGGGAGATGATGTAGGGATCCCAACATCAATTCATTCAACTGGCTGATGGACGGGAGATGATGTAGGGATCCCAACATCAATTCATTCAACTGGCTGATGGACGGGAGATGATGTAGGGATCCCAACATCAATTCATTCAACTGGCTGATGGACGGGAGATGATGTAGGGATCCCAACATCAATTCATTCAACTGGCTGATGGACGGGAGATGATGTAGGGATCCCAACATCAATTCATTCAACTGGCTGATGGACGGGAGATGATGTAGGGATCCCAACATTAATTCATTCAACTGGCTGATGGACGGGAGATGATGTAGGGATCCCAACATTAATTCATTCAACTGGCTGATGGACGGGAGATGATGTAGGGATCCCAACATTAATTCATTCAACTGGCTGATGGACGGGAGATGATGTAGGGATCCCAACATTAATTCATTCAACTGGCTGATGGACGGGAGATGATGTAGGGATCCCAACATTAATTCATTCAGTTTTTAAATAACTACAACTAACCGATGGCAGATTTTTTTTGCAATAACTGAAATGAAAGCAACTTTTCTGGAATCTATAGAAAAAGCTATTTCAAAATTTAAAAAGTCAGACCTACATCTCTTGTGTCATATTGTTGACGGACCGTATTCCTATGGCATAGAGGAATGCATTTGTGGGGTTGCCCTGGATCATCTGGATGACATTCTACTTTCGAAGATAAATAAAACCATAGTAGGAAATACACGAAATCCCACATGAATGATATTATACTATACTGTGATAAGTGAGGAAGGGTCAATTGCGCCATCATGTGAAAAACAGAGCACATAATTTTGGCGCACCATGTGGCATGGTGCACCATGGAGGTAGGATTGGTACCCCTCCCATCGGCATTGATTGAATCATGGAAAGGGGAGGAATTCTTGACAGGATTTTCGGGAGGGGGGTTAGAGAGGGGGAATATTTTGGTGGGGTCTTCCTCTGCCATAATATTGACCATTGCGGTATTTGATGAGCAAGTGATGTTTTGCAACGTACAAAAGAATGCACTTTTCTGTGGTTATTTTCATATAAGGAAGTCAAGACGATCGTTATAGGCCCGTACATCCAGGTTTTTCAATCACATGGTGCCGCGAGTGGGGTGTGATTTGGGTGGTTGTGGTGAGATGTGAGTCCCATCAGGTATTTAAAACACAATTTGGCGCTAAGTGTTGTTTGGAGATTCGGGGGCGTAGAAAACTGTTAAGTTCCTGTTAGTGTTAGAAGACAGGACGGGATCTAATTTTATCTCTTAAACTTGCACACATTTTTTCGTTGCAGTGCACTTAAAAGCCACAATAAGGTATGTGAGAGTGTCGAGACATTAAATATTCAAGGTTGTCCATCCCATTTGAATGATCCCGTACGGCGATTTTCAGCCATCTATATCGTACGCGCTAAATAAGTGCGTTTTGTCACTGCGCTGGAATATTTCTTAGGGACGCTTGCGGAAAACCCCCCAAAACGAACTGCGATTAGCCAAGCGAGACGACGATCGCGTTACGCCGAAACGGTCCAACGCGCGTGGTATGTCATTGGTGGTCGTATTGCATTCAAAATGATAAGGACTTCAGCTGATCCGCGTGCTTTTTAATACCGATAATAGGAGCCTAGCTACCCCATACAATTAAAACCGTCCTGCGGCATTCAGTATTGTATGGCGAAATTGTTGACTTCGCTGTCTTATCGTACACTCCGGGCTAGCTTATCGATCGTGGGGCGATACACGATCAACAGGCCACGGGGTCACGCTACCACGGTTTCCACGTACACCCCTTGCCACCACACCACCACCGCGTGTGCAGCCTGGATGGCGACGTGACGATTATTTGCCATATACAGTGTTGGCTCAACGAGTGTGTAGTCGACGAATTTGTGAAACAAGCGACTGTTCTCGGTAGTGGCAACTTCAGCGACCTCTGGGAACTGAATCGCCGTGCATTCATAACCCCGGAGCTCGTACAGGCCTCGGGAAGACATTTTACGAGCAAGAGAGGTCATACGATTCTACGAAAATCATTGCTCAAAACTGTGTTCCGTACCCGTTGATCATAGGCCTACACCGAGGAGACAGCTCAAACTGTACGACTGCATGCCGTGTCAACCACTCGTGGGACAGTCGACCGGTCTTCGTAGTTTAATAACAAGGTATGTATTCTTTCATTGACTTTCCTATGACCATGAGCATTATTAAGTTCATCCTCTAGTCTAATGACTTGGCTTTGCTTGGATTCCTGCATAATTTATTGGTAGTCAAACTGAAACGACCACGACGTACAGTCGACTGGCCATTTTACGCTACTCTATACCATGTCGTGGTTCATCACCGTGCATGGCTCCCCTGCCTGCCACCTGGCCACCCCGGTCGTCATTGACCGGCCGAGAAAATATAGCAAGAACCCCCATGTGTATTTCCGTGGCTAGTCGTCGATAGCCCATGGGTTACTTAGTATAGGATTGCTGTAACTCTTCACTTTGAGCATTCCACACGACACTTTCTTTCTTTACTACGAACGGCTGTACATTCCAATGAAACAACCTTTCATTGGTTCATTTCAGCTTGCATTATCTTCACAGGAATTTACCGTCTGCAACTCGTCACAACAAACGGGTTTTTCCACAAAAATATTTTTGTTTGAAGGAGATACAGTATTTTCCTTACTTCGTGAGGACAAGCAAGAATCTAGAAGCATTGCTTTCAAGTAAACTCCCATGCCACTATTTCTCCTCTATAGATTAAGGCATGTGAGTCCAAATCGTCTTCGTAATGACAATCGTGTTTGTTCAACTCTAAGCCGTAGATGACTGTATACTATGATTTAAACATTACCTTGCTATCTGTAGAGTTTGAGTAAGATTTGCAATACTTTTGATTTTTGTATGCACTGCTTTAAAAGTGGTAGTTTCATCCGGAGCGAATTTACACCTATTTCACCTGTTGAACACCATTTACATAACAATACCCAAATATACACCCCATTTTTTACCTACACCAATTTCACCATTCATCCCAACACCCAAATATACACTCATTTCACCTAGATTCAAAACACCCGAATCTCACCTCATTTCCCAACACCTGATCTAACCCAATTTGCACCCATTTTACCTCATACCCAACACCTGAATCTATCCCACTCTACATCCATTTCACTTATACCCAATACTGAATCTATCCCAATTTACACCCATTTCAACTCATACCCAACACCTGGATCTATCCCACTCTACACCCATTTCACTTTCCCAATACTGAATCTATCCCAATTTACACCCTTTTCACCTCATATCCCAACACACCTGAATCTGTCCCACTCTACACCCATTTCATCTCATATCCCAACACCTGAATCTATCCCATTTCACCTAAATACCCAACATAACACCCGAATATCTTAATTTACACCCCATTCCACCTCATATCCTGATTTAGTGTGGTAAGTGCAATCTACCTGAAGCGTAATCTACTCATGTTATTTCCTGCTAAAAAGAAAAAAAGGAATGATGTATTGTTGATGGATATACAAAATCCGGTTGTCTACTTCACGTTGCAAAACATTAGAACAAGACAAATAAGTCACTTGAACCTGATTTAATAGTGTATAAAAAAGGGTTGAGAAATTATTTTACTATAGGCATTGTTGACTTGGTCTTTCTGCTGCTGTGGCGTCATAACATTAACCTTCGCCCACATTGAGCTTTGATTGTTGTTAATTTTAGCTTTGAAAGGAGGAGGCCGGAAAGTTGGGATAATTTAGCGTCGAGACGATGCCGGGGGTTAGAGAGGGGCGGCGGATGCACGGGGTCGGGTACTGGCAGGACCCGATAACATGAGCTTGCGAGACGGTTCAATGATGTAGGCCTTCCGCGAATCTGTCTGCACTTTGTTGCGTGAGGGGGTTGAAATGTGGACGGCGAATCCCATTTCGTTTGTTTCGTCTAGAAACCGGCAGGTTCTTTACGTAAATTGAGAGGCTGCTTTCCTTAAATATTGGGAGAGACCTGTATTTGTTTTCGTATGAGCACGATGACGTATTAATTTACGTCATCGTACTCGTACCATTATGTGCCGAGTGTGTGCAAAAAACTGCAATAAATAATGATTGTTAGAGTATTATTAGAATGCTGAGAATGGTCGTAGGAAACATTAACACGAAATGACCACACTCCTTGTCTAGTCGTCTCATTTTAATACGTGGCATTGTTTTATACTTCTAATTAATTATAGAACAGGTACATCGATTTGTGTACAATTTCACGGATGAGCTAAATTTGTATTCAATTTTTCACACAAAATAAATTCCCGCCAATGTAGGAATAATTCTGTGTTACAGAATGATGTTTGAATGATTAGGACATACTGTGTCCAAGAACAGTTGTTGGGTCCGAGCCAAAGTCACCATGGACCCTATGTCATAGAGCTGCTTGTGGAAAACATTTTGCTTGACATTTTTGTGCATAGCAAAAATTGAGCCGACAAACCGTCAAAGATGGTGCACATGACATGTATTTTGGCTGATAACCTTGTTCCGGTAAGCATAATTTGTTGTGCTTAATTACTTTCTGTGCTTAAGCAGCTTAGAGTGGGTCCTGTTGTTAACAGTCGACGTAAATAGATTCAAATCTAAATTAGAAATTATTTGATATTACCCAAGTGTATTAAGAGTCACCCATTTGTTTTTCTTAAAGAAAAGAGGTGGGGAAGTTGCCATAAATAATCAATTATAAATGATCAACAACCAAGATCATGCAAATTAAATTACTCATAATATTTGACATGACCCTTCCAGAGTGACCTACATCATGGGACAGATTCAGATAAAAAAGAGCCACAAAGATCGGAAATAAACGTCATGACCAATGATGGATCTAATTCTACAATGGGCAGTAGTTACTCAAAATGCCCTGACGTACGGTATATCATTGCAAAACACCACTTGGTGTTGAGGAGAGCAAGTTCAAAACCTCCCATGGGCATAGGAGATAGCGGAATGGATGCAGTTTTCAAAAAGTTGATTTTTAAAATCAAGAAACTTAATGTTCATTTAAATCCTGACCTTTGACCCCTAAGGCTTGGTTATGTGGGTGGGTTGAATTACACGTGACCTTGGGTAATGTTGTCAAGCACATTCGCTCCTTGAGTGGGTGTGTTGCAACAACAGATACGTTTTCTGTCTAATTACAAACAGGCCTGAAATTTCATCTTTGAGAGGGCAAGGTCGTCTTCACTTAAGGGTACTTCCATTTGAAAATTTTAAAGTCTCATGGGAAACTTTTGAAGGGGCACCAAGGCCAAGACCGGGGGAAAGATAGAGGACATGGCCTCCATGTCATTCAAGACCTGACTTAAATAATGATAAATAGGGAATTGAGAAAAAACAGAATGATATAAAGCCAGCATGCTAGAATTTCAACAATTATAATTTCAATAATTACAGTTTGTAACCAATCTACGGGGGAGTTTAACTACATGAATTTCTACAAACTATTGAACAGAAGCCGAAAAGTTTATACCACACAATCTAAAATATGCATCCCTGTGGAGACATCTTTTGTTCCTTCCCTTTGTCTCTGTACTTAAGATTTTCCCGTAGACTTTGTAAAAAAAATTCCTTGTGGAGCACCTCAGTCTTTATAGAGTCCTTTTATTTTCCCTTTTTTGTTTTGTCATTGGTCTCCATAAGGTACCGAATATGAGCACATCTAGTTTTGAACTGAAATTCATAAGGTTGTCACTTGATCTTTATACTCTGTCATTATTTTATTTTCACATTATTGTGTAACATTTCAAGCTGAACATTTTTGAAGCACGACTAGATCAACTTTAATCGATCACTTGTACAAAAAGTGAACTTTCAGATTTCGACTATTTCCAATTAGTATTATACCTTTAGGCAACGGTCTGTCCAAAATTGTATAAACAGGACATCTTGCCATTAAAAAGGATGCTATTGGGGGAGGGGATGGGCGGGGATGGGAAGGAATTGAGAAGACGTACGTGTCTTACACTATCGGCTTAATTTAGTGAAGTATGGCCCCCTTTTCTAAACCATAACATCGGCTTGGGTTTCTGCTTATGATCCGTGCTAATCGAAACCCCGAACGAAAGCACATGCAGTTTTCAAACTAATTGACGAAGACCAATTGCACACGTCACACGCAGCGGCTGTGTGCCACGCTCAACCAGTTTGTAGTCAATATAGGAACACATTCGCACTACACTGTGTAACGAATGGGGATATTGACTCCCAAGATGCCGCAACTAAGATTATTGTGATAATGACGTCAGTTTGGGTCGATAGGCCGGGGAGAATGCCGTGGTTTAAGGTCCATGTTTACTATCTTCATGCGGCCATTTTGCTTTTATCCCGTTCAAGTCAGTGTGACCAAATCGAGGCTCGATTCGGTATCCATCATTTTTATTGGGCAAAGAGGATTACGGCAAAGATGGTGGCAGGCTGTAATTGGTTCACGTGTTGGAATAAATTAAGGCTTCTTATAGTTTTTATCACATTGTACCATAAAACAGTAAATCTATTAATATCCACGGCATTCTAAACTTCAAGTCCTCGTTGGAATTTAAAGTAATATACTTAATTTTAATTAACTCATTATAAGTTAAACCCAAAGTAGTAATAAAGCTGACTAGGGTTTAGGAGCATAAGTCACACACACTCTTGTCTTTTCGGAGAGTGTTTAAGCGACTGTCATTAGGGCTGCTGTAATGGTGCAAACAGCAGTACCTCTCTTGACGCTTCTGACCAAAGCTGACTTCCTCGTACTCTATTTCCATTAGCAATGTCTGTTTAGATCGTGACTAGTCCTCGTACGTCACACGCTGTCTCCAGTTGATACTCGTGCAACCATGAAACAGTCATCTGATTATAATCACAGCTATTCAATTTAACGGTTGTTTCATGATAAAAGTAATAGTTGACATAAAATAGCTTGCGATAAGTCTTTTAGTAAAGCTAGACACAAACACGTCAACGGCTGTTCTGCGTATTTCTCCATTTACAAACAAATCGCAAGTATAGTTAAACAACCTTTTATTGTTAGGCTTACAAAAAAATCACGTTTTCGCTGTTCTATCTATTATCAGCATAAAGTGATTTGGGAAAACTCGGGTTCTTATGATATAATTGAAAAAAAAAAAAAAAAAAGCTTGAACGAGCGACTCTGTCAATCCGAGGCCCGGAGACGACGGTGACACGCAGCGTTCGTCCGTGATGCTATGGCGATCGGAGGTTAAGTAACCCCGGGCACTGCGGCGTTCCGACACCGATGAACTCAAGCCGTCACTTCGTGGTGATGAACGGCCACGGGCGAATTGTAGGTAGAGCCTGGCCGCAGAGCAACGCAGACGAACGGGGAGGGGGTTGGGGCTAACAACACGGGTTCACTGTTCGCTCGGGCACTACTGACGAATGGTACAGCACGAAAAGAATGACGACCAATGTACATGTACAAGGTTGTCATAATATGCTGGGTGTGCTTTTGGTGTGTACTAACATTTTCACTGTATATGATTTGTATTGCCGTTCAAGGTAATGAAATACATGTATGAAGTAGTGTGAAGTCTCTGTGTAACCTATATAGAGGGCATGGAAAGGGGATGATGATTTCAGTAGGTTCGACTCCTCCATTGGGCATCGTGATTCATTTTTGAATAAAAAATCGGAAAAAGAAAAACGATGGCTTCCGAAGTGGTGTTCCAACCTCGGAACCCAGTTTATGGAGCACTAAATTCTGCGCTTACGGTGATGTCCTGTAAAGCGCTGTAATATAATGGACCGTAAGCGCGAAATTCCGCGGTATTAAGCAGAGCCATGAAATTTGGACCTGTTGGTTGTGGGGTGCAGACTCTATACAAACCCTCCACAATATGAAAACATAATTCACACCATTGATAGGTGTAATCAAAGTAAAACATAGAGCTATTTATAGCTCTATGCCCTTAACCCACTTTCGTGGGCGCTAAAACTCGCCCAATTGTGCGCGCATGTAGAGAACACTCACCACCACACACCATTAACCAAATGTGGGCGTGTTCTATAGTCTTAAATCTGCACGTAATGGAACCACCAGGTATCCGTTGTATCATTTCTATCCAAACGTCCAGGAATTACTCACCTTAAATGAAGTGTGGATGTGCATCGAATCCGCACGCCATTCTGATTGGTCTGTTACATGGTAGGAAACTATATTTGGAGTTTGTGAAAAATTAGAATTGGTTTTCACCTGAGCATTTTTTCGCGATCTTGTTAGTAACATTATGTGCAGTTCATAAGCTGCGATGACGTATTAGTGTCATGGCATTCTAAAGATTCTGCTTCCAGCCAGAAGCTCAGTTTGTGGATTCCGGAATTTTACTTCAGACTTCAGAAATACTACAGTATGGAATGTGATATTTGATAACAACATTCCGTTGATATGAATGTTTACCTCTCGTTATTGAGAACATTAATTTCAAGAAAGGAGCTCACGTCCTGAACTGTTTTCTGGGACTTGTTTCGTGAGGCTCTAGAAGATGTTTTGATTGGTCAGTGTTTTTGTCGGATACGTATTTCCTGTCTCGACCGTAGTGTCTTCATCGGTCGGTCATGTGACATCACGTCCACCAATTTAAGCCTGTTGTCAAGATGCTCGACACACCTTAGGATGAAGCACATTAGTCAACACAGACCGCCGCGACATTGGCGGAACCATCAGAAGTGTGTGTTTGGGGGGGGGGGGGGGGGGTTGGCGTTGGCGTTGGCATGAAACCACTGCTCAAACCCCTCCAGCCCCCCCCCCCCCCCCCATGCATGAGATCAAAGAGAACTAAACTATGATATCAATTAGCGCTGTACTACCTGTTTGTGAGTTCTACCGTAATAGGCAGTGCATTCTCACGAAGGTATCATGTTCTAACCATGTTTCTTTGACCCGCCTTCCCCCAGCCAAATGAAAATGTCTAGTTACGCCATCACCGTGGATTCGGGGGGGGGGGTCTTTTTCAAGTTGGTGTAAACTGAGGTGAGCCCCAGATGGGTTAGAGCCAGATATCACTGTCATGGGGACGTGTGCTCATAAAAACCTGGCAGTATGTTTGATATACGCAATGACCTAATCACCCGCGATCGGGTAAAAGTCCGACAGCAACAGTCTCGGTTCTGATTCGTCTTACCTTCATTTCCATTGAGCTCAAATTACGTCTCTGCATGCACGCATCAATCAAAGCGAACGTACAATTCACACACATCATAATTACGATTGTAACAGAGATTAAATCAAAACTGATCAATGTTTCCACCCGTATACTCACCGGACTTATTCGACCTCCGGCCAGTCCTATGCACTCTTTGCCTACTCCTTTCAACTTTTCTTCCTAAAAGCTTTTTGCTTTGGTGCTCAAGTTTAACTTTGACAAACTCAGCGGGCAGAAGAAACTTAGAGCCGTATCTTCTCCATGTTGTTGTATTTTACGCCCCTGGGATGACCTAGAACCTAGCACGATTTTCGAGATGATCGATGTACCGACAATCTCCGATTAGCAACAGTTGTCTTGCGATTTCTAATTGGGCAGTTGACACTACTTGCGATGTTGACCCAACAGCGGGCTTGGCGACAAAACATCTTTGCTTTTACGATGATTGGTCGCTTGTGTCACACGCTTTCTCATTGGTCAGTTGGTGTCACGTTTGTGATGGTTGGCCAACTTGGGGGGGGGGGGGGGGGGGGGGGTCGCAGAAACCGCTTCGTCAATTATCATTGGCGGCTGTTATCGCACATTCAGTAGTTTTGGCAACATTCATTAGTTGAAGTTCAAGGAAACTCAGTGTGGGTTTACGAAAAAATTCCAGTGTTACTCGGCAGTGGAGTACGGAGCTCTTTGAGTGCCATACCATTTATCAAGAAAACGAGAGACCATGAGAGATTCTGTCGACGGTGCGTGGCACTGCGTGCACTTCATTTTAATCGAATCGAACTTTCGGACAAACTTATCCTGCACCACGTACACAGCATAAATTCAATGGATTACGAGTCAAAAAGAACAAAAAATGTTTTAGAACTGAATAATGTCAGACACTGTTATTGGCTTATTTTTATCTTAAATACCTTATTCTGATATATCCGTTGGACGGCCAGTTGTTGCTCTTTACCGTTATATGGGCTCTGAAATTAATACTTTTCACTGTTTTCAAAGAACCGAGAAACTTAACCCTTAGGACTACTCTTATTGTCCATTCAACTGCATGGGTTCTGTATGATGACACAACTGCTATTAACAGTGGATGATATGAATTACCAGATAGTAGGAGGGTTGACTGTGTTCTGTGTAGATGCATTTACCACATGCTATCATATTGCAGGCTGCATTAGCACAGCTTATAATGTATCGTTCAAAACCACAGTGAATAAAATTGTCAGATAGTACGAGGGCTGACTGTGTACTGTGTGGCATTCACCACCACAGGCTGGAATACTACATCTATCATTCAAAACAACTTTGGTAACGTTGTAACGTCATGCATGGGATGACTGTGTCCATAGAACTGTACGGTTTGACAGGGACGTTACTGTAGATCTTTATCTCCCATGGTTACTGTAACAAATACAAACCATATAGTGATCCAACTTAATTGTGACACTTCATCAGAGGGATTGTCATAAGGTGTCGATCCTTATTTTGTTTTGGCAAATAGACAAGAGATTTGAGTTTTGTGGGAATATTTTCTCTCGTATAAAAGTCTGTATTTGAGATTGTGATATGTCTTAGGAATGGTATTCAGTCGATGAATAATCCAATTACTTTCATGTTTATACTTTTTTTCTTTCTTTTTTTCTCTCGATTATTGAAAAACGATGATCTTTTATGCTGGCGGCAAACCCGAGGTTTAGGGTCTATCATCGACTGTGACGTAACTGTGAAACGGCTGAATGCCTATCTATCATGGTTAAGAATAATGTGGGTGTGATAGGGGCGCCGTCTATGACGTCATTGCGGGAGCGTTCCATAGTAGTTTAACTTGCATTTGAATAATAACGTGATGTAGGGCCGACGTGATGTCTGGAATTTCCCCACTGACAACAAAGATGGAGAAAGTTATTTTGTAATCGCCATAATTACATTGAACAATTAGTGTGGTACAGTTAATGTTTCAAAGCAAATGGATAATTTTATCAGTTATTGCAAGTTGGTTTGCTGTGGAATCTTTTAATACGATCTACCGAGAGTTACTCCTTCACGACCCACCGAATCAAAGTCTTGCACAATTGCAATGTAGCAAATTGTTACGGTTGCCATCTTTGGTTATAGCTCCTTATACTACAATATGACTGCATTTGATTAAGATAAGTAGTTGATTTTTCGATGACAATTAAGTTGTTAGTTTCCCCCCTTTGAATCAGGCAAGTGGTTGTCAAATTGCTAAGTGATTTTCCTGATGAACAGATTTACTCGAGGTTTTCTCTGTCAGTTGCGTCGCCATATTGGAATATTGTGAAATCATTTCTGTGTGAATTGAAACTAAAACAATGTCCAGAACCAACCACACTCTGCACATGTTCAATTTCATTGCTGTTTAGTTGTTAGGTTGACAAAGAACCAAAATATCCGTATAATTGTAGCTTTTGATAAAACTTGATAAACATCCCGATGAAAGGAAAGGAGTAATTAGTCGGGGGTCTGGCATCCTAATACCGAACTTAACGAATATAAATTCCAGCAACAGGTCGTCTATAAAAACAGGTGTGAAGGATTTGGGTGTGGGATGGGGACGGGGTGGGGATATGGGAGTGGGGTGGTTGTTGAAACATCTTGGAGGAGGAAACATCGGTTTCAATGATTGGCTCTGGATTTTTCATGGGGACAAACATGATATTTTGTTTGTTTGGCGTTTGTTTTGTTGTTGTTTATTGTATTGTACATGTGATTTTAATTCTAATCAGGGCAGGGGGTAGAACCTGTCTCATCGGACATGTCAGTCCTTTTCAGACATAAGCCTCTTTCAACAGGTGGTAGGATGTTTGAACGGACTATAAAATCGCACTTTCCGTGGACACGACGTAGCATCAAATGGCCGTCGTGTCATACGACTGCACACTCAGAAATAGTACTCAGTCAATAAAACCCATGTAGCCAGAGCCTAACCTAGCCTGCCAGGCATCCTTTCCGGGATGGATTTCCGCAGCTTTTTTTCCTTGTTCATTCCTGCCGGGCCAGTTCCGTCTGCTGGCAGCTGATATACGGAGGGACGGCGCGGGGCTCATCGCTTAGTTTATAGCAACTTCCTGTGTCTGTTTTTACCGTGACCTCGTAGTGTATGTGTGTAGTTTTTTAGCTTGGTTGTTGTGCGTGCGGCGCTAGCTAGCTCGGGGCGTGCGTGACTATGCAGCAAATCCCGGGGTAGTCGCGGTTCGGAGTCACGGGCGATAAGGACTTGGAATAACCGCCTCGACATTATTATTTTCTCTGAGTCAAACGCGACAAACCTAAATTGTCTCCACTTTCTAGCCTACTTCACCTGGCTAAAGGGTCCTTCTGTTTAGTTAGAGTTTTAACACCGTGGCACTGTGATTTGTAGTGTATGTATCGTAACATCGTCAACGTTTGGAAACAATTTAACTCTGGCCATTTTGGCGAGGAAGCTACGCTGGAGTATCGGTAAGTGTCGATGGTATTGTTTTAGCTGCATATCCGGCTTTGTGATGCATGATCATATTTGTTAATTTCATCATTGTCACAAGTGTAATAGGCACAAGTGTAATAGGCACAGAAACAGAAAGGTTTGTGCAAGCTGTGGGACCACATGGCCGTACTGCACTGTCATGTGACTACTCTCTCTCTGCATATGTAATTATGCAGGAAGGACTTCTATTTAGTAATTGTGTGCTCTTTGTTTTTGAACTTTGTGCGTCATGTCGACCTGACCATTCGCTTTTACGAAGATTGTATTACGTTGTCTAGTTTTCATTTTTGTAACTTTATAGAACCTGTGAGAATTTCAATACATCCCAATGTTTCTTGTCGAGAATACAAATAACTGACGGTGTTTTTTCACGGGTAGGAGTGACGGTGTTTTCTCTGTGTTTTTTTTTTGCACGCCTGTGTGTTTTTGTTTTATGTTGCGATTTTAGACATGACTTGGAGGATGGTCAGTTCTGGTATGTGGCATTGTTTCAAGCGGACGTATTTTTCTGCAAACATAGGGGCCTACACTATGTAATAAGTTGTTAAAAAGAAAGCTTTAAAAATTAAAGATTGAACAATTGATTTTTTCCCCCGGCCCAATTATTATCAATCATTGCTTGTTGTCCTTGCTCTATGGTTGTAGTAAGACAACTATTCCTAGGGCAATGGACGTTGAGGGCAGTGGCTTAACTGGGGATTGGAGTTGGAGCCCCCCCCCCCCCCCATTGCTCTCTCAGAATCCTTGTCACACCCCCTCAAAAAAAAGAGGGGAAATGAGATCGAAAAAATGCATGTGTTCGATACATGAAGTAGTCTCCCATAGCCCCCCCCCCCCCCCGAGTTGGTCTTGGTCCCTTCCCCAATACGCGAATGTCTGGTCTCGCCACTTGTTGAGGTTTTCTTTTAGCAGACGATCTGGTCAGTGCTGGTTGGGGTTGGGTTGGAGCATTAACTCCATGTGACAATTTTACAATAGCTTATTCCTACAATGTACCTGTAAAGAATGTTCACTGATGAATTGTTTAATCCTGAACGACGGTTCATGACTTCCCCTTTAATCATGGTGACGTCACTTCCGGGACAACTCCCCACGGGATGGTTGAATTATGTACGAAGCAGAGAGATTCGTCAAACAGCATAGCGATTTTACCCTTTCTGTAAGCTGTAACCATGTTGTTCAAGTTGTGTTTGTGTGCCCACAGAGCAAGGAACATGGTGTACCCATGGTGTACTCTACCTTCATGATCGGCTGTCCATGACCAATAGTCCATGCTTTCGGAAGTTTGTTTACGTTGTTGTAATAACGCAAAAAACGTCTTGCATCGGCTTATCCGGGGGTAGAAATCTACCTCCACGGTTTAACTCTAAAGCTTTTAGAACCTCGCTATCAGAGAAGTAACAATGCGGAAAAGGCACACACATACCAACCCTACAATTGAAAGCAATTCATGTCCAAATACGTCATTTATTTGTTTGTACACCCCCTCCGTATATGACTCAAAATCAGATTTTTCAAACAGCAAATATTTCCTCGAAACTTAATCTGGCATACTTGTTTTTATACATATAGTTTGGTTACAGTAAAGTAACCGTCACGTGCTCGTTATGTGTTACTCGTACTTTTGTGAATTAAGGAGTACGCCTATTGATCATGTTAGGAAGATATTTCCAGGTACAATACCTATTCCTAATTGCAATGCTGATGTCGTCAGCCGATCGGCTGAATTACTCGTTGTGGGTTTCTCAGCTTTGCCATCGAAAACTGAAAAACACGGTTCACATTTGTCGCTGTGTCTGGATCTTTCCTCTTCTTTTGACAAACTGCAGTTGCTTCTTGTCTCGTGCTGATCGAATTTCCAGTCTTACATCTGCCAGAAACCGAGATGGTCATTCTCCCAACACTCTATAGTTTACTCGCTGTTTGCCTCACAGTGAAGTGACCAATATAGTCCGATAGTTCAAGAAAACTCTTTCATTTCCGGCATAAAATACAAGACTGGGTATGCTGGTGTTATTCATGTCATTGACATTTGAAAGCGAGTCTGCCACTGCAAAACAAGCAAAATAGTCTGGTCACATCATCAGCATGGCACGCATAGAACCTTTGTAAGTAGGGATTAAGACAAGATGGAAAACTCAAGAATGATCAGAACTGCTCGTGATAAACAGTTACCTTTAAGCATTTTAAGATTCTAGTATTCAGAAATGATTTAAGAAAAGGAAGTGTTTTAATTTGTACAGATCGTTACACGAGCACGTCAAGATCCAATCGATTACCCAAACCTTGACGATCATTCTTAAATCCGGCTCAACATCAGCCCAAACCCTTTATTTCAAGCTGTGAACTAGAATAATTAATCAAGATATTTTGTCTTCTAGAGTAATTATAGTAATTATAGTTAATAGTAATTATGATATGAATTAATACATCTACGTATAATCCCTTGAGGGCCTTGTCATACAAAACAAGTTTTGATTTTTTTTGAGGCGACCAACTGCACAGCGTGCAAAAGGAAAGCTTCGGTAACATTAGGATTGATTCGATTTGAATCGGTTTAGTAATATTAGGTAAAACTCCATCGCAGCCAGCCCAATTAGGGCCGAATTACGAAATCAATTTCTAATAGTACCTCACTAGGCCTGATCCCCGAAAACTTTATGAGTAGATCGATCTGTAAATGTTTGTTTGTTTCTTCGTTGAGATTGCCATGGCCACCGCGGTTGCCAGTAAATTGCATCACGTGGGCTGGACCTTGACATTGATGAGCTAACCTGAGGCTGTATTCGAATTAGCGGCTTCGGCTACAGCTACGGCTGTTGCTAAGGGTGTTGCTTTGGGCGTCCTATACTTTACCGCATGATGACGCGGCAATCTAGCCGTAGCCGTAGTCGTAGCCACCAATACTGTACACGGCTTGACGTAAATGTGCTTCAACCCTCATGTCGCGTTCCCTGTGTGCGATAGTAATCTTTTATATTACTTGTTAGAAAAAGGTCAGACTATTTCCTTTCCCAGGTTCTATGTATAAATATTAACAGCTTTATTATTAGAAATGAATGCCCCTAAAGGTTCCATACTGGTTGGGACAATCGGTCAACCTTCTACTGCAGAGTGCAGATCATATACCATCTGACCTCGGTTTCGCTGCGTGGGATTATAATGCAATCAGTAATGTCCAGCTTGAAGGTATAATATAACTTTAGATGAGTGTGGTCGGCGCGGACCAAGAATCTGTCCCCTTGATTCTTCTCCGGACAGATTGTGGCGGTTTTTGCCAGGATATTGTGTCTCGCCAAAATAACCTTTGAAATGAATTTAACTTTTGTTTCTAGGAAATGTTGCGTCTTTGGGATGTGACGTATATGTCTTGATTTAGAGGCTCTGTTGTTTGGGGGGGGGGGGGGGGGGTATACTCTTCAGTCTGTACCTGGATCAGAGGAGCAGAGATTTAAAATGAACTTATTGTTACCTTCAGTTTTTGATTAAAAGAAAGTTAAGGTGCGATTTAAAAATCTGAATTATCATTTGATGTCGTGGTTTTTGTTTTGTGTATGCCTGTGTTTAAGTAACAAAATATCCCATTGAAACAATACAAGAAGCGTCAACAAGAACAAAACTCAATCCATTATTCAATCAGTCAATAAATATCTGAAAATAAATATCTTAATTTACGTTAATTCAATTGTTGTATACTTAGGCCATTTCGGCCACAATATACCTAGTATCATGCAGTCACCATCTTTGTCAGGTTCCACGTCTTCGTTAGCAATCGATTTATATTATGCCAAAAAGGGATCTGACTGTTACCACAGCAGTCACATTGTATGAATGAAATAAAAACAAAGCGGCTACACAAGGGACACGAATCGCATTGCTGGTTATCATTTCAGTCGTATCAAACCCCAGACCATTAATATATGATTTCCTGCCCAAACGAGGAAGCGACTAAGAAAAAACCCCAACACTCGCACTAAAAACCGCCCGCTCATGTTGACTGATTTCCCCGCCATGGAAGATGTCGCAATACGATTAATCAGAACTAAACGCACTCTGTTATCGTACAGTATACATTGCGCAATGTTGACCACGATTTCACATTGAACTTAAATTTAAATTAAAACCAATTCAATTTTATTAATTCAACTGAATGGTCAGTGCTTCATGCTAAGAACATGAATTGTCATAATTGGGGTTGACGGTGGTAAGGATTGTTCGTAAAATAATGAGTGCTGCATAGTCTCAAATGAATCTCAATTGAGTTTTTGTCTACAGCAAATGATTACTGGTCTCAAATGAGTTTTAGTAAAACAAATGATTAGGCCGTACTGAGTATTGATATAAAAACAAACGAGTACAGATACTCAGGTGGGTATTGTAAAAGTACTGAGTTCATGATATAAATAAATGAACAAGAGAACAACAAGTTATTGAAGAGGTAACAAAGAAGAAGAACGAGTGTCCGTTCACTTGTGAGTCTGTACTCACACGAGAATAAGGGTAACAAACAGAGTACATGGTATCGAAATTGAACGATACCAAAAACGAGTAGGCTACGAGTAAGCCATTGATATCGAGCACACCAACCCATAGTTGCAACTGAGAATATTAATTATGATGTACATGTACAGGCACGAGATTTAGTTATAGAGTCTTTTCCTTAACGCGGCTTTGACTAATAAAGCTAAGGCTTGAACTTCGTCAATTAACTTGAATTCGCGCGCCGAAGCCCACAATCAAAGTGACTAACGGATCGAGACAAATTGGACTTCATTTGTGCTTGGGATCATTAAGCAAAGGATATACAAAGTGTAGGTCCATAACTTAACTTAAACGCACAGGAAACGAAAGGATTTTCATTCGTTGGCCGTCACACTTAAACGAAAACTGAAATTCCCATGATGTGAATAAACACTTTCGTTTAATTGTATTTACACAATGATGTTTCTCCGAACGAAATAGGAATCGTCGTATAAAAACAAACCGAAATCTAATGATACTTTCAACAAATTACAAAAACAGTTCTTTCTTTCGCGTTGTTTTCTTTTAAAATGTTGTAAGGACATTGTACATGAAATAGCCGTGTATAGCGTTGCCCGCAGCAGACTTAAACTTGTATCTAGTCGAATGATCTCTTCTTGCCCTTCTGAAACTTGTTCTCCAGAAAAATAACTTCCTTCCTCCATCATTGTTGAGTTAGGGCTGTGGCACTGGGATTGGGGGAAGCTGTGTTTAACGGCAGCCCCAAAACATAAATGGGGCAAGTTACCTCAACCAGTCTTGGCGGATGTCAAGCTTGTTCACCCGTGCAGGGTTTAAATACAGAAATTATTCTGCCTTAATTATTTGCATAAGTTCGACTCTCTGTCTTCAATTTAGGAACTAGGGTAGATGTGTGAGTGGAGTTTTAAAACACTGACTACTGAAAGGAGAGAATTGTCATTGAATGTTGAACATAAATATGACTTTGAAGGTTTGCATGGTTAATAGACAACAAAGTAAGACTTGTTTGCGGTAACACCATGTAGGTTAGTTTCTCTTTTGAGTAAATGTGATTGGTTCCTAAAGGCATGCGATGACTTTAATGCTTGACGTACATTTTGGTATCTTTCCAATAAGATAAAACAAAGAAATACTTTTTGGCAAATGCTATGGTCGATGTGAAGATCATTTTCTTATCTCGTATAGCCATTACATATATACTTCTTGGAATGACCCTTATTAAGGGTACTTGATAGCTCTACTGCTGGTAATTGGGATGTCACAGATAGTTTTGAAGTGGCCGTCCGTTGCCTTGCAATGTTAAGCAATCACTCATTTATTAATTTTTTTTAAGTTTGGAAAGATATGGTATGGGGGAGTGGATGCTTCGGTTGTGGTGGGGTAGATCCCATCTATGTGAGTTGAGGTAGTTGAGACCGGGGGTGCCGAGGGTTTTAAAGATGTCACATGAAATTCAGGTCCTCATTCTTTAAGACGGAAAGGATGAGACCGGTGCCTCAGATATACGAACGAAAGTGGGTAATACAAAAACAAAGTAGCGAACTAATCTCTCTTGACATTGAAACTGTCATGGGGGTTCAAGGCCAGTGTGGGGTCGAGGGTTGTGAATCATATTCTTAGACCTTCCCAGGGGGCTCCATCCAATGTGTTACTCGGGTCGGTCATTACACTTCATTGCACAGGACTTACTGTTTTCTTTGTTTATAAATTGACCTGGATTGTAGCACGAACAAAATGTTATTATTATAGTTTTACTTTTCAACCACTAGCTGTCGAAAGTCAGTCAGGCCTACTACTGACGTCAGAATTTTGAGTAGGCCCGAGTTCCAAGTTTTTGCGATTTCGCAAAGGAGTTGGTTATGACTGATAAAAATTACCATCCATCGCCAAGATAATCACGAGTATATAATTATTGTAATTATTTGTAGAGAAATACTAATTTTTTCTTCTGAAGCTTAGATTGACTTTTTCCAACGAAGAGAAATTATCATTTTCCTTCACCAGAAAATCATAAGCTCATTCCTTTCCAAGATGTATATGTCTTTTTGAGACAACGTTTACTCAACGGCTATTTTGAAAGGCGTAGTCCCCGCCGCACTGAACATTTCGTTACCTAGCATGAGGCAAGTTTTCTTCCTCCTTTAAACGAACGTGACTTCCTTACAATGAATGGAACTTAACAGGTTCTGCCCATGTTTTGTCAGACTGTACTATAATGAGTTCTCTACAAATCGCCAAATATGTTCCAGTCAGCGTCCGCTACACCTAGTCCCCCCTAGTCCCCCCTAGTCCCCCTTCTTTCAGTACGTGCACGCGATCGAAAACTCGCACGGAACACAAGTTGGTAAGGGCCATGGGCTTTCAGGGGCCACGCAACACGGAAATCAGAACCAATTCGTTTAGAAAGTCACTGCTTTGCCATCCGGGATCTGTCCCATCGCCAAGCTACGGGAAATGTTTGCCAGAGCCCGGACGGGCCACGCCACGCCACGCGCGCCAGCCACTGGCCCAGCCGAGCGCCTGCTGACGGCCTGATAAGAGCGTAGGGGAGAGTGTACTAATGATCGGCTTCCGCATCGTGTGTTCATATGTCACGTGAGCTCGGGTGTGACGTCAAGTCTTCTCTCACGATGCGCTCTGTTTCCGCCATGAGGAAATGAAGATCTCCCTCCACTACCCGAGTAAACTTGTCCAGTCCTTCTTTTCTTCACCGTCTGTCGAGTTACTCTACTTGCTGCATTTTGGATGTATTGTAACCTGTAGCACTGTTCTGAAATCAGGTTGTCATAGCAACAATTTAGTACTCTTAGTGTTAATATTTTGTTTACAGAATAACGTATATTTTGGTCTGTCTTGCTCTTCTTGCTGGCTTCGTGAGTCACTCTTGTGGTGAACGATGCATGAGTTGGCCTGCCACAAGTGCGATGACTGAAGACGCGTCAAAAACCGGCAATTTTAGAAACTCCTCTACGAGCGTACCATTTTGCTACCAAGATGGATGCAAAATATGACGTCACAAAGTTGAGTCAAATTTTAAAACTAAATTTGAAAAAATAGTTCAAATCGAGCCAATATTTCGCTTGTATTATAAGGCTTTGCAATATAGTCTATATAACCCTCGTAAAAATAATGGAGCATGTATAATCACAGCAGAGAGTGACAAGATGTCTGCCAGAGGTTTACATTACTGCATAGAGTGATAAGATGGCTAGCAGTGGCTTACATCACTGCAGATAATGACCAGAATGCTACCAGTGGATTACATCACTGCATAGAGTGACAAGATGGCTACCAGTGGCTTACATCACTGCAGAGAGTGACAAGATGGCTACACGTGGCTTCAGTAGAACGGGCGCCTATCTCGGTACGCCAAGTTCAGGAGCAACCAACGACACTAGCCGTCTTGATTTATTCCACATTTCCCTTTGGAGGAGACGTACTTTTACACAGGATGAACTTATTAATGGTTTGATAAAAATACCAACGTGTCCGATTTCTCTTGACATTGTCACAAAAGAGTGGTCTAAATATTGAAGCAAGAGCGGAAGCCTACAACAATCTAAAGGTTTATTTTATAGAATTAATACAATGGTTCTAATGAACAAGTTCCATGTATTGTCCTTTTGTGTGCCGTAATTACTTCTCATTCATAAGTTTAATATTTCTGTTTTCGTCCTATGAATCATTTGTAAATTGATAACTTTCTTTGCGTCAATAAAAATAGCGATATCAAAGTTATATTTGGGCTTGGCATTTAGGTCCAGATTCCGGACGAAAGATTGACGTTTTTTCGTAAGATAACGTTAGAGCCCTAGTGCACACCACAATTAGTATTTGAGTGATAAAAAACGCCCCCACGACCGAATTTCGTTCGAAGACTACATTGGTAGTCCTTGCGAGGTAACGGTACATTCTAACCAAGGCTTGGTGGGATAACCAGTCTGGTTTCTTTTAATTAAAGAACTATAACTAATAGTCAATATAGGTGCTTGGGAACGTTCTTCTAGCCACCACCAATTGGTCATCATTTGGCGGTCGCAACCGAGATCCCGTTCACAACGTCCCACCAGGAGGCTTTCTCCCTCATCACAAATTATTGCACAGCCGAAACGGGTACCAGCCGAAACGGTTACCAGCCGAAATGGTTACCAACCGAAACGGTTACCAGCCAAAACGATTACCAGCCGAAAACCCAAATTAGTGACTGGTTCCCTGCAATATTTATTTGCTTAGAAGACAACTTGCCCTGAGAAACAAAGGGATTTCACAGATTTGTTCGCGCAGCGCATAGCGGCCATTGAGCAACCTCCTTTTGATATTGAAGCGAGGGCGCCCTACTCAAATGACGTCACGCATAACGTCTATGCACATACTGATGCAATCTAATACTGATACTGATACAGCCAACAATGGATTACCTAACACCAGTATCTACACTTAGCGTGAACCTTATCTCATAATACTCGAAATAACACAAGCACCTGTAAAATTTTTAGCACAATCGGTCATCGGAGTCACAAGAGAATGGTCGAAAACCCAATCACTGATTTCACTGTTTTCAAACATCGTACTTTGAAGTTCTCAAAACTAAAAGACTTTTAGGCAAAACTATTTCTAGGAAAGAATTCATCCATGACCGTCAACCACGTGAGTAACGGTATGAAGTTATGTGTAAATCTGTACTTACATTTACAGTCTTACCAATGTTATGAACACCTAAACATCCCCCAACAAAACAGCAAAACAAAAAGAAAAAGCGAAAAAAAGAAAGAAAGAAAGAAAGAAAAAACACCCACCCTATAAATGCATCATTATAACATACCTTTAAGTATTAAGTACTATTTCACCTAGACGAGGTACCGTTTATTTTTAACACGTAATGTCAATCATAAAGCCTTTGGCAAAGTTACAAGTCAAAACGTAAAAGTTGGATGAACTTGACTGAACAATGTTTTGTCTCGCTAACAAAGCTCCCGTTATTTAGGGTGGAACCTTTATCAGTGGTTAATTACATTTGTTGTTTTTCTCGGAATTACATTTGATTATTTGATCCTCACAAAGTGTGAATGTGTTGACGCAAGTGAACTGTTTTTGTTTTTGCACCCAAGTAAAGAGGGACTTGGAATCAGACTTCGCTATTTATTTCCCCCAATTCGACGTCCGGGTCACTATTTCATTCAACCGCCTGTACTTTTTTTTTACCACCAATGTCATAAACAGGAAGACGTTGATAGGAACGTATGCGCCAACAGGTCTTGGCGCGATTTCCACATTATATTACCGAAGTGTCAAATGCCGGTAGTCAACGCATCGCTCCTCGTGCTTCACTTAGTCAAGCTTAGGCAGACTTCTGGTGGCGTTCTATCACTGAACGTGTGGCGCGTCAGGTTTTAAAATGCGTTTCCTTCCTTCGTTACTTCAACTGATGTTATATTTTTATGGTGTTTAATGGTTTTTCTTTGGCGGTGTTTTCCCCCTTCGTTTGCAAAATAAAATTAATTTAGCCAATGTCAGTCAAAAGATTCGAAGGCGTGACGACCAAACTTCAGCTGCACCGAGGGTGGAAGTTGATGGGGGTGGGGGGGGGGGGGTGTTTGTTAAACTTTAAGCATTGCCCTTGATAAATGCATCAATAAAGCATGTGTTGTGACTACACCAGCGTAGCTAGCATATTGCTCTATGCTCAAACCAATAATGTTTTATCTTAGCAGCAGCGGCCTGTGGGAAATGAGAGGCAGGTCTATGGGAGGAGCATTGGAGGGGGGGGGGGGGGGTGGGGTGGATTATTTCCGTGGACTGAATTGTATTATTTTTTTATCTCCCCTGACAATTGAAGATTATTTTATCTGAGGTTTTAGACGTCGTTGATGCTAGTTTTCCCAAATGTGGAAAACGTGTATGTTAAGATGACATTTTATTTTACTTTCGTGAAGTTTTTCCTTTCCTTTTGTTTGGCTGAAGGGAATTAAATCCTCAAGTTGTGACAGAAGTAAATAATACCAGTCAGAAGATGCTTTCTGTTTAATGTTTTCTTGAACAAGGTTTTTTATTTTTTTATTTATTTCAAGAAGAATCTATTGTGTTTAATAGGCCTATGGTGATATTTCTTGTGCAGTAATTGTGTATTTACGTAAAATTGTCTTGATCTGCTGACGGAGGAAGTGAAATAATTTGAAACTTGAGGAGTTAAGACAGATGAGGAAATTAATCTTTCAAGGACAAAGTGATCTTCCGGTGCGGAGTTAATTTGTTTTGGGTGAGATTAATTAAACATCATACGTCTTATTCTTGTTAACACAGCAATTATGGTTTTGAAAAGACATTTGTTCTGTTACCTTCATGCGAACGGAAGGCACACCTATAGATGGATGTAGGGTTACCTTTACCGAAGGGTGCCTTCAAACAAAAACAAAAATAGATGAAGAGGGAACATTTAACTGTCTACAAAGTGAAATGCTCTTGCACAGTTTGTTTTTAATGTGCCTGGCCATGCTCATAAAGTTATCATAATGTTCAAAGTAAACAAGTCGGCCCCTTGATCAAGATGGTATTTTCATCCTCTACATTGCTTTGTGTTTGTTCTCTTTCATAGGGTTGTTACCAAGCAACCAGCTACCATGGCAACTGTAGGAATCGAGGGGAGGAGTAGCCAACCCACAGGAGGTGGCACTAGCCCAGCTCCACCCATCAGCGAAGGGGTAAACATCAAAATGGAGGTCCTACCCATTAGAGAAACAGAGATAGAGAAGGAAATCGTGGATACAGGTCTTCAGGAGAGGTTATCCGATCAATTGGAGAAGGATGACCTTGAGGATGATGATGAAGATGATTATTTAAATCATGAATATGCAAATGGAGCGGAAGACGAACGCGGCTACTCACCTCTTAGTTCACATATGGAATTTGGGATAATTGTGAGTTCAAACATGTTTTTATAAAGGGAGGGAATGAAAGGAGTGCTGAGCTTAAAATGAAAGGACAATTTATTAATGTACACATTTAAAGCTACTGATTTTGTTTTCGTGGAGTTGGATGCTGTTTTGTTAAAGACATTAGTGGGTGAAGGGCAATTAGGAGTAAGGAGGTACAAGAGTTGAGAATTGAGGAAAAACTCTGAAACGTATGGATCATACAAAAGTGACCTCTATTTAGAATTTAGGCCTACTTTTCTTTGTCCAGGTTTGACCTCCAAAAGGTTGCAGCATTCCCAAATTGGACATATGTTATATAAGCCTTTCTGGTTGTAAAGTAAATATTGATAACATTTGCATACTTTTAATTTCTTTGACATGTTACTGGAGTCTGTGAATCCTTGTTTTTCCTTCTTAGTCTGGTGACCAGGATTACAAACCCTACCGTGACATGGAAGGCAACCAAATACTAGACGTTGATTGTGGAGCTAACCGGGCATTGCTTTATGTCAACAAACTCTGCCAAGGAAGCAAAGGACAGAGTATATTCTTTGATGTAAGTTGAAAAAGGCTTTAATTCTTAATTTAGTTATACTTCAGGATTTGTGAGCTTATTGTGGGGTTTAAGTCATAAAGAATCAGGAAATCTGTGTAAAAATCTGATGTATCTCTCAAAAATAAATAACAGTTGCTTGACGTGGTATGACTTAATTATAGGAAATGTTTATTATAAGAGTGAAAATTCACGATCACTGGCTCGGGCCTTGTCCCTTAAGAAAAAATGCAAATGCCAAACCTCTGGCTCTGGCTTGAACGACCCTTTGAGTGCCAAACCTCTGGCTCTGGCTTGAACGACCCTTTGAGTGCCAAACCTCTGGCTCTGGCTTGAACGACCCTTTGAGTGCCAAACCTCTGGCTCTGGCTTGAACGACCCTTTGAGTGCCAAACCTCTGGCTCTGGCTTGAACGACCCTTTGAGTGCCAAACCTCTGGCTCTGGCTTGAACGACCCTTTGAGTGCCAAACCTCTGGCTCTGGCTTGAACGACCCTTTGAGTGCCAAACCTCTGGCTCTGGCTTGAACGACCCTTTGAGTGCCAAACCTCTGGCTCTGGCTTGAACGACCCTTTGAGTGCCAAACCTCTGGCTCTGGCTTTGGCTTTGGCCTTGGACTACCCTTTGTAGGTACTATATTTAGGCTAGAGTTCTAGTCTTTGGACTACCCTTTGTAGGTACTTTGTTTAGGCTAGAGCACTAGTCTTTGGACTACCCTTTGTAGGTACTTTGTTTAGACTAGAGTTCTACTCTTTGGACTACCCTTTGTAGGTACTTTGTTTAGGCTAGAGCTCTCGTCTTTGTATGATAAGGTAACTTCAATACACCGATCCATTAAGCCACACCCATTTCTCATTGACCAATCACAACCGCGAAATCTGATCACCATTTGAGCCGTTTGGTGATCTTTGCACTAAAGGTGATCGGGTTTCGCGGCTGTGATTGGTCAACTCGTAAGGAGGCGGGGCTTAATGGATCGATCTATTGAGAGTGTTCACTTCAGCAAGTTGTTAAGCTTTGAAAATTCAGAACTTCAAATTAGTTCATGAAACTGATAAACTAGAACCTTAATTAATGGTGTGAGTCTCTCCTTGATTGCTTTACACCTTGCAACTAGGCTGCAGAGAAGAACCACAATAACTACAAGGTTCATGATTTATAATGATGGTATATTTATCAACTCTGAGTTAATATTTATCAATTAAAGATAAAAACTAATATTTTGTTTTGTGACATGTAGGAAATACATGTTCCTTGCCAGAAGCTGTGGTAACATTCACTACCTGGTGACTCCCTCAGGGTTCTGTTGTAAACATGTAGACTCATCCGTTACATTGTCATTAATGAAAAAGTAGTTTGATTTGATCAAATCTGTCTTTGTTATTGAATATTTACAGAACAGATGGCACACCCCTAATGAGTTTCAGTACATCAGTGGGAGAGAAACAGCCAAGGATTGGAAGAGGAGTATTCGCCATCGAGGCAAGAGTCTTAAGATCCTCATGTCTAGGGGACTCCTACAGGTACATCCTTCCATTCTTATGTCTAGGGGACTCCTACAGGTACATCCTTCCATTTTCAGGTCATGCACTAATATGAGCTAAGAGGCTTCAGTTGATCGATCAAAGTACTGGAGCCGCTAGGGTAGAAATAACCCAGAACTGAAAGGATTGCCTCCAAAAGTGTGTTTTACACATTTTGACAGCTCTTTCCACCTTTGACTAGAGCAGAACTTGAACCTGCTACTGCCGGATTAACGTGCCGGCGCTCTACAATCGGTACTGTTCAACCCAAAATTATTTACAAATTTAGCAGTCAGTTTCCCTTGTTGTTTATTCATTTTATTTTCTAAGACAAATTGCGAGAGGAAGAGGGGGATCAGATTGGTCTTAGGGACGGAGACTCTCCAAAAGGGAGACTCTTCTTGTGGAAGAAATTCTAAAATTAATTTTTCTTGTTGCAGACGCGTCCAAGATTATCTGACAAGAGGAATGGTGCCAATGGCTGCCTACAGAATTTCAATAACAACGCAGCAGAGAAGATTAAAACTCCTCGAAAACTAGGGTAGGTATAATGTTGTGCCTTTCTTAATCCCCCCCCCCCCCAAAAAAAGAATACCTCTTTATAAAAAGTTATCTTGATTTTGGTCATGGCAGATGAATTGACTGTGATTTTGGTCATGGCAGATGAATTGACTGTGATTTTGGTCATGGCAGATGAATTGACTGTGATTTTGGTCATGGCAGATGAATTGACTGTGATTTTGGTCATGGCAGATGAATTGACTGTGATTTTTGGAATTCCAAGTTCATTCACAAAGTTTACACACTTCTGTTGAACTAGAAATGGTGCATTGCAAAAACTTGCATCTTGTTCTAGTTTGAGATCCTTCTAAGGTTTATTTAAAATAAAACCTACTCATCGTGTAGTTTATTTCAAACAAACTAAAGACAAACGTGTCCAAGGGAGCTGTGCAATGCCGACCATGCTGTCATTATAGAGCCCAACATGATGTCTAGTTTCATCCCAAGTATAGTTTGGTCTCAAGAGTTCTAGTGTGCCCTTTATTTCTCCCAAACGTCTTTAAGCAAATGATACATAATTTTACTGATGATGTGTGCTTGGTTTTCTCTTTTTTTTTCCCGTCGCAGAATGGATACTGAGCCAAGCCAACTGAATCAAATCATCAACCATCTACACCAAACAAATGGTTCCCACCTCCTGGCAACCAGGGAAGGACCACGAAAGAGAAATCTACCTTCTGAGTACAAGAATGGAAAGCGCTCTCGCAGTGTATCACCAACAGAGGGCGACATTTACGATGAACAGCAGAGATGTATCTTCCAGGCTGCAAACTCACCAGAACCTCAAAATATTGGTACATAGATTATATCAAAATCATCCTTTTCAAGTTGAATAAAATACTAACATAAACTTACATAAACTTTGGATTTACCAGTTTAGCATTATTTGCATTTTTGTGGCGTGTAGTTTTAATTATTGGCTGATTTTTGTTGTTTAATTTTTTATGTAATTATTTTTATTGCTCTTTAATTATTACTTCCTTTCTTTTGGTGCTATTTTAATTTGTACAGTGTGCCTTGAGATCCAGTCATGGATGTAAGAAGCATAATTTATTATTATTAAATTTTTTTATAGTTAAAATAATAATACTTATATCTTCACTCAAAAAATAAAGTATAAATGTTTTTCTTTTAACTTCAGAGAATGCCAGGAAGTCTCTCAACCTCAGCACCAACAGCCCAGAGTCTCCCTCAAACAGCACCAGTGGCCATAGCTCGCCGGTATCTTTCGTCCTGAACGACCCTCAGTCTTTCACATCTTATGAAAAGCGTGACGATGCAGCATTGGGACATAAATCCAGGAAGCAGAATTCACCTCAACACTTTGACATGCAAGGCAACGGCGATAAAGATAGAGAGGTAGGTTTCTTTCCAATATTGATTTTTCTAGATTTTCAATAGTTATTACCAAATATTTCTTCTCTTACATCTGTGGAGTAATAACAATAATAACTAGTTCTTATAATATAGCACATTTAACATCTCGATGCACATTTAACATCTCGATGCACATTTAGCCAATCACTTCTGTAATCTTTCTCAGCTCCCTGGGGAGTAGGCCTATACAGCCCGGGCTGCCGCAGAGATCCAAAGGCTTTTTTAAACACAATATCAACCTCTACCTGCGCAGGTCCCCATTTATACCCGAGGTGAAAAGAAGCAATCAAAGTACAGCATCTTGCACAAGGATACAAGTGTAGTCTAGTGCTCTGGACTCTCAATTGCTGGTGTTGTCAGAGTGGCTGGTTCGAGTCCTGGTCATGACACTTGTCTCCCTGAGTTAAGTCATCTTTATGATTGATTTGTTCTTTTGAGTGGGTTCCTGGTGATGGTACGTCCAGGATCCCATGACAGCCAGGGTGTTGGTTCCTGGTGATGGTACGTCCAGGATCCCATGACAGCCAGGGTGTTGGTTCCTGGTGATGGTACGTCCAGGATCCCATGACAGCCAGGGTGTTGGTTCCTGGTGATGGTACGTCCAGGATCCCATGACAGCCAGGGTGTTGGTTCTGGCGTAATGTCTGGCAGCTCCTCACCGTGTATTCCTTTCAAGATATTTTTATGAACTGGTTGCTACAATCATTTTCTTTTCATACTTTCTCCCCTTCAGGTTAACAGAAGTCCTCATATTATTCTGCTGTCATCCCAAGGAAACAACTCACCATTCCAAAAAGGAGTCTCAAACCTAAGACCAAGGTAAAAGACTTTGTCAACTTCTTCATCTGTCATTCACTTATCACTCAAACGTCTTGGGTTAGGAAAGGGGGAAGTGATTTTATACTTTGAAATGTTGCAATTTCATACTTTGTGTTTCCAGTATTTTCGTGTATTTTATCTGTTTGCTTAATATTGTCAGCTTAACATTGTTGTACTTTGATGGTTTATTTTCCTGATTGTTATTTTTCAGATTTCATTGATCAATCTTTTAAAATGTTTCATCAATCCATCCCAAATCTTCTTTCTCAACTTGAACATGTCTTGAAACTTTCCTCCCACAGATTTCACTCCCATCAACCAGGCTCTCGTATAAACGGCAATACCTTGATGTATGGGCCCCATCAGGTGCCAGGCCAGGGTGGGGACGTTAGCACTCGTCGGACTCAGTCGTTACTCACGCCGACTTCAAAGACACCCTCTAGTGTTAAGATGATTGAGCTGACAAGACCAGACGCTGTACACAACACTCAAGGTAACAATTCAAACTGTCTTTCAAAAGTTATTTTTGCTTCCAAAGCGTACTGCTACATTTGTCTTGTTTCTTATTGTCATCAGTGGTATGTTTTTGCCATGTATCAGCTTAACGCTACCCCCGACTGGTATATGACTGTTTAGCTGATTTCTTCAGCCTCATGCATGTCTAAACATTTGTGTAACTACCCCCCCCCCTGTTCAGAACCTTGCCCCCTCCCCCCAAATGAGATCAAAAAATGCACGAATAAATACTTAGATACATTAAATAGCCCCATCCCCATATGTCTTTGCCCTTTGCTTGTCCCCGACCCCAAATGGAAATATCTTTTTATGCCACTGTCTAAATAACACAATGCTGTATTTACTTACTTTATGTCTGCATTGATATATTTACTGTTTTTGGAGGTGTAATTGTAGTGTTGTCTAACTTTTTGTGTATTTAGTGCATCTGTGTTTTTCAAATTATATTTGTTGTTACTTCTCAGCTGTCTGTATGTTGATTCATTCATTTTAATTGTAAGTCTATTTTGTAATGCCTTTTGTTTATTTATTCTGTTTTCATGATGTAGGATTGGTTGATAGTAAACTCAACACCCTCAACTCTATAATAATTTTCTTGCATGAAGAGTAACACTAATATGTTGAGATATATTTCCAATTGAAATGCTGCCAAGATAAATTTATATAACTTTGATCTATCAAGGAAGTATTTAACAAGCCCGGATAGAAACAATTCCAGTAACTGACATTTCATGTGTTTTATGTTAGGCCTATATTATTGAAATAGAGGTGGTTATATTATTACTGGAAACATTGTTGTTGATTTTTCGTTATGAAATGGACATTTTTAATTGAAAAAACCCCTCTTTACTATATTTTTGTAATGCAGCCTTTCCCAATGGTAGAAATAACAGCGCTCCAAACTCCAGCCAGACTGCAGGCGAGATCAGCCCCTCCATTAGAACCCCTACAAATGATACAGTGTTCCTGCCCAGTGACATGAGTCTATGGACAGTGGATGATGTGGCACAGTTCATTCAGTCACTCAAGGGGTGTGAGGAATATGTCCAGGTTGGTGATGATGAAGGAGTAGGTCAAGATGGGATGATGGGCAGAAATGCCTCCAAAGAAAATGTCTTCTTTCAATTCAAAGAACAGGCATAATATTTGGTCCTTAGGGGGAAAAGTTGGAAAAATATATTTGGTACAAATGTACACATGATTTATAGACTTTTCTGGATATTTAAGAAAGATTTCGCTGCTTTTCTGAGGGCAAACATCAGAAATCAGATTAAAGAAGAATAAGGAAGTCTGAGAGAATTTGACTCGCTCGATAAATCTGCTGCCACCTGTGTCTTGAAAGTCTCTCATAAGACTAAATCTCTCAACTGATTTCTCTTCTGAATCTTAGATGTTCCGGGATCAAGCTATTGATGGTGAGATACTCCCTGTCCTGACTGAGGATCATCTTCTACATAACATGGGCCTGAAGCTTGGTCCGGCTCTTAAGATCCGATTGCGGGTAGCAAGACGACTTGGCTTTACACTAGACGGTCAATACTGCCAGCTGAAACCTCCTTATGAAGAGACACATTGACTGCGTCTAAGTAAACATGCTTAGCAAAAGCAGATTACCAGCCAAAATGCAATGTAATATATAATGCTTGTGGCTGGTTCCACCACTGAGTTTTGATGAAGCAATAATTATCATCAGTTTGAAGATGATGTATGAAATGTGATCCTCATGCTTAGCAGTATCAGGTACATGTTACCAGCTAATATACAATCTAAAATGCCATTAGCCTCAAGAGTAAAATTGGGCGAGATCTAAATCTGTTGCCTTACAGCTCTGTGAATTTGGCGTCTTGATGTCAACATACAGTGACATCAGTCATGCCTTTGACCTTTACCACAGTGCGGCCATCTTGAATCGCTTCTTTTCAACCCAATATTAGGCAATAACGGAATTGGCAGCTATACAGCTGTTGCTAACGACGTCCTATACTTCAACACATGATGATGCGGGGATCTAGCCGTAGCCATAGCTGAAGCCTCAGACACAGCCTATAAACCAAACCATGGCTGAAAGGAAAAGATAGTCTGGTCCCTTTCATGATATGAGAATTTAGAACTGTCACCCTTGTGTGCAGGGTACCTGACATAGATGACCACAGCACGATTAAGGTGTATTGCCCACCTGCTGATTCCACGTTGACAATATTTGTAGATTTTAAAAATATAATATAATAAAAAAGCCACAAAAAACCCCACCCTTCAAATTCATCAAAAATGTAACTGTTTTCGTTGAAGCGAAATTAAAAAAATTAAATAAAACTTTGTGTTCTCCTAATTTGCTGAACTGATTGTTTTGAAGTTTCCAGAGAATTGTCAGGGAAAGTTGTTCTGAAATGTCGCTTTGGACATAAACATTGTAAATATTAAAACGAATGTATGATATTGTATAAAGCTTGTATTAATGATTTAATATTTAAGACTGACTGTATGGAAACAGCAGCTGTTAATAATACTCGTGTAAGTTGATGTAAGTTGATGTAAGTTGGAACAGGTTCAGCATGCTGCTGGTGTAAAATAGAACATAGCATGGTGCTACAGATTACTTGGTGCTAACCGTTAATATTTTGGGGCTGGGGATGCTAGGAAATTGCATCAACTCTTAAACAAACAGAGATGAAATGGCCTTAAGGACATTCATGGATTATGCAATTTTCTCCTGTTCATTTTGTGGTATTTTTTACTTAATTAATCCAATATACATTGAGGCACCTCGCTTTGGGGTAGATCTATTTTTTGTAATGAAATTCCAACGATTTGTGTTTAGTTTTGAAGTTGATGTTTTTTACTCTCATGAACAGCTTGTTTTTTATATTTAAGTGCAATCTGCAAATTTGTTGACGTTTTTCAGGTATTACTTGATGTTTTATTTATGACACAGACACTTTGTTATTAGTGGGTTTAAGATTTAATTTTATACACAAAAGCAGTATTTTTTGAGGGACAAAAGAAGGATTTAGTTTTACTCATAACGTTCTACTTATCATCGCGTCAATCAAACAAAGAGGTCAATAATTTGGGTTAAAGGCAGTATCTTGCACACTTATAACAAATTATTTCATGCACCAAGATCGATTATTGGTTTTGTGCTTACATCTGGGAGACCTCGACAAAAAGATTATTATGCGACAAAAAGATTATTATGCAACAAGGTTTTAAATTTACACTGGACGGCAGGCCTGAGGCCAGAAAACTCATGACTGAACAAGTCTGGCAGTCTTGTGTTTTAAAATGAACAATAATACTTTTCTTTAATATTTTGGTTCTTGTCTTGTAAACAAATTTCTGGTCCGTTAAAAATGTTGAGCTTTAAGCCCAGCGGACTTGTGGATTTCCCTTAACCTTGTTTTACTGATGTGAAATTGATGGAGTGTGCAGGACGTCACACAAAAAACCATTATCTAAGTTAAGGCTAAAAGGAAAACTAGTCAGGCACTTTTTGTATGATGACATTAATTACAAACATGGAACCATACATTAATGGTAACATGATGATCAGTGGGGATTCATCCATTTGAATATGGGGAGTGCTTTTATGAAGTGTTGGTTAACACACATTGACTTACTTTGTTATTAGTCATTACAAATCATTTACTTTCAATGTATTTAAGAAAAATATGCAAGATTTTAATAAACTGTTTATTCCTATAGACCAAATGTGCCTTACATAAATGAAATATTATTTGATAACTTTTAGGGAACATTTTTACACACCGGGGATGCCTACTACAGATGTACTGTATACTAGAAACTACTCTAAAGGTTCAACTTGAATAAACAAAAAGAAAACAAATCTTATAATGTTAAAGAGAGATTACTTGTTATATAGGGTTAACTCTAGACTGGTGATCTGTGGCAACAGGTGATCAACTGCCCCCCCCCCTCCTCATTGGTCTGATGGTTCTAATAAAGAACACCAGTATCTTTCTGCTATATTCAATGCCTTGATTTGACTCCCTTGCCCATTCTGTTTTTGTTCCCTTTCATCGACGGCTTCATCTTTTTCATCCCTTCAAATTTCCGTTTCTGTTGACCAGTATTTGTCTTTTTCTTTTCTAACTTCTTCTTTTTCCTCTTTGGTTCTGTCGACCCATCTTCGTCATCGGACCAGAAGTTAAAATCTTGCACAATGTCCTCTTTGTCTTCTCCCTCCTCCATGACCTTGATTTTACCTTTGACCTTTGACATTGGATTGACCTTGGCAGGCTGGACCTCCTCTTCCTCCAGGTCGGCATCAGGGTCATCTTCATCGTGATCCTCTTCATCCTCATCATCTAGGCTATCACTATCTTCATCGTCATCTTGGCCCTTCTTTTCTCTTCTTCTCCCCTTCTTGCTGGCCGTGTAGCGTTCTTTCTTCCTCTCAGCACGGACCAGAATGTCGTCCTCGGAGTCACTGTCTTCATCAAAGAGTTCACCAAACTCTCTCTTGTCTTCTTCCTTCCTCTCAAGGTGCCTCTTTTTCAGTGTTGGGATGTCATCTTCCATCTAATTGTAAGAAAGGGAACAACATAGTCTTGATCGGCTTTGAGCAGTTTTTTCTTTTGAGTGTTGGACTTGCTTAATATTCTTGATGCTGAAAGTCTCTTTATTTTCAAGAAACTGAAATGTGAGTGATACTTGTGTCAAATCTAAACCAATAATTCAATATTATCTGATGATGTAATTTCTATCAAAACTGAATGTTCTCATCAAGTACAGTTTTGAAAAACCACACATTGCCACGCAGTCTTGGCCCCTTCAGTACCAACAAATTGTTCATATAGTGACTGTGCTTACACCTGGTATCGGCCATGGTGCTCTTTCAATTGAAGTGTCCTTTGCACAACCAAAGAGGATCTTGCCCTCTGCACAATGAAACTCTATGTCTACTCTGTGTAAGCCAAATCAACCATGAAGAGTCTGTAGCCAGACAGTTACAATCACATCAACTTACTAACAAGAATATAAAAAATTACTATTACGGGGAGTCTTACCCTTTCTTTGCCAGCTTCCTCGTGTCTCAGCTCCCTCTCTCTCAGCTTCTTGTATGTTTCATAATGTTTGCTCAGAGTCGTGCCTTGTGTCTTCAACTTATTCTCCCAAGCTTTCTGTGAAGAAAAGAATGTACATCTTACCACCATCATCAATATCTTATCTTGGTTCAGAGAGACAACAATGAACCGTTTTGCCAACATGTCTAATAATGTGCCTTATCTTGATTCAAGGACAGTAAAATGACTTACCACAGCTGCATCATTGGTAATACCAAAGGTCACAGAGTCTCTCTGTTTAGTCACTTCTGTGCACGTCTCCTGGACCTTCTCAAGGAGACCCTTCATCACCTTGCAGTAGTTGGCAACCTTGCACTTCTTCAGAAAAGACTTCAACTGTAAAAAAAGATCTCATTAGATCGAAATGTCAACCCTACAAGAAAATGGATTCACATTCTGAAGTTTTATGACTGCTTCATGACTGCCTACAGGGTCTTGGTGACACCTTCAAAGTCTCTGGATGAAAGAAACAAACAAAGTCTAGCCTTCATTGATGCTTCAGCCAACCACTATGGCTTACTTTCATACAGTCAACATAGCTTTGGAGTTTAGTATAGACCATGCTCAACAGCAGCCTAACCAGTAAGACACCATCTCTGTCATAATCCCTGACTTGGATACCAATACAGAATACTGATTCGCATTGCACCAAAACAGGGCCAGACTATTTTTTCCCTTTCAGCCTCAGTTTAGTAAAATTGATTTGAAAGGAGAAAAACAGAATGTCTACAAAAGTCAAAAAGGATAAAGTTCTTCTTTGTGTACCTGCAATATCGCTGGAAATGCCAGTTCAGGGAATCCAATAGAATAGCTGTGTATGTTGAGTTGCTCCAACATGACATCATACAGCTGGTCAATCAGCCCATCCTATGCAGAGAAACAACAGATTTGAAGATTTGAAATGATGAAATAGTGGACTGGTGTCATGGAAACACCAGCTCATCTGGATCAGTTACCATGGAAATGTTGCTCCATGAGTTTTATTTACTTCATAATGAGCCTTGGCATAGCAACACATCAGTCTTCTTCTTTCTCCTTATAAAAAGCAGCCATCATAGGAATGAGGCTATATTGCACTGTGAAGCAAAGAGTTTTGCTCAAGAACGCACGTGTCATGACTGGGATTCGAACCTACATTCCAGTGACTTTTCCACTAGAGCTTGAGTTCAATACGCCAGACCCCTCAGCCACAACACTCTACATTGTTGTCCGAATTGACAGTTTTATAACCCATGCTTTCACTAAAGTCCATTTCTATGCACAGGTAACCAAGTGATGGAGTAACAAATTTTTTAAGCTCAATGAAAAGTTTTAACAAAACTTATTAGAGGAACTATTGATCTATTGAACAAAAGCTTACCTTGAAACCACGCTCGTTGAGCTGTGACTTGGAAACCTTCAGCATCACAGCAAAGTTCATAGGTCGGAAAGACACACTTGTGTGCTTTTTGTTGAAGTCTGTGGTCTCGAAAATCTGAAAAAATATTTCAACAGTACATAAAACTTCTGGCTTTCTGATTAGCATTTTCTTTGTCAAGATTGTATTTTATCATAAATGTTTACTTTTCAAATTTAAAGTAAAATAATTTCTTAAAAAGCTACGGTTGCCCTTCCTCTAAAATGATGGTAATATTTTGCAGCAGAGAAATTCATGACAACTTTTACAAAAGCCAAGACATTTAGGTCGACAAGAGAATCAAAGCAAAGTGAGCATGATAAAGAAATCTACTCTTATGGAAAGTCTCAGGTTCACATCCCATCCAAGATGGCTTTATTCTGAAGGACTTGGAAAGCACTGAGCGTACAGTGCTTATTAGCGCTAGTGCTTATTGATACTTAATGTCGTAAAAAACTATAATCACATTTTCTTTGTCAATGTAAGAGTTTATCAAAGATGTTTTCCAAACCTCACCTCAAGAAGGAACGGCAGGAGTGGAATAAACGTCCCTGTAGCTTCTGAGAGGAGATTGAGAGAGCGGATGACCTGGAAGCGTAGAGGGTAGTAGCGAGCAGCTGGAATCAGCCTAGTCAGAGAGGATGACAAAATAAAACGTCTCAGTTCTGTATCAAAAAATCTTGTTGCAAAATACATCAAATTTGAACCTTTTTGAAACTTCCCCCATATTGGTCACGTTCCCTGCAGTCAATAGCAACAATGACAATTCAGATTCTCATCACACAAGAAGGTACCAGACTATTTTTGCCTGTACAGCCTCGGTTTGAACTTAATGGAAGAAAAGCAAGATGGCTACTCTACGACACAACAAGGATTCATTTCAGGGAAAATCATCAACAAATCCAGTGAATAGTTGACCAGTTTTTGGATCCAAAGGTTGTCACCATGTTCAAGTGGTTAGACTGCAGGACTTGCAATCACAAGGTTGTGGGTTCGAATCCAGGCAAGCTAATCGCTGATTTTACAATGCCTAGAATAAGTATTGTCGTTGCAATTTACTGATTTGTGCAATTTATCATTATAGACATTAAACCAATGTTTGTATGAGAAAGATTTGCTGTTGCCAGCTTGGCATTATATCCCCTTGTGGGAGCTTTGCAGAGTTCCCTTGTTGGGAAGATCATCTAAACAAACAAAAAAACAAACCATACTTGATAACTCCAATGGCTGTCTGAACCAGAGGATAGATGAGTGGGCGCAGGGTCTCATCTGCATGTAGTGTTCCCAACACACGGCACCATAGATTCAGACAATGAACGTACTGCCAGTTGTATACTGACTGGTAAGTATCCTGAGCAGAGAACAAACAACAACAATTATAACCAGAATTGCAGACGTCAGTCTTCTGGTGATGAGAGTCCTTCAAAAGGAAGGTCTGAAAATAGGATCAAGATTTAGGGGGTATGTTTTAAATGACGGCATTTCCGTTTTTTCATAACCCCTGGAGTTACATATCTCAAGGAGCTTCTGGGAACGGTATCCTCAGCGCTAGAGAAGTAGATCAGCTATATTTGTCACCAAGCAGATACACAAAAAGTTTGAATTCAGAAAGAAGACTGAAGCTTCTCTTCCCTGGTCTTTTCACATCGAGGTCTTCAAGGTTGCGGTTGCATTATGACACTTCAAAGTGAGACTGAGTCTTGAGAAGGAAAGTAAGTGAACATTGAACATGTTTACTGAGGACTTGGAATTGAAACCTTAAGATTGAGTCTGAGTGTTGACCACAACACGTCTATTAATAAAGTGGTCAGTAGACTTAAAGTTGATGTCTCAGACCTCCACATTGAGTTCTTAAGATTGAGTTTGAGTGTTGACCACAACACGTCTATTAATGAAGTGGTCAGTATGCTTTAAATTGAGAGCTCATATCCCCTCAATAGCTCTATTTCCTGTTTCTGACAGTGTATAACAAGGTGCTGTAGTCATGTGTACACAATACCTTCTTTTTCACTGTTATTGCATTGCGTAGGTGAATGGCAAGCTGTCTGATGTACACAAACCCATGCTGGTACGCCAACTGCGTGTTGAATGCAAACATTTCAGTCAAGGATCGCTGCATGAAGTTAATCAGAGGCAGTGTAGATGGCGACGTGAACTTAGAGTTGCGCACATATGCCAAGTACATTTGCTGAAAAAAGAAAAAGAAAAGAGAAGAACAAATTGTCGTGAGGTGCTTATCAAATTTGTTCCGGCAAACCATAGAGCTATGGCAATACTTGCAAAGAAATTTGCAAAAAAAAAATTCTTTCTTTTTAACTTGCCATTTGATACTTCTGAAGTCCCTATAGCTGCATATTCAATATTTAATCAAATTCAATTCATCTCTTGTGCTCATGGCGCTTTAGAAATATACCAATAGGCCTAAATTAGAAATAAATGAATCTAAGCAATGTACAGTACGAAGAATACGAGGCAATGTCCCGACTAGAAATGTTTTTAAATCGATCCCCATGCATTTTGGGTAAAACTAAACATTATTCTTAATCTTCATACACAAGTAAAATACATATTGTTCTCAACAAGTGCTTCTTTGTCAAGTTTGATTTTAGAAATAAATCAGCAACTTTCAACAATTTAAAGGTAGGAGTTGTTACTCTTATTCTTAAATGTCCAAGAGAAATCACAAACCCCAACTCAAAATGCAATCATGATTTGCAGTAGCCCAAAACCCTTTAGACTTATGTCAAAGTCTGGAATTACACAGAAGCTGGTCTCTGTTGCCCTGGCCTTGGCATTAATGCCCTGGCCTTGGCATTAATGCCCCTTCAAAAGTTTTCCACAGACTCTAAGATTTTCCAGTGAAAGTAACCTTTGCAAAATGAAAATGGTCTTGTCCTCTGACTCCTCTAAAAGATGAAAATCCAGGGCCTGTTTGTCTACTTTTATAATTATAAGTGAATAATTATGCAAACTATCTCCTTGGTTTAATACACAAGTTAATTCATTCTCACTGCAAGAGTATGTGTAGTGACTCGCAATGGCCAAATGCTAATGGCACCATCCCACCTTAGGTGGAGAGGGAAGCCTAGAGCATTGACTACTACTACAAGTCTGAACACCATACCGTCATTATTGACACGTCTCAATATGAACCACACTGAGAGTATCATACTTGCAGTATCAGTAAATCAACTTATGTACCAATACCAAAAAGGATAGCTTGCGATACCATAGAAATGATAGATGAAAATGTTTGTCAAATCCACACAACGTTGCAGTCACAGTGCTGCAATTTTCTTTGCCCCCAAAACAAATCAAAGTATTCCTAAGAGCAGAAACAAAAATACAACAATTCCTCAAATATTAAATCTCTTCAAAATTATTTTTATTTCAATGCTCAAGGACACACAAAAAAGTGTTTTTCTGGAAAATCATCGCTGAAAACTATGCCTTTTGCTGCAACTGTCTGTCATGCCATACCTCCTTACACGGATGAACATTCATACGACCTATGACCCCATCTCAACGCGCATGCTCATTCGTATAGTTAAACAGGTTCAATGTCAATAGTACAAGTAGTAATGAATGTCAATTAATATCAATAAATGGACTTTGAGACCTAACAAATTGGATTACTCCCTAAATAATGCAACACTGGTTTTAGATGCAGTGCCAGCCAGGCATGTACCCAGCCAGACATGTACCCAGCCCAAAAAACACTGATGACTCCTGACCGGCAACTAAACGCGTAGTCTCCAAAAGGTGATACTTTTGTCATAATTAAAATGTCTTCCTGAATATGTACTTTTCATCAATTTTGAGATTGGAATGATTGGACTTACGATAGAAAATTATAAACTTGCCTTTTGTAAGACCTAGGGAGGACTCTCCATCTTGATTAAATATGCCTAAATCATACAAGCTATGTAAACCTTCCAATAACTCTTGATACTTAAAAAAAAATTGAACTTCAGCATATAATATTTGTAGATAAATTCACAATGACCCACAGGCCATCCAGGTATCCCCGGGTAATGTTGGATTTTAGAGTTTTTCAACAGCTGGTGAGACTTTTTTTGAAAATAAAGACCCATTTAAAGCCATTTTGTGGAACATTTTCACAAGGTTTTTTTTTTTAACCAAAAATTGTAGGCCTATTAACTTGGAATTCTAAGCTGAATATGTGATTTTCTTGAATAAGTCTAAACAAATCACAGAATTAATGATTTGTGAACAAATATTCCTTTCTATCAATATACATTGTAGTTGACTTTTCCATGAGTTCTTAATATTGGGTAATATAATGTCCAGCTATTTATTTCTAAATGATGATAACTCAAATCTGCATGGTAGGCCTGGGCAACTACTGAAACTTGTGTTCAAGTTTGCTATGTCCAGTTGTGACTTCCACTTTTCAACTACCTGGTTAGTCACGCCTCCATAACTACTGAAACAAAGTTCCAGGTCTGTTTTCTACCTTTATGATTAATTGTAAAACTACCCACTTGGTTAATACACAAGTTAATTTACTCTCACTGGTGTAGAGCCTCACAATGGACTTACTATAAGTCTACACTGCAAGCCTTGAACACCATCCTGTCATCATTTGACATGTCTCAATGTGATTCACAATGAGAGTATCAGAATGTATCAGGTACAGTAAATTAACTTGTATACACTAACACAAGTAGAGCAGTTTGGTTGTGCCCATGTTCAACCCCACCAGCTAGGAACTGACAAAGGAGCTGACCTGAATTTCGAGTAACTACACAAGCAAGTACAGGAAAGAATCCAAGTGTACTCCTGCACAAACTGTCAAATGGGCAATTCCACAATAGACCTTATGCATATGACGTCATTTGAGTAGGGCGCCCTCACCTAGAGGTCAAAAGGAAGATGCTCATTGGCCAGTCTTGTGCGCCGCACGTACAAATCAGCGCATTTCCATTGTTTCATCATCAGTTTACCTCTAAGATGGCGGCTTGGTGACGTCAATGCATAAGGTCTATAATGGGCCAAAAGATAACTTTGTAAGAGAGACATGGGAGAGTGAAAAAAAAGTAACAATTTCGCTGTAATCATTTCCTGTACATTCCAAAGCTGGTCAAGATTGTTCATAGCAAAAAATGATAAATTAATCTGGACCTTTAGAAATTACAAGGTAATTTGAAAAAGGGTTGTTATAAAAGACAGACATATGGCCTGGAAAGTGAAGAAAGAATTAAACAAAATTAGTAAAAAGTAACATTCCTAACCAATAAAGATTGCAAGCAGTATCTAAGATATTGCTGTGGGAATTAAGGAAATAAGTCACGTACATTGGACAGATGCTTTTGAGACAACAAATTCTGTCCAAGTTTGGTTCTTTAAATTTGTTTATTAAATTCATAATTTTTTATTTCTTATAATAGCAAGGTGAGGGGCTCTCTACCAAATGATAACAACAATTTTTTTTGTCCTTGTTCCATACATATAAATCTTAAACATTTATCTCCTCGATCCACTTTCTTAAATACTCGGACATTTTTTTTTTTTTTTTACCACAAACATGTCAGTGGGAAATGGGATTAACTGAGTTGTTTGAGTTGTTTTAGAAATTGATTAAGATCTGTTGGCTGTCTAGATTTCTGATTAAGGGGAAAGTTATTCCAATCTTGGTAAACCCTGAAATTAAATGTTCTTCCACTTGTTGTTTCTAAGCACTGTGAGGCAAGCATAACAAGTTGTTAATTATCACTGTCCTATGTATTCGTTTTGCGGTAACACCATGTATATCAAATTTGCTGTATAGATTTTGTTCTTTGAGAACTTGTCTTGCTATTTATGTTACTGCCACAGAGAAGATTTGGGAATTTGGAATATTACTGTCATAGATCTTAGGTTCTTAAACAAAACACTGATGACTCCTGCCCAGTCTCCACAATGTGATACTTTTGTCATAATTAAAATGTCTTCCTGAATACTTTTCAACAATTTTGAGATTGGAATTGCTTGACTTATGTTAGATCGACTTGCCTGAATGCAAAATGCTATGTGCTTAGCTGATGACTCATTGCAGTTGGCAAGAGGGGGGGGGGGGGGTGTAATTCCTCTCATGCTTTTTTCTGCTTTTGGAATTGTATGTAGTCCGTTTTGGTCAAACAGACGTTCGGGTTTAAGTTATAATGTGATATGTTTTTGTTCCAGGTTTGTGTAAGTTGACACAAGTGAGATTAATTCATTCTGAAAGTTGTGGTAAATGTCTCAGTACGGATTCTGAACGGCCAAATGTTCATATTAGCTTTCCATCTGAAATTAAACAAATAATAATTGCTAGTAATCACATTTGGAATTATCATCCCAAACTTAATTACCACATTATTATTGCCACCAAATTGGAGGCGTAGTCCTAATCTCATCCAGGATTCAGCGCTTATGAAAATTGACAGTTCCATACTGAGGCCCTTAGGGTAACAATACATCATTTCAGAGTCGTTGACGTCACTTCCACACAACGTTGCAGTCACAGTGCTGCAATTTTCTTTGCCCCAAAAACAAATCAAAATATTCCCAAGAGCAGAAACAAAAATACCACAATTCCTCAAATACTAAATCTCTTCGAGGTTAATTATATTTTAATACTCAAGGAAATAACCAAACATGTTTTTCTCGAAAATCTACGCTGAAAAATAAGCCTTTTGCTGCAACTGTGTGTCATTGCCATACGTCCTTACCCAGATGAACATTCATGCGATCTACGACACTGTCTCACTGCGCATGCTCATTCTATAGTTTACAGGTTCAATGTCAATAGTACAAGGAAGTAGTTATGAATGTCAATGATTATCAACTGGGATTACTCCCTTGATAATGCAACACAGGTTTTAGATGCACTGCCAGCCAGGCATGTACCCAGCCAGCCATGTGCCCAGCCAGCCATGTGCCCAGCCAGCCATGTGCCCAGCCAGGCATGTGCCCAGCCAGGCATGTGCCCAGCCAGGCATGTGCCCAGCCAGGCATGTGCCCAGCCAGCCAGCCATGTGCCCAGCCAGCCAGCCATGTGCCCAGCCAGCCAGGCATGTGCCCAGCCAGCCAGGCATGTGCCCAGCCAGCCAGGCATGTGCCCAGCCAGCCAGGCATGTGCCCAGCCAGCCAGCCATGTGCCCAGCCAGCCAGCCATGTGCCCAGCCAGCCATGTGCCCAGCCAGGCATGTGCCCAGCCAGGCATGTGCCCAGCCAGGCATGTGCCCAGCCAGGCATGTGCCCAGCCAGGCATGTGCCCAGCCAGGCATGTGCCCAGCCAGGCATGTGCCCAGCCAGGCTTGTGCCCAGCCAGGCATGTGCCCAGCCAGGCATGTACCCAGCCAGGCATGTGCCCAGCTAGGCATGTGCCCAGCTAGGCATGTGCCCAGCCAGGCATGTGCCCAGGCAGGCATGTGCCCAGCCAGCCATGTGCCCAGCCAGGCATGTGCCCAGCCAGGCATGTACCCAGCCAGGCATGTACCCAGCCAGGCATGTACCCAGCCAGGCATGTGCCCAGCCAGGCATGTGCCCAGCCAGGCATGTGCCCAGCCAGCCATGTGCCCAGCCAGCCATGTGCCCAGAACCACATGTACCCATATTCAACCCCACTAGCCACGAGCTGACAAAGGAGCTGACCTGAAGATGACATTGCTGAATTTTCTACATCGATATCGAGTAACTACACAGCAAGTACAGGAAAGAATCCAAGTGTACTCCTGCACAAACTGTCAAATGAACAATTCCACAATAATGGGCCAAAAGATAACTTTGTAAGAGAGGCATGGGAGAGTGAAAAAAAATCAACAATTTCGCTGTAGTCTTTTCTGTACATTCCAAAGCTGGTCATGATTGTTCATAGCAAAAAATGATAATTTAATCTGGACCTTTAGAAATTACTAGGTAAATTGAAAAAGGGTTATTATAAAAGACAGACATATGGCCTGGAAAGTGAAGAAAGAATTAAACAAAATTAGTGAAAGTAACATTCCTAACCAATAAAGATTGCAAGCAGTATCTAAGATTGCAAGCAGTATCTAAGATTGCAAGCAGTATCTAAGATTGCAAGCAGTATCTAAGATTGCAAGCAGTATCTAAGATTGCAAGCAGTATCTAAGATTGCAAGCAGTATCTAAGATTGCAAGCAGTATCTAAGATATTGCTATGGGAATTAAGGAAATAACAGTAGGAAATAAGTCACGTACATTAGACAGACGCTTTTGTGACAAAAAATTCTGTCCAAGTTTGGTTGTTTAAATTTGTTTATTAAATTTTAATTTTTAATTTCTTATAAAGCAAGGGGAGGGGCTTTCTTTATTTTGGCCGGTAACTATCCCTAAGGGTCTGTAGAATTGCTGGACAACATTAGGCAATCAATTTTTGGGGTAAAAGTTCTACCAAATGATAACAAAATTTGCAAGTCCTTGTTACATACAAATAAATCTTAAACATTTATGTCCTCGATCCACTTTCTTAAATACTCTGTCATTTACTTTTTTTTTTAACCACAAACATGTCAGTGGGAAATGGGATTAACTGAGTTGTTTGAGTTGTTTTAGAAATTAATTAAGATCTGTTGGCTGTCTAGATTTCTGATTAAGGAGTAAGTTATTCCAAGCTTGGTAAACCCTGAAATTAAATGTTCTTCCACTTGTTGTTTCTAAGCACAGTGAGGCAAGCATAAACAGTTGTTAATTATCACTGTCCTATGTATTCGTTTTGCGGTAACACCATGTGTATCTAATTTGCTGTGTAGATTTTTTTCTTTGAGAACTTGTCTTGCTATTTATGTTACTGCCACAGAGAAGATTTGGGAATTCGGAATATTACTGTCATAGATCTTAGGTTCTTAAACAAAACACTGATGACTCCTGCCCAGTCTCCACAATGTGATACTTTTGTCATAATTAAAATGTCTTCCTGAATACTTTTCAACAATTTTGAGATTGGAATTGCTTGACTTTTGTTAGATCGACTTGCCTGAAAGCAAAATGCTATGTGCTTAGCTGATTAACTCATTTCAGTTTGCAAGAGAGAGAGGGGGGGGGGGGGGGGGGTTGTAATTCCTCTCATGCTTTTTTCTGCTTTTGGATTTGTATGTAGTCCGTTTTGGTCAAACAGACGTTCGGGTTTAAGTTATAATGTGATATGTTTTTGTTCCAGGTTTGTGTAAGTTGACACAAGTGAGATTAATTCATTCTTAAAGTTGTGGTAAATGTCTCAGTACGGATTCTGAACGGCCAAATGTTCATATTAGCTTTCCATCTTAAATTAAACAAATAATGATTGCTAGTAATCACATTTGGAATTATCATCCCAAACTTAATTACTACATTATTATTGCCACCAAATTGGAGGCGTAGTCCTAATCTCATCCAGGATTCAGCGCTTATGAAAATTGACAGTTCCATATTGAGGCCCTAAGGTAACAATACATCATTTCAGAGTCGTTGACGTCAATTCCACACAACGTTGCAGTCACAGTGCTGTAATTTTCTTACCCCTCAAAACACACCAAAGTATTCTCCAGAGCAGAAACAAAAATACCACAATGCTTGACATGGTAAATCTTTTCAAAGTTACTTTTATTTTGATGCTCAAGAACACACCCAAATATGTTTTTCAGGAAAATAAACGCTGAAAAATATCCGTTTTACTGCAACTGTGTGTCACGCCATACCTCACAGTACATTTAAACATGACCTGAAAACAACATAACCCCGCCCTCCGCAGCATCGACCCAAAATGAGAGTGAGACACCTGTCCACAAATTGTTCACATCAATCAAGGTCACTGAGGAAATACAGCTGCAACTTTCTATGTTATTAGGAATCAAAACATGCCACCTGTCTTTTCCTTTACAAATACATTAAATGGTATTGGTAAACATTGTAGTGGCTGGTGTTTTAAATGGTGGGAACCACCGATGTCATCCTGGGGGTTGAGCGGTATGTTAGTGATTTTGAAGGGTGTTCGTAACGATAATTATGAATGGTGTATTTGTATTCCAAATTGCCAACATTTATAGGTCAATTTTTTGTGGTGAAATTGAAAATTTGTGACTGGTAATTGAACGGCCAATTATTGTAGATGAAAGGAATAGTACATCAGTGAGTTCCAAATGGTGTAATTCTAGCGGTGCCTCATGATCATGATGGGCATGCAAATGCATTTTTTAAATAAAAACCCAGTAGAATGCCTACCACCATGTACTGTGTTTTTCAATTTTCTCATGTGCAGTCCAAAATTTCCTGCGTACAACTCAGACAAAACTTCCTACAGGGCAACACATATTCCTAGAAGAGTCTGTCTCAGGAGACACAATTTCCTAGCCAATCCAGAGAGTACAGGCTAGATAGCTTGGTAGATGTTACTTTCTAAACACATCAGGGTGATCACTACTCGTGCATAAGGATTTGAAGTAACTGAAACTGTATGAGGACGTTTTGACTTGAGCTAGTCCTTCCAACATTTCTCTCTGGTGGATGTAGTGTACAGAACGCTATTTACGTTGGATTCCAATGTCATTCTCTGTTGATCACACCCCCATTCCGACAGTGATCAATTTGAACTTTTACAAGAAGAATTTCCTCTAAAATTATTGATCACTTTTTAGAGGCTTCAGTAAACTTTTGTATCTTTAAAAAATAAAAATCAAGACCTTATTGAACATTATTATGAATCTAACACAAACAACTAAACCAAATGTAACACAGCTTTATAACACTTCATGTTTAACATTATTCCAATCAAAGATAACTATTCCATACATAAAGAATTCAAGAATTATTGCTGATTTTTCCAAATTTGTTTAAACAATATTTTTTATTTATTTTAGTTTTTTAAATCTTAACAACACACCACAGGTCCATTTTTTAAATGGCTTTCTCAAAACTTTATTTTACACTTTCTTTAAAGCTAAACCAATCAAAGGCATGTTAATTCGGAGGTCGCAGAATCAAATCCTACTCTTGTCAATCTTTCTTTGTTCAACCACAAATTAAAAGTTTATTGAGTACAAAGGCTGGCCTACATTAATATTTTATTATGGTTTGGGCTATGATAAGCTTTTCACGTTATTTTGCTAATTTTTCTAAGGCGGAAAAAATTGGAAATCAAATTAAAGTAGAAAGAGTATCATGCCTGCTTTTCCCACTAATTATTTTCTACGGAATCTCAACATTTCCTTTAAGAAGTTCGTCATTGATTCTTCTTACCTTAAGAATGTACTCCAGCCAGCTGTTTTTCTGCATACAGCGATGAACGGCAAACAAAGACAGGAATGACAAGACTCTCACTGCCTCTTCACCGGTACTCCACAGGGTTACCAATTTCTAGGACCAAAATTAAAATAATGTGATACCATTTTGCAATAATGATACATTTGTTTATTACACCCAGAAGACCCTTATCACGAGGCCGCCATCTTGTTTTTCCTACCACTCAACTTAATGTAAACCAAACCAAGGCTGGGAGGGCAAAATAGTCTGGTACCTTTCCCATAGAGTAAGAATGACTATTCACACAGGGAGCAAGACCAAAGGTCTATAAAGGGCCATTCTATTTTGTCCTTCAAGCCTCAGTATGGTTATATTGATTTGATTGGGAAGATAAACAAAATGGCTGCATTATGTAGAGGGAGGGGGGCTGGGGGCTGGTAATCAATCAAGATTCCATGAAGATATTAAATCATGAATGTCTGAAGCTTTTTCATCTTCAAGATTTTGCTCAGGCCGACCACTCATTGAATTGATGTCATTATTGCACTGGGGATAATGAACAAGATTTGGGTTTTTACTCTTTAACCAATATTTTATACCATGCCCGATATGGGGGCCCAGGGTACCCCCCCCCCATGTTCCCATACTTTAACACACTATTTTCCTCTTGTACAGAAGTACCCCCCCTCCCCATAAAATCCTCTGAAGCATACCTGAGATTCCAAGCACACAATGAAGACAATGGGGGGGGGGGGGGGGGGGATATTTGATAAGCAGTTTATCACTGCATACTTGGTGCTTGGGAGACTTCTGGAATCAAGATTCACAGGCAATCCAGTCCCAGTCTCCTTTTATTATCCCTAACAAGGAGACATACCTTGACAAGGTCCTTGGTTAGCCGAGGGAAGCAACAGAAGTATGGGATCATACGGTGAATGTGACGCAGGACGACACACACAATGGTTGTCTCAGATAACTGCTTCAGAAGCTAATGACAAGAAAAAGAGAAGTTACCAATGGTATCAAGTCGTCTCTTGGCCATCAAAAGGCATTTAGGAATATTAACTTTCTCGTCTTAAAACACTTTCATATCATCTTGCTTGTCTTCTTATAAATTCAAACAACCCTTCCATACGTTGTATATAGATGGAAAGAAACAATTAATTGAAATTAATTGAATGCTTGAGACTTCTAAAAGCTGCATGGCAAGATGGAACTGCCTGTGCATGTTGAGTAGCCAAGTTAGTTGCTTACACTGTATGCCTGTTGCCCTATTGATCTAGTTAACTAAACTGAGGTGCAGCAATGTTTAAGACAGGTATATCTAAGACAGGTATGCCGAGGTGCAGCAATGTTTAAGACAGGTATATCTAAGACAGGTATGCTGAGGTGCAGCAATGTTTAAGACAGGTATATCTAAGACAGGTATGCCGAGGTGCAGCAATGTTTAAGACAGGTATATCTAAGACAGGTATGCTGAGGTGCAGCAATGTTTAAGACAGGTATATCTAAGACAGGTATGCTGAGGTGCAGCAATGTTTAAGACAGGTATATCTAAGACAGGTATGCCGAGGTGCAGCAATGTTTAAGACAGGTATATCTAAGACAGGTATGCTGAGGTGCAGCAATGTTTAAGACAGGTATATCTAAGACAGGTATGCTGAGGTGCAGCAATGTTCAAGACAGGTATATCTAAGACAGGTATGCTGAGGTGCAGCAATGTTTAAGACAGGTATATCTAAGACAGGTATGCCGAGGTGCAGCAATGTTTAAGACAGGTATATCTAAGACAGGTATGCTGAGGTGCAGCAATGTTCAAGACAGGTATATCTAAGACAGGTATGCCGAGGTGCAGCAATGTTTAAGACAGGTATATCTAAGACAGGTATGCCGAGGTGCAGCAATGTTCAAGACAGGTATATCTAAGTGTTTGAATTATGAGACCCATTTATAACACCTTGGAGGGGTTTCAAAGATGATACAGACTCGACGGCTACAATTATCATTCCAGAAATTGATTGGACTTAGGCCTGTTAGTAAAATTTTGATATATTATCACAAATTTATTGCAAATGCAGATTTTCCCACTGTCTCTCTTACCTTCACAATGTCTGTGATGTAGATCTTCACAGTCGCCTGCACCTGATGCCACTTCTTGGATGTTGTGGGAAGATTTCTCCTAGAAAGGGGGGAGGGGAGAATTATAAGGATGTAAACAATTCAGGAAACTAATGAACTTTATAATAAGGCTAATTACATGTATAACCTTTTCCTGAAGGTTTCAAAGTATTCTAAGACTAGATTTAACCTGAGCAGTGTTCCAGACCGATTAAATCAGCATTGGTTGCAACTCACCATGTGACCTTAAAATGACCTTTGTGAAAGATGAAGGTGGGACTAAAACAAAGTTTAGGAGGTCAGCTTTGAACTTGTCTATACTTTGAGTGCAGTCATAATCTCTAGAAGTCTTATTTGCAATTTCTAAAGAAAGAAGTAACTTAAAGCTTAAAATGTTTGGCTTTGGATGCTATTTAATACAGGGCACTTCTAAGGTAAACAACCTCTTGAGTGACACCCATTCATATAGTACCATGCTACAAACACCTCAACCCTGTACTTACTTTTTCATTGGTTTGTCCTCCATTTCCAAGACTTTCTGCAGAGTGGGATGGATATGCTTCAAGCATAGACTCACCATGGCATTGAACACTGAATGAAAGTCAATACAAATACACTTTAGCATTTCAAACCAAGCAATCTCAAATATTGTTTTTTTTCTAATGATAAAGGCCCAATTTCATGGAGCTGATTAAGCTGAAAAACTTGCTCAACAATTACCTGCTTAGAGACAATATAAAGCAGGAAACCAGTCAGAGACAATACATGGTACATGGTGTTTTGGTTGGTAATCTGATTCTGGTAAGCAAAATGGTTTTGTGCTTAGCTATGTTTTGTGCTTAAGCAGCTCTATAAAATTAAGCCCTGTGCCAAATTTCATGCCATTTGTTACCAGTGAATTCTGCACTTACAGCTTATAGAACTCTATGCTTTACAGGTAACTATAGAGCAAAATTCTGCGGTAAGCAGTATGTCAAAATTGTGCTAAGAACAAAACCATTTCTGTAAGCAGAAATCCTCCTGATCACAACATCAGCAAGAGGGGAATCTTTCATACTTGTTGCTTTAAACTTAAATTTTCACACTTTTTTGTGATTTATGTTTTAAAATAAGTGAGTGAATTGGATGTCCCCTATTCCAATTTAAAGCGACCTTGGACACATTTTGCGCTAACAAACAAATCTATCAAGGACTTTGTAAATTGTGGCTCACCTCCACTGCCTTCCACTCTGTACTGACTGACTTCAACATCTGATGATATCTGTTGAACAGCAGCACGAAATGCCTTCACCACCTCATGTAGACTGTTCAGTGAGTACACCTGTCAGAAAAGAAACTCATTTGGTTCATTCTGATTCTTTGAGGGAAAAGAAAAAAACTGTTTCTTTATCCTCTATCTTTGCACTGCTCGTCAAGATTCATAGATTGTTTAAACTTACAGAGAAGCAGAACAGCCAGCGGACTCTTACAGATTCTCTCTAAATGATCATAGATCTTCATTCTAATGAAATGTCCTTTATTTACACTATTTTAATATAGTTTTTTCAGGAAGTCATTCAGGAAAATCTTTTCATAAGTTTTTATCTTTTCATTAGGCATGTAACTGCAGTTAGTAAATAAATCACCCCAAACCGGAAAGTACAATCAAACTTTGTACTCTTTTTCAAATAAAGCTGCATGTCCGTTTTGCATTGCCTATTTTCTTTGTGTATCGGCTAAAAATTCTAGCATTTATTGGCAGGATACTCTAGCAAGGGGAGAACACTGGCAGCCGATCATAACAAATTAAACAGTTCTTCAGAAAATGAGGAAGAAGAAACAAATATTTGGTGTCTGACCTGAAGCTGCTTTCGCCATTTTTCCACCATGGCTAGAGTGACATCCTTCCCTTCTCTTCTTGGAGCTTTGCTGCTGTCTCCTTCTGTGGTGTAATCTTCATCATCACTGTCTACAAAATCCTGCATCAAATCAAGATCACGCAAAAATGAAGTAAGGATAAAACTTGGAGGTCTACTTTAAAGACTCAAGACACAAGACTCTCATTATTGAGTTTATGGAACAACTTCCCTTCTTGTCATCTCAACATAAAATTCTGTGAACTCGTTGTCTTAAAATTGTCTTCACTCTGCTATGCGTCTCGGATTAGGCAACTAGAATGATGATGCTCTACAAATGTCTGATGATTGATTGAAAGTTGTTTGGCACCCTGAAAGCTAAAATTGATTGGCAACTGATTATTTTTAGTAGCACCCACAATTGTTTTTGTAGCATTGTGTGCCATGATTGACTGGGATACAAGAACTAACCTCAAGAGACTCAGGGAGTTCATGTACAGGTCCTTCTTCATCACTGGTGTAATCCGAGTCTTCAAACTGGAGAAGATCCTGGTCATTCTCCTCCAAGAACTTATAAAACTCTGGGTCAGTTTCCTTTAACTTCTCAAGAGACTGCTTGTGTTGGCTCATATACCTGCAGCAAATAAACAGTGAAACTATGTTTCATTCCAAAATCCTAAACTTCTCATTATAAAGTGCTCAGCATACCTTTAACTGTTTCTCAGGAGTCAGTGTCTCATTCACTTTTTCAATCCTTCCTCCCTACCCATATTTGCGACAACTTTAAGTGCATCTCAGCATCTTCACCTTAACTGCCTTTAAATTCCCACTTCTTCTTTTATCACTTTCATAGACTTTCTTCATGAACTGACGTACATACATGCAGCCCTGCCTTTTCAATGTCTTTCTCATTTTTTTTCCACATCTATCCTATGCTCAAACTCTTAAGTTCCTCCCTTACTCCACAAAAACCCTCCGCCTCAGGGGTGCATTTTCGCGGTAGTAACCAATAACTGTTTTGATTGAACTTGCCATTGGTTAACCACTGGCCATTGACCGAAACAGTTATTGGTTTCGACCGCGAAAACGCACCCCAGATTTTTTTAAAAGAGAAATCAAACTAAAACATCCTTCATGTCATTCTGGTGTCTTCTCTACCATCTAATCTTCATAAAAACCTACACCATCTCTACTTGGAATCCTCCTCCTTCATTTTGTCACTGAGATAAACTGATGAATTCTGATTAAAGATATTCTCCACTTTCTTCCACCCTAACTCTTCTTCAAGATACACCAACATACCCAGTGACTGTAGTTCCTTCTGTTGGCTGTGACTCTTCATCATCACCACTTCCTTCTTCCTCTTCATCTCCTTCATACTCTCCTTCTTCTTCCATGTCTTCCTCAACATCTTCATCCTCACTTCCTTCCTCGTCATCTCCAAAGCTTTCATCAGCATCTTCCTCATTTTGCTCATCTTCAGCATTTTCAAGGTCTGAGGCATTATCACTGTCCGAGTCAGAAGCAGCCATCAGCTCTTCAGCCGTCATGTCGGCAATCTTCTTCCTAGTATCAAATATGGCAAAAAGGCAGTCAATGGCGATGCAAAAATAGAATACAAAAAAAGCTACAAAATAATCAGGTTCACTTGTAATTGTCTGAATTAATAAAAGTTAAATGGCTGCCTGGCTGGTTTTTGTGCTTGGTTTTTAATGTATATTTTAATTGACTTGATGTAAATTTAGACGCAATTAAATCTGCAGATTGTTGTTTTGTACTTTCTTTTGAATTTGTAACAGGAAAAACCCATATTTATCTACACAACTGTCGGAAATACACTTCTATGGGCAGCTGTACCTGGTGAAAATAACATGGACTTCATGACTTAGCAACCCAAATTTGAAATATTTACAATAAGCTTGATGATCAAACCCAATAAAGATATTTCGAAAATTACAACTAGGTGCATGAGGATAAATAGGCACACTTAAACCTACCTTGATTTGTTTTTCGATGGCATTTTTACTGTTAATTAGACGATGTATTTACTTGCTGAAACTGAAAGCACCGCACACGTGTTCACGGTCACCTGTTCGATCACATTGACGGCACATGAGGGCGCTATTTAATAATACAGATCGCCCTCTGTTGACTGTTTTGATTGAATCACAACTTGTTGCTAAGACGAAGATGGCGACCTGCATTGGTGAATGAGGAAAAATGATGGAACTTCTCTCATGAAGAATGCAACTTTAAGATTCAAAAAGGTGCACGAAGTAGCTAATGTACAATAGATACTGTTTGATAAATTACATTGCATATGTGATTTCATGGAAATTCTCCTGTAAATTCGGCGAATATACACCAGTCACCAGGCAGGCCACTGACAGACTGAGTGACAGTTGACATTTATTTTTCTTTGACAAAACTAATCTAAAAACAAACATCAACAATCTATCTTATGCATTGCTAACCCCTTGCTGATGCAAGTTCACTTTTTTTGACATTGTTTACTATAAACCGATCTGGTTGTAGTTGTTATGAACATATATATTATTGTTTGATTATACTTAAAAAACTAAAAAATCATTTCTAAATTCTAATTCTACTGAGTACTGTCACTGTCACTTTCGATTCCCTTTTTGCGTTTGAAAGCAAGAGTTGCAGTATAGTGAAACTTTAGAGTAGTGCAATTCGTCAACGTTGCGCGATTCTGATACTCAACGTTGCACAATACAGCAACGTTGCATTATTTGCACTTTGCGTGGACTGAGTGTGAGTGTGTCACTGTCACTTCATCTGTTCATAATCATGACTTGTGTCACACAGTGTCAGTCACTACTCACCATGCTCACTTACACTTGTCAGACTGTTTGGTGTTTGTCGTTGGGATACAATTACACTACATGATTTCAATTGTTGAAACATTCTGCACAGTTCGTTCTGCACTATCGATCGTTTGATAGTAGAAATTTGACACAAAGTCTCAAGAGTATTGTACTTTTGTCAACCAAGCTCATTTCTAGTAGGACTAGTAGGAGTATCCATAAACTTAAGTTAAAGTATGATGTCACCTTTGCTCAAAATACCAGACTGTCACAAATTTCACACAAAGATCTTAGACTCGCTGGACTCTGTCAGAGTGGCGTTTGACGTGTTTGTCTAAGATCGGTTACTTACCTTCTATTTTTAGCATTAGTGTGGAGTGCTATTCCATGAATAAAAACTAGGGCCTTGTTTTAACTAGTTAGTTAATTAAATTAGCTAACGTTAGGAACAACTTTGTTTTGGGCATGTTTGGGAGGTCAAAGTTTTTCCTCGGTAATTAACATTGGGCCTATGTTCTAAAATCTGAAACTGCGTTACTTTGTATCCATTGCAGTGGTTCTAAAATCAGAAACACAAGAAGTAGAATCAACGAAATGTCGCAGGAACTGACGTATCCCAATCAGGATGGTGATAGTTACCTTCTGGATGACAGCCCAAGCCCAGATGGCGATCTACAATCTCCTGGGGGATTTGAGGAAGCAGAAGGCGGAAGTCACGAGACTCGTCAGTGGATGGAATCAAGCGAGGGACCTCTGGAATATGAGAGTGATCCTGAGATGTGGTCACAGAGTGATGACACGTCACTGACAGGGTGAGAACTCGGACTAGGACCAATGAAATGATTTGTTTTTGAAGATTCCAAGCACAACTTCACCAATGAATTTAAATTGGAGCAAGTTTAAATCAATTAGAAATTTTCTAGTCAATAATCTTATTTAGAAGTACTCTTTAGAGAAATTAGCCCAAATCACCTCAAATACTCTTAAACCCATCTTGTAATTTTGATGGTGAATTATTTGTACTGCAATAACATTTGTAACTATCAATAATCTATTTCATGTTAATCAAGTCACAGAAATCATTCAGATATTTTTTATCTACATGGCCTATGTAATGTCAGTAACTGTGGAGTTTCCTCAGGACTTACTAATCTTGTCACGGTCCAAAATATTTTGGTGGTGAGTAACTATTGCGCTGGGTATTTTGATGAAGTCAACAGCATAATAAAAATATGACGATACTCTGTTCAGACAATTGAGTTGTATATTTTATGTTTTTCATTTTGTATTCAATTTACGCTTGTCTATTTTCTCACAGGCCAGAAGAAAGTTTAAGTGAGCATGGTAGCGACAGGCCGTCATCTGCTAAACAAAAGTTCAGCCGTCATGAGAAGCTACGGATGTTGGCTCTCCGTCGCCATCTTGATAACCTAGCAGGTCAGGTACTGGAGAGTGAACACATTATGCAGACAACAAGGTAAGTAGACAAAGGGTTTACATTTGAAGATGTGTTCATGTCTTCTCCTTTACCTCTTCACGTCAGATGACGTGAATATTCGCCAACTTCTTCTGGACTGTCCTCCAGCAGACGGTTTTTAACATCCGATGCATATTCAGAGCATCCTCTATTTTTTGCAGTCAGTTGAACGTCTGACGTGAATGTCCTCCCCAACATTCTATCGTGTAGCGGCACAAGCATTCACCTACCGTTCGTTACATCCATACAAAGAGGGACAGAAGGTGCTGGAAATCATGTTTGTAATATCCCTTTTTCTGGGGGTTGTTGTTGTGTAATTCCCTGATTTCAGACCTTTGTCCTTTTGTTAAACAAATGTGGCATACAAGAATGGACAGACTGCCACCATTGTTTATCATTGTATTCGGCTCAATAAAGGAGAAATTCCACCATACCATGGCAGATTATCAGCCATGGCTTACGGCTGAGGTTCTGCCAATCACGGTAAACTTTCTACTCGTATTTTCTCACAAGACAACATCAAATCCTGGTGCTCATTATGAGAACCTTTGTTGTCTTTCCTTTGTAAGGTCAGGGTTTCATTGTGGCAACGATATTTTCAAAGGAAAACACTTTCTGAAAAACAAAAAAAGTTCAGAAAAATAATACCTTGCATGGGCAAGGAAATCTTTTCGGATTACTGACGTGAAGTGGTAAATAATAATAATAAATAATAATAATGGCTTCTTATATAGCGCTCATATCCGTCACTCAGTGACGCTCAAGGCGCTTCAACAGTCAATATTTTCCTGCAAGGTATGTGGAGCTACTTTTTGAATTTTGAGGCCTATTTCTTTACATAGCACCATGTAATGGTTTACAAGGTGCTGTGGCGCAATATGCAGCCAATCAAACCAGGAACACCGGGGCGAACCCCTTCTCTTTTCGATAAGTGCACTGGGTTCTTTACGTGCATTACACAACACACGGGACCAACGGCTTTACGTCCCATCCGAAGGACGAAGCAATAATGGTTAAGTGTCTTGCTTAACAGACTTAAGTGTCTTGCTTAAATAACAGACTTTTAGTGAATACTCAATTTGCTTGTTCATTTAATATTTATGTGTAATATATATATAATCAAGGGAAGAGCTGAAGAAATGCCGCACCAAGCTAGAAGCTCTTGAATTAGAGAAGGAACATTCAAGGGAGCAACTTGCCCTGAGTGAGGAGCAGGGTAACATGGCTAATGTCCACCGCCTCCGGAGTAAACTAACAAAGTTGGAAAAGGAGCTGCAAGCAGAAGGTGACCTGGAGAAACAGATTGAAGAACGCCTCAGTGAAGCAGAGTAAGTGATGGGGTTGTCAATCCCTTGAGTTGTCTTGGCTGAAGTTTTAAAAGCTGCTTAACAGATTAACAGGGCACCAGCAACAAGCATTATAATGTACATAGTAATTAGGCTGGTATCCCATTTCTGCTAAGCAAAACTTTACTGGCTTAGCAAGTGTTTGTGCCTTAATAAACTTGGGCCTTGGTTGGCTTACTTGTACCTTTGCAGTCATCTTTCAGCTTTTCATTTTGTCTACTCTCTTCTCTATCATTGAGGGTTGGAGTACTTTTACAACAAATTTGTGTCCACTTTTTACAGGTTACAGCTCTCTAAAGCTGAGCTGGAGCAAGGGAAGTTTATCCTAGCTGAGGAAGATCTTGAGGTACAGGAAGAACGCTTGGAGCATGAGAGGACGGAGAATGTCATGCAACGAGCACGAAAGGAAACTATCAAAGTTGTGCAGGCTGACAGGCGACGCAGAAATAGGGAAAGGTAGGAAGTGAGAAGTAAGGCAAGTTTGGATATAAATTTATCATAAATTCAAAGGTATAAATAACGTTTGGAGTGTATGTATGCAATGCCTCAAATCCCATGTGTTTGAAGTGTAACAATAATGTTGTTTTCCATTTGTGTGACAGAGACCACATGGCAGCATTGCGTGAGAGAGATCGTAAACATCGTCAAGCAATGAGTGCTGCTCGACGCTCAAGGGAAGCTGCTGCCAAGTATCTTAAAGAAACAGTTGCCAAGTATGTACATGAGTGACAGTCTTTAGAAACATTCAACCATCAATCTAAAGGACTTTGTGATTTAAACCTGCAGTAACATGGCGTTTTTTAAAAGAATGTTAATTAGTTGTATGACAAGTTCATTTATTTTGCGTGAATATTTTACCTACGAAGGCTTTAAAGGCACTGAACACGTTTGGTAATTGTCAAAGACCAGTATTCTCACTTGGTGTATCCCAACATATGCATAAAATAACAAGCCTGTGAAAATTTTGACTCAATTGGTCATTGAAGTTGCAAGAAAATGATGAAAGAAAAAACACCCTTGTTGTACAAATTAGTGTGCTTTCAGATAGGAATAAAAGGCTTCTGGCCAGAAGTCTTTTATTATTTATTTATTTTTATTCTCAAAAACTAAGTTACTTCAGAGGGAGTCGTTTCTCACAATGTTTTATACTATCAACAGCTCTCCGTTGCTCGTTACCAAGTAAGTTTTTATGCTAATATATATTTTGAGTAATTACCAAACGTGTACAGGCCTTTAAGGAAAGGTTAAATCTGTTGTGTTGTTAATTCTACAAGCTATATCACATAGCAGAGCTGCAAATCCTGTACCTGAGGATATCAGAGTGTTTGAATTGGCGGTTATAGCTACGGCTAGTGCTGGATTTCCACATCATCATGCATTGAAGTATAGGACGTCCTTAGCAACACCCTTAGCAACAGTCATAGCCGTAGCCACAGCCTCCAATTCGGATAAGGCCTTATCTTGATTCTCAGTAAACATAAATGTTTAGCCCTGACATTTTAACCTAATATTTTCAGGGTTCGTCAGAAGGAAGCAGAAGAAGAAGAACGTCATAAGAATCATGTGGACCAGAGGATGAGAACATTGCTGAATCTTAGAAGTGATGTCTCCTCAAACAGGGTATGAATATCTAGCAATTGCAATCCCTCCTCAGACAGGGTATAAATGTCTAGGAATTGCAATCCCTCCTCAAACAGGGTATGGATGTCTAGGAATTGCAATCCCTCCTCCCTCCTCAAACAGGGTATGAGTGTCTAGGAATTGCAATCCCTCCTCAAACAGGGTATGGATGTCTAGGAATTGCAATCCCTCCTCAAACAGGGTATGAGTGTCTAGGAATTGCAATCCCTCCTCAAACAGGGTATAAATGTCTATGAATTGCAATCCCTCCTCAAACAGGGTATAAATGTCTAGGAATTGCAATCCCTCCTAAAACAGGGTATAAATGTCTAGGAATTGCAATCCCTCCTAAAACAGGGTATAAATGTCTAGGAATTGCAATCCCTCCTCAAACAGGGTATAAATGTCTAGGAATTGCAATCCCTCCTCAAACAGGGTATGAGTGTCTAGGAATTGCAATCCCTCCTCAAACAGGGTATGAATGTCTTAGAATTGCAATCCCTCCTCAAACAGGGTATGAATGTCTAGGAATTGCAATCCCTCCTCAAACAGGGTATAAATGTCTAGGAATTGCAATCCCTCCTCAAACAGGGTATAAATGTCTAGGAATTGCAATCCCTCCTCAAACAGGGTATGAGTGTCTAGGAATTGCAATCCCTCCTCAAACAGGGGATTGTCTAGGAATTGCAATCCTTGGTTTGGGTCAATGGGACACACCATACCAAAACCAGGCACTTTCAGCTCAAAAACTCAAAACTGGGTTTATTTACTCATCAAATGGATGAAAATAAGAGATTTCAAATAACACGTAATTAGGGTCTATAATGCAAGTATTTGTCAGAGTATAGAATTCTTCGGACATCACATCACCAACATTGATATCAAGGCTGATGTTTTGTTGTCTTCACTTTTAATTCCATTTCACTATAGACCATGTGACCTGTGACATCACATGTTTACAAAAGAGCCACAGAGCCTGGACTTCCTGCAGGCACATTTATACACAGCTCAATGGAAGAATACAATAAATCTTATGTTTTATGAAGATTGCACTGTCTGATTTTCTTTCTCAACTTTTGATATGAAGCAAGGGGGGACATCTCGAAAGCTGTACAGCTGTTGCTTTTGTAAATTTTTAATTTATGTGAAAATTATGTCACAAAATGTAAATTTTCCCATATAGCCTGTGTAGTATCTTGCCCGTCAGGAAATGCATTATAATGTACAAGGTCACCACTCTGTAAACAAAGGTAACATGGTCTATATAGAACTAGAACTCTCTGACTTTGGCATGAGGCATCACAAATTATTTCTTTGAAAGATTGTGTAATAACGAGTTGTTGCGGTTCCCAAAAGAACCAAATGATGTTAACATTCCTCTTTATTGCTATTTATTATCCCTATTTTGACCATCAGGAGAATCTGAGAGCACTGCAGGCCAGGAGCCGCTATCTTGCCCGTCAGGAACAAGAGGCTCTGGGTCAGGACAGAGCTGCTCTAGCTGAAGCTGGAGAGAATGCTGAGGAGGTGATGTTAAGACAACAGAGACTGCAGCAGTTTGAGCAAGAGAAACAGTAAGTAGTAGACTTGTTATAGTGCTCCCACTATCTTTAACATGTCCCATGTTCACAACAAAACAGAAGTAGTAGACTTGTTAAAGTGCTCCCACTATCTTTATCATGTCCCATGTTCACAAACAAAACAAAAGTAGTAGACTTGTTATAGTGCTCCCACTATCTTCATCAAGTTTCCATATTCACAAACACTGGTTCTAATAACTCAAAAGATGACCACGTTTTTAACATTTCAGTCTCAGTTTTGTTTTGATTTAAGAACATTGTTTTCTTCACAAGAATGATTACTAATCTGTTGAAGAAGAAGAAGCATCAAGACAAAGATGTTTCAAGTTCATCAGAAATTAATGTTTGATTTTCTTTCTGCTACAGACAACACGAGGCAAGCCAGAAAGAGCGACAAGCCGAGCTCCTATCACACCTTCTACGTGAGGAGCGTCAGATGAAGAAACGACAAGCAATGTACCCCCAACTCTGGCCTGATGCTAAACGTGATCGAGCTAAACGAGTGACAAGACCAAAGCGCAAGGCAAGAATCATCAGGGAGTATAGCGGGTCGTCCTCCATGGAGTACAGCGCTGATATAGAAGAAGCAGCTGTACCAGTAAGTTGACAAAACTGACAAAGGGTCCAAATATTCAACTTTTGATATGAAACAATCATCAATATTTTGTCACAAAGAAGATGACTTACAAGTAATTCATAGAAACAAAAAACTCTTTAAAAAAGCTTTGAACATTTGTAAGAATTGTTTTATTTTCTTAATGATAATACAGCACTTTATCAATCCGACATGTGATGACGCAATAAAACAGTGCTCCGTAAAAATTATCAAAATTCAGCTAAATACTCTCCTCCATCTCCACCAATCAACTCTCCATGTGAGTATATACAATCAGGTATCATCTGCCATTCATATCTGCCATTCAACCAAGTTTAAATCTACAATATGCCTCCAAAAAGCAGCAAGAAAGGACCAGTTCCAGCTCCAGCTTCAGCCTCAGCGGTCGCAACGGTACTCCCGCCAGTCGAGTCAGGTGACCACCCTGGCTCCCTCACTGCAACGGGGAACGACATGGCCAGCTTGCGTCGGGAGCTCCGTTCCATGGCGGCAGACCTTACCAGCAAGCTGGACACGGTGCTCTCTAACCAAGAGGGCATACTCTCCAGAATAACATCTCTGGAAACAAAGCAGCTAGTGATGGAGGAGTCACTTCAGTTCTCGTCGACATCCATTGAAGAAATCCAGGTCGAAAATAAGATCTTGTCGGATGGGTTTTCTGGGATGACGACGCAACTTAACGCATCAGAAACTAAGATCAAGCAACTGGAGGAGGCTACTCTTCAACTTGAGCGGCACTCCCGAAGTTTTAACCTGCGGTTTGGGGGTGTACCGGAAACATCGTCGGACCCCTCCACCCTGCCTTACGATGCTGTCAAGCGGATCCTGGCAGAAAAATTCCATATGCCAGGAGCAGAGATTGAGGCCGCTCACAGAACTGGCAGAGCCCCGAAGTCTTCTACCGACAAACCCCGCCACATCATTGCCAGGTTCATTTACCGCCACGAGCGCCACTCAATTCTGGTAAACGCCAAGACAGCCCTCACTAACTCTGATGTTTTTGTCATTCCCGATCTTCCAGCAGCCGATGTTTCGAAAAAAAGGGCACTGCGAGATGTCATGAAGCGGGCATATGACGCTGGCCACCATCCCGTATTCCGCAACGGCGAGCTCTTTATACAGGGGAGGAAGTACGAAGCAGCCAGCTAAGTACACCAAACCACTGTATACCAGAACTCTGCCATTCATGTCATTCCACCACAAATTTCGTGATTTCATTTTCTTTTTCACTTTTGTTTTCGATTTTATGTTGTTTCTGTGTTGTTTAATGTCCTTGTGTGAGACACCGTATCAAAATGTTTATTTGTTAGTTTATTTGTTTTTTCCAAATTCTGCCTTCTTGATTTTCAGTTTCCAAAAATTATTTGAATGAGTCATATAACTCACGGTTCTTTTATGGATTATAATATAGATCCGGATTTAAATTTGTTAGCGGCGGATATCCAATGTCAGTATTATGACCAAGATGAGTTTATGAATACTTTTAATTCCAACACTAATACTAAACTGCTGCATATCAATGCACGCAGTTTGCCAAAAAATATAACAAGTATTGTTCATTATCTGAAATTGTTGCAAACAAGCTTTTCAATCATAGGGGTCTCGGAGTCCTGGTTGGAGGACGTCCGTGATCCTTTGATTCAGATTCCTAATTACACAGTAGAAGGTTCCTGCAGATCAAACAGAAGAGGTGGTGGGGTTGTACTTTATATAAAACAGGATCTTGTGTATAAAATACGTAATGATTTGTGTATTAGCAACTCTGAAACTGAATCATTTTTTATTGAGCTTATTCATTCCAATAAATCTAATGTTATAATTGGAATAGTTTATAAACCCCCGAGTGTTTCCTGTAACGTTTTTACAGATGACATGGATGAAATGTTCGGTCGGCTAAATACTGAGAACAAAAAATGTTACATTATGGGTGATTATAACATAAATTTACTGCAATCTGATACCGATAATGCTGTGCAAAATTTCATGACTATTCTTGATTCTCAGTCATTCTATCCCACCATAAACAAACCTACTAGGATTACTACTGATAGTGCAACTTTAATTGATAATATCCTGACAAATGATTATTTAAACCACACTGCAGGGGTTCTGATAACTGACATCAGTGACCACCTACCAGTATTTTTAATTATTAATAATTCTAGAGAGAGTTCTCAGACCTAATGTGAAATGTAAAAGGCGGGTTTATGATAACGATAATATTGACAAATTTATTCGTGATCTGAATGCGACTGATTGGGATTGTATACTGTCAGTGAATGATATCCACTGTATGTACGATAATTTCTTAGCTCATGTTAAACAACTCTATGACAGGCATTTTCCTGTGATTGATGTTAAATATCGTTATGATAAATCTAAGTCTCCTTGGATGTCCGAGGGTATCTACAATTCTATCAGGAGGAAAAATCACTTGTACAAGAAGTTTCTTAAAACCCGTACTTCACAAAACAAATCTAATTATACTCTGTATAAAAATAAACTGAACTCTGTTATAAAATTATCTAAGAAGAACTACTTGTGCCAACAATTTAATCAAGAAAAAAATAACATCAAAGGTACTTGGAAACTCATAAATTCATTACTCAATAAGCATAAACAAAAACTGAACCCCACTTATTTTTGTACTGCTGATAGAAACAACATTACTGATAGCAAAGACATTGCTGATGCCTTTAACAAGTACTTTGTTGACATAGGGAGTAACCTTGCCAGCAAGCTACCATTATGTAACACTCCTGTTGAAACATTCCTTGGTAATAGATGTTCGAATTCACTCTTCTTGACACCCATTACGCAAGAAGAGATTGTAGACACTCTTAACAAGATTCCGTCTGGAAAGGCACCTGGATTTGATGAATTGAACTCCTGTGTTATTAAATGGGCTAAGTACTCGCTGGCTAAGCCGCTGACTGACATCTTTAATAAATCTATAACAGCTGGAGTTTTTCCAGATGGGTTAAAAAAGGCTCAGGTTATACCAATATATAAAAAAGGCTCCAAGCATGACATTGGAAATTATAGACCCATCTCTGTTTTATCAACATTTTCGAAATTATTTGAAAAGTTAATTTATACTCGATTGATTTCGTTTATATACAAGAATAACATTTTGACTGAATCGCAGTTTGGATTTAGACGTAACCGCTCGACTGATTTAGCTACTTCTTATGTTGTTAACAAATTGTGTAATGATCTAGATGTAAATCATTTTTCAGTTGGCATTTTTCTGGATTTATCTAAAGCATTTGATACAGTTAACCATGATATCTTGATGCGTAAATTAGAACATTATGGTATCCGAGGAATAGCCCTCGACTTGTTTAAAAGTTACTTATGTGATAGATCCCAATATGTTTTGTGTAATTCTGTAAAATCTACAGATCGGCCTATTACTTGTGGTGTACCACAGGGCTCTGTATTGGGTCCCTTATTATTTATCTTGTACATTAATGACATCTGCAATACATCAGAAAAAATTACATTTTGTTTATTTGCAGATGACACAAGTTTGTTGTATACTGATAAAAATGTAGACTTAGCTGTGCAGAACCTTAATCTTGAGCTCCGGGAAATCACTACTTGGCTTTTAGCTAATAAATTATGTATAAATGTTCTCAAATCAAATTATATTATATTTTGTGCTAGCCAGTACAAGTACACTCAGTCTGTTCCTTTGATTTTAAATAATATCAATCTTGAACAGGTTGAGGGTACTAAATTTCTGGGAATACATATTGATGAGAATTTGACTTGGAAGAAACATATTGACACTATAACAGCTAAAATATCAAAAAATATAGGTATAATGAATCGTCTTAAATATTTCCTTCCCAGTAGCATATTACTGACCTTGTACAACTCTTTTATATTACCCTATCTTAATTACTCAATTTTAACTTGGGGTAGTCCAACTCCTAAATGTAACAAACTGCTCACTCTCCAGAAGCGTGCAGTTCGGGTCATTTCTAAAGCTGACTATTGTGATCACTCTGGGCCGCTTTTTGATAATTTAAAACTGTTAAAATTCGTTGACCTTTATCATTTTAACTTAGGAAAATTTATGTATAAATATATGAATAATGTTTTACCTGCTTGTTTCAACTCTTGTTTTACACTAACCTCGAACATCCATTCCTATTATACTCGCAGCACTGCTAGGAAAAATCTTTTTGTTAATTATTGTAGAACCACGTTGTCCAAAAATGGTGTTGTCCAGCGTGGCACTTTATTCTGGAATAGTCTGGATGACTCTTTTAAATCGTTACGAACTCTTTCTATTTTTACTAAAAAACTAAAAAATCGTTTTTTAAATCAACGCTAAAATACTGTATGTAAATTTTGTAATGGAAATAACAACGGCCTTATTTCTGTCTTACACCCGTTATGTCCTGTCTTTTCATGTTTGTCTGTCTTTTTGGTCTGTCCGTCCATAGGCTGGGGAACAAAAGCTGTTGCTTCTCCCCAGACCTAGATGTTGCCATTGTTTAAAGTTCACATTTGTTATCACTTTTATAAAATGTATGTGTACTTTCATTTTGACTATAATTATTTTAGCATTCTGTATTTTTCACTTTGTATTACTGTAGTTTGTGCAACATTGAATAAACGTATTCTGATTGATTGATTGACTTGTAAGACACTTTCTTGTAAAACATTCTAAGGAGCTGGTCTTGAGGAAGTTAAGTTAAATCCTCAAGGGTTATATCAGAGCTATTTATTCTTATTCCTTTTACATCATTCTCTTTTTCCTGATGGGGAATGGTGATTGATTCTTTTCATGGATGAAGTCATCATAGTTGTTTAAACACAAGAAAAAGAGAAATGCAACGAACCTTGATCTTTTTTGTTTATTCTCCTGATTAGAAGCCAAACTCGACCAAGATCGTTGGAGCTGACATCTCCTCAGATGATGATGATGGTTTTAGTCCGTACGGAGCGACGAGCCGAGATGAACGAGGAGGAAGTGACAGTGAGGATAGGAAAGATGAACTTGCTAAGCCAGAATTTGAAGGGTTGTGGAACCAACAGCACAAGGCATACAAGGTGAGGACCAGTTTCAATGGCATAGATTTGCTAAGCGTAAATTAGCAGGTAACCAATAATAAATTACACTGGTAACCCATTCCTTGTGAGCCGGATTTTGATATACTGCATAATGAAATAAGGTATAAAAAGCCCAAATGTAATTTCAAATTTACAATTCTGGGTCATTGAGTTAAGTGTGTAGTACCGGAACATTGCAGAGATTGATGGTAATTGTTTAGGGACCAGCCATTTTTGTATTGCCATCATAATGCACCTTTTGGTTGGGTGGAAGTAGATAAAATGTTATGGCCGTTTGCGTTTATGGGCATTGTGGTACAAGCCACTTGCGGCTGTTATGATCTCTAAAGGGTTAAGCTACCTGTGGTTACCATAAAGTTTTGATTGTACTGCCCTTTCACAATAATCTTACTGGTTATTGGTTCATACCCCACTTGACCTTTCAATTCACCTACTGCCATTTCTCTGTTCTTAACACCAGTTACCGAAGGAAGATGATGGGACTTACAATCTGAAGTACCCTAGTAAGATGGAGAGGGACTTTCACAATAATCTCACTGGTTGTTGGTTCATACCCCACTCGACCTTTCAATTCACCTACTGCCATTACTCTGTCCTTAACACCAGGTACCGAAGGAAGATGATGGGACTTACAATCTGAAGTACCCTAGTAAGATGGAGAGGGACATGATGACAGTGGCCTTAGACAAGCATCGAGCAGGCATCGTTAGGAAGCAAGTCGCTGCTGGCAAGGAGTTTAAAGGATGTCCCTTCTATAGCAAACCAGATGTCATTCATTTCAAGGCAAGTCAAGCAAACCCCTCCCCCTTCCCGAGCCACCCAGGCCAGGATTCGAACATATAACCTCTTAAACAGCAGAACATTTCAATTGACCATTGAGCCATAGCTTACAGTAAGGGCAAGCCCCACTGTGCTAAAAACCTAACATTTCATGGCTCTGCTAACTGCCGAATTCTGCGCTTGCGATCACCATTCTTCACTTACAGGGCGAGCGCTTAATTTCTGCAATAGCTGTGTAAGCGTAGAATGCCTAGTAACCTGGAGTACACACTTGCACAAGCAAAATTCCCTGCTAACCTGTGAAATTCGCTTGACGTAAGCATGGAGTTCCCTGCTTCTGTAAGCGCCAATTTTTTGCTTACTTGAGTAAGCAGAGCCATGAAGTTGGGCCCTGATGTTGCTGTCACTGCTCATATAACAATAAGAGTCTTGTCTTGACAGGATTTCGATGTGGGAAAGTCTTACAAGAAGAAAGTGATCTTAACCAACGTCTCCTACAGCGTTAACTTCATCAAGCTTGTTGATCTCTCTGAACATCTCAAGGATTTTATTGACTTGCAGTAAGTATCAAAGAGAATGAGGCAGTCTTCTAGACAGTTAAAGCAATAAGATCATAAAGCCCGGTTCATACTTCCTGAAAATGCTTCGTGACGTCACAGCTCTGTTTTGGAGGAGTTAAGCTCAGCTCAACTGTTGAGAATTGTTCGTTGCAAATTTGTGACGTCAAAATTCGCTTTGCATTTGCATTTGCAGGAAGTATGAACCAGGCTTTACTCAGTTTGGAAAACAGTCAAGTCTTGTGCCATTTCAAACATACATTAGTACTGTGAACCCTGCATGCAGGTGGTTTTGTGGATGCGTGTAAGAATTTGTAAAAACAAATGAACCAATTTATAAAAGGTTCTTTTACTGTCCATTCACAAGATGTTAAGAATTGTAGATTAAGAATGTATGTGTTGTCTGAAGTTTGAGTCATGGATGCCAGGTTGGTCTACAAACTGTACAACATCAGGTGTATAACTTGACAAATTGATTTTGATTTGATTAGATGTGATCCTCCGGGTCAGATGTCAGCAGGAATGAGCTGTGAGATGATGGTAACATTCAAACCAATGGTAAGCATTTCAATCACTCATGATCAAAAACAAAACAATTTATACTTGTAGACTTTGTTTAATCAGCGGCTTTTTAATTGATTTCTTTATTTACAAACATCATCATGGTTTTTTGTTTATCCACTTGTGTAATTCATTCTTACTTCAATTGTATTTATCAATTTGTCAACGCTTTTATTTGTAGATTTCATTTATACTCATTTAAATACTGAGTAGTTTTAGAAAGCTGTACTCTTTCTCATCGTCAGAGATTTTCCATTATAGCAATCCTTTGGGAGCTGCTTTCTTTATAATCCTGTGCAATAAAAAATTCATTACATTTACTGTTTTACTTATTTTAACATTTTGTGATCTCTACATGATCTCTACAGCTGTCCATGTATTCTTGGAGATTTTGCATATTTTCAGTACGCCATTTTCTCTGACACAATCGTTTTATAAAGTGCCTTATAGCTTATACTTGATAGTAAATTTTGCTCTTGATAAATGTTTGTTATATTAATATTTATTATTTTTAGTGATTGTTACCTGTTTTGTCTGCTTTTAAAACCACAAAATGAAATACCTAACTTAAGAGAGGCAAGTTAATAAATTATGATGGTGAGTTTATTTAATTTTTTCTTGTTTACAAACACAAGATGAAATGATAATATTATACCTTTTGCTTTAGATCAATGAGGATCTTGACGGTGAAGTTAAATTCTTGACTCAAACCGGCCCCTTCAATGTTCCAGTGACATGCTCCACAAAGAAATGTGACGTAAGTTATTCTAGTAATAAAGTTTCCCCTTTTGTAGGGTGTCATGGCCGAGTGGTTTAGATCATCGGATTCAAGTTCTGGTGGTTTAGTCATCGGGGTGTGGGGTCGAGTCCCGGTCATGACGCTTGTGTCCTTGAGCAAGACACTTAACTATAATTGCTTCTCCTCAAGCCAGGGGTATAAATGGGTCCCTGCAAGGGTAGAGGTTGATATTGTGTTTGAAAAAGCCTTCAGAGCGCCACGGCAGCCCAGGGCTGTATACTCCCCAGGGAGCTGAGAAAGATTAAAGGAATGTTATTGGCCCAATGATCAGGGCACTAATGTAAAGCGCATTGAGACGTTATTGTAAAATGCGCTAAATAAGAATGAGTTATTATTACTACTATTGGTGGCTTGAGATGAATTGACTCTTCTAATTGCCCTTCAATATCATAGAGCAGCCCTTGTATCCTCCATCTAATTGCCCTTCAATATCATAGAGCAGCCCTCGTATCCTCCATCTAATTAACACAACCAAAATGAGGCTGAAAGGAAAAGTATAGTCAGGCACCCTAGAATCAGTATTCTTTATTGTTATTGAAGATAGGTAACATGACAAAGATGGTAATACTATGTTCTAAAGTCTGCTAAAACCTTCACGACAGGACCATACCCTTCAAGGTACTTCTTGTAGATGGAACAGTTTCTGATTTTGTCTTTCTGTTTATAGTTATCCGTAGACAGTAGTCATGTGGATTTCGGAACTCAAGTCATTGGAGAGACTTTGAAGAAAACCATTACACTCACCAATGAGGGTGCTAGAGGGACGCAATTTGAATTCATCAAGATTACAGGTAAGGAACTTGAAAACACCCGTCTCACTCATCATTCTCTCTCTTCTCAAGTTTGGTCAAGCTTGTAAGACCTCGGATATTTTGCTGAGACAGTTTTTGAAGAGCGTTTTCTGTATTTTTGTGTCTGTACTTTCTCAAGAAGGTAGAAATTGAATTGCTGTACTATCTTGACAAGGTTAATGCTGTATTTATGTTGATGTTAATTGAATTTATTGGTTGCAGGAATGAAACAAAACAGTCTAATATCAGCCGGCACCTCCCTGGGACGATTGGTAAGTTGCTCTTCTACGTCTTTCCAAATTCAACTGATAAAAAAGAAGATGTACATTTTATCGGAATGTAAAGACTTGGGAGTTGATGTAACCTTAGGCTGTGTTCCCTGATCAGAAGACTATCAGTGTCAGGATGAAAGATCAGACCCTAGAAGTGATTGCAAACTACTATTTTACACCCTCTTGTATCACATAAAATACTTGTTTATTCTGCTGTTAGTTTACCATTGGTCCCATCTTTGACTAAAAGGGCAAACAAAAAATCATTTCCAAATTAATAGTTTATATTTTTTTTATTCCTTTGATTTATTAGACATCTGCTGATATGAGTCTCCGCCCTGACACAGTGAAGGAAGTCGATGTCACCGTTGAGGAGGTGAAAGATCAAGCAGAAAAAGTAGAACCAAAGATCGAGGGGCTGAATATACCAGGTACTAAGCTGCTGATAATGAATTAAATTAAACTTTATTTCATTTATTCTGGTTGTGAAGCCAAGGACTCTCAGAATAGCAAACTTAATCACTAGACTAGCCAAGAACCTCATAGAGAGAAGACAAGGAAGGAAGTTTCAGTTTTAGATGTGGGAGGCAAAAACCCCAGAGAATCATTGAAGTATAGGACGTCCTTGGCAACTCCCTTAGCAACAGTCAGAGTCCTAGCCGTAGCCGCATATTAAGATACCATATTGTACTCTCTGCCTTATTATGAATACATTATATTGAGTGGAAGTCAATCCAACATGGCAGGCTTCTGTTAACTCTCATCACACTTTACTTTATGTTAGAAATAGAACTGACTACTGGTGAAGGAACCAAGGAGTCACTGTCAGCAAGGAGTAAGAAGTCAGGGGTTGTGACCATCACTGTGGATGACACTGATGGTAGGTTTCCTCACATATACTTCACTAATCATTAATCACGATAAACCCATTGTCTTACAACGTGGTCTCACATAGTGCCCTGAACAATACGGAGCCTAATTTCGTGGCTGTGCTTACCGTGCAGTTCTGCGCTTTACAGGAGCTCTGTAAGCGCAGAACTCCACAGTAAGCAGAGCATGACATTGGACCATGATCTGTTCCATTACAGCACTTTTACAAAAAAAATTGCAACGAAGTCATAAAAATGCCTTGATCAACATTCACTCTTAGTATTTAGTGATACAAAATCTATTCATAATTAGCGTGTTGTAGCCAAGCGGTTGAGAGCATCAAATTCAACTTCAAATGGCTGAGTCATCAGAGTGTGGAATCGAGTCCCGTTTGTGACACTTGGGCTCTTGGGCAAGACAATTACTTCTCATTATGGGTACCTGCGAGCGTAGAAATTGTTGATGTGATTAATTAGCAACCTGTGCGCCCATTTGGCTGCCGTTACTGCATACTCCAAAGGAATTTTAGATAGTTTCAGGAATGCTTTAGGGCTCAATGACAAGGGGTAGTTCAGAAGTGCCTAATGAATACCTATTATTATGATTAATAAATGAATACTGTGATTAATCCGTCTTTCCTACAGCGATTGGAACTGAAGCATTCACCTTGGCCCCTGAAGATCTTGAAGACCTGAGCTCCCTGGATGGGATGCGAATCGGTCAGGTTACTGGGGGAGATATCGGACCCTTCTCATCCATTAAGCTGGAGATTATCTTTAACCCATTGATCCCTGGTGCAGTGGATGTGGACTTTGAGATACGATTTACCGATCCACTCTCAAATACTGTAAGTTTAGAATTTGTGTTCATTTGAAGATATCAATAGAAGTGCAATCAATACGTAATAATTGTCATCTACTTGGAATATGAGTGTAATTGCCGATTCTTTTTTGAATTTTGTTTGGGTTGAACAAAGAAAAATTAACTTGAGCGAGATTGGAACCTGCCATAAACTTGGGTGTGATTCCTGGCTTTATGGCAAATACAGGTTAAATGGCTTCTGACTGGCACCCCCAAACAAAGATATTGAAAAATTAGGGAGACTGCCAACATAGGGCTAGATAGCTCAGTTGATAAAGCACCGGCACGTTAATCCGGAGGTCGCAAGTTCAATTTTTCTTTAATCAATCCAAAATTATGTAAAATTTACCCAGTCAGTTTCCCTTGTATTTATTTTTAATTTTTATAGTATTTAGAAAAGATGTAATTACAAAAAAACATGTACGCATTTTGTTCTGTAAAGTTCATATTGTACTTTTGTCGTGGGTTGCAGGGAGTCAAGACCATTATCTTTGAGATCTTTGTTCTAACTTTAGTGAGGAGCATCAAAACCTGATGAAGTTTTAACCAATTCTTCATTTTTCAAGGATGATGCAGCTTTCAGATTATAACACTTACTTTAATTTGTTTCTGTATAGATCCATGTCAAATCAACTGCAGTAGCCATCGATGTTCCTGTTTGGGTGGAACGCCAAAACGTAGACTTAAAGATCTGTATGTTTGATCGGTTGTATCAAGACGCTATCGTTGTTAATAACAGAGCCACCACGGCATTACGTATCAAGTTTGAGGTCTGTAAAGAGCTACGGAGCTACATGGAGTTACTTCCTAAGACGGCTTATATTCAAGCACAGTCTCAGTTCTCTGCTCAGCTTAAGTTTCTACCAAGGTAAAGGGAGCATCTTATCTTCACAAAGATTGATCTTACAATTTTGGCCTAACAATTTATTTTAAGATGAAGGTTACAGTGGATTAAAGATTATCATGTTACTTCTGATGTTCCTGTATGTCTTGTTCCTATTCTTAACTAACCTGTTTTTCTGTTTGTTGTAATCCAAGGCACAGTCTACTTGATGAAGCTGGTCCATGCTTTGATAAAGAGACAGGGGTTTTGGAAGCTCCGATGACGATCAGAGTTGCTGATCAGGTAAGCTAAGAAAACAATGATACCCTGGTTCGATTCCCACCTGTTGCCGTTGTGGTAGGATCATGTTGACCATTTGAGTTGCTAAACAGGTAAGCCAAGACACAGACGATATTTATCTTTGTTCTCCAAAATGTTGTTATTTGTCATTTCTTCCCAGACTGCCCCAGTGCTTTACACTGTGCATGCTGTAGTCACCAATTCAGACATGGAATTCAACACCAACTTCATTGACTTTGGGTTTGCTACAATCCATGAATCTGTCATCGCAACGGTCAAGTTAACCAACAAGTCAATCCTGTCTCAGAAGTTTGGATTCGTCAATCTTCCTGATGTGAGTCTTCTAGTTTAGCGTATGGTTTTGATTAATATTCTGTCGCTTATAGTTCTGAAAAAACTTTTTGTCAATTCAAGTTTGTTTTACCCATTTTGTTCCCTTTATATGAACGGCGAAAATGAGTTAGCTGTTGCAAACTGCTTACCAACCAAAAGGACCTATGGTATAAATGCAAAAAATAGTTAGTGGCCTGACATTTTTACTCCAGCAGCCTTTGAGAAAGACTCAGCTATGGTCAAAACGTCGGGCCACTAACTTTATATGTAAGGATTACTATTTGAAGTTTGTCTCGTTATAAAGTTGAAAGGCTTAATCTTTCCTATAAAATTCTAATTGAATTTGTTGTGTCTTGGAGAGTTTTAAGAAACGAGTGACCAAAATGCAAAATATTGCAGTCTGGCAATCGCTGCGATCAAATCACATTTGTCTGTTGTGGTTACAAACCTAGACAGTGAATAACATTTATTTTGTCTGGATAGTACGTTGACGTTCAACCTAATGATGGCTTTGGAACACTCCTACCTCTGGAGACTGTAGACCTAGACATCATCTTCAGCGCTAAGAAGGCCAAGAATTACAGCTTTGAGCTGACCTGCAAGTCAGGAATAAACAGGTAGTTATAACCTCTGACCTCTGACCTCTAGCCATACACCTTTTGATATAATTTGTACAAGACCAAATACTCTAATTTTTCTCCCTAGAGGTCACTTAATTGCCTTGATCCTAATTCCACAAATTAGTCTTGTTACACCTAACACTATCACAATTCTGGTTTACTGAATGTATTTTTCATCACATTCTATTTTTAAAATTAAAGTTTAATTATGAAAAACAAGTTTCAATTTTTTAGAGAGTTATTATTGCAGCGGGACTAAAGAGTGTTTTTTTTGTTTTTACCCTTCACTTAAATAAGATTCTTTGTCCCTGATGCAATTGTTACATCTATTAAATTATTGCAGTACCAGCTTTTAATTATGGGATTCGAACTGGCCACTTAAAACCAGGCACACTCAGTGATGTAGTGGTAAGACATTTGCTGTAGAATGCAGGGGTCGTGGGTTCGAATCTCACCCACGTAGTAAGCCTGTGGAGTTTTTCCTTGGGACTCAGGACAGCACTGAGTATGCAATGCTTTGGTTTTGATTTAAAACCAAAATGGCGTAACTTTCAATCTATCGACTGAATTCAGCAAACCAGGTTTCTGATACGCAAGATCAGTGCATTGCGTAGAATCGCCTCTAATTCCAAAAGTGCATTTGCAAATCTATCATATTTTCTCCCCCATCCTAATCCTCCAGGGACTTCAAGATTTCCTGCAAGGCGGTAGCAGTCCACCCTCCTCTAGAGCTCTCCCACTCTACCATTCACTTTGCAGCTACAGCTATGGAAGACTCTTCCATCACCTCCCTGAGTGTCATCAACTCCCACACCAATGCTAATGAATTTACCCATCCTGTACCACGCATTGGCAAGGGGGAGATAGCTCCTGTTGGACCCACGGCGTTTGAGTTTGTTGTACCAGAGGACGTGCCTCTGGCTGTGTCCCCGGCAGTAGGTGTTGTGTATCCAGGAAAGGTGAGATTTCAAACCTCAAACCTGCAACAAACAGTTTTCAGAACCTTCCAATACGGTGCCTAATTTAATATGTAAAAAAGGCATTCTCTTTCCTGACATTTAAAGCAGCATGCAATGTTTCCTTCTCTCTAAATTGAGGTTTTTTTGAAATTAAAACATTAATTGTTTCCATCAACCAACAGAAAGCTAAAGTGTCCATCAAGTTCTGTCCACAGTTGAGTGTCTCAGACATCAAGGAGGAGGCAGTGAGACTGATAACAAAGACCATGGAGGCCAAAGCTAAAAACGAGTTTGAACAAGCACAACTGGCTGCCAAGAAGAGCGCTCTGGAGGGCCTGGCAGAAGAAGAAGATGCCAAGGTGGGCAGTTCATTCTTCAACATTTACTGTCCGATATAAAACAAGTAGTCATTCACATTTGTGAAGTACAATATTACAAACTTCTAACATCAAATTGCCTTCATACGAAGAATAAACATTTAATAGGAAACTTCGCCTTGACTCTGTACAAACTCCACAATTGTATTTACTTTCTATGTTTGGAATAATTACAGAAGGGGAAGAAAGCAGTGAAGAGAAATGTAAAATCACCGACAGGAAAGTCCAAAGGGAGCCCTACCCTTCAGCAAGTTGTCCCCCCTAAGGTAGAAGACATCCAGGTTGGGTGAGTTTAGATCAGTGTTGTAGTCGAGTCACCTGTGTCGAGTCCGAGTCCGAGTCTCAAGTCACTTGGGTCGAGTCCGAGTCCGAGTCCCGAGTCACTTGGTCCAAGTCCGAGTCCGAGTCACGAGTCACTTGGTCCGAGTCCGAGTCCGAGTCACGAGTCACTTGTTTAAATATTGATTGCAAACCAAATGTCGTAAAATAAGAATTGGAAATGACAAAATAAAACACATTTATTTTAAACAAAGTTCTGTTAAAGTTGGTATAACCAAAAGAAACAATACGGGGCGGAACGGCAGATGCCATGATTGAAAAAATGTTGTACAACTTTTTACTAGTGACGTGACCAAACTTGACGTCGTGTGTGTGTTTCGACCATGTGTAGAAACTGGTGCAAACAACACACAGCCATCGCAGTGCAATATGCAGGCTGTGTTTTACAGGTACCAGACATCCCTGGTAATATGCATCAAGCACAAGCAGTGGCTATGGTGTTAACGTTGACAGAATACCAGCATATTAAATACTGGTGTCGTGCATCCCAGTGTTATTATGCGTGTTGAACATACGAATCGAACATACACGCGCTGTACGTAGATGGCCATCTACACATCAATCACGAACACTATTACTTGCAATACCATACGACAGTGTACTTATTTATTGTGCTAGACGTTAACTCCATGTGCACTCCGGGAATGACGATCGGATCATCGCAATTGTTTTTAATATTTAAAAAAGGTATTGTTTGTGAAAATACGTGACTCGAGTCACGAGTCCTCGGGGACAAGTCCGAGTCATGATAGTCGAGTCCGAGTCCGAGTCCGAGTCTTTTGCAGACGTGACTCGAGTCAAGTCCGAGTCACCGAAATTGTGACTCGAGACGGACTCGAGTCCGAGTCCTGGACTCGAGTCATACAACACTGGTTTAGATATAATCTATCAATGTTAATTGCTTTGTGAAATGTTAACCAGTAAGTGAAATTAGTAGTCCTGTCAGGTTTCCTACCTTCCGCCCAGGTAGTAATTAATAAGTAGGACTGTACTTTTCAGAACTAAGTAGTCTCCCAAATTCCCAAATCTTCTCCGCTGCAGTAGATTAAAGTAGCAAGACAAGTTCTCAAAGAACAAAAACTACACAGCAAAGTAGATATACACGTGGTGTTACCGCAAACTGAATATACAACAACAAATCAGCAAACAAATCAGCATTGTAATAAAGCAAACAAATCAGCATTGTAATAAAGCAAACAAATCAGCATTGTAATAAAGCAAACTTGTCTTTAAGATTCACTTCATGAAACCGGTCCACAACTCTATACATAGGAAGAACCAGATCGGACACACTTTAATTTGACTGAAATCTCATCACTTTTTCACCCAGGTCTGATGAGTATGCTTCCGGTAAGACGTCTCTCCTGCGGCAGTTTGCTGGACGGTTTAGCAGCTACTCTATCCCATGCTACGTGGCGTCGGGTCAAGCTGGTGACCCTGGGACTCTCCCTTATGAGTGAGTCTTATTTTACTCTCATCTTACTTCAATTACAGAAGCAAGTATTGTCAACCTCAGTTATCAGGAAATGGGTGTCTTAAAACAGATGTAGAAACCGTTATTGGTTGTTGTCACTTGATTTGCTGAAACTTCATAGAATGAATAAGAATGAATATACTCTTCCAAAATAACATTTATTCTACCTTTGATACTACGTGATTGGTAGTTATAAAAGGGAAACATTATTAAATTACTTTTAAACTCAAAAGTTGCTTTTTAGGTGCTTGAAACCCCCCAGAATTATCCATTGTAAACTGCTCACCAACCCAAATGACCAACTTAGATGCACAAAGTGCTAAAGTCCTGGCAAGGTTTGCTCTTAACTTTTTCAGTGGGGATACCCAAGCAATCAGGTCGGGACTGAAAACCCAATCCACATACAAGGCTCCGGTGAAAGACAGGGAAGGAAACCCTTAAACCAAACTGATCCCAGTGATGTATCATACCTGTTAAAACTGTACACACTGTTTTGATTCAAGTCAATCCATCAATGCCTTTCTTCATATTCTCCATAGTATTCACAACACGGTGTATCTAGAAGTTCACTGTCCAGCAGTCAAGCCTCCATTAATGGTCATCTCAGACCATGGACGGACAACCACAGACTATGGAGATATATCAGTTGGTCAGAGAATCATCAAATCTGTGTCAATTCAGAACATCTCAGATCATGCCCTTGATGTATCCTTTTATCTATCGCAAACTTTGGTGGTTCTTCAAGGCTATCACCCAGGGGTATGAATGGGTACCTGCCGATCCCACAATGGGTACCTGCCGATCCCACAATGGGTACCTGCCGATCCCACAATGGGTACCTGCCGATCCCACAAACAGAAATTTGTTTGACTTCTGGTCTTGCATTTGGTTGTGATTGGTTTGCCCATTTAGGGGCGGAGTTTAATTTGATTCAATTCAATTCAACTGAACATTTTTTTTATACTTCTCTTTTCATGATGAAATAATAAGTAAAGGAAAATAAATAGTGTATGAAAAAAAAAAAACTCTCCACGGTCAGATCTGCTTTGTCATCAGTAAACCTTGACTTGAACCCAACAGCTTAAATCCTCTGTTCTAGACACCAATGGACCGTTTCAACTCCTTAATGCCTTAAGGAGTCTTCCAGTGGATGGTACACACACCCTCCTGGTTGCTTTTGCACCCCTCAACGCCAAAGTGGTAGGTTCCAGTTTTAACAACTTTAGGAAAACAGTGCGTCTCTCAATGATTTAAAATTCTTAAATTCAAATTTCATGACTTCTACCTTATTTATTGTTATTTTTTTATAATGGCGTGTCATGGCTGAGCGGTCACGCTCACTGGACTCAAGCTCTGGTGTTTCTGATCAGCAGAGTGTGGGTTCGAGTCCCGGTCTTGTCACTTGTGTCCTTTAGGAAGACACTTGCATGTAACCATTTGTGCTTTGTCCTTCATATGGGACATAAAGCTGTTGGTCCTGTGTGTTGTGTAATGCATATAAAAGAACCCAGCACACTTATCGTAAAGAGAAGGGGATTTACCCCTGTATTTCTGGCACAGTTGGTTCCAGTTTGTGTTGCATTACTTTGTCAACACTTACATGGTGCTATATAAATAGGTCTCATAATGAAAGAAATAATTGAGCACACCAGTCTTAAAAATATTAATAATTTTGAGTTGAACAAAGAAAAACTGACTAGAGCTGAACTTAAACTTGTGAAGGAGATGCTCGTAGGGAAAGTGACTAGAGCTGAACTTAAACTTGTGAAGGAGATGCTCGTAGGGAAAGTGCATATAAGAACTGATTGTGATTATTATTCTGATTATTTCTTGATAGTATCAAGAGGTACTACACATCGACAGTGGCTCAGCTATACTGAGTGTATGTCTGAAGGGTCAAGGCATTAACCCGATCATTAACATTTCACTCAAAGAACCTCAACTAGACCTTGGCTTTGTGATGACTGGAGAAGAAAATGCTGAATCATTCAAGGTAAAGTCTTGGGACCCTTTGCATCTGACCCCCCCCCCCCCCCCTCCCAAGGTATAGTTGGCTAGTAAAGTGCTCGCCTCTCACCACTGTAGCCCTGGTTCCATCAAGGCTAAGGCCATATGTTAGTTGAGCTGTGCGTTGGTTCTCTCCCAAGCCACAAGGGTTTTCCTTTGGGCCCTCCCGTTTTTCTCCTTGCTGAAAAATAAAACATTTTCAATCTCTGGCTGTGCACCATGGTCATGTATGGGTTGATTCGGCTAGCTGCCAAAAGGTGCCTTACATGCCTGTGGCTAGATCCTTTGCCATTCAGCTTCTCAGCTGCTAGTAAGGATGAGTAGCCTCTTAAATTATCATTATTATAACTGTATAAGTCACAAAGTTAATCTGTACATGTATTTCTATTGATGAGTAATAGGCCATGTTAGAATCAGAGAACTTTGGCTTCAGTTACTGCCGTAGGTGAGGCCTTGTCAGCAATCGAACCATAGCCACAGAACAGGTCACCAATTCTAGTATGGCCTTAGATTTGGGCTGTTGGGAGTTTCATCAACGTCACTGCATACAAATAAAGTACATCTAGTATTTATATCTCCTGGAGGCTTTGGAAACAAACTCAGTTAACTTTTAAAGACAGGCTGGGCGGCCCAATTTCATAGAGCTACTTAAGCAGAAAAAATTGTTGAACAATTTCTTGCTTAGCAGAAATTAGCAGGATACCAGTCACAAATAGTACATGTGACATAGTATTATTGCTGGTAACCTTATGTTGTTGTGCTTAGCTTATTTTGTGTGTTTAAACAGCTCAATGCAATCGGGGCCTGGTTGGATGGCTGTTTTTGATGTTTGTTGAAGTCAACTGACTGTTATTTTATTACACACAGCTGGAGAATGTGTCACCTCTGTCTGTTGACTACAGCATCAAGCTAGCTAGTCTCTCTCTCCAGAAGCATGCCAATCAACAGGACCTTCCACTATTTGTCAAACGTGACTCATCAACAGATACCAGAGTTGTTGGGAAGGCTAATTTGAACGGGAGCAGCGTGTTTGACTGTGTACCTTGTGAGGGCACCCTTCAGCCAGGTAGGGTAAACAAGATTTTCACAATCCCTGCCAAGTCCTTCCTGGATGTTGCTTACGTTTGATGGATTCTGCTCTGCGTAGGCTTACCCATCATGCATTGCTTGGTGCAAGGTCAATTTGATCAGCTTCCAAATATAACTTACCATGACAAACTCTGAAGGAGTTGAGAGAATTCCAATAAAAAATTCCCACTGATTTAAGAAAAGGTTGTTACAAAATGCTTTATATACCAATGACCTGTGGTATAAACTCAAACAGTTTCAACTACCTCATGTATCAGCCCTAGCAGAGTGTTTCAACAGTTTATAATGATTTTAGGGAAGTGAAATTCCTTTCCAATGTTTGTTTAAGTGGTATGCCTTTTGGAAGTGTTGTATTTTATTCCAACAAACAGAAATTTATGGAAATTGTTCAAAGTATTTCTTCTTTCTTTGTGATCAACAGGTAGCAAGAAAGAGATCACAGTCACCTTCCGCCCTGACCACCCCTCTGATTTATTCTCTGATGCAGCCTACATTGAGTTGTATGGCAAACACCAGGCACATGCCATTCACCTTAGAGGGGTGGCCAAGTCTAAGATCATGTACATCATTGGAGGGGATGAGATGAAGCCATCCGTGGAGAGTTTATCTGTTGTTCCAGTTACAGAGGAGGAAGAAGGTATGGGTCTTGATATTTCCCATCAACCTTAGACTGAATTGACCCTAGCGTTGATTGCAAGTCTGTTTGCGCGAGTCCGAAGAACAATACAGATGAACACACACCGAGGCTACGCACCGAGTCAGTCTACAAACATAATACACAGTCCTTACGGATGGTAAACACGCACACGCACTGAGCCCATGCATGGAGTCTGATGGACCCTGTGCTTGGAATCAGTGTGATATGTGTGCCTGGTGAGCGGTGTGTGGACAATGTGTGGATCAGTCTACTGCATCTGGGTGGATTGTGCGTGTGTGGACTCGGTGTGTGTGTGGACAAATAAGACGCTAAAATGACCCATGCTTGTGTTGTCTGTTTTCTTTCTTGGCTTCAAACTCAGTCACTTTTTTAAAAACAAAACCTGACACCTTTTTAAAACTATCAATTCTTTTTGAGCCATTTGTAAAAATTTAATCCACCGCTCTTCTATCTGTTTAAGATCCGAAAGCCTTGCCTCCTGCCATCCCACTTCTGCTCTCCTTTCGAGCCCTAGGAAAGGAAGATGAAACTATCTCAGCTACTAGGCAGTTACAAGTGGGATGTATACGCACCATGGCAGTCAGCCAGAAGAAGGTATGTAGTATGAATCATTTTAAGTCATGTGCCTTTTGAGAATTTCCAGTAGAAAATTTCATTTTCCTTTTAGAATTGCTCTTAATAAAGTTATAGAACAAATAGCCATTCCAACAGTTTTGTTCATGTACTGCATCTCTTTGGAACTCCTTGCCTTGTGCATTTGAAGTAGCTACCATGGAAAAGATAATGTTCACCATGGTACATTATATTGAAATGACAGTTACTTATTCACTTTTGGTGTCATATTAATAATAAACAAGCTATGTCTCTCCCTACATAGAATGGTGAGTTCTTCTTTGACAACCTCAACATGATAACACCCAAGGGTTTCGCTGTGGACACCCAGCGTGGAATGGTAGAAGCCGGTATGACCAGACCTATAATTATTACTTGGACACCTCCAAAAGGACATGATGTAAGTCATTCTGTATGATCATTATTACGTATTATTTATCCGGGGTAGCCCAATCATTGTGCGAACACTGTTCTCCTTGGATTTAGGGGTATTTTATTTTGACATATTTCCCTGGATGATTGATGCTGACAGGATTTTGAAAATGTGTAAGATCTAAACCAATACTCTATTTCGTTTGACTTATTTTGGATTTTATTACTTTTTCAGCCCAACATGGTTATAGAGGCCAACATTATTATGAACCTAAAAGGTGACGTTCTGGAACGCTTCAATCTACTGCTACGAGCTCAGGTGGTTACTGAGGAAACTCCATTGCCATAGAAACTGGTGACAATTCCCTAGCAACCAGTCAGGATGACTCTCCAATCAGTGAGATTGCAAAAGTGATTAGTTAGGATACCCTAGAAACCAATGAGGTTGCCATAACAACCAGTCATGGTACCTTAGAAACCAATGAGATTGCCATAGCAACCAGTCAGGGTACCCTAGAAACCATTGGGGTTGCCATAACAACCAGTTTGAATGATCTAAGTACCATTCAGAATGCCTAGCATGCTAACGACCAAGCAACAGTTGGTTGGCAACACAAATAAACAATGAGCAGCCAACAATCAGCAGCCAACATTGAGCAGCCAACATTGAGCAGCCATCAATGAGCAGCCAAGATTGAGCAGCCAACAATGAGCAGCCAACATTGAGCAGCCAACATTGAGCAGCCAACATTGAGCAGCCATCAATGAGCGGCCAAGATTGAGCAGCCAACAATGATCAGCCAACATTGAGCAGCCAACAATGAGCAGCCAACATTGAGCAGCCATCAATGAGCGGCCAAGATTGAGCAGCCAACAGTGAGCAGCCAACATTGAGCAGCCAACAATGAGCGGCCAAGATTGAGCAGCCAACAGTGAGCAGCCAACATTAAGCAGCCAACAATGAGCAGCCAACAATGAGCAGCCAACAATGAGCAGCCAACATTGAGCAGCCAACAATGAGCAGCCAACACTGAGCAGCCAACAATGAGCGGCCAAGACTGAGCAGCCAACAGTGAGCAGCCAACATTAAGCAGCCAACAATGAGCGGCCAAGATTGAGCAGCCAACAACGAGCAACCAGCAATGCAAAACCAATAAATAATACTCAACCTTTGGAAAGTCCAATGCATTTTTGGGAGTGAAAAGGTAAAGAAGACATCATTGGAGCAAAATGTTTGCAAGCACCAATGTATCAGATAGTTCATGCTCCTCCATGGTTAGTCCAAAGATATTCTATTGGCATGTTCCGTTATGATGTCAGATGTTGACATTGTTTCTCATTGTCACGTCAATCATGGAATTAATGTTCCTTTCAAGAACTCTTTTCATATGCCCGTACAAATGGTGCTCAGTTTTTACAAATATAAAAGGTCTCTTGTTAAGAAATATTTGCAACTTAAACACAAATGCATGCATTTTAGTGAAGTGTTTAAAAATACTAACGACAGACTCCTTGAACAGTTTTGCTTTCTTAATTCACTTTAGTTTTTACTATAATTTCCAAAATAGTTTGATATTACTGATTGACTCTAGTGGGACAAGGGTGTTGTGTAATGTTGAAGATTGAAATTAAGTTTTATGTGTATATTGTTTGTTTCTTGATGTGTAAAAATGCTATCAACAAAATGTAGGAAGTACATCCTAAGTAATATTATATACAAATTAAATTTGGTGTCTTTCGCTGCGATATTGTATATTTATAATGGATGGAATTCCAATGTGTTTATATTCAACACAATTTCTTACCTTTTTCAACTTTCTATTTCTACCTTGCAGCGTACATTTTTTGGTGCAATGACTCTACGTGTATTCAAGTTTATGTGGTCAAAAAGTAACTGGCTACCTTCTGAGAACGGAATCACATTGATGCATGTTAGCAGTTGTCATGGTGATGCAGCACTGAGTAAACATATAGTTTATGCAGCCATTGTTTTTTCAGATGGATCTTGGGAAGTGTTTGGGGAAATATTCATTTTAAGTTAGTATAATTATCTGGCTACCTTTGGCTGGTTAAAAAACATATATACAATGGAAGCCAAGAGCTGAAGCCATAGCCAAGGTATGTGGCTAGGACATTAATCCAGGCACTCTCCGTAGACTGTGCAAGTCTTACAACTATTCGAACATTGAGACCTGTTAAAGTGTGTAAGTTTATTTCCTTCACGCTTTAAGTAATGAATGTGGGAAAGTGGTCAACAAATGTTTGAATATGCGAGAGACTTAAAATTGCAATTAGGTCTTTTCAATTTTGATAAAATGAACTTATTTGTAAAAAGTGTGCTCACATATTATAACAGTTTTGTAAAAAGTGGCATGGTGTGTTTAATTAATAAAAAACTGTTGTGAGTTGGTGTCACATGTTAATATCTGATTTGCTTCATGTTACTGTTAGTTTATATTGGAAGCTTGTATTTAATTCATACCTGCAGGAACTATCAAAATGATTTATAAAAAGGGTGCAAATGGTTCAGATTTTTATGTTTGGGGGGGGGGGATGCTCAGTGGAGGTCAAATTCATTAAGTTCGCTATTAATGCAATCTCAAACTGAAGTGGAAAGATCCAGCTATAGAGTGTGAAAAGCTTGTGTCTAAAAAAGTAGAGTTTTCAGATCACTAAGGGAAAGTAATATGGAGAACCTGAATGTTCATCCAACTAACACTTTTATCTTTGTATTATATGAAAGGAATTTTTTTTAATGTCATTATTTTGCTACAATGTAATCTTCAGAGTGCCACTATACATTTTGTAAAACAGCCCTCTGGCCAAGAACTAATATCATCACAAATCTTATTGAATGTTTTTCGTTTGTGCACTAGCAGAATATAAAACCACTACTTTTCCATTTGACCTCGATTTCACCTCCTCGTAAAAACAGGTGTTGTCCCCCAGGGACTGCATGCAGTTTAAAATAAGACTGAGTTGTTTGTTGAGCATGGTGAGGCCATGCATGAAGCTCCCTGGGGTTTCACTTTCTCAGCATTCATTCACTTTCTCTATCCATGGTGAGACCTTACGCCCGAACGCCCGAACCTTACGCCTTACGCCCGAACAACTCTTTGTTATTGTTCGTTTTTTTAGGTGTTCGGGCATTCAAAAACGAACCATCGATACACGAACACCTCGAATTTGTTATCAAACAAATTCTTATGTCTAGTTCTATCTATTGCAGCAGACCTAGCTTCTAAATTATCTTAATCCGAGCCGAGCTAAAATTGGTTCTGTAAAGGACTATTTTTTTCTAGATTTTATGACGGCTGTGTAAAAAACAAAACAAAAAACATTTAAACAGACTCCAAATTGTCAACACACACGCAGGTAAGTTATTTATGCAAACCTATTTATCATGTAGACGATGATCGGCCTTGGTTTTATTAATTTTATCTGACTAGCTTGTGAACTATGGACCACCAGGTAGACCCCAAGATAAACCCCGAGATTTCTTTTCCAGCGACACTTTAAAGAAGTAAACATCTATTGTTGAGTGCTTGAACCATGAATTAGGCCATTGTTTGAATAACGATTGTTACTTATAATTTATTTATAGGCAATGTGCTTTGCTGATATGACAGGAAAGGCATGTATAGCTTTGATTAATCAACAGAAAAAGGAGTCTGAATTGGCGACAGCTACAGCTACGTCTTACACTTCAATGCTTAATGAAACGTAAATCCAGCCCTAGCTATAGCAGCTGTAGCCACTAATTCGGCAACGACCTTTAGTTCTGTAGGCCTACTTTGTAACAAGAGTTCAAATATAATTATTGTAAAACTAAATACTGCCCTGCCTCTTCATTTTTAAACCATCGAGAGCTTGTAATTTTTTATGGATGTTTTTGAGTAAGGCCCTTCATTTACACATGATTTAAGACTTGAAATATTATTTTTAAATTGCAGATTTTTTTAAGTCACAGAAAATTGTTATAGAAATTTAGGCCACCCCCTATAAAATTTGGTTTTTTTATCAGTTCTTCATAAATTTCAACTGTTTCATGCTATAATCCAGAGCCAGCATGAAACAGCAGAAGTGCACCTGGGATACCACACTAGGGACTTGTGAGTTGGCAGTGCTTGTAATCTTCAAGTCATTCTGAGGAAGAATACAACAAGCTATGCAGAGCAACCAACTCATTTGTTCCCTGTTTTCTTTCATTTTTCAGACTTAATGTAAACGTACGTGTGTGACGACCCAAAGTCATACCGGGTACACACAGATTTTAATGATTTTTAAATCTGTTAAAACAGAATAAATCTTACAAGAATCAAGATGGCAGAAAGTAAATTTTCAGAGGAGACAGAAGAGATGTTTACCAATCGCTTTTCTGAGATGATCTTCTCCGGTGTAACCTGTCTTGCTGTCGCTATGGGAATAGAGACCGGTGTTTTTCAGATGATGACCGCCACGGACACCCCCAGGACGAGCCAAGAGATTGCAGATGCTGGCAATTTTAAGGAGAGGTAAATGGTTCTGTATCTTGACCCCAAAAGTTTCCTGAAATGTATAATTATTTCCATTCAGCTCTAGGGCTTCTCAGTACACATAAGGACAAGTCTTCCTACTAGTCCTGTCGAGTCAATAATTGCTGAATCACAGGTGCCCCCATTTTCAAGGATATGAAAAGTGCCCTACAACTTTCAAGAGAAGACAATCGTGCCCTCGCCTCCCTTTAACAAAAAAATTAGCAAAACATGATCCCACCATTAAAAACACCCCCCCCACTGAAAAGCAATGTGCACCCCTCCCCCCCTCCCCAACCCCAAGCCAAGCTATGTTCTTTGTGTGAAAAAAAAATGTTAAGCAGAAAAAGTGTTGCTTGACATTGTTTTCAATTGGCAACTATAAGCAATATTGTTTGGGCTAGGGGACGTGCTGATATTTCTACTCAACAACACATATTTTGTTCTCAGCAAGCGTTTTTGTTTCGTCATATTCTGAGAATTAACATAAATCAGCATGGTGGTTTACTTTTAAAAGTTGGGGGGGGGGGACACACACAAAAGTCATCAATTTTATGGGCCATAAAAATGTTCTATCGGATGTGAATGAAGATGTTTAAACAATTTGGTAGAAAGTGGTCAGCCATCAAATTGACTTTGTTTTGGGGGTACGGTCCAACTTGCCCCCCACCCCCACCCAGTTCAGCCACCCATCTTTGTCATCACAATCTAGTTATTTGTTTTCCCGTCAGGTATGTGAGAGAGTGGCTAAGCGCCATGGTGACATCACACATAGTGAACTATGACCCATTGAAAGAGACGTATTGGCTGCCAGCACATCGTCGCTGTGTTACAGGTAGTCTGGCCGCCTGGTCCATGATGCCACCTGTTCTTAGCGATGCCTTCTTCCCTGTTGCAGAGTGCTTTAAAAAGGATGGACCATCAGGTAAAATAGAGTGTCTTGATTAGATGCACATCATAGTCATTGTTGATAGAGAAATCGAGGGGGGGGGGTGGAGACACCTGTTGGCCATTACCCCCTCCCAATTCATAGTCATTGTTGATAGAGAAATCGAGGGGGGGGGGACACCTGTTGGCCATTTACCCCCTCCCAATTCATAGTCATTGTTGATAGAGAAATCGAGGGGGGGGGGACACCTGTTGGCCATTTACCCCCTCCCAATTCATAGTCATTGTTGATAGAGAAATCGAGGGGGGGGGGGGGGAGACACCTGTTGGCCATTTACTCCCTCCCAATTCATAGTCATTGTTGATAGAGAAATCGAGGGGGGGGGGGACACCTGTTGGCCATTTACCCTCCCAATTCATTCCCAAGATTCCACAGGTTTAGTTTTAGAATTTTCCGTACTAAAACTGACTTTTACAGTAACTGTTTACAAACAATGAAAATTTAATCTAACCCCAAATTTAAGTATTGGTTCAAATTGTTTGTTTTGTTTTGTGGAACAGGTGTGTCGTATGAAGTCTACCCCAAGTTTGACCACATCCTGAATAAGGTCCATGGTCCGCTGTTTGAGAATACACTGCTCAATGATGTACTTCCATCCATGCCTGAACTTCTGGAGAAGCTAGGTAAGGAACCTTTGTACAGACTACCAGTCATGGTAGTCATGCAGGGCTCAAATTCGGAGGGAAAATCCACAAAAAAGCAGGGCTTATAGCTCAAAATATTTACTGGACCAAAGTTTTTTTTACAACACCATATTCAATATGGGAAAAAAACTTGCTGAAACAGTTTAGCATGCATTTAACTATTTTTATTTGAACAAACACTAATAAGATTTATCTCATTTGTCTTTCATATTAAGTATACTTTGTTACTCAACACAATTGAAAGGTATTTATCTGCCCCTAAGTCAACATTTGAACATAAGTTGGTGAAAAGAAGCAGTTATGGTTCTGGGGTTGGCTTTGTGGATGCAATGTTATCAGCAATTTGAGTGTTGGGCATTGTAAATATTCAAACCAACTTGAAGACGACTGCCATACTCTGACCCATCATCTTGAGACTATAGACATGTGAAAACTGAAATGCATGATTAGATCGTAGTTCTCTCATCTAAGTCATTTGGATAACATTTTAAGGAAAGCATAACACAGTATTTCATCTTGGGGGAAATTTATACAAGTCCATTAAATTGAATTACAAATTTAGAGAATTTATTAGATTTTTTCTTTCTTTATGGATTTCTATTTGTTTTCTCTGATCTAGAGTCTGGTATCAAAGTGGTCGATGTTGGATGTGGTCCGGGGAGTTCCACACTGGCATTGGCTAAACGTTTCCCAAAGAGTCAAATCTACGGTCTTGATCAATCAGAGAAGCCCCTCATAAGTGCGAGAGAGCAAGCCAAATCAAACGGTTTGACCAACGCTGTCTTTGTTTGCACGGATGTGGCTACATTGCCTGCCGACTGGACAGGTCAGTTCGGATACGCATTTGCCCATATGATTATCCATGACCTAGCCAATCCACCTAAAGTGCTGACGGAGATTCTGCGCATATTGACCCCTGGAGGTACTCTGTCAGTCTTTGACCCTAGGTTAGAGTCAGATCTACAGGATAACATCTCCCATACAAGCAAAACCATGGCGTATTTTACCAGCATGTTCTACGCAGTCAGCATGATGAATTGTGTACCAACCTCTCTGTATACTGAGGGTGGGGCGGGGCTAGGGGTGGGCTTTGGGAGGAGAAAAATGACAGAGCTTCTGAAGGAGATAGGGTTTAAGGTAACTTCTGTTGGTGATGGGATGGTCGGAAGCTGGCATTTCTTATGCAACAAAAAAATTGCCCCTTGAAAAAAAATGCAGTCAGTTTCCTTTGTGGTTTATAAGTTTACAAATATTTTGAACAAAAATAATCAAAAGCTGAATGATTCTACACCAAGATCTTCAAGTAAAACGAGAACAAATGTAGGCTTCTCATCAGATCTGTTAGTTTAAAACCTTCAAAAATAAATAATGTTTTTGTATTTGATTTAGTCCCTTAAGGAAGACTAGCAGGAGGCTGGACTCAATGGAAAATGAACCTTACAACATATTCAACAGTAGAAACTTTCAAAAGGGAAATTTCACATTTCACTATTTTGCAGTTAAGACGGAGTCTAGATGGCTGATGGTCAGGCGTGAGTCTGAGTTATTGACCATCCTAATTAGAGTACGAGTCATATAAAGTCCAGGTAGGCCCATTGAGTCAGACAATGATTAAAAGAAAATATTATTGCAGGCATTTTTTCCAATGTAATTTTTCATTTTTATTAAACTACTACTCAGTTGAAATGGAGCTAAAAAACAGTTTCCTTTTTTCTTTTAATGACAGGAGTGTACCATTATACAGAAATTAAATTTTTTATGCATTTGTTGCATTAGATGTGACAACATTTTTTAAAGATTTTAAAATTTCCAAACATTAATTGTAGTAATCTCTTTCATTATTGAAATAAATAAAACTAAAATGAATGAAGCTTTGTCTTATTAAACTCTTACTTCTTGAATTTTCGATATTCCTGGCCTGGAACTACACAAGGGTCATGACCTCTGTTGCCGTGGTCTTGGTGTCAATGACCCTCCCATGTATTTACATACTTTAGGCTTCTCCAATGGCAGTGCTCTTTGCATAATGCCCCTTCAAAGATGAAATTCCTAAACTTTTGTGAAGTTGAAGTCTACAATTATCAGTTATTTTTAATTCAGATTTTCATAGATTTCAAACCTGATATCTTGCTAAAGTTTGTTGGTTGTATGGGCAGGGAAAGTGACTCTTGACATTTATATCAGGTCACATGATTGCACCCGGAGGCAAGATGCGCTCTGGTATAATTTTTCCGATAGATTTCTCGTGACGAGCATCTTTATTTTCTTCACTCTTCTTGGCATCTTCGTTGGTCATGATCCCAAGATATCTCAGGTAGATGGCCTCTTTGGCTCGCTTCTTTGCCAGGTACTCTTCCCCCTCGTTAGGTTGCAACTCCTTGAAGCGAAACTTAGAGAGGTGCTGCTCCCAGCGAAGTCGCTTCTTCTTGCGGCTTTTCTGCTTATGAATCCGGAGCTTGAACTTATTTCGCTTCTTCCACTTAAGGTACTGATGACGGTTCATCTTCCGTCGACGCTTCTGGATGATGTTGGAAGCATGTTTCTTTGTTGTGTCTCCCTCCTGGACAGGAGCCCAGATCCCAGTTGGGAGTGGGTTCTTGAATGGGTCAATTCTGGGTGTGGGTGGGTATGATGCTACCCCTGGGCAATCTTGCTGAAGAGAGGCAAATGGTGATGGGTCTAAGATGACTTTATCTCGGATCAGAGTTTCAGCAAGAGGTAGGATCATATCAAGATTAAGTCTGGACTCTAATGGGGACAAACTCAACCTCGACAACACTTGCTCTAAAGAAAATTCTGAGTTTGATAAAGTTGGGATTTTATTTAACAAGCTCTCTGTGCTGCTCTCTGCTTCGGCTTTGGAAGATGTATTGCTTGCTGCAATAGCAAGGAGCTGATTGGCTCTTGTTATATGCTGGTGCGTATTTGATCCAATTACAGATGCTGTATCATTTATCTTTGAGGAAATGCCTCTTGCATGGAGTCCTGTAAAAAGTGAAATAGAGCACAATTAGTTCCCACAAATCTACAGTACAGGTTGCCTTCTTTTAACTATTTCCTCAATGTTTTCTTTCGAAATACGTTTAGGGTTCCAACCCTGGAAAGAACACAAACTTCATCCGCACCATCTGGGGGGGTAAAAAAGCAAAGTGAAATAGATGTGCAATACCAAGAACCTTCAACAACAACTTCTGGATCAGTCTCCAACTCGGCATCGGCCTCAGCATCATTTAATAAATCTAAGAAAACAAAGTTTCAAACATGTTTTTTAAGTAGAGCGGAACTTTTCAAACTGTTTTGTAGTGGTTCAAAATATTTGTTCTTGTTTTTGAAGATGTGCCCAGCTCTACACCCAAAACTAAACCAAATAATGCTTTTGTACAACATCACAATTTGTAAGTTTATTAATATTACCATGTTTGAAAGGCCATCTGCAGGATCGAAGAAGACTCTGACCGGAGGATGCTGACAGTAACTGGCTAACTACTGATGATGCCATTCTTGTGTTCCGAGTCTGACAAGGAAAAATATTCATTGTTTATTTAAAACCAAAAATTGTTAAAATCTCAACTCAAGTCAAGAGTAACTTTAGATAAATTGAAGATTTCTCTGTCTGTCATTCTACTAAAACAAGATGTACAAATCAAGTATAAAAGAAAACTTACATTGCTTTATCGCGACTGTACCAGCAGACTGATACTGATATCATTATATCAAAACCCATACTTTCTTGGCAACTATATCATATGGATTAAATTTGTTCTAAAAAAACATCCAGAAAACAGTCACTAAATTTAACTGAAACTGCATAAGCAGCATATTGACCTCGTTCACAAATCTCAACAAAACTCACTGCTCGTCCCCAGATATGTTTGTTTAGGACAATAGTGCGAGGATAAGTTAACCTCTGTAATTGAGGTTGTTACACGGTCTTATATTTGGACGTCTCTGTGATTCATAGAAATTATTATGGCGAAAAAGATCATATGCACCAGACTAACAAGGTTTCTGCACAGAGAAGCGTGCGTGACGAAAACACTGGTTATTTGTGTCGGATTTGCCATCATTTCTGAAAAAAAACACAGGGAAAAGTACTCACAATGTCAGAAGGGACACTTACAGTCCGGGAGAGAGATCTGATGTACAGATTAATGATCAGGTAGGTTTAAAACATGGAGATAGAGGCAGCTTTTTGTAGAGCTAGCGCCTGAGAGCCATACATGGGTCGCGTCTGCTGTTTATAAAGCATGGTGTCGACTGTAGAGGGCGCTCTTTAATTACATATCTTCTTATTTTAAGATGTTGAATGTACACACCTCAAATCGTGCTTGAAACCACTAAAAAACGCTTCAAATGTTAACCCTCCTACTGTTCGCAACATTTTCAAGTGAGTTGACCAACCATTTGAAACCATTCAACTGCCAAAGTTGTGTAAATGAAAATGGTGGCACAACCATGACAACTGTGCACAGAACTAATATACTGCGTCCCTCAGCTCACATGTAGGTATGTGACAAAAAAATGAAAGTTTCAAAAAAGCAAATGAATTTAGTATCACTGGAAAGCCCTTTGAATTACCTTTCCAATGATACCAAGAACTCAATTCTATGACCCTTAAAAAAAAAGTTATGGCACTTTTAGTGTCGTCTAATTTGGCCTATTTACGGCCACTGTCTTTTAATGGTTAACTATGAGGGCATTGTTTTTGAATTGTGACCGCGCAGACCAGTTTTCGAACCTTTTTCACGCTGAAGTCAGAAGCCCGTAACTTTCTTATTTCTGGGTCCTTTTAACAAAACTTTGTGTCAATGTAAAGCTTAAAGAATGCTTAATAAGGCCTAGACACTGTTTTCTTAATTGGGGGCAGGTGTTGGGGACTATATATCTGTTAAAAATGAGAAAAAATTAGCGGTTAAGTTGTGAACAAGTCCACCCCTGTCTACTGCATTTAAATGGTCCAACTCCTTTCTTTTTTTACCGTAATGAACTGGGTTTTTAAAAATTTATTTAAAAGAACATAATAATTAATTAGTCCCAAAATGACACCCTACTAATGGATGTATCTTATCACAATATATGTTATGTGTGTAACAAGTCGCCCTATTTGATACAACAATTCCCAACATTTACAAATGACCCTTTACTTTCCCAAATCAGATGATAAAAAGATTTTAAAAAAATAAAATAAAAAAATAAAAATTAGTTTTTGCTTGTTTTGTTTTTATATATTTTCAGGACTATTCTAAGGTCTACATGTACTAGAAATTCTTAACCAAGTTTAAATCGAACATTTGAAAGGTTAATAAATGATACTGGACTTAATAACATAAACAAAAACAAGGTCATGAGAACAGAAAGTTGGATGGCATTTGTTTGTAAATACTGAGCATTAGCCAATCAGAGAGCATCATATTAGTCATGTGACCTACATCAGCGTTTCACTCATATTTTTGGTGACCAAGGTAGGCTTTTAAATCCTCAATCATCAGCATTATAAAAGCAAAAACTTGCAAAGATATTGTGACAAATGACTTGTTAACATATAAAACTACCCATAAAACCTAATATTGTTGTGTTATGTCAATGTTTATTGGGTTTAAACGGAGGATTTATCGGACTGAAAATTCCGTCGATCGGACTGAAAATTCCGTCAATTGACCATTCACTTTACAATTCTCGGGTTGAACAACATGACATCGATGTTTGCGGATCCAAAAAAGGTAACTGCTAATCGGTAAATTTTCTTTAAAATTGGCCAACACGTAGAAAACAAGTACATAAAACTTATTATTGAGGTTTAATAAGATATTTTACTCACCTTTGGGTAATGTACCGGAGGTTTTGATGAACAAGAACGAACGCCAAACTTTTAGTAATTTTTTTCCAAACTTCCAGATGCCGCATACCAAAAATTTGAGGACGAGGTTGAAGTTGAATATGTGCTCTACATGTTTTTAAAAAAAGCGACTGGGTACGGTTACAAAATCCCCTAAGCGAAGCGTTAGCAACAGCAATAGCTCAACGGTGTTTTTGTCACAACGCACTGCAGCGGTCGAATGTGACACGGACGCCGCGGCCAGTAATGGTCAGCCGCAACGCACAGGAATGACACATACCTATCACATGGCTCACCCCTACTCCTAGAACTATGAGGTTCATTCCGCTATCGTCTCCATTACCCTCATAGAGTGACATGTACAAAATCCTATTCGAAACTTTTTTCCCTTCACGTTTCTGCACCTACAGTTAATTTCCCAAATCGGATCTCGCCAAAATTAGGCTCTATGTGTTCCTTATACTCTCATCGAGCTCGGGTTGGGTCCAGAAAATCCACTCCGCAAAACAAAAGTTGCAAAAAGTGATAAATTCTCACCGTTTTCAGAATCCTCGCCTTCCGTTAACAAAATGGCCGCCGTTGAAATTTTCCTCCTGGTAATGCTGCGCGCTACGCTGGTATTAACGATTATCAACGATTCACGTACATGTACATGTATACAGAACATTGGTTGTTGTGGACCAGCATTGCGCCTATGATTGTATACGTGAACCGTTGGATTTGTTACCAGCGTAGCACGCAGCATTACCAGCTCAAAAATTTCAACGGCGGCCATTTTGTTAACGGAAGGCGAGGATTCTGAAAACGGTGAGAATTTATCACTTTTTGCAACTTTTGTTTTGCGGAGTGGATTTTCTGGACCCAACCCGAGCTCGATGAGAGTATAAGGAACACATAGAGCCTAATTTTGGCAAGATCCGGTTTGGGAAATTAACTGTAGGTGCAGAAACGTGAGGGGAAAAAAGTTTCGAATAGGATTTTGTACATGTCACTCTATGAGGGTAATGGAGACGATAGCGGAATGAACCTCATAGTTCTAGGTGTAGCTCACCCCATGGTATCATATTGCAAGGCTGGCATAGCTTATCTATCATTCAAAACCACAGTGAATGGTATTGAATGGTCAGACAGCTAGAGGGTAATAATCTGATTGCTAAATCTCCTTTAGTTAATTCAAACACTCCACTGAGTTTACCAGACGGGTTTATTTGTTAAAATTGTTGTTGGAGCCCAAAACTTATGATGGTGGGCATTTCAGGTTGACCTGCTTTCTTCCCTACCTTTCTGCTCTGTGGACCTGACTTTGTCGTACCACCATGGAGGTCATCCTCCTCTCCATGGTTGTCTAGCGCCCCAGGCAGACGTATGTCAGGCCTCGAACTTCGTGTTCAAAAGGGCACAGCAATAATTGCCATGCTTTTTCTAGAATTTGAAGGGCATCGTAGCAATTTCGTAAGTGTAAAAAGGGCACTACAGCATTTTGGGGGCATTTGGGGGGCATCACAGCAGAAATTTTACAAAGTTTAACGAGATAGGTGAAAAACTAAGGTTGAAAAAAACGTTTCCAACCACGGATGTGATCAAAAACAATGCGTCTTCACCCTTCACCACAGCAATTTTACTTCACCCTTCACCACAGCATTTTTACTTTGCACAAACACCCTGCAAAAAATTCCCCAAAACAACAAAACTAAACACATTTAAGAAGAAACAAATCTTCTGTTTTACAACTTAAAATAATCTTTCTGTTGATCCAAAATGTCATAAATGGTGTCATTTTTGCAAAATAAAGCCTACACGTTGTGCGGTTTTTTGTAAACAAGCTTAGCTAACATTTCTGAGGAACTGTGCTTTGAAGACCATGCTGTTGACAGCTTTTTCGTGCATACCAGTGGCTCATTGCTCTGTGCACGGTTTTTCGCATCAGCGATGGTGATTATTGCAATTCGGATCTCAATTCAGGGGAAAAACCTTTTCCCCGACGAGCATGCACAGACACGTACAGTCTTTGGTCAAGGGGTTTCAAACAGATGTTGTTATCTTTTGCGTGATGCATTTTGATATTTCACCAATAGAGGGCCCTTTTCTCTAATTGTAACGCGTTGTTTTGAAACGCCATCTAGCGTTCAATGTTTCTTACCTTTATTGTTGCACCCAAAGAAATGAGACTACGAACCTGAAAATTGGAAACGACGTGACTGCGCGTTGTGTAAATTGTGATCGCAATGCGTTTCGTGTTTTGAGGAACTTTCAAGTGAATTTATCGACGCTTATCGGAACCATAAAAATGTAAACTCAAAACCAGATATTTAGTATGCATCTTACAATTTTATTAAGGGCACCGACGGCAGTTGGATAAAAAGGGCACGGCAATATATTGCCGTGAATTGTCGATGATTTCAAGGGCATCGCGGCAATAGCATAGGGCACCAACGGCGATTGCCGTCGGTAATTTCGAAGCCTGGTATGTGTTTTCCTTAGTGATTCAGCGATTTTTTGCTATAATTTTCCACATATCTCCTTCCAAATATTGCCCAACTCCAAAGGCCGGCATGGGGCATTAAGACAACCTACATTGCCCCTGTAAAGAATAAGGCAAGTGTTACCATTAATTTGACAGATGCACAAATAAATACCTCAAATGCTGCTGTCTCATAATTATCATTTCTTTTATTGTCCTGTTGACAAATCTGCACTGTGAAGCATGGTAAGTGTATACTCTTATTTGTTGTTACTTCAGCCAAATGCTTCACGATGGTTACCATGACATTGCCAGCCAGCTAAGCCGAGCAGTATCAGCTGTACCAGACTGTCCACCATCAAACAGACTTCAGCATGTTGTTCAGCTAGGACTGCGAGCTGAACCAGAACGTAAGTCTCTCTCCCAGCCTAGTAAAGCCAGTTAAACCATAACAACCCAATATCCTCTAAAATCCACCTCATACTTTCTCTTAAGTTTGATGAGTTGCTGCGCCCACAAATCACTCACTGTTCACAAAAGTCTACTTCAGGGCTCGATTTCACAAGCCACTGAGATTCATCTTAACCCTTTCAATACCGCATTTTTTATAGGGGTCACACTGCTGTGTACCGCATTTTTTCACACACACACACACACAAAAAAGCAACGTGCAGTGTTCACATTTTTTCAATCTTGATTTTCTGTGTGAAGACATATTTTTGTGGAAAAACTTTATGCATACAATTTGTAGCTTATGAAATGACCTTTTATATGATGTCAAATTTGTATACATTATCTTTATGTCCTTTGTCACCTCGATCGGCACGAATGGGTCGAGGCCCGCCGGGTCCACGCCCGGTCCAGCTACCGGTATATCGTCAGGATAGTTGTCATAATTGAACGTGCCTGGCAACGAAACATCACGAGTTTCATCTGAATCTTCACTAGGTTCTTCTTCAGATATTTCCGAGTCCAATTCGGAGTCACTTACGACAAATATTTCAACCAAAACCTCCAGGTCACGAACAGCCATGATGGTGATATTTTGTCGGGAAAACGGAAGCGTGAAATCTGGAAGTACTGCTGCATGCAATGTAATTTTTCTCGGAATATCGTAATGGCGACCCCCTATACAATACACACCATTGTGAAGCTCGATAAACAAGCTACCCGTCTATATAAAGGTCAATAGCAGAGGGCGCCAAACAAAATAATTACAGGCTCTCAAACGCCGCTGCTTTTTGTGTCGAGTAAACTCGACATTGGTATTGAAAGGGTTAATATGAGTTGTCAATATTAGGTTACCATAGTGATTTGTATTGTTTTTTGTTGTTTTTTTAATGAGAAATCACTTAACATCTCAAGGCCAAACGGCCACTTCAAGGTGAGGGCAACACTTAACTGATTTGGGCTGTTGTCACAAATCAACTGTAACCAGGGGCACGTTGCAACCTACTCCTAGGGCTGAAACAGGGTTACCCCCTTCACAGTTCGCAAGGGTATCATCAACTAAGAACCTGGCTGATAGAGCAGAATGCATTACCTTCCCAACTTAATTGAGACATCACACTCTGCTTAGCAATTAAGATTGATACGCAGTTAAGATGAATCTTAGCTCTTTGTGAAATCAAACCCAGGCATAGCTCCAACATTTGGTGTGGTGATAGACTAACCAGTCAAGAATAAACAAAGATGGCAGGGCCTGATTATACATCTGGGTTTTGCTGGTCTTCCTGAAATGATGCAAAGAGGCTCCTTTCTTCAAGAAATAACAAAGGCCTTAAATGTCATTGAGCTTCTCAAATGTTTGAAATCCTTGTTACCACGGTTATATTTGATCAACCCTTGCAGGAGACACCCATATGACAATGACAGTGGACTCTGTAGCACCAGGAACAGGAATTGATCTGGAGTTTGACACTGATGGTAAGTCACTCTTTTTACTTCATATCAAATTCGTAAAAAACATTTAGATTTAAGAGACCAATTAAGAAATCACTCCAGGGCAGTGAAGTTAATAACGAGAAGTCCCCTTGATCCATGAAGTGAGTAGTCGCGGCCAATTTCCTACCTCCCTAGGTAGTAGTGTAAGCAGAATAGTTCTTTTCACAACTAAGTAGTCTCCCAAATTCCAAAAACTACTTTGTGGCAGTTGAATAAATGGCAAGACAAGTTCTCAAGAACAAATCTAAACAGTAAAGTAGATGTACACATGGTGTTACCGCAAACTGAATATACATTGATACCTCACCATGCAATGCCTCAAACCCATGACATTTAGATTGTGACTTGGAGTAAGGTTGGTAAACCCTGGACTTAGGCTGAAACTTTGTGTGAAACTTTGTCCTTTGTCTTATTTACATTTAAACCAATTCTTCTATGCAGAACTTTGAAGCTTTAATACTTACTAGTAAGTGACAAAATCATGACTTTCCACAACGTGTTATTTTGTTGCTTTTTCAGTGCAAACTTTAGCCCCAGAAGCTGCACATTACGAGACGTGCTACGTGACATCACATAAGGCCCCCTGCAGAGTTGCGGCTTGGAGTAATGATGGTAAGAGATAAAAACCAAGTCTGGCTGCTTCCCTTTGTAAATTTGGTTTCATTTCAAATCAGATCAATTTCAGGCGTGTTTTTACTGTTGAGTACGCATTGTAGATAGTGACAGTGTGTGTTCACATGGTTTGTTCTGGAAGTAATTTTTAAAGATTTGTATAGTGTGGATCATAAGAAAAACTATAGTAGTGAACTTGCAGGTACAACCATTAATCTCTTTTGGGAGGAATGCTGGTTCTGAGGAGAGTCGGTGTGTTTTAACGTTTCGGACAGTATACTCTGCTCTTCTTCAGTAGCATGCTGGACTGCTGATGTTGCTGATGTTTCAGTAGGTCTAGAGGGATTCACTCTTGGATGGGCAGGATCCAAGTTGTTCTTGACCGATGATGCATGGGAGTTTGTCTGTTCTGGTTGCTGTTTCATTTTAAGAGACCAACGTATTTTTCCCTCATGTCTTGGTTTGGTTCAGTGAAGAAAATTTCAAACAATAATAAATCATTATTGTACAGAATACTTTAACCTAAATCCAAACCTTCCGTTCTGTTCTTGACATTTTCAGGTCAGTTGGTTGCTACAGGATCTGATGATGCCTCAATAAAGGTATACCATTTACACCTTAGAATGTCCCATCTTGCATTCTTATAATCATTGTGTCCGTGCAAAACAGTGTATCTCACTCAAAAATGCTCCTTCCAAATTCTTATATCTTAGCGCCTATTGCTTTTGTGTGTACACTGGGTTATTTTAAGCAAGATTCAACGTTTTGACACTTTCAAACTTGCATGTAATGTAAATGCTGTTTTAGGATACACCATTTTTGCACGGACACATTATAATCTTTGAAATAAAAATAGTTTCTTATCTTTTTTTGTATATAACTAAAAGAGAAGAAAACAATAGAGTGAGAGAGATTGCCAGGGAAGTCATTATTTTTGATTTGCATCTCATAGATCTTGGATGTGGAGCGTATGCTCGCAAAAAGCGCCACCAACCTGAACAATCCTGAATCCCATGGCAATGTAGAAAGTCATCCTGTGATCCGCACATTGTATGATCATATTGAGGTAAGTTAAGTGGCACTCCCTCCCACCCGATTTCTTGACAACATCAATGAATTCCAAGGCACTCATTTATTCATCTCAAAATTATTATACCATATTGGGATAAATTCTAACTTATCCCGATATCTTGTACTCCTAACATCAAACATCAAATCTAAACATTCTTGCAGGCCTGGACCTTCATCTTTGAGAGGGCAATGCCATTTGTGAAATCTTTTGAAGGGGCAAGACCAGGAGCAACCATCAGAGGACATGGCCTCTGTGGCCTCATGTCATTCCAGGCCTGCTCCTCTAACCCATACCTCCCCAGTGTCTCTGGCTAGAGACTCTCCCATATCCTTTAACCCTCCTACTGTTCGCAACATTTTCAAGTGAGTTGACCAACCATTTGAAACCATTCAACTGCCAAAGTTGTGTATGGTGGCACAACTGTGCACAGAACTAACTGTGTACTGTGTACATGCATTCCCTCATGGTATCATATTGCAAGGCTGGCATAGCTTATCTATCATTCAAAACCACAGTGAATGGTATTGAATGGTCAGACAGCAAGAGGGTTAAAATAATCAACTCATTTGTAAACTCAACACCAATGAATGAGATTGGTACCTGTTCTAATGTCATTTGGGCTTGCAGTTTCATTCCCTACAAAGTCAGACAAATATATCTTTTTTTATAGATTTGGGACATTATGGTTTTTAAATCTCACAACCATTTATCATCTGTTTTCTATGTTAACCCAGGATGTGACAGCATTAGATTTTCACCCCACGCTGCCTCTCCTTGCCTCTGGCAGCAAAGACTTCACCATCAAGTTCTTTGACTTCTCCAAGTCTGGAGTCAAGAGAGCATTCCGCAGTCTCCAAGAGGCACAGGAAATCACCTGCTTGAACTTTCACCCTGGTGGGAACTTCTTACTTGTTGGTACCCAGCACCCAACATGTAAGTATGAAGATTTAACTCAAGTACAATATTGATAAGCCACCTTCTCAAAACTATTCCAGGATAACCTGCGGATGGACTTCTCCACAGTTGATTTTCCAAATCGCAAGATATTCCAAAGCAGTGTAATTATATTGTTGATAATTTTGAGGGAAAGTAAACAAGAACATGCAATTTGTTTACTAAATAACTAAATGTCATGGCTCTGCTTACTGTAAGCAAATAATCGGCGCTTACGGAAACAGGGAATTCGGCGCTTACGTCAAGCTTATTTCACGGGTTAGCTTGGAATTTTTGCTTGTGCGCTTGCATAGTCCACGTTACTAGGCATTCTACGCTTACACAGCTAGCGCAGAAATTCGGCGCTTGCTCGGTAAGCGGAGAATAGTGATTGCAAGCGCAGAATTCGGCGGTAAGCAGAGCCATGAAATTCAGCCCAGGTAGTCAATGGGGAAATTGTAAATTTGTATTGGAACATTTCAAGAGGCACCATGGCAATGACTAGAGGCAACGGAGGCAGCTACCTCCATGAAGTATCAGACCTGCCTTGGCAAAATAAAAATGGCCTCGCCCTCTCAGATGAAACTCCAGTCCTGTTGTGTCATTTGCAAATGGTCAATTACCACCACTGACTGCTTTTAAAACTTAGTGTCACACTTGTCCTCCCTACAATGAACAAGCAAACCATATTCTACAGACAAATTGGAATTGTCAAATCTCTAATTGCAAAAAATAGTTAATGGCCTGACTTTTTCGACCCCACCAGAGTCTTTCTCAAAGGCTAAGGCCATTAACTATTATTGCATTTATACCATAGGTCCTTTTCCTTGGTAAGCAGTTTGCAACAGCTAATTAAATTTTCTCAAAATCTCTAATTGTAATAATTGTTGTCTTTTGTTTAATCTATCAGTGAGACTCTACGACATAACAACTCTGCAATGTTTTGTATCCAGTAACCCTAAAGACCAGCACACAGGACCAGTAACAGCGGTGAGTTCTCCTCTTAGTAAAGATATACGATATATCTTCGTGTTCTTTTAGCTTGTTACTAGTTTCTGCTTAGCTAAAATCTTCTTAGCTAAGCAGATTTGTGTGCCTAACCCTTAGATACCTAACTGCGGGATTTCCTATGGTTTCAAAAGGCTGTAAATAAATGCCTACCTACAGAAAATCCTGTGGATGAACAAGAAGTTGGTGTCTATGTTTATACTCTCACTACCAGTAGGATGAGAAGGGGGACATGGAAAAATAAACATCACATTCGAGAGAATCATGTGCTTTGCCCAACAGTTTGCAGTTTGTTGGGGTACGTTCATTTGCAGTTTGTTGGGGTACGTTCATTTGCAGTTTGTTGGGGTACGTTCATTTGCAGTTTGTTGGGGTACGTTCATTTGCAGTTTGTTGGGGTACGTTCATTTGCAGTTTGTTGGGGTACGTTCATTTGCAAGGCAGTAAAGAATGACCTTTTATTGTAATACATCAGTAAGTGCTACATGGGCTTAGACAGGAACAGTGTTTGACCAGTCAGGTCAACACATCTTCCAATGGAAGTTTCTTTCACAAAGTTAAAATAGCCTCGCAAGTCCTTTAACATCAATTTTATAAGTTTGTTTAAATTCTCTTCTTCTGTGTTTGTATATTTCCAGGTGACCTACAGTCCAAACGCCTCCATCTACGCCACAGCGAGTAAAGACGGTAGCATTAAGATATGGGATGGTGTTAGTAACCGTTGTGTTAACACACTAGATAAAGCCCACAGTGGAACAGATGTATGCTCTATACAATTCTCTAGAAACTCAAAGGTAGGAAGAAAACAATCTACCCTTCATTTTAATCTATTCTTTGATTTATCACTTCATTGATCTTCATTTACTTTTTAATTTTTCTTAAAGACATGAAATATAGCGTCAAGAGAAGAAAGTCAAAGCCTGTTGTGTACAAACCTTGAGTTTCTCATTTTTTTCTTTATGATCCCCTGTCTTTGTCAAATCTAGTATCCAGTGGGAAAAGACTCCCTAGCATCTAACTCTTTTGGTTCTCCGTCTTTGTTGTATCTAGTGTCCAGTAGTAAAAGACTCCCTAGCTTTTAATATTTTAATCCTCTGTCTTTGCAGTATCTAGTGTCTAGTGGGAAAGACTCCCTAGTCAAGCTGTGGGAAGTAGCCAACAGTCGCACATTAATTACCTACACTGGAGCAAGCTCAGAGAAACAACAGCATGAAACAAGGGCTGTCTTCAATCACTCGGAGGACTATGGTAAGTCTACTTGAATTTCAAAATGAACAGCCCACAGAGGACTATGGCAAGTCTATCTTTTATCTTAAGGTACCCCATACATTCATTTTCTAGCGTTAGATTTTTCCCATTATTACTTTCAATATATTTTTTGTTCATTTAGTATTATCTCATTGAAAATTGAAACAGGTGGCCCAAAGGTAAAGATCGCTTCAATGATCAAAGTAAAAAATAAATAATAATAACCAGTTACATCTTTGATCTTGACCTTGCTCATAATCTACTTGATTATTTCATTCGTATCTGTACAGTGTTGTTCCCAGATGAGAAGACAACCAGTCTCTGCTGCTGGGATTCACGCAACGCTGAAAGAAATAAACTTCTGTCTCTAGGTTTGTTTCATCACTTTCATTTAAAACTCTTAATAATAATTAATAATACTCAGTTATTTTACTGCACTTTTTAATCTAGGCCCAACTGGCATGTCCAAGGGCTTACCATTTTATGACAGGTATGGAGAGCTACGTTAGAATTGTGAGACTCATTTTTGCAGCATAATGTAAGGGTTTACAAGTTGATGCGATGCAATCTGCAACAGACCATGACAGGAACATTGGGTCTCTACCTTGGGGGGGGGGGGGGGGGGTGGGGGGGAGCTGTAGTTGACAAATTGTTGTTTGTTTTAAACTTACGGTTATTACCAGTATCGTAAAATAATGCTCAGATTTTGAAAGACAAAGTGAGTGAAGGGGCACTGTCCTCTAGCCTTGTGCCTATGTGCAACAAATCCTAGCTACGTCGTTGTACCAATAGGACTGTACACACAGAACATGAACGAATGTCAGTGTCACGTTACCATTTAGCTCTTGTCTTATTCCTGTATTTCTGTTATTCCACCCGTGTAGGTCACAATAACATCGTTCGCTGCATCGTTCACTCTCCCACCGGTCCTGGATTCATGACATGCAGTGATGACTTCAGAGCTCGTTTCTGGTACTACAGACCGAGTTCAGACTAAACCAGCTAACCGTTATCGGCAAATACATCAGAGTCATTGCTTCAAAAGAAGACTCCCTTACCAAAGAAACAGGTGACTGTTTTAAAAGCAGCAACAAACGCTAGCATGTAACAAACTTCACTCATTGAGTTTTACCACTACGTGAAAAATGACGGGATACCAGTGAGAATGCAGTACATCACCCAATGATTTGGTTGGTAAACTATTTCCTCCTGTTATCATAGTTATTCTGTGCTCAGAAAATCTTAGAGGGGACCAGTTACAAACAGTTCACAGGAACATGGCATTTTGGATGATAATCAGATGTTGCCAAGCACTATATATACTTCAAATCAAAAAATTTCACACTTGTATAAAGTTGTCTTTTTGTTATGTTTTTTTCTTTCTTTGTAAACATATTCAGTTGATTGGTTAAATAATCTCATTTTTTCACAAAGGAACATTTTCTGTCTCTGTATTCCCCAAAGTAGATGACTGTTTGACTACCTTGTATGCCATCATGCATTAATTCTGTAATCCTTTGCAGTGGGAGTGGCAACATGGCTCCTTGTTGGCTTCAGGACATTGTCAGGCAGTCAAGGTACCAGTGTATTATACATCAATGTTCCTCATGTGACAGTCACTGACTTAATTTTCTGGTTTCTCCCTGTGAACTTGAACTTTGACCTTTGTAAATATTTCAAGTAGAAGTACCAACTGTACTCAATGGAAACTGTGTTCATTGGGATTGTTGTCTTTGAAAATAAAATAGGAATTTTTAGGTAAATATTGGCAGTTAATTTTGTTTTCCTTTGTTATTTTTGTCTGTACCACTTGCACATTTCATAAAACTTTACAACAATGTTGTAGAAATTCATATTTTTTATAAAATGATAAAAAGATTTATGTGAAAACCATACGGGTTAGCATTTTTATCAAATTTGGGCCAATTTTTAAGTTTCAATGTTATGCTCTAGAATGATGCAGTAGGCTCTACTGAAGCCATTTTATGTAACTTGACCTAGGATATAGGCTTTATTTGGAGAAATATTGATAGTTGAAATATAGGCCAAAATCTGAAAAAATCACAAGGGGTAAGTCCAGCATTTTTATCAAATTTGGGCCAATTTTTAAGTTTCAATGTTATGCTCTAGAATGATGCAGTAGGCTCTACTGAAGCCATTTTATGTAACTTGACCTAGGATATAGGCTTTATTTGGAGAAATATTGATAGTTGAAATATAGGCCAAAATCTGAAAAAATCACAAGGGGTAAGTCCAGCATTTTTATCAAATTTGGGCCAATTTTTAAGTTTCAATGTTATGCTCTAGAATGATGCAGTAGGCTCTACTGATACCATTTTATGTAACTAGACCTAGGATATAGGCTTTATTTGGAGAAATATTGATAGTTGAAATATAGGCCAAAATCTGAAAAAATCACAAGGGGTAAGTCCAGCATTTTTATCAAATTTGGGCCAATTTGTAAGTTTCAATGTTATGCTCTAGAATGATGCAGTAGGCTCTACTGAAGCCATTTTATGTAACTTGACCTAGGATATAGGCTTTATTTGGAGAAATATTGATAGTTGAAATATAGGCCAAAATCTGAAAAAATCACAAGGGGTAAGTCCAGCATTTTTATCAAATTTGGGCCAATTTTTAAGTTTCAATGTTATGCTCTAGAATGATGCAGTAGGCTCTACTGATACCATTTTATGTAACTAGACCTAGGATATAGGCTTTATTTGGAGAAATATTGATAGTTGAAATATAGGCCAAAATCTGAAAAAATCACAAGGGGTAAGTCCAGCATTTTTATCAAATTTGGGCCAATTTTTAAGTTTCAATGTTATGCTCTAGAATGATGCAGTAGGCTCTACTGATACCATTTTATGTAACTAGACCTAGGATATAGGCTTTATTTGGAGAAATATTGATAGTTGAAATATAGGCCAAAATCTGAAAAAATCACAAGGGGTAAGTCCAGCATTTTTATCAAATTTGGGCCAATTTTTAAGTTTCAATGTTATGCTCTAGAATGATGCAGTTATGCTCTGCTGATGCCATTTTATGTAACTTGACCTAGGATATAGGCTTTATTTGGAGAAATATTGATAGTTGAAATATAGGCCAAAATCTGAAAAAATCACAAGGGGTAAGTCCAGCATTTTTATCAAATTTGGGCCAATTTTTAAGTTTCAATGTTATGCTCTAGAATGATGCAGTAGGCTCTACTGATACCATTTTATGTAACTAGACCTAGGATATAGGCTTTATTTGGAGAAATATTGATAGTTGAAATATAGGCCAAAATCTGAAAAAATCACAAGGGGTAAGTCCAGCATTTTTATCAAATTTGGGCCAAATTTTAAGTTTCAATGTTATGCTCTAGAATGATGCAGTAGGCTCTACTGAAGCCATTTTATGTAACTAGACCTAGGATATAGGCTTTATTTGGAGAAATATTGATGGTTGAAAAACAGGCCCAAAACTGAAAAAACCACAAGGGGTAAGTCCAGCATTTTTATCAAATTTGGGCAATGTTTTTAGTTGCAATTTTACACTCTAGAATGATGCAGTAGGCTCTACTGAAGCCATTTTATGTAACTAGACCTAGGATATAGGCTTTATTTGGAGAAATATTGATGGTTGAAAAACAGGCCCAAAATTGAAAAAATCACAAGGGGTAAGTCCAGCATTTTTATCAAATTTGGGCCAATTTTTAAGTTTCAATGTTATGCTCTAGAATGATGCAGTAGGCTCTACTGAAGCCATTTTATGTAACTAGACCTAGGATATAGGCTTTATTTGGAGAAATATTGATAGTTGAAAAACAGGCCCAAAATTGAAAAAACCACAAGGGGTAAGTCCAGCATTTTTATCAAATTTGGGCCAATTTTTAAGTTTCAATGTTATGCTCTAGAATGATGCAGTAGGCTCTACTGATACCATTTTATGTAACTAGACCTAGGATATAGGCTTTATTTGGAGAAATATTGATAGTTGAAATATAGGCCAAAATCTGAAAAAATCACAAGGGGTAAGTCCAGCATTTTTATCAAATTTGGGCCAATTTTTAAGTTTCAATGTTATGCTCTAGAATGATGCAGTTATGCTCTGCTGATGCCATTTTATGTAACTAGACCTAGGATATAGGCTTTATTTGGAGAAATATTGATAGTTGAAATATAGGCCAAAATCTGAAAAAATCACAAGGGGTAAGTCCAGCATTTTTATCAAATTTGGGCCAATTTTTTAGTTGTGATTTTATGCTCTAGAATGATGCAGTAGGCTCTACTGATACCATTTTATGTAACTAGACCTAGGATATAGGCTTTATTTGGAGAAATATTGATAGTTGAAATATAGGCCAAAATCTGAAAAAATCACAAGGGGTAAGTCCAGCATTTTTATCAAATTTGGGCCAATTTTTAAGTTTCAATGTTATGCTCTAGAATGATGCAGTAGGCTCTACTGATACCATTTTATGTAACTAGACCTAGGATATAGGCTTTATTTGGAGAAATATTGATAGTTGAAATATAGGCCAAAATCTGAAAAAATCACAAGGGGTAAGTCCAGCATTTTTATCAAATTTGGGCCAAATTTTAAGTTTCAATGTTATGCTCTAGAATGATGCAGTAGGCTCTACTGAAGCCATTTTATGTAACTAGACCTAGGATATAGGCTTTATTTGGAGAAATATTGATGGTTGAAAAACAGGCCCAAAACTGAAAAAACCACAAGGGGTAAGTCCAGCATTTTTATCAAATTTGGGCAATGTTTTTAGTTGCAATTTTACACTCTAGAATGATGCAGTAGGCTCTACTGAAGCCATTTTATGTAACTAGACCTAGGATATAGGCTTTATTTGGAGAAATATTGATAGTTGAAAAACAGGCCCAAAATTGAAAAAACCACAAGGGGTAAGTCCAGCATTTTTATCAAATTTGGGCCAATTTTTAAGTTTCAATGTTATGCTCTAGAATGATGCAGTAGGCTCTACTGATACCATTTTATGTAACTAGACCTAGGATATAGGCTTTATTTGGAGAAATATTGATAGTTGAAATATAGGCCAAAATCTGAAAAAATCACAAGGGGTAAGTCCAGCATTTTTATCAAATTTGGGCCAAATTTTAAGTTTCAATGTTATGCTCTAGAATGATGCAGTAGGCTCTACTGAAGCCATTTTATGTAACTAGACCTAGGATATAGGCTTTATTTGGAGAAATATTGATGGTTGAAAAACAGGCCCAAAACTGAAAAAACCACAAGGGGTAAGTCCAGCATTTTTATCAAATTTGGGCAATGTTTTTAGTTGCAATTTTACACTCTAGAATGATGCAGTAGGCTCTACTGAAGCCATTTTATGTAACTAGACCTAGGATATAGGCTTTATTTGGAGAAATATTGATGGTTGAAAAACAGGCCCAAAATTGAAAAAATCACAAGGGGTAAGTCCAGCATTTTTATCAAATTTGGGCCAATTTTTAAGTTTCAATGTTATGCTCTAGAATGATGCAGTAGGCTCTACTGAAGCCATTTTATGTAACTAGACCTAGGATATAGGCTTTATTTGGAGAAATATTGATAGTTGAAAAACAGGCCCAAAATTGAAAAAACCACAAGGGGTAAGTCCAGCATTTTTATCAAATTTGGGCCAATTTTTAAGTTTCAATGTTATGCTCTAGAATGATGCAGTAGGCTCTACTGATACCATTTTATGTAACTAGACCTAGGATATAGGCTTTATTTGGAGAAATATTGATAGTTGAAATATAGGCCAAAATCTGAAAAAATCACAAGGGGTAAGTCCAGCATTTTTATCAAATTTGGGCCAATTTTTAAGTTTCAATGTTATGCTCTAGAATGATGCAGTAGGCTCTACTGATACCATTTTATGTAACTAGACCTAGGATATAGGCTTTATTTGGAGAAATATTGATAGTTGAAATATAGGCCAAAATCTGAAAAAATCACAAGGGGTAAGTCCAGCATTTTTATCAAATTTGGGCCAAATTTTAAGTTTCAATGTTATGCTCTAGAATGATGCAGTAGGCTCTACTGAAGCCATTTTATGTAACTAGACCTAGGATATAGGCTTTATTTGGAGAAATATTGATGGTTGAAAAACAGGCCCAAAACTGAAAAAACCACAAGGGGTAAGTCCAGCATTTTTATCAAATTTGGGCAATGTTTTTAGTTGCAATTTTACACTCTAGAATGATGCAGTAGGCTCTACTGAAGCCATTTTATGTAACTAGACCTAGGATATAGGCTTTATTTGGAGAAATATTGATAGTTGAAAAACAGGCCCAAAATTGAAAAAACCACAAGGGGTAAGTCCAGCATTTTTATCAAATTTGGGCCAATTTTTAAGTTTCAATGTTATGCTCTAGAATGATGCAGTAGGCTCTACTGATACCATTTTATGTAACTAGACCTAGGATATAGGCTTTATTTGGAGAAATATTGATAGTTGAAATATAGGCCAAAATCTGAAAAAATCACAAGGGGTAAGTCCAGCATTTTTATCAAATTTGGGCCAATTTTTTAGTTGTGATTTTATGCTCTAGAATGATGCAGTAGGCTCTACTGATACCATTTTATGTAACTAGACCTAGGATATAGGCTTTATTTGGAGAAATATTGATAGTTGAAATATAGGCCAAAATCTGAAAAAATCACAAGGGGTAAGTCCAGCATTTTTATCAAATTTGGGCCAATTTTTAAGTTTCAATGTTATGCTCTAGAATGATGCAGTAGGCTCTACTGATACCATTTTATGTAACTAGACCTAGGATATAGGCTTTATTTGGAGAAATATTGATAGTTGAAATATAGGCCAAAATCTGAAAAAATCACAAGGGGTAAGTCCAGCATTTTTATCAAATTTGGGCCAAATTTTAAGTTTCAATGTTATGCTCTAGAATGATGCAGTAGGCTCTACTGAAGCCATTTTATGTAACTAGACCTAGGATATAGGCTTTATTTGGAGAAATATTGATGGTTGAAAAACAGGCCCAAAACTGAAAAAACCACAAGGGGTAAGTCCAGCATTTTTATCAAATTTGGGCAATGTTTTTAGTTGCAATTTTACACTCTAGAATGATGCAGTAGGCTCTACTGAAGCCATTTTATGTAACTAGACCTAGGATATAGGCTTTATTTGGAGAAATATTGATAGTTGAAAAACAGGCCCAAAATTGAAAAAACCACAAGGGGTAAGTCCAGCATTTTTATCAAATTTGGGCCAATTTTTAAGTTTCAATGTTATGCTCTAGAATGATGCAGTAGGCTCTACTGATACCATTTTATGTAACTAGACCTAGGATATAGGCTTTATTTGGAGAAATATTGATAGTTGAAATATAGGCCAAAATCTGAAAAAATCACAAGGGGTAAGTCCAGCATTTTTATCAAATTTGGGCCAAATTTTAAGTTTCAATGTTATGCTCTAGAATGATGCAGTAGGCTCTACTGAAGCCATTTTATGTAACTAGACCTAGGATATAGGCTTTATTTGGAGAAATATTGATGGTTGAAAAACAGGCCCAAAACTGAAAAAACCACAAGGGGTAAGTCCAGCATTTTTATCAAATTTGGGCAATGTTTTTAGTTGCAATTTTACACTCTAGAATGATGCAGTAGGCTCTACTGAAGCCATTTTATGTAACTAGACCTAGGATATAGGCTTTATTTGGAGAAATATTGATGGTTGAAAAACAGGCCCAAAATTGAAAAAATCACAAGGGGTAAGTCCAGCATTTTTATCAAATTTGGGCCAATTTTTAAGTTTCAATGTTATGCTCTAGAATGATGCAGTAGGCTCTACTGAAGCCATTTTATGTAACTAGACCTAGGATATAGGCTTTATTTGGAGAAATATTGATAGTTGAAAAACAGGCCCAAAATTGAAAAAACCACAAGGGGTAAGTCCAGCATTTTTATCAAATTTGGGCCAATTTTTAAGTTTCAATGTTATGCTCTAGAATGATGCAGTAGGCTCTACTGATACCATTTTATGTAACTAGACCTAGGATATAGGCTTTATTTGGAGAAATATTGATAGTTGAAATATAGGCCAAAATCTGAAAAAATCACAAGGGGTAAGTCCAGCATTTTTATCAAATTTGGGCCAATTTTTAAGTTTCAATGTTATGCTCTAGAATGATGCAGTTATGCTCTGCTGATGCCATTTTATGTAACTAGACCTAGGATATAGGCTTTATTTGGAGAAATATTGATAGTTGAAATATAGGCCAAAATCTGAAAAAATCACAAGGGGTAAGTCCAGCATTTTTATCAAATTTGGGCCAATTTTTTAGTTGTGATTTTATGCTCTAGAATGATGCAGTAGGCTCTACTGATACCATTTTATGTAACTAGACCTAGGATATAGGCTTTATTTGGAGAAATATTGATAGTTGAAATATAGGCCAAAATCTGAAAAAATCACAAGGGGTAAGTCCAGCATTTTTATCAAATTTGGGCCAATTTTTAAGTTTCAATGTTATGCTCTAGAATGATGCAGTAGGCTCTACTGATACCATTTTATGTAACTAGACCTAGGATATAGGCTTTATTTGGAGAAATATTGATAGTTGAAATATAGGCCAAAATCTGAAAAAATCACAAGGGGTAAGTCCAGCATTTTTATCAAATTTGGGCCAAATTTTAAGTTTCAATGTTATGCTCTAGAATGATGCAGTAGGCTCTACTGAAGCCATTTTATGTAACTAGACCTAGGATATAGGCTTTATTTGGAGAAATATTGATGGTTGAAAAACAGGCCCAAAACTGAAAAAACCACAAGGGGTAAGTCCAGCATTTTTATCAAATTTGGGCAATGTTTTTAGTTGCAATTTTACACTCTAGAATGATGCAGTAGGCTCTACTGAAGCCATTTTATGTAACTAGACCTAGGATATAGGCTTTATTTGGAGAAATATTGATGGTTGAAAAACAGGCCCAAAATTGAAAAAATCACAAGGGGTAAGTCCAGCATTTTTATCAAATTTGGGCCAATTTTTAAGTTTCAATGTTATGCTCTAGAATGATGCAGTAGGCTCTACTGAAGCCATTTTATGTAACTAGACCTAGGATATAGGCTTTATTTGGAGAAATATTGATAGTTGAAAAACAGGCCCAAAATTGAAAAAACCACAAGGGGTAAGTCCAGCATTTTTATCAAATTGGGGCAATTTTTTTAGTTTCAATTTTACACTCTAGAATGATGCAGTAGGCTCTACTGATACCATTTTATATAACTTGACCTAGGATATAGGCTTTATTTGGAGAAATATTGATAGTTGAAATATAGGCCAAAATCTGAAAAAATCACAAGGGGTAAGTCCAGCATTTTTATCAAATTTGGGCCAATTTTTAAGTTTCAATGTTATGCTCTAGAATGATGCAGTAGGCTCTACTGATACCATTTTATGTAACTAGACCTAGGATATAGGCTTTATTTGGAGAAATATTGATAGTTGAAATATAGGCCAAAATCTGAAAAAATCACAAGGGGTAAGTCCAGCATTTTTATCAAATTTGGGCCAATTTTTAAGTTTCAATGTTATGCTCTAGAATGATGCAGTTATGCTCTGCTGATGCCATTTTATGTAACTAGACCTAGGATATAGGCTTTATTTGGAGAAATATTGATAGTTGAAATATAGGCCAAAATCTGAAAAAATCACAAGGGGTAAGTCCAGCATTTTTATCAAATTTGGGCCAATTTTTTAGTTGTGATTTTATGCTCTAGAATGATGCAGTAGGCTCTACTGATACCATTTTATGTAACTAGACCTAGGATATAGGCTTTATTTGGAGAAATATTGATAGTTGAAATATAGGCCAAAATCTGAAAAAATCACAAGGGGTAAGTCCAGCATTTTTATCAAATTTGGGCCAAATTTTTAGTTTCAATGTTATGCTCTAGAATGATGCAGTAGGCTCTACTGAAGCCATTTTATGTAACTAGACCTAGGATATAGGCTTTATTTGGAGAAATATTGATGGTTGAAAAACAGGCCCAAAACTGAAAAAACCACAAGGGGTAAGTCCAGCATTTTTATCAAATTTGGGCAATTTTTTTAGTTGCAATTTTACACTCTAGAATGATGCAGTAGGCTCTACTGAAGCCATTTTATGTAACTAGACCTAGGATATAGGCTTTATTTGGAGAAATATTGATGGTTGAAAAACAGGCCCAAAATTGAAAAAATCACATTTTTATCAAATTTGGGCCAATTTTTGGTTGATGGTTGAAAAACAGGCCCAAAATTGAAAAAATCACATTTTTATCAAATTTGGGCCAATTTTTAAGTTTCAATGTTATGCTCTAGAATGATGCAGTAGGCTCTACTGAAGCCATTTTATGTAACTAGACCTAGGATATAGGCTTTATTTGGAGAAATATTGATAGTTGAAAAACAGGCCCAAAATTGAAAAAACCACAAGGGGTAAGTCCAGCATTTTTATCAAATTTGGGCCAATTTTTTAGTTGTGATTTTATGCTCTAGAATGATGCAGTAGGCTCTACTGATACCATTTTATGTAACTAGACCTAGGATATAGGCTTTATTTGGAGAAATATTGATAGTTGAAATATAGGCCAAAATCTGAAAAAATCACAAGGGGTAAGTCCAGCATTTTTATCAAATTTGGGCCAAATTTTTAGTTTCAATGTTATGCTCTAGAATGATGCAGTAGGCTCTACTGAAGCCATTTTATGTAACTAGACCTAGGATATAGGCTTTATTTGGAGAAATATTGATGGTTGAAAAACAGGCCCAAAACTGAAAAAACCACAAGGGGTAAGTCCAGCATTTTTATCAAATTTGGGCAATTTTTTTAGTTGCAATTTTACACTCTAGAATGATGCAGTAGGCTCTACTGAAGCCATTTTATGTAACTAGACCTAGGATATAGGCTTTATTTGGAGAAATATTGATGGTTGAAAAACAGGCCCAAAATTGAAAAAATCACATTTTTATCAAATTTGGGCCAATTTTTGGTTGATGGTTGAAAAACAGGCCCAAAATTGAAAAAATCACATTTTTATCAAATTTGGGCCAATTTTTAAGTTTCAATGTTATGCTCTAGAATGATGCAGTAGGCTCTACTGAAGCCATTTTATGTAACTAGACCTAGGATATAGGCTTTATTTGGAGAAATATTGATAGTTGAAAAACAGGCCCAAAATTGAAAAAACCACAAGGGGTAAGTCCAGCATTTTTATCAAATTGGGGCAATTTTTTTAGTTTCAATTTTACACTCTAGAATGATGCAGTAGGCTCTACTGATGCCATTTTATGTAACTAGACCTAGGATATAGGCTTTATTTGGAGAAATATTGATAGTTGAAATATAGGCCAAAATCTGAAAAAATCACAAGGGGTAAGTCCAGCATTTTTATCAAATTTGGGCCAATTTTTAAGTTTCAATGTTATGCTCTAGAATGATGCAGTAGGCTCTACTGAAGCCATTTTATGTAACTAGACCTAGGATATAGGCTTTATTTGGAGAAATATTGATAGTTGAAAAACAGGCCCAAAATTGAAAAAACCACAAGGGGTAAGTCCAGCATTTTTATCAAATTGGGGCAATTTTTTTAGTTTCAATTTTACACTCTAGAATGATGCAGTAGGCTCTACTGATGCCATTTTATGTAACTAGACCTAGGATATAGGCTTTATTTGGAGAAATATTGATAGTTGAAATATAGGCCAAAATCTGAAAAAATCACAAGGGGTAAGTCCAGCATTTTTATCAAATTTGGGCCAATTTTTAAGTTTCAATGTTATGCTCTAGAATGATGCAGTAGGCTCTACTGATACCATTTTATGTAACTAGACCTAGGATATAGGCTTTATTTGGAGAAATATTGATAGTTGAAAAATAGGCCAAAATCTGAAAAAATCACAAGGGGTAAGTCCAGCATTTTTATCAAATTTGGGCCAATTTTTAAGTTTCAATGTTATGCTCTAGAATGATGCAGTAGGCTCTACTGATACCATTTTATGTAACTAGACCTAGGATATAGGCTTTATTTGGAGAAATATTGATAGTTGAAAAATAGGCCAAAATCTGAAAAAATCACAAGGGGTAAGTCCAGCATTTTTATCAAATTTGGGCCAATTTTTAAGTTTCAATGTTATGCTCTAGAATGATGCAGTAGGCTCTACTGATACCATTTTATGTAACTAGACCTAGGATATAGGCTTTATTTGGAGAAATATTGATAGTTGAAATATAGGCCAAAATCTGAAAAAATCACAAGGGGTAAGTCCAGCATTTTTATCAAATTTGGGCCAAATTTTTAGTTGTGATTTTATGCTCTAGAATGATGCAGTAGGCTCAACTGATACCATTTTATGTAACTAGACCTAGGATATAGGCTTTATTTGGAGAAATATTGATAGTTGAAATATAGGCCAAAATCTGAAAAAATCACAAGGGGTAAGTCCAGCATTTTTATCAATTTTGGGCCAAATTTTAAGTTGTGATTTTATGCTCTAGAATGATGCAGTAGGCTCTACTGATACCATTTTATGTAACTAGACCTAGGATATAGGCTTTATTTGGAGAAATATTGATAGTTGAAATATAGGCCAAAATCTGAAAAAATCACAAGGGGTAAGTCCAGCATTTTTATCAAATTTGGGACAATTTTTAAGTTGTGACTTTATGCTCCAGAATGATGCAGTAGGCTCTACTGATACCATTTTATGTAACTAGACCTAGGATATAGGCTTTATTTGGAGAAATATTGATAGTTGAAATATAGGCCAAAATCTGAAAAAATCACAAGGGGTAAGTCCAGCATTTTTATCAAATTTGGGACAATTTTTAAGTTGTGATTTTATGCTCTAGAATGATGCAGTAGGCTCTACTGATACCATTTTATGTAACTAGACCTAGGATATAGGCTTTATTTGGAGAAATATTGATGGTTGAAAAACAGGCCCAAAATTGAAAAAATCACATTTTTATCAAATTTGGGCCAATTTTTGGTTGATGGTTGAAAAACAGGCCCAAAATTGAAAAAATCACATTTTTATCAAATTTGGGCCAATTTTTAAGTTTCAATGTTATGCTCTAGAATGATGCAGTAGGCTCTACTGAAGCCATTTTATGTAACTAGACCTAGGATATAGGCTTTATTTGGAGAAATATTGATAGTTGAAAAACAGGCCCAAAATTGAAAAAACCACAAGGGGTAAGTCCAGCATTTTTATCAAATTGGGGCAATTTTTTTAGTTTCAATTTTACACTCTAGAATGATGCAGTAGGCTCTACTGATGCCATTTTATGTAACTAGACCTAGGATATAGGCTTTATTTGGAGAAATATTGATAGTTGAAATATAGGCCAAAATCTGAAAAAATCACAAGGGGTAAGTCCAGCATTTTTATCAAATTTGGGCCAATTTTTAAGTTTCAATGTTATGCTCTAGAATGATGCAGTAGGCTCTACTGAAGCCATTTTATGTAACTAGACCTAGGATATAGGCTTTATTTGGAGAAATATTGATAGTTGAAAAACAGGCCCAAAATTGAAAAAACCACAAGGGGTAAGTCCAGTATTTTTATCAAATTGGGGCAATTTTTTTAGTTTCAATTTTACACTCTAGAATGATGCAGTAGGCTCTACTGATGCCATTTTATGTAACTAGACCTAGGATATAGGCTTTATTTGGAGAAATATTGATAGTTGAAATATAGGCCAAAATCTGAAAAAATCACAAGGGGTAAGTCCAGCATTTTTATCAAATTTGGGCCAATTTTTAAGTTTCAATGTTATGCTCTAGAATGATGCAGTAGGCTCTACTGATACCATTTTATGTAACTAGACCTAGGATATAGGCTTTATTTGGAGAAATATTGATAGTTGAAAAATAGGCCAAAATCTGAAAAAATCACAAGGGGCAAGTCCAGCATTTTTATCAAATTTGGGCCAATTTTTAAGTTTCAATGTTATGCTCTAGAATGATGCAGTAGGCTCTACTGATACCATTTTATGTAACTAGACCTAGGATATAGGCTTTATTTGGAGAAATATTGATAGTTGAAAAATAGGCCAAAATCTGAAAAAATCACAAGGGGTAAGTCCAGCATTTTTATCAAATTTGGGCCAATTTTTAAGTTTCAATGTTATGCTCTAGAATGATGCAGTAGGCTCTACTGATACCATTTTATGTAACTAGACCTAGGATATAGGCTTTATTTGGAGAAATATTGATAGTTGAAATATAGGCCAAAATCTGAAAAAATCACAAGGGGTAAGTCCAGCATTTTTATCAAATTTGGGCCAAATTTTAAGTTGTGATTTTATGCTCTAGAATGATGCAGTAGGCTCTACTGATACCATTTTATGTAACTAGACCTAGGATATAGGCTTTATTTGGAGAAATATTGATAGTTGAAATATAGGCCAAAATCTGAAAAAATCACAAGGGGTAAGTCCAGCATTTTTATCAAATTTGGGCCAAATTTTAAGTTTCAATGTTATGCTCTAGAATGATGCAGTAGGCTCTACTGATACCATTTTATGTAACTAGACCTAGGATATAGGCTTTATTTGGAGAAATATTGATAGTTGAAAAATAGGCCAAAATCTGAAAAAATCACAAGGGGTAAGTCCAGCATTTTTATCAAATTTGGGCCAATTTTTAAGTTTCAATGTTATGCTCTAGAATGATGCAGTAGGCTCTACTGATACCATTTTATGTAACTAGACCTAGGATATAGGCTTTATTTGGAGAAATATTGATAGTTGAAATATAGGCCAAAATCTGAAAAAATCACAAGGGGTAAGTCCAGCATTTTTATCAAATTTGGGCCAAATTTTAAGTTGTGATTTTATGCTCTAGAATGATGCAGTAGGCTCTACTGATACCATTTTATGTAACTAGACCTAGGATATAGGCTTTATTTGGAGAAATATTGATAGTTGAAATATAGGCCAAAATCTGAAAAAATCACAAGGGGTAAGTCCAGCATTTTTATCAAATTTGGGCCAAATTTTAAGTTGTGATTTTATGCTCTAGAATGATGCAGTAGGCTCTACTGATACCATTTTATGTAACTAGACCTAGGATATAGGCTTTATTTGGAGAAATATTGATAGTTGAAATATAGGCCAAAATCTGAAAAAATCACAAGGGGTAAGTCCAGCATTTTTATCAAATTTGGGACAATTTTTAAGTTGTGACTTTATGCTCCAGAATGATGCAGTAGGCTCTACTGATACCATTTTATGTAACTAGACCTAGGATATAGGCTTTATTTGGAGAAATATTGATAGTTGAAATATAGGCCAAAATCTGAAAAAATCACAAGGGGTAAGTCCAGCATTTTTATCAAATTTGGGACAATTTTTAAGTTGTGATTTTATGCTCTAGAATGATGCAGTAGGCTCTACTGATACCATTTTATGTAACTAGACCTAGGATATAGGCTTTATTTGGAGAAATATTGATAGTTGAAATATAGGCCAAAATCTGAAAAAATCACAAGGGGTAAGTCCAGCATTTTTATCAAATTTGGGCCAAATTTTAAGTTGTGATTTTATGCTCTAGAATGATGCAGTAGGCTCTACTGATACCATTTTATGTAACTAGACCTAGGATATAGGCTTTATTTGGAGAAATATTGATAGTTGAAATATAGGCCAAAATCTGAAAAAATCACAAGGGGTAAGTCCAGCATTTTTATCAAATTTGGGACAATTTTTAAGTTGTGATTTTATTCTCTAGAATGATGCAGTTATGCTCTGCTGATGCCATTTTATATAACTTGACCTAGGATATAGGCTTTATTTTGAGAAATATTGATAGTTGAAAAATAGGCCAAAATCTGAAAAAATCACAAGGGGTAAGTCCAGCATTTTTATCAAATTTGGGCCAAATTTTAAGTTGTGATTTTATGCTCTAGAATGATGCAGTAGGCTCTACTGATACCATTTTATGTAACTAGACCTAGGATATAGGCTTTATTTGGAGAAATATTGATAGTTGAAATAAGTTGCAATTTTAGGCTCTGGCAAGATGCACCCTAACCCTTTCACTTTTGACGGCATTGCTGGGAAAAAACTGCTATGTTATAGGCACACTCAGATATGAAACATTAATTTTTCTCTTGAAGAAATTTCTGTTGAAGAATTTAATGATAAAAAACAAACCAAGAGCATACCCTGTGACAATATATAACAACAAAATCGTCCACAGTGTACAAAATCTATGTACAAAATAAATAAGGCTATATTATAAAACATACAAAAATACAAACGGCTAGCTATGAAATTTAAGAAATTCCAATAAATTACTCAATACAAATTCAGCACAATCTTTCCTTGCATGGTTTGCATAAGCTTGGCATATTGTACAACGCTTGTATGCCAAATTTCTTATTGTCTCTGAAGGATTAAGAAAAGAACCATGTCTACAAATATCTTCTATAACTTTAGCGTAATTAATTTACTACTGATTTCCATGATTGAAACCTGTCTACCAAATCTAATGGTTGAAAATTAATACATAATAATATCATTCAAATTAAAAACCACAATATAAGAAAAAGGCAAACAATTTGAGGAATGGTTAAAGTTTAACAATTCAAGATTGAAAACATCAATTATTCTGGATTAAAGAAAATGAAAACAGACTCTGGTTTAAAACTCAAATCTCAGCAGTGAATCACTGTTTACTCTGCTGTCAGCTTTAAGAGCCAATAGGAACGACAGAGAGAGAAGTCCAACCATACTCTAAAGCCGTACATTTTAGACAAATAGCGTAAAAAGTTCTGTTTGGTCTCTAGTCCTACTTAATCCTGACCCACACAGTATCAAAAGACTTCTTGCATAGGACACCATCACTGAGGCCAAACAATGAAAGTGTGCGCATTCGCATAACACACAACCCTAAGCCAATGATAGGTCTTCCTTTGACCTCAATGAGGGCGCTGTTTGAGCTTATGATGTCATATGCAAGGGGTCTTAATAATATACAAATAATAGCACACTTCAGCTTCGGACAAATTCATGCAGGAACTCTGTCTAGACAACGATTTTTGGAACCGGCCTACCGGGCATGGTTGCATCGCTGGTTACTAATAGCCAATTTCGTAGCACAGTGCAGAGTGGACCAGCTATCAGAAAAATGATAACGTTTATTTTATGGTCGTGTTGACATGACATGACTAGAGTTGTTCTCACTTCAACTTCAGTGCGCATGCCCTACGTACATCACTAACCAACCCCTAGTTAACCATTGGTCCTTTTGCCAACTTGCTACTGATTGAAAAACATCAACACATATACAACAAGTACACATCAAAGAGAAAAACCAATCTTGGCAGTCGATAAAGTCACAGCACAATGTTTTCAAAATCTTACAATCCACCTCTTATTAGTCATCATGTCAGGAGAAAAAAGAATCTAAAAATATTTAAGTGTTAGACAAGTTTGAAACCACACAACTGTAGTATCTTGGCAAAACTATCACAAATCTGAATATCAACCCTATGGAAATAACATTCTTTCAGTGTCTCTGGTGTAAGATTGTTAAAGATTTGAATCTGATGCAACAAAGTGTTGAGGGAAAACGCCTCAACTTGGTTGAAGATAAGGCACAATATGTATCATATTTTTTATAATTAATAAATTCACATTCAATTCTTCACATATATTTCATCCTGAGTGCGAGTTATTAAGGCTGATCAAACAATTACACAGAGGGAAAACAATAACAATATATAAATAGTACAAAATTAACTGTCTTAAAACTATTATTTCACAACCAATCCTTTCTACCAAGTATTTAACTTGATGTCCCTTCTCTCTACCAACACTCCCAAGGGTTAGGCCAAATAGCCCATATGCATGTCCCAATGCGCATGATCATCGTGCAAGAATTCTGGGTGAAATCCAAGTCCAAGCAACACCGGCAAGTAGTGCGGTAAAAAGCTATAAAACATGGCATAGTTACATGTAAACTACAGCATGGCGTTCGTCTTGGCAGCTTGATTTATTTTTAACTGTTCTCAGTTTCCCAAGATGCATTGCAGTATGCTTATAAGATGGCGCTCGTGCATGGACTATTGATGTGTTCTTTGTAAAACTGAATTTGGTCGTACCTATATTAACATGATTAATGGTGAAGATCTAGATCTGACCAACCAAACATGACCTCCAATCTGGGTATGTGATTTCCTTTGCAGTTGAGGGGTGTAATCTTATTACTGTAGGCACTTCACTTTTAACTTCACAAAATAGATATTATAACGGAATGCAGCCATATTTTAATTCTTAAGAAGAGTGTTTCTATATCTAGAGATTATCCAACAGAAGTACAAAATGTATCGTATCAAATGTAGACTCTTATTATTGCGAATAATGCATCTCATTTTAAAACCTGATCACAAATTCTTCCATCTTCAACTTTTGCAGTGACAGATAATTCCACTTACAAGGCCAATAGAAGATGGGATCCACATTGTGGAGTCTTACATCTTTTCTAACAGTCTCATTTTAGGATTGGACCCTTATTTCTCAAGGTGTAAGTCCAATATAAGATCTTGGAATCAGACCACTTCTTCTTTTGCAATCTCTGTGCAACATCCAGTGTGTATCCGTCCAAATGTATCAATTTTTTAAGTCAGTTAAACCTCAAGAGACAAACTATTTCTGAATAACAGAAATTACTCCATGACGTCATTCGGCTGCCATCTTGGAAGTGAAATAATGGAGAGGCACAATGTGAAGGTTCGGTGCAATACTTATGGGCCAATGACCAAGCTGCTTTTGAAATTAGCGAGAGTGCCCTAGTCCCAGGACATCATGTGCTTCAAGTCTCTCATGTTGAGTCAAGGCTAGGCAGATTTGAGTATCAAGGGAAGTTCTCTATCAAAGGACCTGATCTAATCACGTGCTTACAACACTCCCAGAAGCAACATGGTCCTCACAGCAGGTATCCTTAGCCTCTTAATCGAGTCCGCTGTGGTTGATTATGTTTCACCATCACCAGTTTCAGACATTGAGACTCATGAGTCAGTATCATTATCTGAGCTTTGAGTAGTACTTGGGATCGGACTTCTTAATGACTGACGATTCAAAGGGCTGCTGTGTTGACTGTACCCTGAGTTTCTTGTTCCTTGCTGACTCACTCTCATTGGTGAGTAGCCGTTGTTATGGGTAGTCCGAGTATCAAGTGTTGATATGTAGCTCGGGCTGTCAGACAAAAACAAAACACTGAAACCTTACTACAGAGGAGAAGTAACATTAAATATAAAGGGGCACATTGTTTTTCAAATCTAGTAAAATGTTGCTGTTTGGGATAACTCCTTATCCCTTTTAAGAGTTGTTCATGCACAAAAACACCTACAGTGTGTTGTAATTAGTGAGTAGTGATTACAAAAAACACCTTGATTTTGACTCTGGAAAAACAACCAGTGGAACATACGTTTGGTCCAATTGGTCTTACAAAATAGTGGACAGTGTTCTGTCATGAAATTACATAAAACCACACAAATTCAAGGGGTACTTATGCAGAATATTTATATCCTACGTTTAAAATATCTTTCCACCACATTCATTTCATGCACATTTTTTAGTTGGACAAGCATAGGCATGCAGCAAGAGTGCAAACTAACCACAAGAGGGCAGTATTTAAGTCATCTATGATCCAACCAAATTCTGCGACCACCTTAAAACACCGAGCATCAAAAAAGGACCTTATTAAAAACTTCCCTGAAAACCCCCCAAAACAAACAAGTGTTGAAGCTTACCTCTGTGACTGGCCAAGCCCACTAGTGAGCGTGGTCCGAGGTAGGGAAGAATTTAACGTACTGAGGGGGGAGGTAAACGTGAAGCCCCCAGCTGGTGGTGCTAGCACTGACTTGTCAATCTCCTACACCCAAGACAGACACCCAGGCAGGCACCCAGACAGACACCCAGGCAGGCACCCAGACAGACACCCAGGCAGGCAGGCAGAGTCAAGGACCAAGCAGCAAAAGCAGGTTAAAAATAAGGGTGCAGAAAGTGCCACATGAAAGCAAAAAGAAAAAAGGTAGCAAAATAATAGACCATAAACATGCATGTACAAAGCATTATTGATGATGTGTTATAAAAACTCATTGCAGGCTGTAGGCTGCTTGAAACTGTGAAACATGCTATCAAGATCACAAAACTAAATACAGGCAACTGAAGACAGACAATATCTAACTTTCTGAAACAAACTACGTTATACAGTACTCAAGCACCTATCCCACTGCCATTTCAGTGTTGTGAGTTTGTCGGAAACACAATCATTTCACTGTTACCTTTAGCTGTTTGCTTAATTTTTACTAGAAACTCAACAGAAACCAATTTACAAAGTTTTTTTTTCAACAGGAGTTTGTAGGTCGAATTAAACAAAAAACTGTAACCGTGTTTGACAAATCATCAACTACTCTAGACTCACCATTTTCTGTTTCTCCAACCTGTACTCCCTAATTAGTTTCTCCATAGCAACCCTCTGTCTACTCAAGGTATCGATGCGATCTTGAAGCACCCCATTCTCTTTCTCAAGGTACTTGACTCTGTAATCCATGGTGTTCACATTACGATACTGGTCCCTCACAGCTTCCTCTGTGTCTGAATGCCTAGAAGATAAAAGAATAACACTCCTGGCACAACAAGGTTCGAATCCCACCTCAGACCAGAGCCTTGCATATGGATTGTGTTTTCAGTCCCAACCTAATTGAGTGGGTTTTCCTTATTTGGGGTTTTCCTCCCACATCTAAACCTGACATTTCTTCATCATCTTCTCTACAGAGGTAACTTCAGAGTTACGGATCACAGCTCTAGTCGCTTTTTAGAATCCCTTGCTTTAATTACAATAAAGATTTTAAATGAAATGAAATAAAACACGCAAAAAAACAAACTGTAGTTTTCCTTTTTCTCCATTAAAAAAAAAAATCCAAAAGAACAAAAACAGGAACTGTGAAAATGTTTACAACAAAATATATTTTTGTTTCTATTCCTAGTGCTGAAAACCTCAGGGAGGGTAAGATTGGGGGGGGGGGGGGGGGGGGGGGAAAGAGAAAGCCACTTACACAGCGAGCAGCTCGCGGTGTTTATCCAGCAGGTTGTCATGTTTCTTCTGTAAGTTCTCTCTGTTATTCTGCTCTTTCTGCAGCTCAGCGTTGGTCGTGTTTAGATCCTGCTGTAATTTCATTAGACTGTCGGCCAGTACAGACTTATGTCTAGTGAAGATATCTCTGCAATAGATACAAGAATGAAAAACGTTTATAGAAAGAACTTTTACATGATGATGATCCAATCTACACTTTACCCATAGAATAGTGAACCGATAACCAGGTTGTCTAAAAAAACTTGGGAAAGTACAGAGTATACAGTGTTTAATACACATCGGTGTAAGGGTTCAAACAAGGCATATTCTTTATCCTTGATGCAAAATAAACATCTATTAAAGGTTTTGTCTCATTCATGTAATTGACTGATTTCAGTAACTCGTTATAACAACTCAGCAATCAAACAGGTTGAGACAAAGCAACCTTCTGTACCTGGCTTGCTGTAGCTTGTTTTGTCTCATTCATGTAATTGACTGATTTCAGTAACTCGTTATAACAACTCAGCAATCAAACAGGTTGAGACAAAGCAACCTTCTGTACCTGGCTTGCTGTAGCTTGTTTTGTCTCATTCATGTAATTGACTGATTTCAGTAACTCGTTATAACAACTCAGCAATCAAACAGGTTGAGACAAAGCAACCTTCTGTACCTGGCTTGCTGTAGCTTGTTTTGTCTCATTCATGTAATTGACTGATTTCAGTAACTCGTTATAACAACTCAGCAATCAAACAGGTTGAGACAAAGCAACCTTCTGTACCTGGCTTGCTGTAGCTTGTTTTGTCTCATTCATGTAATTGACTGATTTCAGTAACTCGTTATAACAACTCAGCAATCAAACAGGTTGAGACAAAGCAACCTTCTGTACCTGGCTTGCTGTAGCTTGTTTTGTCTCATTCATGTAATTGACTGATTTCAGTAACTCGTTATAACAACTCAGCAATCAAACAGGTTGAGACAAAGCAACCTTCTGTACCTGGCTTGCTGTAGCTTGTTTTGTCTCATTCATGTAATTGACTGATTTCAGTAACTCGTTATAACAACTCAGCAATCAAACAGGTTGAGACAAAGCAACCTTCTGTACCTGGCTTGCTGTAGCTTGTTTTGTCTCATTCATGTAATTGACTGATTTCAGTAACTCGTTATAACAACTCAGCAATCAAACAGGTTGAGACAAAGCAACCTTCTGTACCTGGCTTGCTGTAGCTTGTTTTGTCTCATTCATGTAATTGACTGATTTCAGTAACTCGTTATAACAACTCAGCAATCAAACAGGTTGAGACAAAGCAACCTTCTGTACCTGGCTTGCTGTAGCTTGTTTTTATGATGCGTTTTGTGCTGCTCATATTGACTGATCTGTGCATCCAGCCGTTGTGTTGTCTGCATCAGCTCAGTCTGTAGACGTTGAACTTCAAGCTGCAAGGATGTAACTTGGTCCAGTAGAGATTTCTTACCAACCTCTGCTAAGGAATGCTGTCAATCAAGGAAGTCATAAAAACAATTAAATAATAGTGAAAATAGTTGCTTCTTATATACGCTCATATCCGTCACTCTTATGGCTCTTCAACATTCAGTATTTTCCTGCAAGGATGTGGAGCTACGTTTTTGAAATATGAGACCTATTCCTTAACAAAGCACCATGTAATGGTTTACACTACTGTTGAAGATGGTCCAATTTTATTTTAAACCTTGTCACAGAAAATGTTATGATTTTTTCGTTCACCTGAATGTCTGATAGATTTCTTAATCATTTCTTATCTTCAGTAGCCATTTTAGATTTGTGTTTACTGAAGGGAAACAAGAAGCCAACATGGACCCATTTTTCTCTTACCATGTCCTCCACTGACTTAGATTTATCTTCAGTTGCATAAAGTCTGTTTTGAATTTCCAGCAATCTATGTTTAGTGTCGGTGTTCTCATGACGGACTTTCTCTTCTCGCTCCAGCGATGACGTCAATTGTTGCTTCAAATCCTCCAGCTGCTGGTTCAGCAAAGACCTGAAGATACCAGTGAGGATGGAAACATCAGATATTAGTTATGAGATATTCTTTTTAATAAATGTTTTTTAAAAGTTTTTTTAAAAGATTTTTTATTTAATTGTTTTGCTTAATATTCTTTATGAAGGACACCCAATAGTAAAGAGGAAACGAAGAAATATTAAGTTTTAGATGTGGGAGGAAGACCCCAAACGGGAAAACCCACGCAATCAGGTAGGGACTTAAAACCCAATCCACATGCAAGGCTCCGGTCTGGTGTGGGATTCGAACCAGGGACCAATGAGGTGAGGAAGGAAAGAAACCACTGATCCAACCTGATTCCCATGGTGTGATTGTAACACTTGACTATAAACCAAGAACTCTGATTGAACTGTAAGAAGATGGAGATTTGGACATACTTTTCTATCCTCTCTTCATGTAGTTGTGCCTTCAGTCTGTTGATATCATCTTTACTGCTACGGAGGTCTAGCTTAGTCGCAGTAAGATCTCGTAGTTGGGCCTCGGCAGCCTGGAGACGTAGTGACTTCTCATCAAGTTGCTGCTGCAGCTCAGGAATCTAGATTGAAAGACAAACAATGACGATGTCGATTATTACAAAACAATGTCATTGCTACGTCCTCGAGTCAAGGAGACTATGATCACAGTGAAGTAATCAGACATTTTCATTGGGGGGGGGGGGGAGACATAATTTAGGAAGGGGGGGATATTTAATGTATCAAACAATTCATTAAACAGAGGAGTGTCTCTTGGATAACTTGTTTTTTTTGTCTTTAATGTCCAGGTATAAGAAATAAATAATTTGAAACGCTGATTTTTTTATTTTGATCAAGTTTCAATACACTGGACTCGATTTTACAAGACAGTAAGATTCATCTTAAGATGAGTTGTTGGTATCACCACAGTGATTTGTATTGTGTCATAACACTTTGCTTAGCAATTAAGATTGGTATATGTCTTAGGATCAATCTTAACTCTCAAGGACTTCAGACCTATCAGTCCTAGGCTTAATGGGCCAAAACTGAGACTTGCTGATATTTCAGTAAATGTTGTTAACTTCAGATATTTTGGAAATGAATATAAAACCAGTGTTGAAATCTACTAGGTCTTTAATCTGGTGAAACCCACACAATCAGCTACTTCGCAAAAATAAATTGTCATTGGCAAAAGGTGGCTCACAAGTAAACACTGTGCTACACACAGCAAATACACATTACAAATGGAAAAGAAATCATTTAAGAAACTGTTGAAGAAAAAACAACAAATATATTTTCAAAGACCGAGGACTGTCAGGGTAAAATAGATGGTTTAAGTAACCGCACTGCATCAATCTGTGTAACCTCATGTGACAACTAGAGAGATTTTCAACTCAAATTCCAACTTCTTTTCTAAAGCAGTGTGTAACATTAGTTGAGAAACAAATTAAAGTAAAACAAAAGTTTTTAAATTTGAATGAGAGTTAGATTTGAGTAGTTATGGAGGAAAAAGTATTAGATGTATTAGGGGAAGTGATTTGGTAAAGTTTTGGGTAAAAACAAGTCAGTAATTTACACAGAGAAAATTTGTGCAATGGGAACAAAACAGTAGAGAATTCACACAGAGTTTATCTGTTCAATGTTAACAAACAAGTCAGTAATTTAACAGATGTTAAATTTGCATTGGGGATAAACAAATTTTTTTAGTTTTACCCAACGCCGAGGTGTGTAAAGCTCTGTATACTCAGTACTTTCCCCCTAGTCCTGTGAACAAATCCACAGGCATATTACCCGGGTGGGACTCGAACCCACCACCCATGGCAAAAGTCATGGGTTCGAATCTGTCCTGAGTAATATGCCTATGTATTTTTTCAAAGGACACAAGAAAGTACAGGGTATACAGTGCTTTACACAAGTCAGTAATTTACACCAGCAATATTTGTGCAATGTGAGCAAATCAGTCAGTAGTTCACACAGTGGTGTATCTGTGCAATGCTTAACAAACTACAACCATGTTAATAGACCTGCACCTTGCGTTCAGCGGCCTGGGCACGCTGTTGAACCAGACTCAGGGTCGATGTAGTAGCGTTGGTCTCTGCCTGCACCTGCTCAATCTCAGTGTATCGTTGTCGCATCTCATTAGTTTGCTAAAAGGTCAAGGGTCACAGGTTAATGGGTTAAAGGATTTATGTTGTTATGAAGGTTGTCAAAAGAATGATCAATAAGCTGCATGATTGAAGCAGTTTGCGGAGAAGCAGTGGGTTAGGAATCAAAGGCAAAGAGTAAAGGAAATCATAAGATCTTTGTTTGGTGTCCTGTATACAGTCACAATGTATTAGTCTATATTCTTATTTCATGTTATGGGACCTGACTAATCTTTCCTTCCAGCCTCCTTTTGGTTACATTGGTTTGTATGAGAGATAAGCAACATGGCCACATCATGATAGTGTGTCACACAGATCAAAATGTCAGCATTTTGGCACATTAGGTTTTATAACAGCTCTATCAACAACACCTTTAGTTATTCTACTACCATCTTTGACTAGATGACTTTTTGACAAATTGAACCTTGACAAAAATAGGAACATGTTATTGAGGGTTGCTGTTAAGGGCTTTTGTAGACATTTTCAGGAGTATTTAATAATAATCTTAATGAGTGCAAAAAAAAAAAAAAAAAAAAAAAATTGAAATCCAACAAAAATAGAAAGAAAATGTGCCTGTTTTTACCAAAACTAGACAAGGCTATTCCAGACCATTGAGCCTCAATCTGGTTACATGGGCCTTTTTGAAATCTCAGCTTTAGCTTTGGCTTAGCCTCCGTCTGTGATTTTGTAAATGTGTGCTTCAGCATGGGGCTTCAAACAGACAGACAGAGCTTTATATAAAGGGCCATAAAGATTTTAGTGGACAAAAAATTCAAGATGATTGCCAGGAGATAAGAGTGTTTAACAAAAAACTTATCGAGACACCAAGAAGAGCAAGAAAAGAAAGATGTCAAGAAATGACAGGGACAAATTGCATAGCTCTGCTTACCACAGAATTCTACGCTTACAAATCCCTGTAAAGCAGATGATTCTATGGGCTGTAAGCACAGATGATTCTATGGGCTGTAAGCACAGATGATTCTATGGGCTGTAAGCACAGATGATTCTATGGGCTGTAAGCACAGATGATTCTATGGGCTGTAAGCACAGATGATTCTATGGGCTGTAAGCACAGATGATTCTATGGGCTGTAAGCACAGATGATTCTATGGGCTGTAAGCACAGATGATTCTATGGGCTGTAAGCACAGATGATTCTATGGGCTGTAAGCACAGATGATTCTATGGGCTGTAAGCACAGATGATTCTATGGGCTGTAAGCACAGATGATTCTATGGGCTGTAAGCACAGATGATTCTATGGGCTGTAAGCACAGATGATTCTATGGGCTGTAAGCACAGATGATTCTATGGGCTGTAAGCACAGATGATTCTATGGGCTGTAAGCACAGATGATTCTATGGGCTGTAAGCACAGATGATTCTATGGGCTGTAAGCACAGATGATTCTATGGGCTGTAAGCACAGATGATTCTATGGGCTGTAAGCACAGATGATTCTATGGGCTGTAAGCACAGATGATTCTATGGGCTGTAAGCACAGATGATTCTATGGGCTGTAAGCACAGATGATTCTATGGGCTGTAAGCACAGATGATTCTATGGGCTGTAAGCACAGATGATTCTATGGGCTGTAAGCACAGATGATTCTATGGGCTGTAAGCACAGATGATTCTATGGGCTGTAAGCACAGATGATTCTATGGGCTGTAAGCACAGATGATTCTATGGGCTGTAAGCACAGATGATTCTATGGGCTGTAAGCACAGATGATTCTATGGGCTGTAAGCACAGATGATTCTATGGGCTGTAAGCACAGATGATTCTATGGGCTGTAAGCACAGATGATTCTATGGGCTGTAAGCACAGATGATTCTATGGGCTGTAAGCACAGATGATTCTATGGGCTGTAAGCACAGATGATTCTATGGGCTGTAAGCACAGATGATTCTATGGGCTGTAAGCACAGAATTCTGCGGTAAGCAGAACCATAACATTGGGCCCAGGTCTTTATTGTACTGTTATTTTAAAACTGTGGTTATGTCAGTAGATTGCATTCAAATAGCACTTCATACCTTTTCGAGTTGGACCTCCAATTCCTGTTTAGATGACTCTGTGGCACTTAGTCTGGTCATCAGGTCCTTTAACTGGGTCCATTGCTAGACCATACAAAAACACACATTATTTATATGGTTTTCTCCCACATCTGAAACTGAACATTTCTTTATCATCATCCTATTTGCACAGCTGCCAACATTTGCATCTTGCAATCAGGGAGATTTTGTAAAACAATCAGGGAGATATTTAGAATTACATTCAACATTCAACACCATAGGAAAAAGTTTCTAAAATCTGGGAGATTTTCAAATTTGTTCATCAGAACAAGGAAAGATTGGTTTATTTACAGTGAACTTTCTGCAGAATCAGGGAGAGTTGACAGCTCTGTATTTGTACACCACAAAAAGCTATAACTTAATAAAGTACAACCGCATTAAGTTGTTTTTTTCTCACCTTTGTCATTTCTTCTTCTAGTACTTTATTTCTATGTTCAATATCAACTCGTAGCCTTGCCTCATCCAGCACTCTCTCCTCAGCTCTGGTGTGACCCACAGATAACCTTCCAGTTTCCTTCTTCAACTGAGCCAACTCCTTCATTTCAAAAGTACAACAAAACATTCTTAGAATTACTTCCCACCTTCCAGTTAAATATTTATGTGGGGGGGGGGGGCAGTTCCAGTTGCAGCTCCACATCTCTAGAATCAAGAACCTCCCCAGATCAAATCATGTTAATCAGAAATACAATTCAAAAATGCTCTTAACACTCAATACATTTCACAAAGTATTCTTCTAATAATTGTTGTAAACCATTAGTTATTTATTTAGTTTGTAAATATCAGTTGTCTTGTCGTCTTAAGTTTATTGTATTGCACCTTGAGCCCCTGTTGGTCCCGCTGTGAATATAATTAACCCACATTATTAATTTATTATTTCACGCTCAGCACGCTGACAGATGATGAATTCTTACCTCTTTCTTCTCTGCTAACAATCCTTCCAATTCCTTCACCCTCTTCTCTTCCCTTGATAGTCGCCAAGAAACCTCCGTCTTCTCTCCATGAGAATCCATCTTGGAATCCTCAAGTTCTTTTTCAAGCGTTCGGACCTTGTTCTCAAGTTTCAACTAAAACAAAAGTGAAAAACATTTTCGTTTCAAATATTGCATCTTCAAAACAAAATTGTGTTCAAAATGATGAAAGCAACTCATTTGACCAATTAAACTGCTTGATTGACTCACCTGACCCTCTTTGGACCAATCGTAATGCCTGACAAGCTCAGCTGACTTACGACCGATGCTCTCCTTGAGGTGATCAGTGGATTCCTCAGCCTGCTTAACCAACTCTTGACTCTGGTCCAGCTTGTCTTGCAACTCTGCAAAAAATGTAACAAGAAGATTTGATTTTCATGAAAATAGAAACAGTTGGCAACGTCTTCACAACTTGTACTCAAAACAGTCTTGAAAAACAATTGTTTCACAACAATGTCAAGACCTTTAGCTGTCTAGTTTATGTAAATAGTGTTTAAATTTATACGTGTTATACTTACTCATGCTGTGAATTGTCCACAATCTTTTGATCTGGATTTCAATGCCAGTGTTTATTTCTATACATTATTAGTGAAAACAAACCCCCCAAAACAGTAAAGTCTGCCCCGAGCCATTATGGCTGGTGTTTATCTCCGGTTTCATTGCCATTAAAAAACTGAGAATATTTCTGTTCCCCCCTGAACAGGACGCCAGTCCATATCACAGGTTATTCCCCACTCCCCAGCTCTCACCGGTACCCATTTGTACTCCTTCGTGGAGAGAAGCAATTATGATAAAGTGCCTTGCTCAAGGACACAAAAGTCTAACTGACTAGGCCAAGATTCCAACCAACATCCAGAACTTTCAAAACTTGAGTCCACCGCCCTAAACCGCTTGGCCACGACACCCTGTTGTTACAACATGTAACACGTAGGAATAAAGATTTCATTTATTTCAACTGAGTTCCATCGAGTCAAAAAGGCAAACAAAATGTGATCAACTTACTCTGATTTCTTCTCTTTTCTTCACTGAGTTCTTCCACCAGGTTACTCTGCTTCAACACACTGCTCTCCAGCTAAAATAAACCACAAACAAAAATATACATGAGTTACTAAAAAATACGGAACAGAAGTTATTCAAGCAAAGTTCAAATCAGAAAACTGCTCCAACTAGCACAACTCTGGTGAGGAAAAATACTGGATGCTGAAAAAGGGTTTGACTAACACAAGAAAAGGTTCAGAAGTTAGTATATAAGCGGAAAAAAAGGAAATAAACCACTCAAATTATCTCAAATATTAAAAGAAGTGATGTTTTTGTCTTTGCTCACTCTGTGTAAATGTTCTGCATTGTCAACTCTTGTATATATATTTTGTCTGTAATAATGTTTTGTTGTTTTCCCTGTAAGTGCATTGAGCACTTTTAGGATGGGTATGTGCACATTATAAGTTTTTGTTATTTTTTTTATTATTAATGTCTTTTAAAACCAATTGTTTTCTGAGCAAAGTCTGTCTAATATTTTTGAATTTATCACCTGCCAAAATAAAACAAAACTTCTACAAGCTGTGTCCAAATTGGATCCTGCAAACCTGTGATTCCAATGTAACGATTTTCTCAAGAAGCGTCTTCTCTGCAGATGCAATCTTTGCCTCCAAAGCAACCTGCAAGTCAGCAAGACTTCTTTCCTCAGAGCGGATCCTTTCTTCTAGAAGAGTATATCCTTCCCTTGGACTATTCCCACTAGAGTCAGACTTACTATACAGCTCAGTCTGAAATCTGGATTTAGTTTCTGCCTTCACAAATTGGCGTTCCTTCGAAGAAGTTTTCTCTGCAATTAATATTTTCTCTGTCAAGTCTGTCACTTCTTTTGAAACAGGGTTATCCTCTAAATGCTTAATATCGTCCTTCAACAATTCTTCGGAATTCAGGTTTTCTGCAAGATCTAAGGTCTTCCCCAATGGTTTTTCTTCTGTTTCACAATCCACTCTTGAGTCTTTGAGAAAATGTTTTTGGTTGGAGTCAGATGAAATTTCAGTCAATTGGAGGTTTTCTTTAAGATTGACCTGATCTTTCAATAGAGTGTCACTCACAACATTCAATTCTTCCTTCAGAACAGCCTTTTCCCCAAAACTAAAATTATTATTAGATGCATGAGTTTCTTCAAGAACAAAATGATCTTCTCCAAAAGTCTTTTCCTCTGTAAAACCTGTTTCTTCGCAATAACTTTTTCCCTCAAGACTGGAATTTCCTCCGACAATGGGATCTTTAGTGGCGACCTCTTCTTCCGAATCAGGATTTATGTCCACACTCTGCTCTTCTCCAGGAACAAGTCCTTCCTCTAAAGAAGGTCTTTCTTCCTTAGAATTCTTGTCTTCTGAAACACCATCTGCCTCCAAATTACAAGCTTCTCCCGGCACTAACTTTTCCTCTGAATCAACCTCCTCATCCAAACTGAACTCCTCCTTCTCAAGTTCTTCTTCAATGCCAGCTTGTTCTTCTGAGGCAGATTTCTCCATTAAATCTGTCTCGTCTCCTGATAAAGAATTTTCTTCCTCTACGAAGAAACTTTTCTCAGATTGATGATCTTCTTCTATTGATGATTTTCCTTCTGACAGAGAACCTTCTTTTGCATCAAGTTCTTCATCCAATGTACTTTTATCAGATATAGATTTATCTTTGACAACAACTTGCTCTCCTACTGCAAGATTTTCATCCACATCAATATTTTCTTCCGAGTCAGACTTTTCACTCAGACTATGCCTCTTCCCTGAGCCAATCTCTTCCCCAGAAATGCTTTTTTCCTCTAATTGGGAATCTTTTCCAGAAAGTGAATTTTCTCCCCCTGGTGCTGCTTTTTCTTCTGCTGAATCTCCTTCTGCTGTTGCAGCTTTTTCTTCTAAGTCAGCTTTGTCCTTCCCGAGTGACTTTTCCTCACTCTCTGTATTTTCTCCCAACTTGACCTTTTCCTTTAATTGGGAATCTCCGCCCAACACAAGATGTTCTTTGGTATCAGACTGGTCCTTCAAAATGGAATCTAAGTCACTTCCTGGTTTTTCTCCTGGTGAAGAGATCTCTTCTTGTTGAGACTGTCCTCCTGAGCCACCCTCATCTACAGCATCCGCCTTTTCCTTCAAACCAGCCTCCTCTCCTGAGACACCCTCTAGATCCAAATCACTCTGATCTTCTGAGACAGACTCTCCCTCCAAACCTGCTTCCACTGCCTCTTCTTCCAAGACGTTTTTTTCCTCACAAGGTGATTCTTTCTCTTCACCAAGTTCTTCTTCCTCAGAGGCTGCTTTTATTCCCTCTGGTCCAGGCGTATTGTGTTCCTCCTGACTAGAACCTTTCTCTGTGATTGTCTGATGGTCGTTTGTAGTCGTCTCTCCTCCTGTAATTGTCTGCTCATCATCAGCAACATCCACAGCCTCATCTCCCATGGATGACTCAGCCATACTACATCACAAGGAACACCGCCAAACAGCAGTAATTGACTCCAAACAACAACAAAATCAATTAAATTATCCCAAAGTAGAATGCTAACCACAGAGGGTGTGAAGATGTGAAAGCCAGCCTGCTTTGCCGAAATGTTTCAAAATGTGCACCCTCAGGACTTCTCAAACGCTTTTTATAGGCACTTGTGGGCAGTGGATTAAAAATGTATGAGGCAAGGTTTGTCCATTCACAGCTGTCAGCTTTCAATGCATGAAGAAGAAAAAACACAGGAAATAACAACAAGTTGCTAAGGAAATTGAACCTTTGATAAACCACCTGCTGATCCTTCAATATTTAGTGTGACGCTAAAACAAATTAATATTTAAATATTATAAATGATAACTGCTCTTCGGTAACCTTGGCTGGACAGTGAAATCAAACAGTATGCTGTAAACACTGTGCAATTTTTTGGAATATTTAGGGGTTCTCAAATTGTTTCTGGTCTTGTTTGAGAAAAAAAACCTTAAAAAACAACAAAAAACTAACCTCTGTGTGCTTGTGGTACCTTTAAGTGAGCTCCACTAATTTATATTCTACAGAACTGATAAACAACTACATGCACTATGTATTTTTTGATGAAGTTAATGTTGTGTACTTTAAGTGCAGTGTTCTCTCCAGTAGCTAATACCAAGGGGCACTTATAATCATGACAAAAGCTAGAGTTATTTCTTAATGACACATCAGGAAATAGCCTCAGAATCAAAACACCTGCTGATTACTGTAACCACAGTGACACTTAAATACTTCTAACAAAAATCACCTGTTTGCTTTTGGGCTATTCCATTTCATCACATAAATGGAACAGCCCAAAACATAATCTGAAGGGGGCGATAGAAACTGCATTAATAAAAATTGAAACAATTGAAACAAGAGCTACCACGACATCTCTCCCAGACTGCACAAAAGAACACGATGATGGTAAGGAATTTTGTTTTACAAATGTCTGGATAAATTACAGGGTTTAAAGATTTCATCGTCGTTTTTATCTTAATAAGTAATTCTAACAAATGGAACTTTTACATGTGAGTTTGTTATCAATGTTGTTGTTTGTCCACATGAATGTGTCATGAACACATTCCCAATACTGGTCTCTGCTTAACCATGATCAACTTCACAAAGCTCTAAGATTCATCTTAAAGTGAGTTGTTAGTAATTATCATGTGATTTGTATTGTGACATCACACTTTGCTAATAGAAATTAAGATTGAATGCAAAAAGTAGTTAGTGGCCTGATGTTTTGACCCTGGCAGAGTCTTTCTTTGAAGGCTGTTAAGATCAATCTTAGCTCTTTGTGACAATTGAGACTCTACTAGGGTCGAAATGTCAGGCCACTAACTTATTTTGTGCAAGATTTTTTTAAAACACACTTTTAGTAACACCTTTTGTTCTACCCTGTTATAAAAAGGACTTTATTTGATTAAGTTAGTGGTAAATATAAATGTTATCATTCAATTTGTAAGACTGTGTTAGACCATTTAGACACAAAGTAATTACTCCATTCAACTAAACGAATTCCCAGAGTCGTTGACTAAAGTTAAGGTAACACATGTTCTGTTAGGCAATTAGTACGATTGTATTAAGCACATTCAATTGAACCAACTTCCAGAGTCCTGGACTAAAAGTTAAGGCCCTTACATTACATTAGTCAATTAGTAAGATTTACTAATGTGGAAATAAATGTTCATTTTTTTTTTATTTTTTTTTTTAACCAGTTCCCAGCATCGTGAATTAATAAGTTAGGGTCGCCAATTAGTAAGATGATATACCTCAGCTCCATTCAATTGAACCAATTTCCACAGTCCTGGACTAGGGTTAAAGTCGCACAAGACGCATTAGTCAATTTAAGATTGTATTGAGCACACTATAGTTCCATTCAATTGAACCAACTTTCAGAACCGTGGACTGAAGTCAAGGTTGTACACAGCACATTAGTCAATTAGTAAGATTGTATTAATCACACCATGTAGCTCCATTCAATCTAACTACATCCAAGAGCTATGGGTCCAAGTTAGTGCCACACGTGTTGTTAACTTCACTCCATTCAAAGCATCATCACATCAAGACAAGTCCAAGAGAACATCAAGCTCAAGATTTCATCCTAACCTGGGATTGCATCTTGGCAACCTCTTCAGCCCATTGCTCTGCTGTTCTCATCCACTCCTTATGTTTCTGTTCCTTGGTGATCATAACTTGTAGCTCTCTAGCCAGGACATCTCGGTCCTTCTTGAGTTCATCAACGATACCTTCAAGCTCCTTGATGGTGAGCCGATGGCGGTCAGCCTGCTCTAAGAGACCCTTCTCTTGTTGTAGTTCATCCTTCAGGTATTGTGCTTCTAACTTAGTGTCTTCAAGATGCTGTTTGTATGTTGTTTATAATTGTGTTGTTTCATCAATGATTGCAATTTGGGTGTTGACATTAAATACAGAGTTATTTTCAAAGTCACTGACTTGACTTTAAAGACTATTTTAATCAATTATAGTACAGTCTTTTTCATTTGTGAATAAGCAACAAAAACAGCTAAGCATGGAAAAGTCCACCCAAAAGGAATTGAATTTTGGGGTGAACAAAGAAAAAAAATGACTAGAACAGGATTTGAACTTGAGACCTCCAGATTAACATGCCAGCACTCTACCAACTATGTAAATGTAACCCTATGATGGCAGTCTCCCTATTTTGTCAATATCTTTGTTTAATTTCGGGCTGGGGGTGCCAATAGGCTCAACAGGGAACAGATGAGGAAATACAGCTCCCTAGAACATGTGGAATGCCACCGAGTATACAAGGGCAGATTCATACATTCGTTGGATGCTTGTGGAGAGGAAAATTTAAGAACTTAAGAAAACCATTTTGAAAACTAAAACAAAAGTCCTACCTTGTCATGCTCTTGGTGGATTCTGCTGATTCGTTGATGATTCGCTTCAAGTTCTGATTTGGAAAACTCCAGATCCCTCGTTAGCTTGTCCAACTGGTGAGGAAACATGTCGATAAAATGATTCAAGTCAAGGATGAGATTTGCCAAATGTGAAAATTCCTGAAAAATGGCTTGCTGGTCTGGGTTCCCCCTTATTCTAGACCCTGAACCTCCCAGATGTTACAATTCAGGAGGTTTACAGACTCTGTGCATCACTAGAAATACAAAACTACTGGTTTGGACGAAATGTGGACAATTTCTTTCTCCCTTTGGGGATTGCTTTACTTCTCTGAAGAACATTTAAAGCCTCACAAGGAGGTTTTGAAAAGATCCTGAAATCAGTAAAAATCCTGAGAAATCAAAGTCCGTCTAGTTTACAAAAATGAAAGCTCGGTAATTTAAAAAAAAAAATCACAAGTTAAGTATTCATGTTTTTATTATTTTGTTTCTGGTAATAAAACCATCAAAAGTGACTAACACTGCGACCTGTAGGGCTGAAGATACCCGTTTCCTGTGAAGAGAAGGCGCTGATTACCGTGACCATTCAGGTCCATTATTTGCAGAATTAAACATACTTCAATGTAATGACTTATACCACCTTAATTTGGGTAAATTCATGTATAAATGTATGCATAACCTACTTCCTCCCTGTTTTAATTCTTGTTTTACTTTAACGTCAAATATTCATGCATATAATACTCGAAGTAGCGCTAAGGGTAATTTGTTCGTTCAATTTAATAGAACTTCAATGTCTAAAAACAGTGTTGTCCATCGAGGCATCTCATACTGGAATAGTTTAGATGACTCTCTTAAATCTTCAACCTCCCTATCTGTGTTTGTTAATAACCTAAGAGCTCAGTTCCTTGACTCTTATTCATAAACTAATAAGGTGTAACTTGTAAGTTGTGTTGGCCTTGTCTCACACTGTCTTGTCTGTTTCATTTGTCCATTGTCCTGGTACGGTTCCTTGGTTGTATGTTTGTCTGTCCATAGGTTAGGGCACAAAAGCATTTTGCTTAACCTTACACCTAAATGTTGTCATTAATTTGCTGATTATTATTGAATCATTGTGTACTAAATATAAATCATATCTCATGCTAATGTATTACTTGTGTAATTTCAACATAAATGTGCATTATTGTAATCAATGACAGCATTGAAATAAATGTTACTGAATTGAATTGAAGAAATATCAGTTTTAGATGCGAGAGGAAAACCCTAAATAGGAAAAACCAACGCCAACACGTAGGGACTGAAAACCAACGCCAACACGTAGGGACTGAAAACCAACGCCAACACGTAGGGACTGAAAACCAACGCCAACACGTAGGGACTGAAAACCAACGCCAACACGTAGGGACTGAAAACCAACGCCAACACGTAGGGACTGAAAACCAACGCCAACACGTAGGGACTGAAAACCAACGCCAACACGTAGGGACTGAAAACCAACGCCAACACGTAGGGACTGAAAACCAACGCCAACACGTAGGGACTGAAAACCAACGCCAACACGTAGGGACTGAAAACCAACGCCAACACGTAGGGACTGAAAACCAACGCCAACACGTAGGGACTGAAAACCAACGCCAACACGTAGGGACTGAAAACCAACGCCAACACGTAGGGACTGAAAACCAACGCCAACACGTAGGGACTGAAAACCAACGCCAACACGTAGGGACTGAAAACCAACGCCAACACGTAGGGACTGAAAACCAACGCCAACACGTAGGGACTGAAAACCAACGCCAACACGTAGGGACTGAAAACCAACGCCAACACGTAGGGACTGAAAACCAACGCCAACACGTAGGGACTGAAAACCAACGCCAACACGTAGGGACTGAAAACCAACGCCAACACGTAGGGACTGAAAACCAACGCCAACACGTAGGGACTGAAAACCAACGCCAACACGTAGGGACTGAAAACCAACGCCAACACGTAGGGACTGAAAACCAACGCCAACACGTAGGGACTGAAAACCAACGCCAACACGTAGGGACTGAAAACCAACGCCAACACGTAGGGACTGAAAACCAACGCCAACACGTAGGGACTGAAAACCAACGCCAACACGTAGGGACTGAAAACCAACGCCAACACGTAGGGACTGAAAACCAACGCCAACACGTAGGGACTGAAAACCAACGCCAACACGTAGGGACTGAAAACCAACGCCAACACGTAGGGACTGAAAACCAACGCCAACACGTAGGGACTGAAAACCAACGCCAACACGTAGGGACTGAAAACCAACGCCAACACGTAGGGACTGAAAACCAACGCCAACACGTAGGGACTGAAAACCAACGCCAACACGTAGGGACTGAAAACCAACGCCAACACGTAGGGACTGAAAACCAACGCCAACACGTAGGGACTGAAAACCAACGCCAACACGTAGGGACTGAAAACCAACGCCAACACGTAGGGACTGAAAACCAACGCCAACACGTAGGGACTGAAAACCAACGCCAACACGTAGGGACTGAAAACCAACGCCAACACGTAGGGACTGAAAACCAACGCCAACACGTAGGGACTGAAAACCAACGCCAACACGTAGGGACTGAAAACCAACGCCAACACGTAGGGACTGAAAACCAACGCCAACACGTAGGGACTGAAAACCAACGCCAACACGTAGGGACTGAAAACCAACGCCAACACGTAGGGACTGAAAACCAACGCCAACACGTAGGGACTGAAAACCAACGCCAACACGTAGCGACTGAAAACCAACGCCAACACGTAGGGACTGAAAACCAACGCCAACACGTAGCGACTGAAAACCAACGCCAACACGTAGGGACTGAAAACCAACGCCAACACGTAGGGACTGAAAACCAACGCCAACACGTAGGGACTGAAAACCAACACCAACACGTAGGGACTGAAAACCAACGCCAACACGTAGGGACTGAAAACCAACGCCAACACGTAGGGACTGAAAACCAACGCCAACACGTAGGGACTGAAAACCAACGCCAACACGTAGGGACTGAAAACCAACGCCAACACGTAGGGACTGAAAACCAACGCCAACACGTAGGGACTGAAAACCAACGCCAACACGTAGGGACTGAAAACCAACGCCAACACGTAGGGACTGAAAACCAACGCCAACACGTAGGGACTGAAAACCAACGCCAACACGTAGGGACTGAAAACCAACGCCAACACGTAGGGACTGAAAACCAACGCCAACACGTAGGGACTGAAAACCAACGCCAACACGTAGGGACTGAAAACCAACGCCAACACGTAGGGACTGAAAACCAACGCCAACACGTAGGGACTGAAAACCAACGCCAACACGTAGGGACTGAAAACCAACGCCAACACGTAGGGACTGAAAACCAACGCCAACATATGGGCTCTGATCTGGGATTTGAACCTGGGTCAGAAAGGGGTAAGGCAGGGAAGACATCACTAAAATAAGGCAACCAGTCATAATCATGTACCTTATTAGTCAGATCTTTCTTGTTGTGTCTGTACCATTGCACCACGTACCTTATTGGTCAGATCTTTCTCGTTGTGTTTGTACCGTTGTACAATCTGCTCCCATTTCTCCTCGGTGGAGGTCAGTTTCTGACCTAGCTCCAGGCATTTCTTCTTCTCAGTCTCTAAGGAGACCATTGTCCTCTGCAGCTTGAGGGCTTTGCTCTGATTCTCCTCCCTCAGGATTTTGATCTCGGACTCTTGGCGCTGGATGAGCGTTTGTTCAGACTTTAAGGAAGTCTGAAGAAAAAAATTCAAAAAGATTGAAGGGATGTTTGGAAAAACAATCAACGTTGAATTCTATTAAAGGTGCCATCCTTTTGAATCAATTAAAAAAGCTTTACCTAATCAATAAATTGCATAAAATTATTAACCTTTTAATAACTAATTTGGGGTTCAAACATTAACCCAGTCAGTTTCCATTGTGGTTTATTACTCGACTTTTAACAAATAGTTACAAAAAAAGCTTTGCAAATGGCCACAAATGACCAGTGCTATAAACGTTGTTAGTGTTTACCCTTCTCTCTCTAGTTTTTGCTTGAATGCAGGCCTGATGCTTTGTTTTGGGAAGGGCGAGGGCACCAAGGCGTTTTCTCCTTGGTAAAGGGCACCTCTATAAGGAAATTGTAAATTACTATTGGAACATTTCAAGGGGCACCAAGGCAATGGCCAGGGGCAACAGAGGCATACAGCAAAGTTTCCTAGCAAAAATACCAATCGTTTGAAGTTAAAGATCGTACCGATTGATTAAGGAGTCTCTTCTCTTGTTCTTTTAGCTGTTGTAAATCTTTCTCCAGGAAACCAATTCGCATCTCAAGAGCTGCTTTATTCTCAGACAATGATTGCTTCTCATCCTGAAATAAGAAAAGAAAATTAAAAAAACACAAACATATTTGTTTGCCAAATTGCAAAGTTTGGAAAGATAACCTCAAACATCAATGCACTCACCTCTAAATTACTGATGAGTTTTTTGTTCCTATCCACCACTGCTTTAAGTTTGATGATCGTCCCCTCGTAGGAAGAGCGACGTTTCTTCTCAGTGTCTAGGGACTCTGTAAGTTCCCTCACCTACAAAGAAACACAGTAAAACAAAATAAAATTACTATTGCATTTTCTCAGTGTCTAGGGACCTTTAAAAAAATATATATATATAAATATATATTAATAATTTTACAGTTATTTACCAATATATAAACCTACCTTTAAACTTAAAAAAAACAAACAAAAAAGAAACTTTTTCAAAAGCCAGTTGAACCATCGGAGAAAGAACCACAAGAAAATGACCCATTGAAACTGTTGAGGTGGCTAACTGAACACCACCTGTAGCAGTAACTACATTACATTACAAGCAAGAAACTATTTGACACCCCAGTCATTATTTTTGAGTAACACTATACTTACATATTATGAATTTTCAGCCCAAACAGTTGAGATACCTTAACACAACACATCAAAACATAAAGTGCAATGTTAAAATCTAGAGCAGTCAAACGCCATCTAGCTTTATCGGTATCCAAAACACAAAGTGGTCTGGAGACTAGAGTTACAAGATATACTTAGTTTTAATTCCAACGTTTATACAAGTAATGGTATTAAAGTGTTGGTACACACGCTACCCCCTCAGCACACCTTTACACAAATACAAACAGTAAACACTTCTCCTATTATCCCAATAATGAACACTTGATCCTTGAGCTGCCCTTCAAACTCCCCTTCAAACAATGGAACCACCCAAGCGGCTCAGTGTGTTGCAATCTGCTAATGGTGTGTATTAAAGATAAGTCATATGGGGGTTTACAAAAGAAATTTGCATGAGGGGTTTTATTCAATTTAGACTGGAGGTAACAGCTTGGAACTGTTAATAAGCAGGTACCGCTGGTCCCCGATTGTAGCCTTAAAAAGTCCGAAGTTTTCAATCTACCGAGCTCTGACAATCCTTCCTTTCAGTAACAACTCTTTGATGGAAACGCGGAAACCTTTTGATTGAGGGGGTAAATTAGAAGAGGGACTGAGAACTCGTTCCTATTGTTCAGGTCAGACAATCGAACAATCAATGGAGTGAAACATCAGTTGAGATAAAAATGGTAACACGTCATGTTTAATTATAAGGTTGGATAGTTCCACTATACTGGTTTGATTCTTGTATTGACGAGCCTTCAATTCAAGTTTTCAAAATAATAAGAGCTTAGGATTTTTTGCGGTGACAAAGGAATAGTACCATAGCTGACAAAAATCACAGACTTTCAATCACCATAGCCTGTGGGTCAGTTTTAATTGGATGTTTCTTACAGCCAAGTAAACAAATTCACAAGTTGATTGTCCTGGCTTTATCAAAAAGAGGAGAATGAGGGCCTGTTTATTCTTTAATTTTTTTTTTCAAGGAGGAAAGAGCCAGACTTTTGTAGAACTTAGAAGTCTAAAATACAGGTAAATTAAATCAATCGTCAAAAGAATGATGCTAAGATGAGACCAAAATACATGAAAAGTTATTCTTTTTGGGCACCCACCGCCCTTCAAAAAAAGATGCAGGCGAAAATCAACTTGCATATTTTTTTAATTGTTCTCATAGAGAAGGTTTAACCAACAGCCTTCAACAAGTCCGATCTTTACAAAAGTAACTTCCAAAGTATTAAAAACAAATTCATATGAAGTTAACAACAAAGAGTTTAAATAGGATGGTGGGACAACAATTTTAGAACTATAGGTTTGCGATGACACCATGTGATAGAATCTGAGGTGGTTCTGATGAGAACTAGTTGGAGTAACAACTCCATGCTTTGATCAGCAAGCTCCAATCATCTTTAGGAGAAACCATGGATGCTTAATGCTCCATGGTATTTCTTGCTGAAATCTTAGGAAGCCTCAAAAGCAAACTCAGCTACTTAAGGAAACCTGAAGACTTCTCTCCAGAGAGGATTACAAAAAACATTAGCTCTCCTCTAAATTCCTCTAGGATTAAGTCCTTTCTGATCCAACCAGTTGAGGCCACAAGATTCAAATTGATCCTCAATTAACAATAATACATGGGCAAATAAAGTATTATGGGATTAATCTGGGGTTATTTATAGCATTGGCACAGCCTTGCCAGGCACTTTGAGGGGTTGACTTAATCCAGAACTCAAAATTGAGAAAATCAATCAAGAGGGACAACTAACAATGATGCAGCAAATCTTAGACTTAGGTTCAATGAGGTTAGAATTGTCAGAACAGAGTTTGTGAAGATTGTAAGGTTCAAGTAAGTCGTTTTAATATATGAAGGGGCATTGTTACACAAACAGCAATAGTTTGTAGTCAATCCTCTACTTACTAGTAACCATGGCACATTTTAATGAAAACAGTTTTCCCCATGAGTGTTTTTTTCTCTCAGTTAAATATGTCTGGTGAAACAGCTTCGACCCTGTGGCCAGTACACCATGCAAAAAGGAAACAAATATCTGAACTTTATATACTTTGATGGCCAACTTTTACAAAGCAGACCATGAGTTGAAAAAAAAATCAGAGGGGCGTCATGTGTAGGTTCGCAAACATTCCACCATATTTCAATGTACTGTGTTAAAAAATTTGCAAACGCTTTTATTGAATCACTAGCGTGGTTGAAAACAAACTTCGGTTCATACCTTGTCCAAAAACCAACAGTGTCAGGGAACAGTACTGTCTATACAAATACAACCACAATGTAGCCATCTATGTAGCTGGGAATATTGACTCAAGAGAGTGAAAGTCCTTTACAAAATGGTTTGCAAGTCCATGAAGGAAAGAGCTGTAAACTCATTACCATATAACTGGCTCAATCGTCAAGAGGGGGGCTACACAGATGAAGCATTCACCAGGACTATATCCCCTGTACCATTGGCCCCCAGACCACTGGCCTGAATCCAGTAATTTTAGCATTGAGCCAGTAATAACCCCACAACCAACTCAGTGAAAGTAACATATAACCCTAGGTCGGTGTCCTTCAAAAGACATTCCCAAGGAAAGTTACACATGCATGTATTGAAATAAACTTGTTTCAAGCAAATCTTTCCCTCACTGTTGTTGACATATTGGTGAAATACAACAATACAAGGCTGTTTGCCAACATTTAGCACATGCTTGGCTGAGTATATACCAAACAGTCTGTATTAAAACCTACTTTAATATGATGTCATTGAACAATACATGGCTTTATTTTGTTACACTACATGCATGTTCCTGCCTTCAGTTTTTCCTTGAGTCAGTTCAATAGATTTGTACAGGAATCAAACAAACATGCATGACTTCACCTTAGCAAAGTGCTGGTCTTTAACTTTCTTTCCGTTTCTTGTGTCAAACAGTTTGAACAAAAGAAGGATTTCATTATTTCACTTCAACAACAACACAAAATGAGGTCATCAATTATCATTGACTAGAATGAAACCATCTGCTTAATTTTAAAACCACACAAGGGAATTACAACTCTGCCAAAAATCTCTCTTGTAATGTTGAAAGTAAACTGTCACTTGCCAAATTTACATATTATGGCATCATTCCTGGTACTAGTAAGTCACTTGCCAAATTTGCATATTATGGCATCATTCCTGGTACTTTCAAATGATCAATTGATCCTCAGAATAAAGCAACAGTTAGCATTGGATGAGCAGTGAGGTACTTTGGATAGACAACAAGCACCTTTCACAATAGAAGAATTTCCCCGAAAATTTCAGTGAAAATTTGTTTGACTTTTTCACACTTGGCTCCTGGGAAATATTCATTACCTGGGAATTAGTTACCCCTGGCTGGGAGTAGGGTTAAGCCAGATAAACTCAGGTTAGTATTCTGGATATTTATAATTCCCCAGGAAAATTGTATCAAGTGTGAAATTCATATTTGGTGGTGGTGGGGTTAAAGTTCACCAGGACTTTCCTGGGGTTTCATTTCTTGGGAATTGGCTCGGTAGTGTGAAAAGGCTATAGAGAGAATTGGGTTGTAAATTTTGTGTCATACATTAAACTAATGTGTTGGTAGTCTTGGTACAAGACTGTGTTTGTATAGATGCATAATCTATCACAGCATGACACAAGAGGGTGCCAAACCTCTACGTGTGAGTGTGATAACACAGAGATATTGAGATAGCGGTGAGTGAAGCACCCATGTGCAACATGCAGCAAATGGATCATGAATCGAAAACATAAAAACCAAAGATAATATAGTGCCACAAGCACAAGATGGGAACTCGGGCTGACATGTGAAGTAATTGCACCGGGTGCCATTTCTTCTGATGAAACACTAGATCAGTGCACACAATGACTATTGCTATCAATGGTATAATAGAGCTCTAGTTGCCCATCTTGCGCTTTCAGGCATGATTTTTGTCCTTGGAAAAAAGTAGGAAAATCAAGTACAAGGGCTGACCTACATGTACACATGGTGTAGGCTTTAATGGACATTTTAGGCTATTTGATCACAATTGTTCAGATTTTATTAAAAGGCAACAAAATCCGAAATCAGATTAAAGTAGGACGAACCTCATGCCTGCGCTTTGCAGAAAAGTACGATCTCTGATACAAACACCATCTTGAACCAACACCCCTATGTTGGATGAACATGTACAGTATGTAAGTTGTGTGCAACCAAAATGCACAACATTAAAATGTTTGGAGACCCATATGTAAACAGCTCTATGAAAATGTGAGTTCATTTCAGAACTCATGAGAAAAACAAAGACAATTAAACATTGGTGTCTTAACTTGTATTTACCTGCACCCATACCATCATATGCTTTACAAAGTCCTATAATATCTTACCTGTATCTTGTACAAAGACATCTTGCACCTTTTTCAACTCCCACAGTTACAAAGTATCAAAAAAATCCCCTTAATCTAATCCCCTTAATCTAATCCACCAGTAGAAAGTTAAGCCTCTCAGACTCAGACAATATCAAGCCACATTCTAGTTCCACAAAACTCTCTGAAACTCTCTCAAAATTGCCAGCAACAATACCAGTTTGAACACCCACTTTTGAATTCATAGCCCAACATGTACCCAAGCACCACATAAACACCTCACATAAACTGTTAAACCCTCTTTTGTTGTCTGCCACATAACTGTGACTCCTTAGTTATTTTTGTTTTGTTCCGTCCCCAGTCAGAGGCACCTGGGTTTTCTTACCTCAAATGGTGTAATCAATAACAAAAGGCTGTGACCCCAATTGAAGGGGGTATTAGAATACACTTTTTGGTGGGATAAATAGATTTATTGACTGGATGAGTAGCCCCAGACAATGAGGACATTGCTCACAGGTTTTTTAACTTTGGTCTTTTGATGAGTTGCAGTCAGAGAGACTGACTGTGTAGGACCATGGAGGTAGGTAGGACGGCCAGTTTGTGTACCAATCCTCTTGATTGTAGGAATAGCATGAGTAACGAGTGATGAGTCAATAACCTTTTGATTTCAACAAGGTCAAAAAGGCAGGCTGGTCCCATTTCCTACAATTCTGGCCATTATTTCGTTGGGCCCCCACCCCCCACGGTATGCACTCCAGCTGGGGTTAACAACATTGAGCAAGGGAAGGGGGGAGGGTTTGTTTATTGTCACATGGCCCAAGCATTTTGGCCGGGATTGTAGAATCAAATGGTTGATGTATCTAAATGATTTTGCTTGTTTGTCGTAGTGTAAGCCTACTTTTTTGATTTATAAACTCAAAGGTGGTAATGAATAAATTTGTTGACCCTAGCAAAGTCTTTCCAGTTACACATCTTCTGTTACACAAATCTTGTACTTATTGTTGTGTTCCCATTTAGCAAAAATGCACTCCAGAAAATGGGAGAAAATTATGAAGAAAAATAAATAAAATAAATATACAAAAGAGAAAAAAAGTAACATTGTAATACTCACTCTCTGATTGAGTTTGTTCTTATCATCTTCTACAGTCTTGATTCGATACTTCATCGTTGATACTTCCATATCTAACTTCTTCTTAGCTTCTCTCAGCTGAGTTGTCTCAGAGTTTGTCAGATCCTTTGGGCTATCTGAAGAACAACAAGAAAAATACATATTGATAAACATTAAAACTGATAAAAGAACAAGATGATGCATTTTTTCACCTACACCTTGACACCGGTGTAAAGCAATGTATACAAAGTACTTTCAAAGTCTTTTACAAATAAATCCGCAGTCACCCCAGGTAGGATTCGAATCAAAGACCTCCTACATTCTAGTGCAGTGTCTACAACATTTACTCATTGCTAATGTAGCTACATGTAAAAAACCCATACATTTACAAAACGCTTCCAACGTCGGCATAAAAACAATTATCAGAAAAATCAGTGGAACTTGATTTCAAAACTTGCAAAAAGTTTTGCCCAATCACAATCCAAGGAAGAGAAAAACACCATTGATCTTTCAAGTGAAATACCAAATACCTCTCTGGAATTTGCCAGTGATTGGTCGTTGGAGTTGACGTAGCTGGAGCGCCATCTTGGAATGGCCTTTTTGGTCCTCCATTTCAAAGAATATATTTGGTCTCAGGTCTTCTGGATAAAAGCTGGTCCCGTTATGAATCAAACATTTTATTTTGTACTGTGTTTTTCTACCTCACCAGATTGTAAACAATTCTCCTGCACTTGAACAGGTCTGCAATAATCCACTAAACAAATATGGAAGCCAGCAATTTACACAAATGAATGCCATCCTCTGAATCCGGCATTATTTTTGACAAATCAAAGTCCATTTGGTAACCGTGACAACACTCCCAATCACTTAGTTTGAACTTCCCGTCTCTCTAGGTATTTAATGAAAACAATGCCAAATAACCGGGATAGTTTTGTCTCTCTTTGTAGTCTGTTTACTTAGTCTAGTACCTCGGCTTCAGAGTTTATTTATTTTACCTACTGCAGCACCTTGACAAAGAATGACTCTATATTGATTTAGGGTGGTAGATGTACTATCAATCAGATTGACATGTACCATAGTTGAATAAATAGTGAAACATTATCTTTTATTGCTGGATTGTTAGCTTGAGTTTTGACCATTGATCTATGGGATTCAAAAACCACTGAAATTAGACTAAACTTTACTTCTTAGCAATCATAAAAGTGGTAAAAATTTATTGCAAAAATGGCATTTTCATTCATCTCTAACTACCAATCACTTAATGGACTGTAGAAGTAAATGTAAACAAGTAACGATCATAATTTTACAAAAGCATGTAGCTATTATGAGTTTTAAATAGGATCCAATTTTGGTTGCCTAAGTTCAACCTTTTTTCTTTTCCCTGTTCTGTTTTTCGTTATTCTCATGAAATAAATATAAATGTTTATCATAATAGTGGCAAAACTATAAGACTATTTTTCAAATAACTGAAAATAACATTAAACAATTATTGGAAAAAATTACATTTTGGAAACTGAATGCCGGAAAATAAACAAATAACAGCAAACCGAATGAAAAGAAATTCTAAAAGTAAATATTAAATATAACAAACAAACATGAAAACTAACAAATTTTTAGTGATGAAAAATATCATTGTACAAAGCAAATGGCACATTACATTGGGTAAGATGTTCATATATTTTTTTAAATATACACACAGGTTTATATAATTTTTGATAAAAACAAATAACTGAATAATAACACTTATTTTATTTAAGTCATGAGTACTTGTTATTTATAACTTGGTTTAACTGAACCTCATCTCTTTGAAAATAAAACGCTACATCTTTATACTTCATTAATAAAATTCACCTCAATTCTGTCATTCCGTGAAATTATTAGACCATCTAGTTAATATATCAAATAAACCTCATTGGATACAAACCTTTTACTCATTAGCAAATCCACTCCACATTCCCATCACCAAGGTAAACTGACAATCCTCAGCATAAAATATAAATCCATTCATCTAGAATGCCGTCATCCTAATCTAACCCTAATGAATTCTATCAACCTAATTAAAAGAACAATATCCTTCCGTCATAAACAGCATTATGCAAATGAGATGTTGTTATACTGTCCGCAATGCATACATCATCCTATCAACTACCACCACAAAGGTAATAACTGAACATCAAGTACATGTTCCAACCATGGAGGAGGCTCCATGTTCCAACACACTGCATTCTGAAATGACTGTGTACCATGCAGATCACGTCTTAATTATCTTTACTATGCAACAGTTCTTTAATTTATGAACGCAGAATTGACCCACTGAATGGGCTCGCTGATGAACGATGTGCAGTCATGCTGAACAAAAGGCCTTTGTTAAAACCCTGCGCTGGAGTGTATGCAAAAAAATTATAGCTTTATATTTTCAATGACAAAACACTAGATGCATATTTTCATTTAAGTGGTCTCTCACTCAACAATTCCTTTTTGTGTTACCATAAACATTGCTCAACACAAGGCCAGAAGGTCAATCAAGGTGAGGGCTACAAGGAAAATATAGAAACGATAGGAAGAGAGAAGATCTCTGTTCACATTTCTCTCTGCAATAGATTATAAGATGGTGCGAAACAGTAGAATAATAATATTATATCTTGATTCTCAAAATATCAATATCAGTTGTGAAGATGAAAAACAGTGAAGTACCCTCAAGAGCCCAATTTCATAATGCTGCTTAAGCATAAAATTTTGCCAGCACAACAAAACTATGCTTACCAGAGTAAGGTTACCAGCCAAACTACCATGTCACATGTACAATTAGTGACAGGTAACCTGCTCATTTCTACTAAGCAAAATGTTATTAAGCAATATCTTTTGCTTGAGCAGCCCTATGAAATTGAGCCCAGATCTTGTTACTGACAAAGCAAGCAGCATCTTAATCTTTGATAACAAAGAGTTTGATAAATAATTAATAAATAAATACAACTACTTTTTCTGGTTTGTTTTTCCAGTCATTTGTTCACACTTGACTCAATTCAAAAGCTACATCCATCATCACACCCATAGTGCAGACATAAATACCTTTTTTGAGCTGCTGTTCCACTTTCTCAACCTCCTCCCTACGATCTGTCTTCTCTCTCTCCAATGACTTATTCAGACGTTGTACCTCAAACTCTAAGTCTCTGCTCTTCTGTTGCTGCTGTCTACACTCCATCTCAAGACGATGTTTTTGTGACTCCAGGTTTGAGACTTTCAGTCTGTTGTCCTTTAATACACATCACAAAAAGGAAGAACAATTACATAAAGAATTCTTTGTGACTGTGTCTAGGCCTAAAAATCTTGTAATAAGCTTGCATGTTTTCAAATCAATAGGTAAGACATAAAGGAGTAGAAATAATCACTCATAAATTCTTTGTGGTGCGAACATAGTCTCAATGAGTCCTTATGTGCTTGCAATATTACATGAAACTTGAAAACAGTACAAATAACAGCACCAAGGAACTCTTTGTGGTGGTGTAAATACATGTTTGTATGTTGTCTGAAAGTTTGCATACTTTGATTTGGTTTTCCAGATAAATATTTATGCTTGAAATGTTTTATTTTTAACACAATTCCTCAGTATGAATTGATGTAAATAACTTAGGTTTTCCTCTCTTGTCTTTTCTTATCGCTCTTGCAAATCACAAAAACAAATCACACAGCACAAGAAAGTTTTATAATGTGGCAAAATGCAGGCTTGGTTATACTATTGTCAATATTATTGTGTATATTGTTTAAATGACCAAGATTAGTTTTCTAATAATGCTAAAAAGGTCTATCACTACATGCAGACTATAGAAATAGAAACACAGAGAATGCAGTGCGTAGTTAAATATGTGCCTATCTGGGCCAGCAAGCTTTGTTTAGAAATTTTCTGCTAAGCAAAAGGGAACAGGATACCAGTCATAAATGGTACATGTGGAATGCTATTTTGGCTGGTAACCTTGATCTGGTAAGCATGTTGTTATTATGCTTAGCTACTTTTTGTGCTTTATAAAAACAGCTTTATGGAATTGGGACTGGCTTTGAGGCAATTCATGAGTGCTGCCATTTTAGCTGTTTGGAAAATTTCAGCTTTCCCATTGGTTGATCTGGGTAATTCTGCCAGGCCTGTCAAACTTGTTGATGTCCACTTGCTGACATAGAGGATGTACAGCAGACACAGAAGACATTTGAGCAAAGCATTCTCTGTGTTCAATTTCTACAAATACAGACTCACCGTTTTCACCCTAGTTATCTCTTTTTTGTAAACCTAAGGCAGTGCATTCAACAACAAACAAACACCACGGAATGCAACAAGGAGCAGAAGATCAGCAGAAAGTAAAGTGTGTTAGTGGAAACATGCAGGAAGGAATAGAGATAAAACAAAGTTTTGTTAAGAAGAAGGGAAAACATTGGTAGCAGTTTAGTAAAAACAAAAAGCAACTTTCTTGAGGAGGTTGAGGAGGGGAAAACATTGGTAGCAGTTTAGTAAAAACAAAAAGCAACTTTCTTGAAGAGGTTAAGATTCTTTCCAATGTATCTAAGTACATTTAATATTACAACTAGAAATCAAAAACGAGAATCATAAATCACAGGACTGATTGGGGTGGGGGATGGGTGGGGGTGGGGGTCGGTGTTTGTTCCTCTACCTGTTCAATTCTATATTTCATCTTCAATGCATTAGCCCTCTCTAAGAGTTAGTATTTATCTTGGTGGATGGGTGGGTGGGGGGGGGGGGGGTTAGATGGGTGTTTGTTCCTCTACCTGTTCAATGCTATCTTTCATCTTTCTGACATTATTCCTCTCCACTCTCATCTCTTCTTCCATCACCTTCCTTTCATTATCAAGAACTTCCTGGACCTAAGAACATCAACAGCAAGTAGCGACAAACACAATTAAGCAGACAAAACAAAACAAAATCAAATCACAAATCACAAAAACATAACGAGGCAAGTATGTTTGACTCATGCAACATTCATGCAAATATACAATTGGAAATTATTCTTTAAGAATTTCCATGCAGCAAAAGTGGAAGGAAGTCCCTTTTAAGCAAAGCAGTACAACAAAGAGTCCATTCGAGTATCAGCACTACATGATGCATCATTTAAAAACAATAGACCTTTCTTTTGTTGATAAACAAAGTGCGCCGGTTGGCATGGACGGCCGAATGTTAGCAAAACATTCAATCGTGTTAAAAAATGTTGTGACCAAATTCAACATTTTCTGTAAAGATTCATGAACGGAAATACCTTCCATGATTGGTTGATTTGTTTCCAACAAATTCAACACTATTTTTGAATATTTGTGTAACACTGCTACAAACTGTGGCAATCTGTTTTTGATTTGCAGTTATGGCTTTCCATACTTTTCCAACCTGGGTTGGGCTGTGACGTTGCAAAAGAAAGGTCTATAGCATTCAATTGTTGGTTTGGTTCCCTGATTGTCATACGATAGATGTGCTACATTTATGTAGGTCTGGTTGGTAATCAAAACAAAAAGCCACCAGCCTAAACTTTTTTTCTTCGTAAGAATACATTAAAGACCATTTTTCAAAACCACTGCTTTTGGTGCTCTGGCTTAGTTTGTTGCTTTATAACTGCTGCTTCGTGGTTTGCACATGGAACGCCATGATGTGATCTATTTTTAGACTATGCTGCTTGTTTTGTTGAGTGACATACGGGTTGGTTAGAGTCTCCACCTGTTCCGACCATCTGAAAGTGTACATTTTCAAAATTTCTGACAGAGCTAAAGCCTTTTCATGGAATTTAATTTTGTAGGCCTAACCCTCAAAACTCAGTATAAATTCTAATTTCTATAATTAAAATACTGCAATTATCATAAACTGAAATTTGATTTTCAAGCTGTACTGATTTCATTGATTAACAGCAGTCAATGTACACTGCATTTCAAACACCTCAATGCTTTGAGTGGAATTTAATTTTCAATTTTTCCAAAGCAGTAGTCAACGGAAGTCAACGTTCAAGTGTTGTATATTGTATACTTCAGCCATCCTCACTACCTATTTATTCCTTTCAGAGATGTTTGTTCAACACAATGCACAGTGACTTCATTGCCTGGTGAAATATGATTCTTGGAGTCTGAAGATCGTTTGTAAATCAGGTTATCATCAAATCGGGTTATTTCAAAGACTCCTGAGTGATTATCGTGTTAGCATTTCAATCATTCTAGGTGATTAATTCATCTGCCTTTTCATCAAAGTGCAAACTGCAACAATAGATTGCTTATTAAAGATAGCGTACAGCATCAGTTAATAGATTGCTTATTAAAGATAGCGTACAGCGGCAGTTAAAAGTCTTGTTTAGGTTGCATTTCACACAAGCTCTGGCGGAGGCTTGCAAAAATTGCATCACGGATTATTTGCTTTTACCCTTCTTTTTTTTTAAAGCAATTTTTGTATACAAATGAAAACAACACTTTTTGCTTACAAATGCATTTTTTGTTTGCTTGATTCAGTCTAAACACTGATTTAAAATTGATTTAGAAAGCTAGAAAGCTACCATTGATTTAAATCATCTGTAATTGCTGAATTTTTCCAGAAAATGTGGATTTGTGGGGCAGGATTTGACATGAAATATTGTTCCAACGAACTGTTTACACTTGTCAGTCCATGACTTCCGAGAAAAACAAGCAAATGGTGACAACTTTAAGATGTCAGACCATCGGTCAACCATAGCTTCAAAATTATACAAAATTGAAATTTTATTTTAAATAAAAAACCACCAAAAACACTGGATATTTGGGAATAATATGTACTTTCACTCAAGAAAGTTATTTTGTAGAAACTTATAAATATATTTTGTTTATGTCTGCAAATGATGTAACCTGCCTGAATAAATAAATAAATCTAAATGGTAGGCTCTAGCTAAGCTACTAGGTACTGTACCTCTTTGCTTGTTGTGATCGTCATGCCAGGACTGTGAGCCATCTTGCGTTTAGCTTCTTTTAGTTCATCCAGTGTCCTCTTTCTCTCTACCAGCAGGTAAGCGATGGCTTCACTGGGTGTACCCTCTGTTAGCTCCACAAGCCCCTCCTACAGGAGAAGTAAAGACAATGGACAAATTTAAACACCGTCAATTCTTCCAAAGAAGGAAAAAACATATTTTTTAAAGAGACAACTTTTGAAGGCGAGTACACAAAGGCAGAACTTTATACATAGAGAATTTAAAAACAAGTGTCTACTGATAGACTAGATTACAAATTGCTCACTCATAAAACTAGTACTGAAAGTAAAACGCAGGGTGATTGATTGGTAAATATCCCCAAAATTAATCACCATACAAATTTACTTGGTGAGAAGCACTGCAGCTGTTGTATTTACTATTTTGAGAATGAATTCCCTAAGTAATACGGCTGGATAATTTTTCACCCCAAAACATTTTAATTAGAAAAAATGATTCATGCATGAATGGTTTCTCAGATTACAGAGGGTTGACTGAACATTTACATTTCTGTGGTGTCTATACATGATGCTGCGACCAGAGATGCATTTGGTACCCACTGCCACCTCATGAAACGTGAATGGATTCAGTGTTCCTAATGAAAATACAGTTTTTGAAATTTTTGCTCAACAAGTAGAAATTATAACCAGCTGAGACTTTCACAGGTGACTTTTATTATTTCTTGATAAGTTTGAATTTATCCGCATTATGTTGACAAAACCCAATCTATGACAGTCACTTCAACTATTTGGAATATATCCTGCAATTATCTCTTCATTACCTTTGAAACAAAGAACCCATACCTGTATGAGCATCTCAGCCACTTCACTCTTGCCATTCGCCATCTCGTCTCGGAGGTTATCCAAGTCTTTCTTCAGTTGTTCATTTTCTATTTCAAACTCTTGGGTCAGTACCTCACGCTCTTCTGACAAGTGTCTTAACTGATCCATATAAGTCTCCACCTTCAACACAGAGAAGAAAAAAAACCCATCAATTTTACTTATTTTTAAAAGGTTGCTCAAACAGTTATTTCATCATTTTCTTGCAAAATTTCTTGCCAAAATGGCAACAAAATATGCAGCGGAAACTGTCCAGATAAGATTAACTCATTGGATTCCACAGTAAATTATTTAGCCAAAAAGGAGGTTAGTAGACCTGTATTCAGAAAGTTAAAAAGATACTGATAATTGAAAAATGTTCAACTTGAACTTTTGCATCATACAAACAAAAAGGCAGTGTGTTAAAATTAAAAATGCACACTTTAGAGCATTCAAACTACACCCAGCTATTGCTGGCTCATAGGCTAGTCATCAAGTTGTGACTACCACTAGAGCACAGAGTAAGGACAGAGAGCAGGCTACTCGGTGTGGTCTCGCTAGAGCACAGAGTAAGGACAGAGAGCAGGCTACTCGGTGTGGTCTCGCTAGAGCACAGAGTAAGGACAGAGAGCAGGCTACTCGGTGTGGTCTCGCTAGAGCACAGAGTAAGGACAGAGAGCAGGCTACTCGGTGTGGTCTCGCTAGAGCACAGAGTAAGGACAGAGAGCAGGCTACTCGGTGTGGTCTCGCTAGAGCACAGAGTAAGGACAGAGAGCAGGCTACTCGGTGTGGTCTCGCTAGAGCACAGAGTAAGGACAGAGAGCAGGCTACTCGGTGTGGTCTCGCTAGAGCACAGAGTAAGGACAGAGAGTAGGCTACTCGGTGTGGTCTCCCTTAACAGTGGTCTGCTGGCCAAATGCAAGTTATTCACAACAATTTGAAGTCGTCCGAGGTGGCTTGTGCAGTGTTGAAAAGCATCTCTATTTAAAATATGAATTATAGATAAGTGCAAAAGCTGACAGACCAGTGAAATAAAAAGCTGACTGGTCCTGCTGGCTAGTCACTGAAAACGTTAAGGGCAAACCCTGGTACTAATTAAACACTTTCCAAGGGTAAACTTTTTATTAAACAGAATGTATCTCAATGATCCACATGAAGCAATTCAAAGGCTGTTCATTAGGCTACTTAGAACTTACCTCCAACATTCAAATCCATTTTCAAAATTAAAATTCAGAAAAATCCTTAACTTCTTTGAACATGAATCAAGGACTTGCTGTACCAGCATGACCATTGAGCAGTATGTGTACACTGAACCAAGGTACTGAAACCAAGGCCCTCACTGCTACTGTGTTGAGAAACTCTACCCCAGATCTAATTAAGTGCGTTGAGGGGGCCAGGTTCAGACAACCTGGTTGCCAGGGGAGTTGGTGAAGCTAACCCCATAACAAGCATGGTAATTTACAATCACCTCTACCACAGGGGGTTCAAGGGTTACTAAGGTCGAAGGTCATGGTGATATTATGACAGATGTGAAGAATTTGATATTTACTATTCAGACAGGTGGGGATCCATATAGAGACTGTTAAATGATAAATGAGTGTGAATTGTGTGATTAACCATTGATAGACCTGGTTCTAGATCACAGCAACAATGTAGTTTGCAAACAAACAATGTACCTGGACTTAATCTGGCCAGATACAATTTATTCTACAAATATTGGATGCATTGTTGGAGAGTATTGCAAAACGAAACACCAAAAACAGAGTAAACCATGAGGTGAAATCTGGACTGTTCCATTTCAATGAGGCGCTGCCAGTGAAATGAAAAAGCCAGAATGCACATAGTGATTTAGGCCTATCAGGAGATCATGTGTGTTTTGAGTACTCCGATCCCAGCCAAGGGCACTATTTCAAGCCTGTTAATTGACATAATTTTGCTGGAATAGGCCCCCTAGATAGGTCCCAACTCCTCAGAAATTTGTCAGTGCTTTCAGTGTCAATTTGATAAAAAGTAAACTTAAAGTTGAAGTAAAAAGAAATGGTTGACAGTCAAATTGTGTTAGGTATTGTTTTAGACACACTTATTGCTAACATTAACTTGTTGTCTAATCCCTGGTGGTTTACTACTTGATAAAACAAATCTTTGATGAAAGTGAATTTTTTAAAGAGATTTTAAAACTCCTTATTTGAGGTTACTTGAAACCTGTTCAAGCACAAGATTGACCAAAAAAAAGACATTTTGATAGCATTTTAAAAATCTTTTATAATGGCTCAAAAATTAAGAATAAATAAATACAAATTTACAAACCAGACTAGAAAATGGAAATGGAAGAATTTTATGCCTGATGTTTAAAGTTTGTAAACTCATCTTTTTTGCCACAAGTTTCAAAACTCAAGTGAGTGTTTTGACAGCATTCGAGGATAACAAATAATGACCAAGTTAACTATTTTCCCAACTACAGTTGATATTAGGTCTTTAATAATTGTCTTTGAAACATTAGCTGAACAGTGTAGAACTAAAATAATTTAGCCCAATCTCAATTGGACGGCCCATCTATAGTTGGGAATACGAGTGTTTGAGAGCCAATACCACACTCACCTCCTCCAATTCAACAGAATGTTGTCGATCAGCCTCTCCAACTGTCTGTTGTGCTACAGCCAAGTAATCCTCGGTGCGTATCAATAGATGCCATAACTCCTGCAGCTTGGCCTGGTCCCCTGCCTGTGGGTCAAAGCCATTTTCCTTCAGTCGATGATTGATCTCGTCTAGATCACTCTTACTCTAAAAAGAGGAAAACATGTAACAATTTACAGAATGGCTGAAAATGTACAACAACTGCAGGAAAGAAATTGTTTGCAACTAGCCCACCATTCTTTTCTAGTTGAAGGCCACTCATGTATTACTCTACTTTTCAGTGCATTGGATTGACCCAAGACATAGTGGGAACTCGGGAACACAAAACAAGAATACACTGGTATTGGCACCATAGGGCTTATTATAACCTAGACCCAGTAACTGGGTGGGGCGCTGTACTCCTTCACTCAGGGGTATAAATGGGTACCTGCAAGGGTAGAGGTTGATATTGTGTTTGAAAAAGCCTTCGGAGCGCCATCACAGCAGCCCGGGCTGTATACTCCCCAGGGAGCTGAGAAAGATTAAAGGAATGTTATTGGCCCAATGACCAGGGCACTAATGTAAAGCGCATTGATACGTTTGTAAAATGCACTTTAATAAGAACTAGTTATTATTATTATTATTATTATTATTATTTTTTCAAATTTTTGACATCATCGGTCGTCATACATCATGATCCGACTAGCGACTCTCAGTAATATCGACGGGTGCTCTGCCTCAAACCGCGTAGCCGTGACCTTTTTGAGGCAGGGCATACGTCTAAAAATTTTTGACGGGTGCCCTGCCTCGACCGTGACGATTACGGGGTTTGAGGCAGAGCACCCGTCGATATTACTGAGAGTCGCTAGTCGGATCATGATGTATGACCATAATAATAATACTTTATTATTACGTGTCGTTCACTGGGGCACTAGTACTGTACGACCGATGATGTAAAAACTTCGAAGAAAGGTAGTACGGCGCCCCAGTTACTGGGTCTAATTATATAACGCTAGCCCCGCAGACATTGTCCAGTACAAAATACTACAGCCATGACAGCTGTCATGGCTGAGCTAGTAAACACCATTTCTCAACTTGACCTGTGGGCTACTGTGATACTACTAAAAACTGAGCAACCAGTGTTTGAAATGCTCATATTTCTTCCTTTTCAGATTAAAACAAATGTTATTTTTGACTTGAGTGTGTGAATGTACTTCATTTAAACATTTGACTGGTAAAGTTGTGATCGCTACCACTAATGCATCAGGAAGATTAGCCCCATTTATAGTGTCAATACTCTGGACTTCCTCGAAGTCCAGAGTATTGGCACTATAAATGGGGCTACAGGAAGATGTATGAACTTCAAAACTAAAAACCTCTTGGAATAGTGTCTTTTTTTCTTCTTTTTTTAAAGCCAATGTTGAATGAAGGATCGTGTCTTTTTTGTCACTCATAATAACCAAGAAAAAATAAAAAATTTCACTTTGACTTGAGATTGAGTTTGACTTACCGTCAAAATTCCATTCAGTGGTCTTGGGCGTGACATGATTTCCGTCCGACTGTTTAATGATTCAACTCTAGTCCACGCAACCTCAAACTGTCATCGCTTCCTTTAATCCAGCATGACTTAATCGGATCAATAATAGTAATACAATATGATGAAACGAATGCTCAGTCAATGCAGTCAGTAATTTAAATGCCTATCGACTCGTTGTTTACATACAATTAATTGCTGAGCAACACAATATCTCGCGGCGAACACAGTCAGTGAATTGTGTGATTGTAGACTGTGTTAGTCAGAGCTTCTGCGAAAGGCCAACGGTTTGAACAATGTGCTGTTCGGTAGACTGAAACATCATAAACCAAATAATTTTATCTTAAATTTTCCACTGATTTGAAGCTCGGGGTTTCCAAATAATCTTATTATTTGCGCTGCGGTTGGTCGGTTAAGTTATTTTAGTCTGTGCGCGAGTTAACAATTCAAACAATTAGCACGTTTCACATTCAAGAACACGCACTTGCGTTTTTATAGAGACTGGGTACCAGCCTTAAACCGGACTGAGTTATTTTGTTATGATATAGCGCCACCAATCGATAACAAACTTACAGACAAAACTTTACTGAAACGCTGAGTTGTCAAACCATCGGTTCTCAGAACCAGTAGACCATTGTCACAGGGAATTCGGTCCCCCGCACAACGGTCCGGGGGGATAAAATCCTAGAAGATACTGTCTCGGGACTCTAGACAAGCCATTGAAGTTAATATAATTGAACTACATTTGCAGTGAAAAAAAAATAAAAAATATTCAAACACATGAAAGGTCACTACAAACAACTGACAAAGCTTTTTGAAATGTCCAATTGTTTTTATTTTCATTGGACATGTTACAAACTTCCCGCTCATTCCAATTCAAAAACTCAATTTTTTTTACATGAAATATTTTAAACAATGCATAACAAAAGAAAACGAATTGAAGAAGTATTCATGAATCCAGTTTTACAAAACAGAAAATACTGGCCACAAACTAGAAGCCAGTAGAGGGCTCGTGGTGAAGTCCTGGCCGGGGGCCACATTCCTCTAAGGGATTCTGTCCCCCGGACCGTTGTGCGGGGGGACCGAATTCCCTGTGACAACGGCTGTATTACAGCCCGCCCCCTCTTGACAGGATCGACAGCAACATAGCCCGAACATCATTTTTAATATCTGACATCTCTTCGAGGCTCGACGAACTAATCAATGTCTTCAATTGGTCGATTATGGTATATTATTGTTTAACAAAATAAGATATTTTTTAATTGGACAAGAGATAAACAATTATTACAGCCAATTATTATGCTTAGTTTTTTGCATTCGGCCCCACCTATTGAAACTGAGTTTTAAATTTTTGGTTCTGTATGCACTTCTGTGTAGTGGCAGGCACTTCTGTGGCAGGCCTTTCTGTCCCCCGGATAATATCCCCATTTTGGTTGAAAGCGCCTTCTTTTGACTCAACTTCCATCAACCCATCGGGGGAAGTAAAAGGCGAGTGCTGCCGGCCGACGAATGACTGCGGTACTGCCGCTGGTGACGAACTGCAACACGATTCCGGAGGAGTGCAACCACCAGTACCACCTTGAACAAATGAAAACCCTGCATGCTCAGTTGAATTAACCAGAAAGTGCTTTAAAATACACCCTCTTCATTGTGTACAAAAATAGAAGTAAAATATTATGTTAATTTTATAAAAAATATTCCCACGTAATAACTTTGTTGTGCAGTGGCATAAATACGGTGAGTTAACTTATACCAGATCGACCTTCATTTATTTTCTTTCAAATTAAATTCTTGGCTCTAGCATTGATGGAGATCACGAGACGGGTTGTTTTTTCCTGTTCAGAAAAATAGGAAAACGAACCGAGATGTAGGGCACAATGAAACTCAACAATCAATAACATTAAACCTTTGGAAAACTACAGCGCTGTAGTCATGGTAACACTGATCTGTTGTTTGTTGACGAATACGAGTTTTGATGTTCTGCTGCCATTAGCCACATAGTCTTTTCCTTTTGCCTTGACGAGGCACCCTGACGAACTGCAGTGAGCACATTATATCCAATCTGCAACTTTTGTTCTACAATAGTCGATAATAGGCTTAATATTCGTTTGTTTGAGGAAAAAGGGGGTACATTCTTCATGACAAAAATGTATCTTGCTGGTGTTTTGTTGTTTCTGGTTGGGTGTTACACAACCTTGGCTGCTATCTGCCCTACTGACTGGCAGCGATACGGCGAGTCATGCTACTTACTGATAACTCAACAAAATAATGAATTGGACAGACGCCGTTGATACTTGCAGCAGATTTGGGTCAAGCCCAGTCGTTCCGAAGACCCAACAAGAACATAACTATATTTGGAATTCTATGACTGATTTTTTCGACGGGATTGTGAAGACTAGTATTTGGATTGGTTGTAGTGATTTGAAGGAGGAAGGAAACTGGAAGCCATGTCCACTATCAGATAAAGGTAAAGGTTTTCAAAACTGGAATTCGAAGCGTCCCCAAAACAGTATCATACATAATTGTGCTGGAATGGCAAAAATGTATGGCGGAAAGTGGGCGGCTTTACGGTGCAATACCCGACGTTTAGCAGCGTGTGAGCTCCCGGTTGACACAACCCCGGAATTGAGCCTTCAGACCGGTCCTGATGGCCGCATCGAGTCCCAGTGTCTGGTCGGTCACGTCATGAAGGAGCTACGGGCTGATGGTGTGGTGTCGTGCGGGAAGGCGTGCCGATCAGAGCCCCGATGTCGCTCCTTCAATCTGCTGATGGAACAAGGCTCACGGAAGATGGTTTGTCAGCTGAACAACTCGACTCGTCACGAAGCTGCTGATGGAAACATGAAGGCAAGAGATGAGTGCTATTTCTTCGATCTGAAGAGGTTAAACTAAACCGCTGGTCGTCACTAACTAATTTTTGCTATTAATTGATGTTGTTGAGACTTGATACTGTTGTCATGACTTTGGCTTTTTAGCACTTTCAATAATTGTGAAATAAATTTTATCTATTTTTAGTAACCTTTTGAAAAAATAGTCAATGATGATGTTAGTTTACATACACCGGTCAAAAGTAACGCTCAGTGCTATGGTCATCGTGCAATGGATACTAACATTTTGACCACCTTCGTCGTGACGCTAGACGTTTCCGCAGCTTTCAACACACTCGACCACGACATCATGCTGCGATTGAATTGGCTGCAACCCATTCAAATGTATACCTGTTGCTATTTTTGTTCTTTGTAGTTAAAACAGCTTATAAAATGGAATCTGAGACTTTAAAACAATGAGGGCAGCAGACACACCAATGAATTCCAATTCTGGGTGCACAACAATAAATGTAAATGGAGAGAAAATCATGCGCTAAACCCCATGATTAATACAATGTAAGAACCACCATTTCTCTGTAAAATCAAACAGTTGAAGTAAAGTAATAGATTGTTTGAAAATGATCAAATTGTGTTTCTCTGGGGTTTGTTGAATTTCAACCGGGAGCATTTTATGTACACTAGCCCTCGGAAAATTGCTCTATTTCACCTAAAAATATAGCGGGCTTTTTTTCAATAAAATAGAGCTGAGTTTACTATGTTCAGGGGTGTTTTAATTTTGGATGGGCATATAGCTCAAAATGTTAACGGCTAACCTACTAAAAATTTATAAGAAAAATTAAGTTTAGTTGTCATCAAATTTATTGGTATCATTTCAAGGGGCTGAAAGACTCTTTCTTTTGGGGAGTATTTTTTGAAAAGTATTTAGAACCTTTAGACACGCTTCAATCACCACAGCGGTTCTCTATACAGTGCGCCATCTAGAGTTTGTCGCGGGTTACTCATTTTCAAGAAAAATCCCAACACGCGGAATGAGTTTTCATTCCGAGAACGGATTTTCAAGACTTTCATTCAACATCATCGTTGCTTACTCGCCCGAAATTAAAAATTATCTTCAGCTCGTGCGAACTTCGTATGCAAGTTTCACAGGGTGTAGTCTTCTTCTCGTAACGCATTGTGAAACATGGCCTTTCTAGGGCAAACACTGGGTGGCGCCCTGTATTGTGAAATCATACATTACAGTTCGTTTGGTCGTGCCTCATCCAAAGTAGTCTTTTGTCAAGGCCATCGTGGAGTGGACAGCTTTGTAAACAGCGGAGCGACTGGAACGGGAGACCACGCGCGCGAGCCGAGTGTGGCGAAGCCAGGACCCTTTCCAACTTGTTTGCGTTTTTTAAATGAATTATTCATGAAGTATGAAACCTGTGCTATGCGCTTCTGATTAGTTTGGACTTTTGCTACCGTTTCGGGTAGCAAAAATCGAGATTATAAAGAAACACATTAGAAACTGCAAACAAGTTGGAAAAGGCCCTCGTGGTTTCGCCACTCGCCTGCGTGGTCTCCCATTTCAGTCGCTTGGGATCGCGGTTCCAAGCCACGAAGGCCTTGACAAAAGGCTACATCCAAAGGTGATGGGGTGGTCTGTTGTATGCACACGCGCACTGGACCATTCCATGTGACCTAATAACCCCCGGTCATCTCTTCCTGTTTACAAAAAATTAGCCCTATTGTGTTTATCCAGTGCAAATAATATTAGGGCCTTTTATATTGTCAAATTTAGAAAGATTTGGTGGTTCTGAGTATGACCATGTGAATGTCGAGAACACCTTTTCACAACTTAAAGAGGAACGGAAGTGACAAATACAATTTTGTGATGTACTCATTTTCCAATAGATAAAGTCCTCATGTGAGTGAGGAAAAATTTACGTTTCTAACCTCACATTAAAATGGCCAGACTTTCACGACACCTCTGTAGGTTGCATGGATTGCAAATAGTCAACCTGTTCTTATAACGACTCTCTATCCAAAAATAACTCCTACGTCACTGGCTTCACGTTTTATCGATCTGGGATTTCATTTTAAAAAAGCAGCCCTTATCAACCTTTAATCCTCGCACGAATTTTTCCTGAACACTGTAAGGAGATCATGACCAAGGTCTCCTAACGAGCTGCATTTGTTGCTGAGAAAAATTCATTAAAAAGTAATTAACAAAATAGCAACCACAGTGCTCTAGTTAACTTCATGAAGTTTGGACGGGGGGGGGGGGGGGGGAGAAGTCGGCGATGTACAAGGGGAGAATCGCTTAGGCTGACCATTTCAGACAGTAATATTCTGTGAATCCTTTCTTAGAAGTAAATATATCCCATAATTCACAATAAGTGTCAGTGCCTGAACTGTTGGTAAGAAATGACGTCACCACATCACCAGAATTATCGTAAGACACTTCTCAATTTATTGTGCAGATGATTGAGTCACTCTTCGCATCTCCATGGAAACCACCGAATGACTAGCCGTAATAACTCAGTAAGAAGAGCGTAAACGTTACCATTAATTGACAAAGGTATGATGCTGATTTGTTAACTTACAATTTAAGAATCGCAGAATCCAAGTTAAAATACCACTTTTTAAACCACTTTTGGGGTAAGCCAGACCCGGAAACGGGTCAAGCTCCCTAGGACCCATGAATCCGGGTCAATGCTGATGTTAAAGGGGCACGTTGCTTTCAAATCTATCAAAATGTTGCTGTTTGGGATTTCTCCTTGTCCTTTTCAAGAGTTGTTCCTGCACAAAAACACCAACAGTGTGTTGTAAATGTAATTAGTGAGTAGTGATTAATAAACAACATAAATCTGGCTCTTGAAATACAACCAGCGAAACATACGGTTCGTTTTGGAGTCGATAGTTTGGTTCAGATCTACAAAATAGTGTTCTGTCATGAAATTACACACAAACCACACACTCAAGGGATATTTATGTGGATCATTATAGTCTACTCGTAGAATAATCTTTACAACCATATATGCCATTTAACTCTCCTCACCTATTTGTCTCAAACTATCGTGTGTTTTTTTATAGATAATGATCTCGCCCTCTCTTGGGCTACGGGGTCTATTCCGTTTTTATTAAAACAGATTAATAAATTATTACAAATAATTTATTTTCTTTAAAACCGTAACTTCATGCAAAGACGAAACCAATTTGAAACCAAATTTTCGGTCTGAATTGAAAAAGAACAGAGTGGAGTTTTTTGTATACAACCATCCATTATTATAGTTTATTTTCTATTTCTTAATCGCAATAGTTAACACCAAAACGTTATTAAAGTGGACTAATACACCAATCAATCTAATTACAAACTACCAGCATTCAGCGATAAATGTCCAGCTGGCAATTTCTAATGCTTTTTGATCTACCTTAATCAAACATCAAAAAACACAATTTTTGTACAGCAATTATTCCCGTTCTGTTGTATAGGTTTCGTGAATAGTGACGTTTTGCAAGTCGCCGTGTTCAAACGCGCAGTGAAAACAAAAAACAGTCAATTTTCCCTTTCTTACAGATCGAAGAAGTAGCACTTATCTCTTGCCTTCATGTTTTCATCAGCAGCTTCGTGACGAGTCGCGTTGTTCAGCTGACAAACCATCTTCCCTGTGCCTTGTTTCATCAGCAGGTTGAAGGAGCGACATCGGGGCTCTGATCGGCACGCCTTCCCGCACGACACCACACCATCAGCCCGTAGCTCCTTCATGACGTAACCGACCAGACACTGGGACTCAACGCGGCCATCTCGACCAGTCTGAAGGCAGAATGCCGGGTTGTTAAGACGGTACTCGCAGGTCGCGTATTTCAGCGAAGCACATGATTTGATCTTCCATTGGCCTCCATCACTAACGGCTGACATTGCCACACAGTGACTTTCGCTCTCTCTTGGAAAATTATTTCCCCAATTCTGGTACCTTCCTGAACCCAGAACTGGACAAGGTTGCCAGTTTCCACGTTCATTTAAATCATTGCAAACGATCCAGAGACCGATAGAGGTGCCAGGGTACAATCCAACGTACATTTCCCAAATAAATATTTGCTCGGCATGTGAGTTTGGCAGGGCCAGGTCTGCATGTAACTCAATGCAAAGGTCTCTTGCATCTTGCCAATCAAGTTGTTGAGTTATCAGTAAGTAGCATGACTCTCCGTATCGCTGCCAGTCAGTAGGGCAGATAGCAGCCAAGGTTGTATAACACCCAACCAGAAACAAGAAAACACCAGCAAGCTTCATCATAAAATAAATGTGGTTCTTGATTGTGTTCGGGCAGCTCGATGTAAAGAAAGTAACCGGAGAAAATTATCTAAAGTTGAAAATTGAAACCAAGAAAATGAAGAGTTACCTCCTTCATGTATAGAGTAACCTGGTTGCAGACAGACACATAACCTGGTTGCAGACAGACACAAACTATTTGCTGATGGCCGCACATTTAATTTTGAACCAATTGTGCAGTAGGTTGTCATGGTATCAGATATTAAAAACCCTCAACGTCAGTTTATAAAGGAATATAAATAGATTTGTTTCCTCCTCAAGCACGATGGGGCCTCGATAACAAAGGAACCGTGACGAGTAACGCGGTATAATGCAGCTGGCAAATTAGTCTTTTTTCAACTTGGCAGTGTTAAACTGATAGCCAGAGAGTCTGAGTCTAGTCTTGATACACTGGTATTGGATTCCAGTCAATTCAGCGGCAGTAGGGAATTAAAGGGACAATACACAATTGTCTTGACAAGTGTACATTCCTCCGTATACTCTTATTTTCTTTTAAAACTCCAAACAACAACAACAAACAAACAAAAACAACATTACAAACAACCTGTGATAATTTCATGAAATTTCAGTCATGATAGTTTATTATGAAAACGAAAGACAGTATAGACGTTTTTGCAAGAATTCTTTATGCATTTACATGTGCGCTTATTTTGATTGTTGCAATTGAAATAAACAGTGGTAACTATTGGAGATCTTTAAATGCTATTCTCAATCTTGACAGCACTTCAGACGGAAGCATTTTAGTGTAGGATTGGTTCTGGTATGGCTTTATAACCAGACAGCTTTAAGATGAAATTGAGCATAGCCTTGTAGTTTAGATTTAATTTCTGCATATCATTAGCTGAGCCTCGTAAGTCTCTCCATGTACCATGCACGTTGATCTCATAATAAGGTAGGGCTATTAAACAACATAAAATAACTCAGAACTTGTATTTACAAGGCTTTACTCTACCTGAAACGTCACTCTGCTAGTCGCAGCTATGCGAGCCCACGCTATCACAGTGAGCTGCTGCCTTTATTTACATTTATTTATTTATTTCTTTAAATTTTTAATCCAGTAGTGATTATTATTTTGTTTTGATTTTGTCTTATAAAGAATATAAAGGCGGATTGCAAAGTAAATACGGAAAGTATTGTAATGTGTTATGGGAAATGAAAGAAGTAACCATACAAATTTACTTATGGGTACAACTACGGTGTAAATCTCTTCGGGAGGAGCGTTGGGTCTGAGATAAGCCATTGTGGTCTCGAAGTTTGAAACAGTACACTCTGCCCGTCTTCACGCTTCACGAATAGAGTATACTATTTGAAATAGACCACTCCGGCTCTTTTCAGAGCCATCCTCCTCAAATAGACTTACACATAGTTGTACCCGCAAGTTTCCTAGTAAGCTACTTCTTATTTTCCAAACATGCAAGGATTCAAACATCACTTATTGTGGAATTTGAACATGGCTCTAAATTTCGATTGGCAACGTTTAACAAATGAAACAGTTACGTCATCACTAAATATTAATGGATCCGAAGTGGAAATTGTCGACTCTTTTAAATTTTTAGGAGTGCACATATCAAACGATCTCAAGTGGGTGACTCATGTTGATTCCATTGTTAGGAAGGCCCAGCAACGGTTGTTCTTTCTTAGAAGATTGAGGAGTTTTCGTGTCAGCCAAGATTTGCTGGTAAAGTTTTATCGGGCAGTTGTTGAGAGTATTTTGACGCTCTCGATCGCTGTCTGGTATGGCAACACCACGGCAGATGACCGAAAACGCCTCAATCGTGTAGTCGGTTCTGCTAGCTTTATCATTGGTCGTGAGCTTCCTGCTTTGGATAAACTTTATACTGCTCGGGTTCTGAAGAAATCTAGATCTATTATTTCGGATGAATTTCACCCTGCGAACAGTTTGTTTGAATTAATGAGATCAGGTAAGCGATATAGAGCGATCAGAGCCGACTCCAACCGTACTCGCAATAGTTTTTATCCCAGTGCAATAAGGTTACTTAATGATTAATTCTTTTTAATTTGTTTTGGGGGTTTGCAATTTTGTTACTGTTATTGTCTCTCTGCATATTGTGCGCATACTGTTTATTTGTTCGTTATTGTATGCCTATGTGGTTTTAGGGTTTTCTGTATTTTTTGTAATTTTTGTAATTGTTAATATTTTTAGACTCGCAAGCCGAAGTGAATTTCACTGTATATGTATTTATATGTGTGACAATAAACAATTGAATTGAAAAAAACACAAAAAACACACCCTGGTGGTGGCATTATTTTTTTTAACGTCTTCTTGTAGAGCTAAGTTAAAGGAAAGATCGTTAATTTCCGCTGACGTAACAAAGCGCAATTCCTTATGATTTAATGTAGCTTAAAGGTATTATACAGGATTGTAGAGCTGACAAAACAGTCGCAAACAAAGTTCATGTTTTGTGTGATCAACCATATACATGAAATAACAAGCCTGTGAAAATTTCAGCTGAATTGGTCATCGAGGTCACGAGAAAATAGTGAAAAGAGACCTTATGTGTTTTCTGTTTTTCAAACATCGAGTTTATTATCACGCGCGATAAAAACTATTGTTTTACTCATTTCTCAGAAACGATATGCATATTAGGCAGAAATATTTTAAGGAACCCTTTCTACCATTACTTACTTCAAATAATGTAAGTTATATGTGAATCTGTGAACATTTGTGTTTTTCGATCTTACCAATAGTGTACAGGCCCTTTAATTTTAAAATATTTATTGATAAAGACAATTGATTCATTACAACACGGGCCGTTTGACTCAGTGACGCCACGCATGGCTAATAGTTGCTTGGCCAAACCAAGTTTGGAGATACCAAGTCCTTCTCGGGTTATCGCCCGGAAAAATTCTTTTGTTTTAGCCATAATGACCTTGACATTGTTGTAGGGGGACCAAAACAACAAGCTTCTGGGGATTCCAAGACCAATCAAAACCAGTGTTGTAGGTCTCCCCACCGGTCTCCCCCTCGGTCTCGGTCTCGGACTCCCAGGTCTCGACTACAACACTGATCAACACACCAAATTTAGTGACATTTAACCTGACAGTAGATATCTCTATTAGAAATAGATATAACTCCTTAGGAATAGAGATAGCAATGTTAAGATTACAAATAGAGACGTATCTTCAATATTAACATTCGACAAATCTCTACAAACTGTATCTCTATTCACAACTGGGATACCTCTATCGAATCAAATCAATGTGAACTTTGAACTCTCGTTATAGAAACATCTCTGTTGTCGGATTAAATGTTCATAATGTACGTCACAGCATAGTCAGTAAGATCGCTCTACTCTGATAAGTATTTGTTACAGTTGTCATGAGTTGCTACCAGCCATAACGCAACACACGCCACCGTAAAACTCCATATAACTCCATTATATGAAAACCGTTGCTGTAGAAATCCTTAAAAATATCAAATTCCTTCAATACAATAACAAAATATCATCAACTTGTTCGGGACAAAACTGAATTGGCTAAGTATACTTGTTACCAGTCACAAAGCAATCAAAAGTTTAATATTAATTTGACTGGTAACCAGTTTTCTGCTATAAGACATTTTCCTTGCCAAGTATGTATACGTTTGTTAACAAGCCCCTTAAAGAACACCTTGGTCTTACAAGCTTAATTGTGTGGTCTCACAACAGCGGTTTTGATAATTAAGGTCAAATATTACTGATATCTCTCAAAAGGTTGTCTTAATTACAGATAATTTGACGAAGGTTCTCGAGTTGCCTTCATATTATCGTAACGGAACTGATGATCGTTAAAGGATGTAAACTATCGGGGGTTTTTTTCTTTCTCTTTATAATATAGCAACAATGTGACTATGGTCGTGACGTCAGCTCTCACAAGCTGATATTAACTGCAGAAGATGACATTTCTCCATATCGTAACCCGAAGTACTCACTGTCAGCTAGCAAGCACTTGATCACTTGAGTTCTGCTGTAATTTGACATTCATCAGCAGAGTGTTTGGCTGACTTTCATACAACATATCTCAAGACAACAATCTTTTCATCGAGAGCAGCAGAGATTCACTCAAAGGTATAGAGAGAAGACAAACGTAGTGTGCACAAAGATCAGATTGGAAACATAATCATAATGTACATGCAACAAATGGTTTCTCGGCAGTCTTTTTAATTCACATCGCTACACTGAGGATTATTACTACGTCCAACCAGGAAACAATAAAACGTCTTCTAGAAAAGAACTCTCAGAAAAAGAGTATTTCTCGAAAATACTTTTAGAAGGTTTCTTGCTTGTGTTTTGCGGTCTGCTGCTGGGCATAACGTCATTAGACAACTACACAAAGATAATCTGCTCCATCTTTTAAGGATTATTATCTGCAATTTTAAGAAAACCAAAAGTATCTTCTCGAGATGAAGCTTGCTGGTGTTTTCTTGTTTCTGGTTGGGTGTTATACAACCTTGGCTGCTATCTGCCCTACTGACTGGCAGCGATACGGAGAGTCTTGCTACTTATTGATAACTCAACGTTTGAACTGGAATGACGCGGTTGATACCTGCTTTATAAATCAACGCTCAACAATTGCTGTAGCTAACTCGCAAATGAAGCAAACGTTTATTTGGAGCATGTTCAATGATTTTTTTAATTGGAAGCCAGCTGTAAGTCTGTGGATCGGCTGTAATGATATAAACAAGGAAGGTGAATGGCAGCCATGCCCATTACGGAATGACTCGACCCGATACAATAACTGGGGATTCAAGAATCCTACGTTTAATATCAGCAAAAACTGCGCTGTCATGGGAAAATGGGCGAAAGGTAAATGGTTCGACGTAGATTGTGACAAGAAAAGACATGTCGAATGCGAGCTCCCGATTGACACAGCCACCCCGGTATTATGCAGTCAGATCGGTCCTGATGGCCACGTTGAGTCCCAGTGTCTGGTCGGTCACGTCATGAAGGAGCTACGGGCTGATGGTGTGGTGTCGTGCGGGAAGGCGTGCCGATCAGAACCCCGATGTCGCTCCTTCAATCTGCTGATGGAACAAGGCTCAGAGAAGATGGTTTGTCAGCTAAACAACACGACTCGTCACGAAGCTGCTGATGGAAACATGAAGGCAAGAGATAAGTGCTACTTCTTCGATCTGTAAGAAAGAATTGAACTGAACTGTCTTGTGTTATCACTGAGCTGATCGTGTTTCTTTGAGATCGAACTAAGTAATTAGCCTGTAGCTCCTTCTTGACGTTTCATCTGTAACGTTACGGTGACAAACGAAAATACACTATTCATAAAACAAATCAGAGGTAGAGAGATCATGTACAGAAATAAATTAGTTTAATTGCTGTGTTTTTTCAAGTAAATCAAACTACGTCAGTATATACCAGTTAGGTAATTACTGATCATTGCTTTCTTGTTTACATTTTGTTGTACTCTCATTTTAAAGACGCTAGGTAAAAAACATATGTTACCGTCAGATGTTTAACGTGAGCATGTTTTTATTTTTACGTTCCTTTCCTATAGGGTGTCCCTTTTTATGTCTCTTGAAAACTAAAGGATCAACAGGTCGTTAATTATTTGCAATATCTGTAATCGTCTAAAGGTCATTAAATGAAAAATGAGCAGTTCATTTCGGAGATCACTCTTAAACAAACAATGCTTTAACAAATTAAACTCCATTTACCAGGAGCTCCAAAACATGCAAAACCAATTTTATGAAACCCATACAAACTGCACAACGACCTTATAGTCATGAGCCAACGAATGTTAGAAAGAAACAAAAATAAAAAATAGTTTTTGTGTATTTTCTTCTCTAATTAAAATTGCCTCGTAAATCACAAGTTGTCTATAAATAACTACGTGTTTCATATACTGCCTCTTACACCAAGCACTGCCTGCAGATCATTATCACTCTGCAAGACGCACTGCAGTTATTTGAAAATCTGTTATCAATGATTTGTAACCAAACTTGGAAATCGTGTATATTTCTGTGCAATTGGTTGAGTGATTCTAACACGGACACACAGAATCTCGGGGGGGGGGGGGCAGAATCTCCTACCACAATGCCACCTTTCAAGTATTACGGCTTTCTCTTATATCTCGCGAACACATTGTTCCTCGTAAAGGTAAGGTTTGGTGTTTATTTCTTATTTCTTTTATATAATAATATAATAATCAAGGCATTTAGCGTTCTTACCCAGAAAAGGAACCACAACGCTTAACAACAATTACTTATACATCAGTCAACAAATAACAATACAAAGGAATTAGAAATAAATAAATAGCCTAGTAAGCAAAATAAGTCTGGAAAGGGTAAGTTTTAAGCATTTGTTTGAATTCAGTAAGTGAAATGGCACGACGTATTTGATAGGGAAGATTGTTCCAAAGGTTTGGAGCAGCTGCATAAAAACCGTTGGCAGATGAAGTGTATCTGGTTTGAGGTTTAGTGAGAATCCTTGTGTCTGAGCTGGAACGGAGTGTGCGATTAGGCTGGTAAGGAGTGATAAGTTCAGTAAGGTAAGGGGGAGCGGTTTCATTCCAACATTTATATGTGATGGTTAATAGCTTGAAGATGATACGTTCGTGAATAGGAAGCCAGTGGAGTTGTTGAAGGAGGGGTGAGACGTGGTCAGATTAATTTGGCTGCCCTGTTCTGGAGTCGTTGGATGCGTTTGGTGTCTTTGCTGGACAACCCATTGAGAAGAGAGTTACCATAGTCTAAACGAGATGTGATCAGAGCACGAACAGCGTGGTGACAAGTTGTTTCGTCTATCAGGCTACGTACACGTGAAAGGTTTCTCAGGCGAAAATTGACAGTTTTACAGATTGAGGAAACATAATATTCGGACATAGTCATGGCCGAATCAAAGACAATACCAAGGTTTCTTATTATCCATTGTCTATTAATTGTTGTTATTATTTATTTATTGATTATTTTGCTTATAAACGTGTTGATTTTTAGGAAACTTTGGTGTTACCTTCTTAATTGTTGGTTTATTTATTGGTGTTATTATTTATTTATTTATCCTTTTGTTATTTATTTTTTCTTTTGCTTACTTATTGATTTGTCCGCGATGATGAGATATTCATTTTTTCACGATTCGTTTTACGGGAATTTTTTTCTCTTATGTTTACAGTTTTCTAAAACCATCTTCTTCAATTTATATATATATAATAAAACGTATACGTCATTCCATTGTAAGTAAGTTAACTCGTATTAATACATTATTTAAACTCAATAAAATCGTTTTGGGAGAAAGCATCAATTGAATTTCTCTAGCGGAAAGTAAATTAATGAGGTTTGCTCAAATGCAATTTTGAGAAAGGCCATCAGTTTCAGTGTTCCTTTAAGTCATTTACGCAAATTGAAACAGGTCGAGCAATATTCGACTATAATGAAACAGTCCTCACGTCCAATTGATCTAATTTCTTGATGGTCGATTTGTCCATGGTCATATACGGAGGCTTAAAATGTAGACCTAATCAAACGAAACCGGCGATCTGAAAGATCCAAACCACTTCAATTTCAAAACAGGCTGAGTTGACTTGTATTGGTGTTTGTAGAGGCTTGGATAATACACGTGTACACTTATTTAAAACACACTTGTGAATCGAACAGTCTGAACAGAATCGAACAGTCTGATGGTCGGAGGGCGCACTGTGCGTCACAAGAAAGCCGCCCATTGTGGGTATTAACTGCTTGCATTGTTCACTTACTCTGTTATATCTCATAAAGACACAGTAAATTGCAGTTATTATTCTTAAAGGCTGTGCAGACGTGCATTTATTAAAAGCTACGTAGGACTACTGAGTATTTCTTGCCCCTGTGCGTAATTGAAGAGCTCAAGATGTACATGTATGTAGACTGTATAATGGTAACGTTGGTGTGGATGCAACGTGTTAGCTGCTTGGGTACATATTTGCCGGCTGAAATTTGCAAGAGTTATGTTCAGCCTGGGGACGTTTATCTGGGTGGAATATTTTCCCTGCATGGTGGTGCAGACGGGGAATCATCAATGGAGGATTGCGAGGGACTTTACCCGGTCTCGGCCTTACAGTTGACCGAAGCCATGGCCTTTGCTGTGATGACCATTAACCAAGATGACTCTGTACTTCCCAACGTAACTCTGGGGTTCATCATCCATGACGACTGCTCGTGGCCGGAGTATGCCACCTGGGGCTCGATGTCTCTGGTCCTAGGGGCTCAACCCTCTCTTGAGGGTGACTATTGTAAAATCCCTGGACCCAACATTGGAAGAGACATCAAGCAGGTCATTGGAATAGTAGGCACAGGAGAGACGTACACAACCGAAGTGGCCATCAACACAGCACAACTGTTCAAACGACCGATGGTCTCATACGGCGCTACTGATCAGGAACTCCATGGTGAGCATGGTCACCCGTACTTCTTCGGTACCATCCCGTCAGATAGTTACAAAGCCAGTGCCATTGTGGACATATTGCTGTACTTCGAATGGGAGTATATAGCAATGATTTATTCCACTGATCATGAAATCCATCATCTACGGGAGGATATTAATGACCTGATCGAAGAGTTTGATATTTGCTTATATGCAGAAGCAGAGCTTAGTGAAGATCCAACAGAAGGTGAATTACAGCGAATGGTAAGGGTGCTTCAGGACCACCCCCATGCCAGACTGGTCGTCGTTTTAGTTTCTTCTGCATCAGCTTTCAATGCAGTAATGTCTTCTGTTCAGGGTGCTTACCCACCGTTGAAACGAACCTGGCTATCCAGCAACCTCTGGGGGACAGAGCTGATCGGCAGCGCAGAAGCCAACGGTGGAATCTTCATAGAGTTCAAGAAACCAGAGCTCATGGAGTTTGAGGAGTACTTTCGGTCTCTGTTGGACGTAAATGAGACTGACAATATAAACCCCTGGTTTGATGAGTTTTGTGGAGGCTCTGACACCTGTCACGAAGCAAGCCAGAAAGGATTCAGCAAAGAGCTGTCGACTCTAGCGCCTACAATCGACGCTGTCTTTGCATTGGCTTATGCTCTTGAGGACACTCTCTCTGCTCGGAGTTGTAACGGCTCGATCACAGATTGCCTCTTAGACAAGACTATGCGGGGATCCATCCTAGAGAATCTGCGAACCGTAACGTTCTTGGGCACCAGGGGTGAGTTTTATTTCGAGGAGAACTTTGTCCCTGCTCAGGTTATTGTGAAGAACATGCAGAGAAACGATGATGGGAAGTTTAAAATGGTTGACGTTGGATCCTGGAGTTCATCAAACCCAGAATGGGAGCACCTGGACATTAATTCAAGTTTACTGCAATGGGCCGACGGCACAGAAGATGTGCCGAGATCTGTGTGTCAGGACGTGTGTCCGGTCGGTTATGTTGAGGAGATTGACTCCAGTAAGAGATGTTGTTGGAAGTGTCGTGCATGCAGAGTTGATGATATCGTGGTTGGAACCGAGTGCGTCAGTTGCCAACATAACGAATGGCCAAACTCGAACTACACGGTCTGTGAAAGACTCCATGCAAAGACTGTCACATGGGATAACCCTGCGGTCGTGTTCCTATGCTTCATGACATCTCTAGGATTGTTACTCTCCATTGTTACCTCATGTGGTATGATAAGGTACCGTAACCATGCTCTGATCAAAGCTAGCAGTCGAGAACTCAGCGCCGTCAACATCATAGGACTCGTTGTAGCTTTTGTTTCGGTGTTTCCTTTTCTCCTGCCACCGACTGATGGTATCTGCGGGGTCGCTCAGAGCCTGTACGCCCTCTCCTTTACCCTCATGTACGCCCCTCTGCTGCTCAAAGTCAATCGCATCTACAGGATCTTCGACAGCAGCAATAAGACCGTCAAGCGTCCACGGTTTACGGGACCTACAGCTCAGTTGGTGATTGCCGCAATGTTAGTTGTTATTCAGGTAAGATTGAAGTATTTCTTCAAAACCCAACAAAATACAGAGGCACATTTACTCTACATAAAACATCATTCCATAATCTCTCGATATAATATCCTCCAATGTCTTTATTAAGGGGTAAGAAGACTCCATTAGGGTCAAGACATTTATACCACGTGTCATTTATAACGCATGTCATATCAGTTGCTAAACAGTTTGTAACAGCTGAATCCTTTTCTCAAATAACAACCATTTGAAAACAGTTCAAAGGGTTGGTCAAAAGTTGAAAAGTTGATTGCATTTTTTTAAAATAAATAAATCCGTATTTTCATACCTTCACAACACAGACAATTTCACACCAGATTTTGAAGCACCCAATTTCAACGACGTCCCAAGACATCTTCTTCATGTAAAAGTTACAAACACTTTTTTTCAATAACCCTAATTGTGTCTATAACTTGTATTTTTTCAGGTGAGGTTTCCGGTGACACCGCAATCTGTTTGAGTTGTAGTGGTTCTGCGAAGAACCGGTGGTTTGACAACTTCACGTTTCGATCAGTATGCCCTGATCGTCTTGAGGAGTCTTCATAATCATGTTAAAAACATGTTAAGTAACCAAAATAGAGTTATCTGCATTCTTCTAAAGACGATCAGAGCATAATGATCGAAACATCAAACCACTGGTTCTTCACTGAACCACAACTACTCAAAGAGATTTATGCACATTGTTCACCGCAAACCTTGATTGTTCTCCCACCATGCAAAGTTTCAATTCCTACTTGTCTCTTTACAGCCGATTATGATGTCTATTACCACACTAGCGATGCCAGGCACGTGGTCCACCGTGCGAGAACTGTTTCCAAGTCATCGATCAAACCATCCCAGGACCATTGAACTTGTGTGCAACCTTGGCGTTGGTTTCGTTACCTCAATGTGCTACAACTTTCTACTCCTCCTAGCTTGTTGCTTCTACGCCTACAAAGCCCGTAAAGTCCCCGGTAATTTCAACGAGGCGCGTTTCTATGTGGCTAGCGTCTATACCACCCTATTGTTCATCCTGGCCGCCTTGCCGATGTACTTGACTGGAGGGACGGCCATTATTGTGGTTACATCTGTTAGCCTGGTTCTTCTAGTTAATGGCTATGTCACTTTGACGTGTGTATACCTTCCCAAGATTTACGCTATCACCTTAAAAAAGGTTGGTGATCAGGATGAGAATTCTGTGGTACAGAATCAAGCACGAGCCAGTAACATCTTTCAGAGCCGTGAAAGGCGTTCATTTGGATTCGGCGGGGATGATAACAAAGTGCATCCGTCATCAGTTTCTTGAAGTAAAGGCATAAATTATTACATTCACCCTGGGACTTTCAGCTGTTTTGGATATCCTCCGGCAACAACAACTTGACTGGGATGTCCTGGACCCTAGTGCCCGTGTGGACCATCATACTTAAAAAGACAAACATGAAAGATGTTCACATGGATTTGTGTGAATTTTTCGACATGAAAACAAACCATTGCACATAGTGCTCGGTAAACTGAGGAGAATATTGAACACGTGCTCGCGTTGCAAACATTTGCCCACGTTTTTAGATTGGTGTCGCGAACTTTGTCTAAGTTTTAAACTGATATGCAGCCAGATTTAAAGCCAAATTGGCTGATTTCAACATAGTATAAACTACCTCAGTCATAAGGTAGGGTCTTATCTCAGCTACCAATAAACTGTGGAAATATGTGTTTAATAAGATCATTTGCTTTTGTTGACCGAAAAGTAGAAAAATGTCTTGTCTACGCAAGGTTTTACGCAGTTTAATTTTTATGAACGTGCAGTTCATGATAATAGCAGGTGCCATACCCTGCAAAAACTGGGATGTTAAAATAGACACCACTGGCATTGTCAAATGTAGGTTTCAATTTCTGCCAGCACAATTACACTGGTGTTATTATAACACCATAATTATGGTGTTTATTTTGATTCTCTCTTGTGTATCTTTTAAGGACCCCAATGGAAATAAGTCAAAGTTATTGGCTTTTTGGGGCTATCCTTGGATAATTTTGTGCAGTATTTCTTTCTTGTGTTCGATTTTGGTTTTTCTTGTTCATTGTCTTTGCCTCCTGTTGTTGTGTATGTATTTTTGCCATGTTCTTGCTGTATTTTATCCGTAAATTAAATCAATCAATCAATCAATCAATCAATCTATAGTAACATCACCCATGGTGTAAATTTTAACACCCCAGTTACTGAGTGTTTTTATCTTTGTTAGCCAAACGAGTAGCAGTGAGCTTTTTAACCGTTTATTCCCATCAGTGATGATCGGCAATTGCACCTGAGAAATTACAGGAAACAAATTTATACTTTTATGATGGAATAATGCATTGGGAAAATGGAACTATAACCTTTGACCCGCCTGGGTTTGTAAAGCAGCAATTTACACCCACATTCAGCAAAGTTGGACTATCTTGCCTAATTGTATGCCATTTTGACAGTGGTGGTGGGTTCGAATCCAACCAGAATACAATTTGGACTACAGAAAGCACCGAGTGTACAGTGGTTGCAACATATCAGTGTTTGAGTAAAACCAAAATCCTTGCATGTTGACATTGAATATACTAAAAGAATGGCAGAGGCAGGATATTCTTTCATACTTTAATGGGATTTCCTCAGAAATTAGCCCTCAGAAAAGGCTGGAAGTCTATAAAAGCCCACTTCTTACGAACGAGTGTCTGTCTCTTGTTCTCGATAAAATTACCCTCACTTTTTCCAAGGATCAAAAACAACTCGTTTGAACGTTCAGGTCTTTGCCAGGCAAATCCAAATGCCCCCGATGTTCATTCTAAGGTTGGAGTGGTTTATAATGGAATTAAACCATGCTGAACAAACACCTGTATATAATAACGGTAAAATCAAACGAAACATTTCTACGCTTTGTTCCCTTGGAAAAGGTAAACAAGTCAGGCCGTTAACGATTTTTGCGTTTATACCGTATATAGGTCCTGTAGGTTGGTATAAGCATTTTGCAACAGCTAATTCTATATTTCCTCTTTGTTCCTTAGAGTACGATTTCTTACAGTGAGTCCTGCACAGTTTGTATATTTTAGTATTGGTCAATCGTTGGCACATAGAACCAAATCCCACCAGTGTCCATGAAATTAAATTGTTGTTGTAGTCATAGTAACAATGCTCAGAGGCTTTTTTCTGATACCGTCTGAATGGAAACATGTTGGCCAAGGATTAAGTCGGTCTATAGGGATGCAACACATCCAGTGGTGACCCGTTCCCACGGGAAGGGTTTTCATGGACGCAGCTATACAAAAAGGCTTATTCTATAGTTGTCAAAATATGGATGAGGAACAAAACCTTACAACCTGCTTCCAAAATAACGTAGATTCTAACAACAAGATACAGACATAACTCCACCCCCAACAATTTGGGTACCAAGCATAGGTGTATAGGTGTAAAACCAAATTAGCATTCATTTTCCCTATTACAACAATATATAAATTAATTAATTATATTTGGTATCCGTTGTTAATTACAAGATTCGATCTTGATTCACACACCGGGCAAGCTCGGTGATCTAGCCGTTGTCCGCTCTAGAATGCGGAGTCGCGGGTTCGAACCCAACCTGAGTAGCCTATGGACGTTTACCGCAGAACTCGGAAAGCACCGATTATACAGTGATTATCACTACACCAAGTGTAAACTAAGAAGAAGTGAAGTCACCAACGAGAAGTCCCCTCACTCCACTCCGCGAAAGAAGTAGTCCTGACCAATTTCGGGAGATTTTTTGAGTGGTCTTTAAAAGCCAGTCACGCTCGTATAAAGGTGGGCGACAATTATAAAGGTTTTTCTTCCTCAAGAAAATGATATTTTTCTTGAATCGATCATAATTCCTGTTCTCACGCTGTTTTAGTATTGACTTTTGGGTTAGTCAATACATTTTAATAATAATCCTTCGAGATGATGGTAAACCAAGGGCTTTGTTTATAATTAATGAATTGTTATTGTATTACGTTTATTCATGAAGAACGGGCTCTATAAGATGTGTCCTTGTTGACGAGGTATGTTTTGTAGTTACACAATTTTGTTTTTCTTTGAATGAGAGTCTCATTTTTAACCACTTTTGGGGTCAGACTGACCCGGTAATGAATCAGGGCCACTGGGACCCCACATCCGGGTCTATTTGTTCTAAAACCTTTTCCAAGAAAACCCGACTATTCTGAACGAGCATATTATTATAATTTCGAACCAAATCAATTGGTTTGTAAAGTTCCAACTAGTTTTAAGCCCGGTTCATACTTCCTGCTAATGCAAATGCGATACGAATTTTGACGTCACAAATTCGCAACAAATAATTCGGAAGAGTTGACTTGTGCTCAACTCCTGCGAATTATTCGCAGCGAAAACAGCCCTGTGACGTCAAAATTCGCTTCGCATTCGCAGGAAGTATGAACAATAGGGACAGGACGGGAAGGATTTTACGTGCACAAATTAGCCAAGAGCATCATCACTTCCTATTGTTTATCATGAATGAGTATTTGTATTTGCATAAAACTCAAGTGTCACGAAACTCATTATTTTATAATAGAAAAATGTAGACAAAGAAGCACTTGTGATTTTTTTTAGCTCAGTACTTTCCCTATGTTGCCTGTCACGAATAAATAATTAGCTGCCCGCTAAATCGAATGTTCGCACCAGTAGTTTTGTAAGATTTACACTTCAATAAATATTTGAAAATTCTGTTAAATGTGTCGACATTGAAGAAAAATCGTCATACTTGGCAAATCATTAAATTATTACACTTCAGTTATCATTTTATTTTAAATGTCGGTAAGAGGAAATTATATTTAATGGATCGAAAGATCATTTTATTATCTATTCTTCTATTTAGAATGTTTCGCCTTCGTTCAAATTACTCGGTTTTACGTCCTCTAAAAAGAATTTTCACAAATTGTTCAAACCAAAATGCAAAAGAATGAAACAAAAGAAATCGAGGTCAATAAACATTGTGCATGTGCAGGTTGATAGAATGTGTGATTACTTAGGGTTGGTGCTGATAGAATAGACGACTATCAGGAATTCAAGTTTATTCTTATTGCCATGTTTGTTGAAAACTTCATCCCCAGTATCGATGGCAGCACCGTAGTGACCGGGGGAGGGGGTGAGGTGTGACGACATTCTCAACACTCTCCGCGGTCATATCTCAGACTAAATTATTACCAAAAATTGTTACCATTCCCCAAAACGTGTTATTTTTACTGCTTGGTCCCCGTTTGTTTCTTTGTTAGCATAATGTAACATTATATGCTCATTGATTTAGCAGTTCCTTGGAATTGGTTTGTTTGCTTATATTATTTTCAAATGAAATAACCACTGCGCGTCAGTCATGTATTCATATGCAATAGGTCTCTCAAAGGGATGCAAAAAAAATGACTAATAATTGCCAAAGATTCCATAATGGGTTTATTGTGGCATACCCACAGGTTTATTGTTTATTATTTTGCAAATAACTGTCTACTTTGAGTAAATTTTACACTACGTCACATGGCAACGTTTGAATCCTACTGATGACAATACAATTACAGGTTTTCGCTGTTTTCTCAATAAGTAGGCACTTTATTCAGCTGAAACTTTCTCAGGTCACTTTTGCTGCCTCTAATCGATAATTTTGCCTATACATAGTTCCCACATGACGTCACAGCAACCACAGAAACGGCCCGCCGCCATCTTTACGGGCAAATCGTCCGTGTGTACGTGTACACGTGTGATGGTGTGATCGACGCGTGGGACACACACACACAGGAGGCCGTCGCATGCAGCTGTATTATCAAGATTGACCCCAAACGTCAACAAGTTTAACCTCTGACACATCAACCCTCACAAACGTAAACATGGTAAACACTTGCTGCATTAAAGGTTGTCAGAACCGATCGAATCGTGTAAAAAAATCATTTTATTCAATACCGGCCATAATTACGAATCAAGGGGATGGAACGAGGGAACTTTCACGGAAAAGACGTGAGCTCTGGCTGACCAGAATTCACCGAAGAGGCGATCTAGTTCCGTCCCGCAGTTCAAGTGTTTGCTCAGATCATTTTCACTCAGGTAAGTTAAAGTACGTTTTCGATGTACAAAATAACTGAATATTGAGGCTCTACATACTGAACTTTAGGAATACACTGTAGGCCTATCAGAATTATTTTCGATTATCGTGCGCATTGTTGTGCGATAAGTAAACATTAATGTTGGACTCGGCCGGTTGTTTGTGAACTTGTGGCTATCATGTGTATAACGTTTTAAAAATAAACACCTCACTGACACTATAAAGTCATACTAGTTAGTGAGTGGAGTGCTAGTAGGTGTTGTGTAGGTAGAATAGAGCAAGGTAACTTTGACAGGGGTAAATGTTGGCTTTGTTTAATAAATTAAATGGCCACCACCATGACCTTGCTTTAAAAAAATTGCTGAAAAGAGCAGGAGCATCAATTTAAAACATTTATAATATTATATTAATTTTAAATGAATTACAAATCCAAAGTTGTTGATACTTTAATGTATATTACCCCATATTAGGAAGCTAAATTTCCATTGGAAGTTCATCTCATTCTAGGTTTAAATAACTCTAATTGAAAAATAATGTTTTAAAACTTGAACTTACTTGGGGGTGGGGGCTGGCCCCATTTTGGGTGGTTATCTTTTTAAAATTATTATTATTATTAATCTAAACCAAATTATTATTATTATTGAAAACAAATGTAAACGTTTTTTGGGGGGAAGGATTTCTGTGTAGGTGAAATTTGGTGAGTTTGTGGTGTAAACGTTTTTTGGGGGGAAGGATTTCTGTGTAGGTGAAATTTGGTGAGTTTGTGGTGGGAAGTGGCCTGTCCAGTACGCAACCTGACCCGTAGTATTTTGTTGAAAATGGGCGACTACTTCCCCCACCCTTTTCACTCGCCGGATTAAAATAAATCCGCCAGCATATACATGTAGGGCTACATGAAGATAGGTCAGTTGGTAAAGCACTGGCATGTTAATCCGGAGGTCATTGTTTCAAATCCCACTCCAGTCACTTTTTCTTTGTTCAACCCCAAATCATCGGATTAAAAATACATACTTTTTTTCCTCCAACAGGCAAGCCATCTTATCTCCATGATTCAACAAGTCCTGATTGGGCACCTTGTATTAAACTCGGCTATGAAACTTCACTTGCGAGTCCAACAAGACACCAACGTGCCGTAAGTCGCCGTAAGAAGAAGATCGATGCAGAACAGAAATCATCCAAAGAAGATAAAACTGAACCTGCAGCTAGCCATCGTGTCTGCAGTTTTCTTCTCTCAGGCAGTCTACAATCCTCCATATCTACTACAGAGCATAGTGAATTATCACCTGAGATGCCTGATGAAGCCAAGATGAGAAAGCTAATGACAGATGAAATAAATAGACTAACCACTGATAATCAACTCTTGAGACAGCAAAACCTGGACAGTCAAATTACACCCGAATCTTTCAATGATGACCACAAGGTCAAACATTACACTGGACTGGCCTCATTTACTGTTTTAATGGCAGTTTTCCATTTTTTGGAGCCTCACATAAATGAAAACGGAAGGTCTGTTTTAACAAAGTTCCAGAAGGTTATTTTAGTATTAATGAAATTAAGGCTTAATTTGTCTGTGCAAGATCTTGCCTACAGGTTCTCTGTTTCTAAATCAACTGTTTCTAGAATATTTTTAAATACAATAGAGATGATGCATATCAGGATGAAAAATTTAATTTTTTGGCCTGAAAGAGAGGATCTTAGAAAGACAATGCCAATAGAATTTCGGAAATACTTTGGGTTCAAGGTTGCAATTATTATTGATTGTTTTGAAGTGTTTATTGAAAGGCCATCTAATCTTAAAGCTCGTGCTTCCACATGGTCTTCTTACAAGCATCATAACACCATCAAGTTTCTTATAGGCATCACACCACAAGGTGTTATATCATTTTTGTCAAAGGCATGGGGGGGAAGAGCAAGTGATAAATATATCACTGAAAGGTGCAACATTTTGGACAAATTGCTTCCTGGAGACTTGGTTTTAGCTGATCGGGGATTTGATATTCAGGACAGTGTTGGTTTGATGTGTGCAAGTGTAAAAATACCTGACTTTACAAGAGGGAAGGCACAACTAAATTCTATTGAAGTTGAAAGAACCCGGAAAATAGCACACTTGCGAATACACGTGGAACGAGTTATTGGACTTCTCAGAAACAAATACACTATATTGCAAGGTACATTGCCAGTTGTTTATCTATTTTGTAGCAGTGACGGTATTGCAATGGTGGACAAAATTGCAACAGTTTGTTGTGCCTTGACTAATTTATGCGAGTCTGTTATACCGTTTGACTAAGCTATATTCCAGTAAACAATAGCAGGGCTCGAATTTGACACTGGACCTCAGCCCCTGTGCCTGTGGTTTTAGTATTGGGCCAGTAAACTCCAGACCTGACAAGTCCTGGGGTCTTGTGTTTTTCAATAACAAATACATGTACATGTACCTCATGGTGTAATATCTTGAACAGAAACAAATTGTGTTCAAATGTTGACTTTGAGTCTGATAAATACCTTTCAATTATATTGAGTAATGAAGTATACTTAATATGCAAAAAGACAGATGAGATAAATCTTCTTTTACATGTCTTAGTGCTCCATTGTTCAAATTAAAGTGCATGTTGCCAGGACCTCGGAAGTTTTTTTCTCATTCTGATTCTGGTCTTGTTCAAACATTTCTCGTCCAGTAAACATTTTGAACTACATGTACATGTCAAGCCTGCTGTCTTGTGGATTTTTCGCCCGAATTCAAGCCCTGAAAAGGTAGTTTATTGGTCGAGAGTGAATGTATTATCTCCTTTAACCATATAATAAAATAAATTTATGATTTGATGTATATAGGCCTATTTAATTTGTTGTCAATGCCTAACATCATCATCATTCCACTGCAGTTAATATTGGTATGGAGTCAACAAAATTAAGACACTAACAGCATACTTCCTCTTCTCTTTGGATCCTGGGTTTAATCATCAAATAAACACCATACATCTAAATATTTTCAAATATTAGGTTTTGGCAACGAAAAGTTTATCTCTTCATTCTCTTGTAAATTTCTCTTTGACAGGGTCATATCACAAAAGGCTATTTATACAGATAACCAACTGCACTGTGTGCAAAGGATTACTCAAAAAAAAAATTGGAAATTGAAATGTAAACATGTTTTCTTTGAGATTTCCTGGAAATCTTGAGGTTGCCTGTAAATTGCCTCATGTGACATGGCCCTTAGGCTAATACCCCTTCATTGTATCAACCCATGATCTAACTTTACCAAGACCATAATTTATCAGATATTTATTATTTTGTGCACATTTTACCGGGATTGGTACAAGTATCAACTTTTGAAGTTTAGTAAACTTTCAGATTGAATTTTATCAAAATTATTTTGATCATCACCAAAGCTTCATCATATATTTACTTATATGAATAAATTAAGTCAACATATTTTAATAAAACAACATAGTATCTCCAAAAATGTAAAGTAAATTTTTTTTGGTGACCACCTAAGCTGTATCATACTTTTAAAGGCACTGAACATGTTTGGTAATTGTCAAAGACCAGTATTCTCACTTGGTGTATCCTAACATGTGCATAAAATAACAAGCCTGTGAAAATTTGGGCTCAATTGGTCATTGAAGTTGCAAGAAAATGATGAAAGAAAAAACACCTTTGTTGTACTAATTAGTGTGCTGGCCAGAAGTCTTTTATTATTTTAGTGAGAAATTACCTCTTTCTCAAAAACTGCGTTACTTCAGAGGGAGTCGTTTCTCACAATGTTTTATACTATCAACAGCTCTCCGTTGCTCGTTACCAAGTAAGTTTTTATGCTAATATATATTTTTAGTAATTACCAAATGTGTACAGTGCCTTTAATATATTTATTTATTTGAATAAATTAAGTAGATATATTTTAATAAAACAACACACTATCTCCAAAAATGTACAGTCAAATTATTTTTATCATCACCACCACCAAAGCTTCATCATACCTTATATTTACTTATTTGAATATATTAAGTAGACATTTTAATTGAAAAACATATAATCTCAAAAATTGTTAAATTTAATTATTTTGATCATCACCAAAGCTGTATCATACCTTTAATATATTTATTTATTTGAATAAATTAAGTAGACATATTTTAATAGACCCTTCCCATGAAATATGCTAATTACATTCACGCATGCGTACAGACCTTGCTGGTTGGCAAACGCCATAGAGTTGTGCACTAAGTAGACGCACAAGCGCGTCTGCGTCACGCCACCATCAGCCCCACACAAAAAGGAGCAATGTTCCATCATTTTGCCAACCAGCAGTGTAAGTGCGCACGCGTGATGTGCAATTTAAATATTTCATGGGAAGGGTCCATTGAAAAACATATAATCTCCAAAAATGTAAAATTAAATGCAATTTGCATGCAACTTAATAAAACTAGTCCTGAAAATCTCCAAGAAGAAAAAACATTTCAATTTTCTCACAAATTGTGTGTTTTGTGTGAATATCAAGTACTCTTTCAAAATGTCTGTTGTGCTACAAAAGTATTCCTTGCATGCACATCAGATTCAGTAGCTGTTAATTGCTTCCAAGTTGCTTGTAAGAATTGTCCTAGTTGCAACAAGGCCCTTGTAGAATAAATTCAAAATAACTATGTGTAGTCATGGTAGTGTTGCAAAAATTTGCATTGTCCAATTCTGCATTATTATAGGCAACAAATATATTTACAAACTGTTCATATGTACATGTAGGTGAGATCAAGTAGGCCAAGTATCAGTGACAACTGACAACATGGGAAGTGCATACTTACTATCAATTCAATTGGAATGCTCTGATCAAGTCTTTATCTTATTGACGATCAAAGAAAACTATTCTATAGATCAAAACTACATGTTTGAAACACCTTTATTTTCAGAACCATCACAACCTAAATTAACACATTGCTCATATGGTGACACCAGTTATTTAAAAAATGACATGTCACAATATTATTCCTCTGCTAATTTCCTTTTCTTGGCTGGTTTTTGGAATTTGGGAAGTAAACGACACTGATGACAATACCATTTACCCTTCGGGATTCGCTTCCAGGTTAAATCTACGCACTCATAGTGCAGCCAGACATATGGACAATCTACATTGTCACATCTTATCACAGAGTCATCAGTTGGATCATAGCGCTTATTACAAATACAAATAACTGGTCTTGTATCAGCGCTATGAATATTGTTCGGGTTCATTTCTGTTGTACAGTGTGTAGTGCTTGTTCCAGGTTGATCTTCATGTGATGGCTGACAGTCAGTTATACAGTTATCATTGGTTGACCGAGGAGCTTGTGATGGGCGAGAAAAGTACTGACCAACTAACTCTAACAATATAACATTGTTAAAGAACATTTCGGCCTTACTGCTCACATCAATCCAAAAGTCATGGTCAGGCTCTATTCTCTCTATATGGAAATCTTGTTCTGTCCAAATTACAAAATCGCAGAATTCTTTCTGGCATACATGCACTTGGCACTGTACTTGATAGTAGTAATGATGAGACCTTTTCAGCTGCAGTTTACCACCAACTCTTTCTAGGCAGTGTTTCTTGTCTAAAGTCCCCTGAAATGATTGAAATTTCTCGCAATAAGGGCATTTGACCTCAAGACATCCATCACCGCAACAATCACAATGTGTGATGCCATCTGGTGAAGCACCAAGGAAAGGCATGGCTGGACTAATCACCAGCCCACTACTTCTAAGATTGAAGTTGTCGTGGTGCTGAACCATCTCACTTTCATACATGTGCCGTCCATCTTGTTCATGCTGGCATCCCCATTTTGTTGCAGCTGAAGTAAACTTGGTGGACTGGGGGTAACAAATTTGGTTAATGAGACTCAGTGAAGGCTTGCTTATTGATGTTTTGCAAACTGCTTTAAAACGAGAGGCTGTTACTCGCCCTGTTCTGAACTGGTGCCACTGCTTACATTCTGCCTGCTTTACTGTTGCTTGCTCCAAATGTTGGGATTCTTCCCTTGTTACTGAAAGTGTAGGTGCAATTGTTTTACAATGTTGAAGTAGTTCCTCTTTAGGCAATGTTAGGCAAGCATCATTTTGTAATTCAGTCAATAGCACTGGATATTTGTCAGTCAGGGATTTGGGTACATATTGATCAGCATATGGTGGTATAAGAGATAAAATTGCTGGTTTACTACCCAATGAGTGGAGTGATTCAAATAATGTTTGAAATTCGGTTGATACTGATTGATGCTGACTCTTAATTGCTGGAAATGTTGCAGTGACTGCTGCTCTACTGGGAGCTTGTGAAATTATACCATGGCACGCTTCATCAATTTTTTTGTCAGTGTTCTGTTTCTTTGTTTTGGAGCTTGTAAAGTCAATCTCTCTGACTTCCTTATACTCAGCTTTGTGAAGTGCAGTTGGTAGAACCCAGTAGGCCTTCTCTTGTGTTACAGTTTTAGAGTTCCTAAGTTTCACTGTGGCTTCAATGGCAAAGAGAAGAGCTCCGATGTGACTGCAGGCTTCACCAAGTCCTGCCATGCAAGTGCAATGGGCTGCCAAGACTTCACCATCTTTTCGAGAGATTAACCAAGGCAACAATGGGCTCTCTCGTAATCTCTGTGAATGTTGAACCTGCAAGCATTAAAAGGAAAAACAAAAGACTAATTTGTCAATTCACAGTAATAGCCTATAGAAAGAAAGAAAATGTTAAGAAGAGTAAATTAAGGACTAGCACAGAGCCCAATTTCATGGCGTTGCTTACTGGTAAGTTCTTTGCTTACGGATACCATTCCCCTTTTATTACTGGGTTAGCGATGAATTTCTACCCTGGCAGAGTGTGTGTAAGCAAGGTATGCTTAGTTGTGAAGTATGCAAATGCACGTACGTGCACAAGAAAAAAAACTCAACAAAATGTGGAACTTTATGTACGCTAATTTAAGTGAGCACTAATTTTTTGCTTGCGGTAAGCATGCAGCGCCATAAAATTAGTTGGTCTCCAAGGTTTAAAAATACTTTTTGTACCATGACATTCATGAAATTTTTAGTAAATCAGATTCCCAGTAACCACGCAAAACATAACATTCAAATTTTATGCGCATGAGCCATGCAAAACAACAATTTTGTGATGGAGGACTGCGCATACATGTTCATGCATCCACAGCACATGCATACACTTTTAAGTGGCCATGGTTTTACTAGTACTATGATGTTGCTAAATATGTTTTTGATATCATTAATGGCCTACGTTAGACAGCCATTCATGATTATACCCATCATCCATTGAAAATGTTGACAAGGTTTATTATTACATTAAAAACAAAATGAAATAAATGTAATTGTAAACAATTATAAAAAATATCTAACCTTTGCCTTTACCACGATGAAATCATTCGCAGCAACCTTGAAGTTTCTAACATCCCTCACAAATCCAGAAATAAAGTAGTTGTACGATTCCAGTGATTTATATGCTTTCAGTTTCTGCAGTGTGTATGAGCTTTGTTTGTTTACCAGATAGTTGACAATGTCTGGATAGGAGATGTCTGGCAATCTAACAACGTCGGAGGACCAGTCCACTTCCTTAATTTCGTATGGGTCAACTCCATGAATCAATTTCTTTTTTATTTCATAACGTTCTCTTGTTGGACGGTCAAACGTCGAGCTCAAACTCAATACAATATCCTTGAGCTTGCTTGCAGCCTGCTTCTTCTTAACCGGATTATCTTCTTTTTGCATATTTCAGAAAAGATTTGTTTAAAAACGCCGGTCCTTCCTCTACTTCCTGTGTAACGTTGTCGTCAGTCATGTCAGTGTGTTTACATCCGTACGTTTTGGGGAATACCCGGCCGGAAAAAACCAGAGAAAGGTCACCAGAAGAGGGGGGCAAACAGAAACTACACACTGTTCGCGTGCTGCATGCTAGTAGCTAGCGATCGATGTTTGCCCGTAAAGATGGCGGACGCTGGGTTACCGTGACGTCATTGCAACCCATCTTACAACGCGCAGCGCACTTGCACGCGCGTCTCCTGTCCGCCATTGTGGGTGTCAAAACGTGCACAAAAGGATGGTACACGTGTTTACATTGGTGCGTTAACACCTGTACCATCCTTTTGTGCACGTCTTGTCACCCAAAATGGCGGACACACAGGAGACGCGCGTGTATGCGCGCTACGCGTTGTGCATGCGCGCTACGCGTTGTGCAATGGGTCTATAAATCAGCACTCGTAGACAAAATACGATCCATGACACTACCTCTAAGACAAGCATTTAAAGTAAAGTAAGCGCGATCTTCTTCCAGAAACCGGGATTCGAACCAACGGCAATTAGACTTGATAGGTCGGTTATACTCCGACAAGACATCTCATCTCAAGGTGAATTCCACATCCGCATCAAAACGAATACAGTCACACACAAAAGAAAATACTCGCTCAAGTCTAAATGATCATAAAATTAATATCAAAAAATTAATACCAACGGCAATTAGACTTGATAGGTCGGTTGTACTCCGACAAGACATCTCATCTCAAGGTGAATTCCACATCCGCATCAAAACGAATACAGTCACACACAAAAGAAAATACTCGCTCAAGTCTAAATAAAATTAATATCAACTTGACTGGGGACTTAAGGGTGCACCACACCAAATAAGCCAGAATTAATGCGCCAAGCTACTTATCATAATTTGTAAACCCACAACTTATTTTTAATTACAACGTTTTGGGGGTCATGCAATTAATAGATTGTGTAAATATAATAATCTATCACAACCTGGGGGTTCTGTGCTTCAACCTTTGAGGAGACTTGATAAATTTAGGCGTTAAAGTTGGCCCTATTTGAACGGGAAAGTGGAGAAGTGCTTCACGAAAACTGGCAGCAAGTCGGTTTTGGAAAAAAACAAATTTTCGCGTTTTTTTCTTCTGGGGTAGTTAGCAAAAATTCCAAACGGCTGACCTGGCAAAAATTGAAAAGAATTCTAAAGTTCAGTCGTCCGAAAATATGTTTGATCGGTTTTCAAGAGGCTGAGAGACTTACACGATTTTTTGAGTATTTTTGAATATTTATCATTTAGCATTGGTTCCTATGGGAGTTTATTTAGTGTGGTGCGCCCTTTATATACAACATGGCGGCGCCCGTGCAGCCATGTTTGTGTTCTGTTTACAGATGTAGGCTTGAAACAACGACAGTAATGAGTTGTGTGGGGGCATTGTGTGTCACTTTGTTGCTGTTTTTACATTGGAAACATCATTTCTTTGACTGTAAACTGTTAGTATAGCAATAATGTTTCTATTTCCTCAAATTACAATACATTTATTAACCGAGAATACTTCAACGTTTCAAACTCAAAGAGGGGTTTGCTTTCTAAACCTTCATGGTTAAACTATGACAAGTAATAAGTATGAGTGAGACTGACGGTTTTAGTCACATTCAAAGAATCATGAGCCAACGTGGCTGGTTGAATATGAAAAAAGGAGAGAAAAACCACCAATAGACTATTTGAAGAGGAGTAGGGGGGGGTGGTGGATATGGCATCATATGTCAAGTTTCCGGAAGGTGAATGCACTCTGATGCGTGTGAAACCCTAGGCCTAGCCCCCAACCAGCAGCCTAAACCCTACACTATACTGCAAAAACCGTAGCCGTCAGCCCAAACCCCAGCCCCCAGCCCAAACCCTACACCCATCAAGCCGAATCATGCCCCCAGCCCCCTAACCCTAGCCCCTAGCCGAAATCATAGCCCCAGCCCAAACCCTAACCCCCAGCCGAGCCTACCCCCAAAGCCCAAAACCCTAGCGGTCAGCCCGGACCCTAGCCCCCAGCCCAAACACCTTATTAGCTTACAGTCTTAACTCTTAACTATAGTCCAATTGTTCCCGTTCACCCACAAATTATTAACCGTAAAGTGTCTGGAAGGGCATTTTGCAACAAGCCCCGCCCACGCCCCGCCCACCCATTCACCCCCTTATCCCTTAAAGCTAGGTAAAATGAAACTTGGAATGACAATTAAACGTGGTAAAATGACCTATGTATATTCTTTTTTGTTATAAAGTTCACCATTTTAAACTCAATATTATGATTACATGGTTTAAAATGTTGGCGGGTAAGCAAAATCTACCCCCCCCCCTTCTCAGGCCCTCCCTCTTCAATCCCCTTTCCCTTTTACAGCTTCCACATTAGTTAACCCCCTCTTGTCAATTATTAAAAATAATTGTAAGGCGTTTAGAATCGTATAACTAAAAAAAAAAAGATAAGTTTATAACTTGTTGAGTGACTAGGATTTGGATATAACAACTGACTTGTCATTAGAGTGTACACAGCGTGTAATGCATGTTTTTCTTATCGCATTGCTTAGAGTACATGTAAATGCTCTAACATGTTTGACCTTGTTGTAGACGAACGCAATAACATTTCCAATTAATTTTTTCAGATATCAAGTCAGTGACTTATTTTCAACAATTTAAGCATAATTTTTTAACCATAAAGAATAATTAAGTGCCCTTATAGGGTGCACCACACCAAATAAGCCAGAATTAATGCGCCAAGCTACTTATCATAATTTGTAAACCCACAACTTATTTTTAATTACAACGTTTTGGGGGTCATGCAATTAATAGATTGTGTAAATATAATAATCTATCACAACCTGGGGGTTCTGTGCTTCAACCTTTGAGGAGACTTGATAAATTTAGGCGTTAAAGTTGGCCCTATTTGAACGGGAAAGTGGAGAAGTGCTTCACGAAAACTGGCAGCAAGTCGGTTTTGGAAAAAAACAAATTTTCGCGTTTTTTTCTTCTGGGGTAGTTAGCAAAAATTCCAAACGGCTGACCTGGCAAAAATTGAAAAGAATTCTAAAGTTCAGTCGTCCGAAAATATGTTTGATCGGTTTTCAAGAGGCTGAGAGACTTACACGATTTTTTGAGTATTTTTGAATATTTATCATTTAGCATTGGTTCCTATGGGAGTTTATTTAGTGTGGTGCGCCCTTTAGAGCGGACTATTTCGTCTCATAACAGCGCCCTCTATTGAGGGATAGGATATTTGCCATTCCAGTTAGATCCATTAACAGGATAATCAAATTACAAACGCGACCTTGGCTTGTTTATGCTAGACATCAGAATTTGTTTATGGATATATTTTAATTCCAATCTGAAATCTCAGAATATGAAGTTCGTATACCGATCCTCCTTCAAAACATAATTTTCCTAAATAATGTCATAGAAGGCACTCTTCACCTTTGCTCCACACTAAAATAAACCCGGTGTGAACTTGGACACAATCCCCTGAAAAAACATCAACCACTTTTCGATGTTTATAAAGGTTGTTTGCAAGGTTAAGGGGCGATTATTGAATACAAGAGAACAAAATTGAAAGTTGCTCATTATCAAAAGAAAACTGCTGTACTGACTTATCCTGCATACACGAGCCTTACACCACGCTTTATACTTTGTCAATTTTCTTATTTACCAATTTCCAGCATGTATTTTGGTATGACCGGCTGTCAAAATCAACGTCCTTGGTAGAGTAATTTATCAAAGAATCGTGATAGATTCGTTCCAATCCTTTAGTTTTTAATGTAGAAACAAGGTGGGCACGTCTTTGAGAAAACACTAAAATAACTCCTAAATAACACCAAAATAACACCGAGTAAGGTACGCAATGGGCTTATTTTGATTTAGTAAATTAAGAACAGACTTGTGATGAACATCTCGAAGGAGACAGTTTTTTGACGGATTCTGCTCTACCAGTCTAGTGGATGATATCCATGCGTACATCCTTACAGACTGTGAAGGGGGTATCCCTGTTTCAGCCCCAGGAGTGGGTGGCAACGTGTCCGTGGTGACAGTTGATTTGGGTCGAGAGTCCAAGTCAATTAAGTGTATCCCTGACCTTGAAGTGGCCGCCCGGCCGTGGCCTTGTGATGCTAGGGCGATATCTCATTAAAAATAAAACTATTGTTACTACGAGAAAAAGTCACAAATCAGATTATAATTTTTTTGTTCTTTTTTATGTTTCGACAATGAAGTATAAGGGTATCGTACTTTTTACCACAAAGCAATAATTCTAGCAATTACTACAATTCAATCATATTATCAAATTCTCATCATGATAATTTGCACGCACCACGCCTAAATTTCTTGGTTAATTTCACAAGAGTCAGTTCTGAATAACTGCGTATTGGATTGAACCTCTGCTCCAACACAACATTCTTTCATATTCTATATAATGGATAACTAAAAAGCTTTATACATATTTCAGTTGATTGTTGAGTTTGATTTGAATGGGTAAAAAAAAGGTAGAATGCAGCTTTAGTTCGCGGTTTTTACATTTCTTGTCCAATTAAATAAGTTGGGAAAGTACATCTTTATAATTATTTCTTGCTATGTGTTCATGTATTTTGCTGTTATTGAACATTGCAGTAATATTTACCTTGGGCAATCCAATTGAGGTATGAAGTGCCTCGAGCAGACATTGGTATGATTCATATAGAAATGCACCTTATAATTTCAAACACAGTTCTGCGTACATTCTATACACACCCAGTTGGGATGTCCTGACTCGTTTCTGGGTCGGTATGACCACAAATCTGAGTTAGTGAGACCCAAAACTTTCTCAACTTGACCAAAAACTTTTAAACTTTGACGCAGAATCAGAGTCGAAATCCCCAGTTTTTACCAGTGTCTTGGTCAGCCTGACCCAATCTGGGTCAATTCTGACCCAGGAATTTCTAGCCTTGGGACACCCTTTGGGTGTGAAAAGCGCTATAGAATGGAGTTATTATTAAAGACTTTGGGTCAATTTACAAAGTTTTCTTCAAAAGTTGGGAACAGTCAAAGAGTTTCACAAAATGAAATGTTATTACAACCTTGCAACTAAGAATCAAAGATAAGTTACGAATTTAAACAAAAGCACAAAAGGCGGACCCGATTTTATGGAGTTGCAAGCACCCCAATCCTGCTTACAAGAGACAGGTGACCATACAAAAAACCTTTTTATAAAAACAGCGTATTTATACAGTACTGGTATCCACCAATGTTGACGCTTATTGTGCGTTACTCATGGTGAATATTAGTACGTCTGGTCACCAGGCCAATTATTTAATTCATCAAACCATGGAGATGGAAATACTCTATGATTAAACCATCTCAGCTCACTAATGGCGAGTGTACAACCTCGCTACCATGGGTAGCGCGCCGTATCGATCCTCCCTGGGAACGAGGTTGGGAGTATACAACCTGTGCTGCCAATTTTGTAGCACACCAAGCTAAATTAATCTCAAGATCCATCTGCCCTAACAGGTGTACGTGCCCTACTCCCGAGTGAAGAGAAGTAATTATAGTTCAAGGACACAACTTGACCGGTGTCACGGTCTCAGCTATATCTGATGTGCTCAGCTAACAGCCGGGCATTTCAGCACGCTGTAGACGCGGATATTCGGGTTGCAAAATCGGCGGACAAGTTGGGGGGGGGGGGGGGGGGGGGGGTATTTGGATGAAGAATAACTCGACGGGACAACTAGTGTCAAATTGAGCAGAAGATAAAAGTTTAGGAGTCGACGGATAATTTGATCTACACTGTATAAAGCTGTGAACATCAAAGTATTTTAAACGTTTTTTTAAATATAGCATTTTACACAACATGCCTTTGTGCTATGGGAGCTTATTTAGTTGGGTACACCCCAAAACGAACCCCGCGTTCAGTTCTCGCAGACGCCACCATGACAGCTATACAAGAAGGGGGTGTTTACAATACACGTTGCCAGTATCGCAACACGACTCAGCACGGCACTGAACTGGACTATACTGTCGCTTTCTGTGCGCATGCATGGCATGACGTAATGTTACCGTATTTTGTTCATACGGATAGCTGAACACGCCGGAAAGCTGAGACCGTGACACCGGGATTCGAACCCACACCCTGATGACTTAAATACTAGAGGTCGATTTCACAAAGTCTACGCCACGTTTGAAGTGTACAAAATGTAAAAAAGTCATACTTTTAACTGAAACCAACATTTATTTGGATCGACCTGGAGTCCCTCCTAATATATTTGGTTTGGTGCGACTCTAGAGCGCGTGTCTGAATCGGATGTAAAGCAATTGCGTAAATTATCTTGAAATCGGCTGCAGAAAACTTGCGTCCAATGCATGTGCAGTAGACCGTTCAGCCATGACACACGTTATCGTGAATAAAGTAATTAACTACGTTCGGCAATGCTTTTTTAGCTAAACTTCTTGTTGACATTTGACACTATTCTCAGTTGTCCAAAGCTGACGGCGTTTTTTCCCCCATTGACAGGGGCGGATCCAGGATTTTCCAAACGGGGGGGGGGGGCATGAAAATTTACCAAGCAGCAAATAGTGAATGCAATTTGTGGCTCCTACGAGCGCGTAACGCGAAGCCCTTACGGCATGGGCCGGTTCCGGGGCCCGCTTAAATGCTCCGAAACAGTTAGGATTCTAGATGCTCTGTGGTGCGATCTCATGCAATATCTGACCACTTTAACAATCATAGGCGCAATGCTGGTCCACAACAACCAATGTTCTGTATACGTGAATCGTTGATAATCGTTACCAGCGTAGCACGCAGCATTACCAGCTCAAAAATTTCAACGGCGGCCATTTTGTTAACGGAAGGCGAGGATTCTGAAAACGGTGAGAATTTATCACTTTTTGCAACTTTTGTTTTGCGGAGTGGATTTTCTGGACCCAACCTGACCTCGATGAGAGTATAAGGAACACATAGAGCCTAATTTTGGCGTGATCCGGTTTGGGAAATTAACTGTAGGTGCAGAAACGTGAAGGGAAAAAAGTTTCGAATAGGATTTTGTACATGTCACTCTATGAGGGTAATGGAGACGATAGCGGAATGAACCTCATAGTCATAGTTCTAGGAGTAGATTGGCCCTATTCATGGGGCTATGTCTTTTTTTTTATCTTAATACTAGTTTCCGAAGTTCGTATTGTAAAAGTCACATTGTATTTAGCGCGCGCGCGTGCTGACCTCCAGCCAGAAACTTCTTTGCACAGTACACACACAGGTGGCATGGTCGACTCACGCTGCGGTTGTATGATCTTCACGCCCCCCCGGACGCGTTTTTTTCCCCCAGGAGAGATGAGGCCACTTAGCATAAATTGGCGTGTTTTCTACCAAAATCAGTCTTTTTAAAAATTTATTACAAACATTATTTGGTGTTTCGTGCTTATGTTCAGTGTGTGAGAAAAAAACGATGTCCACACACACAGATTCACGTGTAATTCCTCATGAGACAATGTCTGTCAGTGAATTAATAGTGGTCCACAAATGAAACAAAGTGTACGAGGTACGGATTATTAGTAGCTTTTTTGAAAAAAAAAAATGGTAGGGCATATGTCATTAACTTTGTCTCTCCCTCATTTTTCCCCTTGATGTGTGTTTTTTTTTTTCTCAAGCAAAAAGGGGGGGCGTGCGCCCCACGCCCCCTGTATCCGCCCCTGATTGATGAGAGAATATCAACATTGCGTAGAGATGTGAATTGTTCACGATGAGTGGCACAGTCGCACTCATGAAGTAAACCGGTCTCCACCCTCATACATTGTAGCTATTCATGAAACCGCCCACGACAGTCCTTTTGTAAAACACTTCCTTTCATTGTTTAACTCACTCCTAAAATCGATTGACAAACTGCCTTAAATTGAATGAAGGTTTTGTTTACACTCATTCGCCTCAAAAACTGCATATATGATTAAAAATGTAAATCAGTATACAAAAATGACCATGGAGTACTATAGAATGACCATCAGCTACCGGAGCCTGTGACTCGGCAAGGCGCAAGCCCAACGCGTGTCAACCGCTGGCGATATAAGTTGAGTGTAATGTGATGGAAACATAATAAAACGCAGTGCACTGGAGGAGAAGGCAGGTGGAGAGCGTCAAGATTCAATCACAAGACAGCAACTGAATAACTAGAATGATGATTGGACTCTGTAGTCTGGTTGTGCTGATTGCACGCTTTGTGTACTGCACACATATCCCTCGTGAAGTGTGTACGACTTACAGCGTGGCAGGGGACGTTAACATCGGGGGATTATTCTCTCTCCACGGGGATGGCGGTGTCTCGGAGATGGAAGAATGCCGGGGACTTTACCCAGTCTCGGCCTTACAGTTGACCGAAGCCATGGCCTTTGCTGTGATGACCATTAACCAAGATGACTCTGTACTTCCCAACGTAACTCTGGGGTTTATCATCCATGACGACTGCTCGTGGCCGGAGTATGCAACCTGGGGCTCGCTGTCTCTGGTCCTGGGGGCTCAACCGTCTCTTGAGGGCGACTTCTGTATCATCCCCGGACCCAACATTGGTATAAAGGAAAGAACTGCTGTGGGGATTATTGGGACGGCAAAAACCTCCTCTAGTGAGGTGGTGATTAACACGGTGGAGCTCTTCCAGCGACCGCTGGTCTCGTACGGCGCTACTGATCAGGAACTCCATGGTGAGCATGGCCACCCGTACTTCTTCAGCACCATCCCGTCAGATAGCCACAAGGCCGAAGCAATCGTTGACATACTAGCCCACTACAAATGGGAATACATGGCTGTAGTTTACACGTCTGATCATGACATTATGCATCTACTGCATGATATTCACGAACTAGCAGATACTCATTCGATGTGTTTAGACGTACAAGTGAAGATCAGCGAAGTTCCAACACTAGATGAGTTACAGGTCATGGTGGAGATTTTGAAAGAACACAATCATGCCCAGGTGATTCTCCTCTTAGTCTCCTCTGCAGACGCTGCTAATGCTGTCATGTATGCTGTCGGTACTACAGATCCACCGTTGGAACGGACCTGGGTTGCCAGCGACTCATGGGGCACCCAGCTCATCTGGGACAGGCAGTCACAAGGAGGTATCTTCATTGAATACAGCAAACCAAAACTGGTTGAATTCGAAGAGTATTTTCGCTCTCTCCTCGCTGGGATTAACACAACCCAAAACCCATGGTTTAGTGAGTTCTGTGCCGGGTCTGATATCTGCCAAAAGTCAAGCGAAGATGGATTCAGTGGAGAAATAGCAACCCTTGCCCCAACGATCGACGCTGTCTTATCCGTAGCATACGCTCTGGATAAAACCATCTCTGACTTCTGCAACCACTCAGTCTCAGATTGCATTTTTCAACAGGGTTTTGACAATAAGCTGTACAGAAACCTACAGATGGTTTCCTTTCCTGGATCAAGAGGTACATTTGAATTTGAAGGAAACTTTGTTCCTGCTCAGGTTTCGGTGAAGAACATGCAAAGGCAAGAGGACGGTGAGTTTGAGCTGGTTCAAATCGGTTCATGGAGTTCCGTTTTGATGGAAGGGGAGCGGTTAACCATAGACGAAAGACTCGTGCAGTGGATTGAGGGCCATAGCGATAGCCCTCAGTCGGTCTGTCGGGACGTGTGCCCGGTCGGTTATGTTGAGGAGATTGACTCCAGTAAGAGATGTTGTTGGAAGTGTCGTGCATGCAGAGTTGATGATATCGTGGTTGGAACTGGGTGCGTTAGTTGCCAACAGAACGAATGGCCAAACTCGAACAACACGGTGTGTGAAAGACTCCATGCACAGACTGTCACATGGGACGAACCTGCCGTTATCACTTTGGTATTCCTGACATCTCTTGGGTTGTTACTGTGTGTTTTAGCATCAATTGGTATGATCAAACATCGCCACCATCCTCTGATTAAAGCAAGTAGTCGAGAACTCAGCTGCGTTAACTTGCTCGGTCTCTTTCTCTCCTTCGTAACAGTGTATCCCTTTCTCTGCCCACCTAGTGCCAGCTTCTGCGGTGTTGCTGCAATCTTGTGTGTCTTTTCTTTCACTCTGATATTTGCCTCCTTGCTCCTGAAGGTCAACCGAATCTACAGGATCTTCGAGAGCAGCAGGAAGACCGTCAGGCCACCGCGTTATACTGGACCCATCGCACAGTTGGTCATCGTAGCACTGCTGGTCACTGTCCAGGTAAGGTTTGATCATGAATTCATGTCTACAGTGTATACATTCATAGAAATGTTAAAAAGTGCAGAGGTGGGGTTGGGCTCAAAACTTCCCCCGAATCAGAGCTGAGTTTAAACTCCTTTGTATCGCAATTCTCACTTTTGGCTGAACCATTTCAAAATATTCTATCCCTTACTCCTCTTCAGCGCAAACTTCCCCCAAAATCAGAGCAGAGTTTTAACTCCTTTGCATTGTTATTCTCACTTTTTCCTTGAACTATGGGCATCGGGTTTGCGGATGACGCCAAAGACGCCAAATCATTTTAAATAGTAACAATGCATATAACGGCTCTTATACAGCGCAATTCCAAACAAATAATCATTGTGCTTCGAACATTATCCCCCCCCCCCTTCCCCCCGTCACCTGGCCATTTTTATTCCATTTTTGAAACCATCTCAGCTCCCGGGGTGGGGATGCAGTAAACCGAGTTCACTTTTCTTCAAGCAATAAAAAGAATCTTCCAAAAGTTCATCTACAAACAATATCCAACAAGTAAAGAACTGAATATCGGAGGTATGGTCCTTGAGACATGGTTAAACAAGATTGACTAATTAAATATTCACCTCACTAGACTTGGTTAAATAATTAAACAATTTAATCTAGCGACATTATAAAAACTAAGTCAGAGCTTATAAAATCTCCATATTGACTGTTTTTTAATTTCCCTCAAAGTGACATTTAAACATTTTACTGTGTTAAGTCATTGGTTTTTTTACGGAAAGCGTTGAGGGAAAAAAAATAGAAACCGAAGGTCGGAACAGCTAACAACGGCTCATAACTCAATTTCAAACAACCGCAGCTCCTGGGGGGGGGGGGGGGGGGGGGTACAGTCAATTCCCTAACATCCATAAGAAAAAGAATCGTTCATTCCAATAACATACAGGAAATGGTCCATGTTTTAGTTGTGGTGGTTCTGAAACAAACCCGGTGAACGACTGTCAGTATATTTCAGTCGTTACGACTCTCTCCTTGTGAGTACTATAATGCAATAGCAATGATGTAGTACTTAATAGAGCAGCTTCAAGGTCAAGCTCAGTTTTGCGATGCTCTCACTTTCCATAATGGGGGGTCGGGGAATTAGAAGTCTCTAATCTTCTTTTGTTTGAGCAGTCCTCGTGTTAAATTGTTTTCTTGCACTGTTAGAAAAATCAGTTTTATTATCAATTTAGATAATTTTGTAAAATTTTGCGGATTGGGTTAATACCGGAAATCAATATGCTAAGAGTTGCTTTCAGTTTTAAAATTAAAATTTTGCTAAATGGTTGCATTCGTGACAAAATATTCACGGTCTCGCGGGTCATTAATGACCGGAGACCATTTTTTTTAGATCATAATTTATAATCATTTGAATATTAAATTGGAATAATTTGTGCATTACCACAGACCAATCACAAAAAAATCAAGATGACGTCATAGAAGTTTAAAATGATTAATATTATTTTAGTTATAGTATTTCAATTATTGGATTAGAAGATCATGCTCATTAATATCATGTCGTCATTCTGGTAGATGTCAAAGCACGTGTGAGAATCATTCTAAAGGACCTAAAAGCTGTAGGACCATTTTCATGCATAAATAAATACAAAAAATAAGTTAGTGGCCTGACGTTTCGACCCTAGCAGAGTCTTTCTCGAAGGCTAAATGACAACACACAACACACATACAAGCAGACAAGAGTTGCAAGAGTGGTCAAGTGGAAATACATGAATAGAGAGAGTAGAGGCAGTTTGCAACAGCTAATTCTATTTTCTCAAATAAATAAATAAACAAATAAATAAACAAACATTTAGTTTTTTGTTAGCGCATTTTAGTGATGGAATACAAACATCAAACTTGGCATTGTCAGATTATGTCACGAGAAAGATTGGTAGCCATTTTAAATGTGTACGTTTTACACAAGGTATAATAACAAGTATGTTTTTTTACTTTTCAAAATGAGTGCCAGTGTTTGTTATATACAAAACAGTAAATATGTTTGTAGTATCTAAGGGCACAGAAGATAAAACGTAGCGGCTAAAAATTAAACTTGGCAATGAGCTGGTCTCCTCGTTCATGTATAGGGGTCATTCCGTGTCAATTCAACACGCTTTTGGACCTGACCGTCAAGGATTGAAATGAAATTTGGTGTGCTGATTGGACTCCTTGAGAAACCCCCAGAACTGAAATTTTATGTAATTTGGTTAATTATTTTTTGAGATATGGGTTAACAAACTTTTGACTAATTAGCATGACCTGCTATGTTTGGGCGTTCATATCTCCAAAAGTAAAGAACCTACAGAACTAACATTTACATCATTTTAAAGCTCTTGAAATGTCCCTCATTTGAGAAAAAATAAATAAAAAAATTATACCTCATGCGCAAAAAAATATGCAAAAATATGACCTTTGATCTTGATTTGCGAAAATGCGTATTTTTCTAAATGCGTAATTTTCCCCCCATTGTTAGCTTAAGATGTAAGTGTGACACTCTTTAGTTTCGAGGTCATACTAATTAGGGACAGCGGACTCGGCTGTTGTACTTCACTGTTAAGTTATAGAGTTTATTTCAATCCTGAAAGAATAGAAGACGAAGAAAATACACATGAAGGTTCGTCTTCTATCAGAATGGGAATGAAGGCAGAACCTAGTGAGCGCCGTCAACGGTGTTTAAACTAATTTGAATTTGAATTGAGGATGGATTACAATGTGATGAATATTTATACGAATAGTTACGTAAGGCATGGACGAATGCATTCAAAATTAGAGGGGGGTATTATTCATACCGGTTACATTCTCCCCTCTGTTAAAAAAATGTCGGCCCCGACATTTTACAGATTTACCTAGGCCGATTTCAATAAACACTTAATTACCTACGGAAAAAATATCATGGAGAGAAAATGTAATTTAATTTCACTCCGCAAACTTATGCTATACGTAAACTAGGTATGTGAGCATACAGCTTTACTTTCTGGCATCTTCTAGAAATTGTCACAATAACGCAACTGAAAGTTGACCTCAACGTTTCTTTGTGTGTTGTCCTTTTTGCACACACGAGGAATACAAAAAAATAAATACTTGGCAGATGTTGACCTTAACTTTCATACCGGTTACATAAGCAACGTTTTCAGAAAGATTTGGGATGGGCTCTCTTACAGTATTTTAGTTATGATTATTTGAACATTGCTAGTAAGGACAAAAACTCTTAAAATGTATGCATTGTACATGTTCAAATGTACAGTGTAATGTATAGTTATTGCGTTGTGTACACTCAATGGATGTTAATTTTGCATTGGGGACAAAGAATATAATTTGTTTTTACCCTCACACGATGTGTATTATTCACTGTATACTTAGTACTTTCCTGAGCTGTGGGAATAAAAACACAGGCAAGTCACTCGGGTGGGATTCGAACCCACGACTTTTGCACATGGTTTGCTATCAAATGTAGAGCAGATGTCTTGCCACTAGACCACCGAGCAAGCCTGGTGGCTAGAAGCAGTTCGAATTCTATGTTTTAAAGAGGCAGTTCGAATTCTATGTTTTACCAGAATTCTATATTTAAAAGTGTGTACCGCAACGATTTTATGTATGTTAATATTTACCCTGTGACAAATGAAAGACTTACAGAGATGATCGGCAACCCATGGTACTTTAGCAGCAGTGCTGTAATTGAAAGAAAGGCAGCTTGGTTGGGCCATGTGGCTCGTCAAGACGGATTGGCAGCAGCCGTTGTGGACGGGATGCCAGAGGGCTGGGATGCTATTGTTCAGTGGGCTGACCAAAGATGCGCATAGACAACATCTGAGCAGGTTGTGATACCACTGACCTCAAAGCAGCAGCACTGGAAAGACAGGCTGTGGTGGGAGCGGTCCCAGTGATTCCAGCAGGGTACAATTTAGGAGGAGAAAACAAGCAAATGCATGTCTACTAGAGAGTGAGAATGTTTACCCGCTGCTGAAACATTATTATTATTTTTTTTTTCTCAAATGAGGGACATTTCAAGAGCTTTAAAATGATGTAAATGTTAGTTCTGTAGGTTCTTTACTTTTGGAGATATGAACGCCCAAACATAGCAGGTCATGCTAATTAGTCAAAAGTTTGTTAACCCATATCTCAAAAAATAATTAACCAAATTACATAAAATTACAGTTCTGGGGGTTTCTCAAGGAGTCCAATCAGCACACCGAATTTCATTTCAATCCGTGACGGTCAGGTCCAAAAGCGTGTTGAATTGACATGGAATGACCCATAGGTAAAATAATCTTCGAAATAAGTTTTGCATTCTTCTTTTATTTTAAAAAGAAAATCAGATTTGTTACTTATTATTAGATTGATAATTACACAATTAATGCCTTTTATTTCCAACAAAATCTATAGAAGGTCAAAACGGGAAGAATAAATTGGCCATTCTGAAAACTTACTAAAAGGTTTTTGTGTGTTTGTCATTACTTTTTTCAATAAAAAAACCAACTGAAAAAACCCCCCAATCTTTTTCTTAAATGGTGATAAAAGGATTTCATTCATGTGAGCAATCATTTCCAATCAATACCATCGTCGGGACGCCTCAATCCGGAGACGGAGATTACGGACAAAGGTTAGAATGAAAAGGCATCAATATCGAAGGTTGAACGAAGCTCAATGAATAAGTGAGGGACAAACGATCGAAATCTGAAGGAGAATTTGTGTAAAAACCTGGTGATTTAGGAAAATCAATGATAAGCTTTTTGGAAATATTTGGATGGAACAAAGAAATCGGTTTTGGTGTTACTAGACCGTGCTAAATTGGATTTCTGTGAGTGAAATAGAGCGTGGAATTATAGGGATCATTGCAACCACGAAGGTTGTCATGTGGTGGATGGCAAAAATGGGTAGAGATTAGTAAAAATCAGTTGAACACTTATTCTAATTCGTTGTAAAAAAGAAAGAAAAATTAGCCCTTTTAGTCGCTGAGGCTTAAGCTTAGATATGAAAAAAGCACGTGACGTCTGCTCATTCACGTGACATCGAACAATTCCTATGGAAGATCCGAGATTTAGCTTTTGTTCAACAGCTAGCCTATCCAAAGAAAAATTGAAACAAAACAAATGCACGGATAAAAACGTAGAAATAACGATAATGAAAAACAAAGAATAAGAAGTGACTTCTGGATTGGATTCTTGCACTACTGCACGGACTTCCGAAAAATAGCTCCATTGGCTGCAGATCGAAAGACAGCTCTCAGGCCTCAGTCACTCCAATAATAAAAGAATTACACTAGCTGTTCATCATTTAGTGAATCGTTTACAAGGTTCGAATGCTGATCTACAAGTCTTTATAATCCAGTTTAGAACCAGCTATCATAAAACTATTTGATACCATAAAGTCAATTTATCACTGCATTAAGGAGTAATGTCCTTTCAATGTTGCAAAGCTTTTAGCTCATTCAAATGGAACCCGAGGTTGCAAACAATAATGTGTTTTATTCTGTTAAAATATGTACGTTACAGGCAATAAATATCGGATACAACAAGTCAACTCATTAATGCATGCAGGAGTAATGGCTACAGGCATTGTCCAATTGTTTTAGTTCATTCAACTGAAACCGGTGTTTTTATTCTAATTTCTTCACCGTTCAGTGTGAGTTTTGCCAAGATCCCTAAACATCCAATGATGTCACATTTCAAGTATACGGGTCTGTACATTTTTGTACTGGAAAGTTTGAGTTCATTCCTGAATTTCGATGATATTCAATCAAAACTGATGCAGAAAATGTCTCTTTGGAATGTTGAAACCCATTTTGACATTTTTCAAGTTATGCTCTAAAAGACCATCAAACAAAATGACATTCTACACCAATTTAAAATGGGGCAATTTTCATAGAGACAATTTCATATTAATTTTTCCTCACTTTCGTAAGGACTCTATATCTATCGAAAGCTGAGTGCCTTAGAAAACTTAATTTGACCTGGGTGCCCCATTTAAAAAATTTGAAATTATCGGAAAATGTCATAGCGCCATACGAATTCGCTGTATATTACAATATACAGCGAATTCGTATGGCGCTATTCGTATAGGTGAATTAAACATAGCAAGACATTTATTTCTACCGTAGGCATACACTCCTCTAGCAGTGGTTTCCGCGCGCCACCAGTTTACCCGCTCCAACCACTGCTAAACTTCACTTCATATCCTGCGAAGCCAATCAGCACACCGCTTACAAAATCGTTAGGCTTGTTGCACGGATAGCCAATCACAGTCGGGTATCGCGCCGCGCCCCCTAGCGTCATGCATATGCATATCTGCTCTGCTAACAAGCAAGGTCTATTAGCATAATTGTGAAACCGCGGACAGTTTGGGAAGACTGTTTGTGTTTGTGCCAAATTTCATTGAAGAAAACATTGAATTTGCTAGTTGTTTTAAGCTCACAAAAATGATTAATGGCTCGTTTGTAGCTTTTTGCAAACTTCGTCGAATATGTAGTCTTGATTCAAGGTGTGTACTATTTATACACATACAAAAACATTGCACACACTCACGTGTGCTACATACCCTGCTGGATTTAAGTCCAGGTTTCATGACAAAGCTTAATTTAGTTTAGCACAAAAGGATACATCGTGTTGAACTACATGTAAGACGGATCAGACTTGGAGAATCTTCGCTGGCGCAATATTTGTCACTGTGCATGGGCATTGTGGGGCCGCTTCATACTGCATCGCATTTATCGAGCTCTTTTACGTATACATTGTAGCCTACCTCTTGCTCAATTTACGCGATGAATGTCATTTTGGAATTATTTACAGGAAGTAGGCCTAGTCTGCAACGTCTGTAATGTGAAATGACATTTTAAATCAAAATCGAACTGAAATTCTTTTTCCAAATTAAGTAGGCTGGGCAGCCAGAACTTATGCCTTTTTTCATGATTTCGAATAATTTTTTTTAATTTTTCACTCGTAAATTTAATTCCCTGTAAAATATTAACAAGTTTCGGTGGTTATCGAGTCATAAGGAGAATAAGTGGTGACCAGTAAACGGAATTATTTCCCTATATAGGCATAGCTGATTATTATTTTCAAAAATCGAGACCTTTTTATGTTTTTTAAACTCGAACTAGAAGAAGTTTATGTTTTTCCATCTGATTTCCCACCCGCTGAGGGAAAAGTGATGTCCGTTAAACAAATACTTACTGTGTAAAACAACACTGACAAAAACCAGGACGAAATAATACTGAAGTCGACGCAACATACAGTAGGCAAAGCAACGTTGACGTACGTGCTTATTGCACGTACAGTGTGGACATGGGCGCAGCCATCTTTACTGTGCCAGATGAGGGTCATGTGACAGACCCAACGTCAGGTGACAGAATCTGGCCAATCATGGCAAGTGTCATCCAGGCTCGGCGTTGGGTGACGTCACACCCACGCGCTTCGCAGGATATGAAGTGAAGTTTAGCAGTGGTTGGAGCGGGTAAACTGGTGGCGCGCGGAAACCACTGCTAGAGGAGTGTACCGTAGGCAGTGCACCCTCGATGGCTCCTGAAACCAAACATAAACATGGCTTCCTCTAGTCCCCTGTTTTTGAGTTGATTTCTCTTATTGTCTTTCATTTTGGAATCAACGTTTTGTTTCTTTGGTTGATTTGTGGTGATGCACTCAAGTTTAATGTAAATGGTAAAGGTAAAGCTGCCGGTTATTACTATTTCTGGTAATAAAACCAAGGGATGCCTCATACGTGAACTTAATCACTGTAGCTCGCAAGCCTGAGGAAACCTGTAAATAAAACAAGGGTAACTCTTCCATGATAAGTGTTCTGGGTTCTTTTACGCGCACTACCAATCCTAGTAGTACACGGAACCTACGGCTTGAGCATCCCTTGGGGTGGATATGTGCGTATTATAAATGTTGTTATTATTATTATTATTAGGCTACTGTCCCATCCGAAGGACAAAGCAATTATGGTAATTAAATGCATCTTGCTCAAGAACACAAGTGCACTCAGCTGATCATAAACACAATAGTCTTGAGGCGGTGCTCTTAACCACTCAGCCACGACATGTAATTATATTTTGTGTATTTAAATATTGTTATGATTTTTATCTCTGGTTAGATGAGGCTTTGTTTGGTCTGACATATCTGTGATGACAGTTTTTCAAACTTTTGTCCTGACCCACAATATTCAAATTTATGATTTAATATTTTGTTAGTGTCTGAAGATTTAAAATCGTAATACGATGAGGTACAGAATGATTTCGTTTTTTGTGTCCGCTCTGAATAAACAGTTATGAATTGTAACTACCTTGTGAGTTTTTAATTTCATTCTTTGTAAGTTGAGGTGCAATTTTAAGAACGTATTCTTCTCACATTATTCACTTCTTGGACAATTTCCCCCGTGAGGCATCACTTGTTTGCTATTCATTTCACTCCTTGAAACTGTTTTCTTTCATTTCAGCCTTTGCTGATTTTGATTACAGCACTCGCCAAACCAGGCTCGTGGACATCTGTCCGGAACTTGTTCCCGATCTCACCACGGAACCAGCCCAGAACCCTAGAGGTCTTCTGCAATCTTGACCTTGGGTTCTTAGCAGCGATGTGCTACAACTTCATCCTCCTCGCGGCTTGTTGCGTCTACGCTTACAAGGCCCGTAACGTCCCCGGTAACTTCAACGAGGCGCGGTTCTACGTGGCTAGCGTCTACACCACCCTAGTGCCGATACTGGCGGCGATGCCAATGTACTTAACAGCCGATAATGCGATTTCTCTGGCGATTGCTATATGTTTAGTCCTTATCATAAATGGCTACGTCACCGTTGGTTGCGTGTATCTCCCAAAGCTCTACATTGCAACCTTCAAGAAAGTTACTGAGCAGGAAAACAACCATCAAAGCCTATCTGTGCAGAGTCGCCGCACTTTTGTCTTAAGTGGGGATGGCAACAGAGTCCACCCGTCAACATCTTAAGGAACTTGCCAGTTCATCAATGTCACATCTCATAGTATGTAGTTTGTTAGTCTAAAGATCATGAGCTATAGTGTCAAAAAGGCCTGTAAACAGACACTTTCTACTTACAGAGCTACCAAACAACCACAGACCATCATTAGGAAGGCAAGAGGCACTTTAGCCAGTGGTGATTATCAATGATAACCCACGGTGTTTTCGGCGCTACATACGAAGTGTGGACCTGAGAACAAAAGATGTCAAATAACGTAGGGACTTGAAACACCATTATGGACTTACACACGTCAGTGTTATTTACAGTGTTGATGAACATAATTTGCGCTTAAAGGGACACGTTGCCTTGGATCGGACGAGTTGGTCTATAAAAAGCGTTTGTAACCGTTTGTTATAAAATGCATATGGTTAGAAAGATGTTTTAAAAGTAGAATACAATGATCCACACAAATATGCCTCGAAATTGCGCGGTGTTCCTTTTACTTTGCGAACTAACACGGTCGGCCATTTATGGGATTCAAAAATTGACTCCCATAAATGGCCGACCGTGTTAGTTGACGATGTAAAAGGAAACCACGCAATTTCGAGGCATATTTGTGTAGATCATTGTATTCTACATTTACAACATCTTTCCATATGCATTTTATAACAAACGGTTACAAACGCTTTTTATAGACCAACTCGTCCGATCCAAGGCAACGTATACCTTTAAGTGTATAGAACAAAGAAATGTCCACACAGTGACTGCAACACAGAGCTGTGTGAACGCGCACGCATGCAGTGAATATTGATCTATGAAATACACCTTTTCCTTATCATACGCACCTTTTCTGCTACAGTAAGCACGAGTGTTTGCGTATATACCAGTAAACAGTTTTACGCAAACGCAAAATAGTGATACCAAACATTCATAATACAAATGTTTGTGAACAAAATAATACTATTCTAAGCGAAGATCAGTGTAGGACATACGATCGATTTTACAAAGCACTAAAGATTCATCTTAAGATAAGTTGTCAAAATCATCATGGTGATTTGTATTGCCAAGCAATTGAAATTGATTTGTACATCACATGGCAAGTTGATTGGTAGCACTTAGTGCAAGGCAAACGCAACATCTTCAATTTGCAATTATCACTTAAGATAACGGATAAGTGTACCTTACGTAACACCAATCAAAACTAGAGCATCAGAAGAAAAGATCAAGTAATTGATAAGCTGTTATGATGTCATAACAGCGTTGGAATGTATTCACTTCTAGATCAATATATCGAGATAACGAGGTTATACTTATTATTAATATTATTATTATTATTATTATTATTTATATAAGTGGCATGCCACACCTGAAATTCCATGCTCATCAAGGAGCTACTTTTTGTTTCCAGTAATTCACCGCTGATTGTATTTTTTAATGTATTACAAATTAATGTAAGATTAATTCACAAGATATTGAACACTTATAATTACTATATACCATTGTTATTGAGTGGCCCTGTGCCCAATTTCATAGAGCTGCTTAAGCACAAAAAGCAGCTAAGCACAACACAATAATTTTTATGCTAAGGTTACCAGCCAAATACCATGTCTCATGTACCATCTACGACTGCTTCTTGCTCATTTTGTGCTTATCAGAAACTTTTTAAGCGACATTTTTTGCTTAAGCAGCTCAATGGAATTGGGCCCAAAATAGACCCCTTGAATATCAAGGACGCGCTGTTGCAGAGATTGATCATTATAAATGTGCGCGTGTGTACGCACCACGCACAACTCCAAGTCAAAGATTGGTCGTCATAACCCTAGTGAGGGCGCTATTTGAGCTTGTGACGTCATAAGAGCATTTCTTATTTTTGTGATTATGTTTAGCATGAATTAGTTGAGAGCCGTCCATTGAGCAATTTATACCACATGAATTCCATCTATGTTTTTGTTATTAAGCACATCAGATTTGATTTAAGGACAGTGTTAAATTTGAATTCCATCTTGAAACAGAGATGTTACCTGAATTGGGCTTTTTGTTTCATATTTATGTTATCGTTACATAAATTTCCTGATAATGCAATGCATTCTTCCGACATCAAAAATTGACAAGTATTTCCACAATGCGCCTGCTTTGCATCAAGCTTGGCATGTTTGTTGATACGTCCTTCATTTAGATTATACAGTTATTGTCAGTTGTTTCAGTTCATGTATGACCACCAAAAAATGAAAAAACAACCTACACTTAAATAAACACCTCATATTTATTTTAAGCTATATAAAAGGTTAGCCAAAAATACACTTTAAATGCGATTACATGAATCATTGATGCCACAGGGTACATGTTCTATTGATGTAATCACAAGGCATGCACAGATAAGAGAATCCCAAAAGGAAACCTGTCTAACTAATAAATTTTAAGTCCATGCCGCTATGTCTAACGGGAACAATACGTTCGCCGTCCATGACTACAGGAATTGTATAGAATTGCATGTCAAGGGTGCTTTACTCAACATTGACATGAATGCATTGTGGGCTGACTGACTCTGTAAAACACGCTTCGGAAAGTCGCGTGTTTATCAATCACTTTCATACACTGGTAAAAAGATATTACATATCGTTGTGTCATTTTATTTGTTTATGCGCCTCAGTGTTGCAATCGCGTGTCCTTACGTCAATAACTTTTTGTTTCAATTACATCAGTCCTTTTATATTCAATATTGATGTATGCACATTTCGCGCCCTATTAATTTTGTCTGCAATCGTGTCTTTAAAATACGTTAATATCTTTGTGTTTCAATTCGATCAGTCCTTTTATTCAATTGTGACATCACACAAGGAAGTGGGTATCACATTATACTAAGTGCAACTACAAAAGGAATCACTGTTACTTGCAAACAATGTTTTGTTTAAGTGTTCACAAATTTGAAATTATTCTTTCACTGTAACTTAAGCAAAAACAAACAAGTTAAAAGACTCGTGGGATGATGACATTAAGTCAACTTTGCGAAGTGACATCACATGGGTTGTCCGTTAGTGCCATCTTATTTGAACAAAATGAAAGCAACTTCAAAACTGAGTTTATAAAACACTGGTAGAATAAGTAAGACAGGAATTGGGGTTTTGCATCTTGTTTTAACAAGATGTGACCTATACTATTCATCATCAATGACACAGTTAGAGTTAAATGAAACTACTTTGCATTAGACCTAAGTGTAACTGGAAGCAAGTGGTGTATCGAGTTGGCAATAATCCACGGCTGACTGACCACGCACGAATGAACAAACATTTCTGAAATGGACATGGCAACGAGTGATGGGTTTATGTCGGATTAGTTTTAATGGTTTCATAGTTCTACAATTTCTTTCATCTTATAATTCCCATTGGACTTTTTCTTCCGCGGCCACGCGGAAACTTACCGTGACTGGATTAGATGTAATTCTACCGTGCGTTCCCACCTGGACTTAAATTCCGCGATGGAACAGTTAACTCGCTGTTCGAAACTGGCAGAATGTACACATTGCGGGCGCTGTGCACAGTCACCTTTGACCTATGCAGGATATGACGTGCTGTGACGTAGTTTTCTCGCACTGAATTCATCCACATTTTCACGTTTATCTAGCCCAATTAAACTCCTCACAAAATTGATCAAATCTGCCATGTTTCTAACCACAGTAAAGCAAAAACTTGCTGCCGCTGGACGAGATAGAAAAGGCGTTATTTTTGTATTGCATGTACACACGCTACATACCACACGGCCATCAGTGCAAATGAAACAGGGAACCATACCATTTTCGCGCGCCCTCTGTGTATAGTTGTGTCGTAAACAGGAAGTGGTGTTGTTTGTATAGCGTTTTACACCGTGGTCGCGGTAGGTTTACAGCGTGGAGCGTTCCCATTGGACTTTTTAGCGGCCCTGTTAAGTTACCGTGGATGAGCGGAAGTCTTCCGCGACCTCCTTCGGCCTGTTAGTTTTACATCACGGCCGCGGTAAGTTGACAGGGAGGTCAGTTTACCATGCGTTCCCATTGGATTTAATTTTGTCATTCTACAGAAAAGTCGCGGTACTTTAGCAAAAATAAGTCCAATGGGAACACGGCTTCTTAATTAAGTTGGTTGATTGTCTAATAAAGCCCCAAATCTTAATTAAGTTGGTTGATTGTCTAATAAAGCTGCTGGTAGGGCCTACATGTATTAGATGCCATTATTGGAATGTTTCGATCAAAAGTATTTAGTCACTACGTTTATATTGATTAACGAAAGTTTAACTTTCTCTTGCTTGTTGCTAGAAAATCTAAATTTAACTTAAAGCTTCAAGAAAAATGTACCCATAAAAAATCAACAATTTTTATTAAGAATATCTTGCTATTGGTTAGAAGGGTGTTATGTATCCTGCACACGAATCTAAATTTGAAATAGTATGTGCGATTTTAAATCGGTCAAATTAACTGTAAAATCACACATTTTTCTGCCGTTCTTTCATGCAACTATTCAATTTACCCTAAAAATATATGCACAACATAATTAATTTGTATTTTCAAAAATTAACTGGTTTTAAATTGTACAATTGTTTTAATTATTTGTGATTGTAGCCGATTGAGAGTAAAGCTAATCGTCAACCACAACATCCTGTGAACTGTGTCGGTTTGAAACTACTTTTATCACCAGCTATAGGTCGTGTTCCCAGTGTGCTAGCCCGATCATTATCACTGACGATTATCACGGAGCCAGACTATTTTCTTCTGTGCCTTGGTTTGGTTACTGTGGATTGAACAGGTAAACCAAGAAGGTTACCCACCCCCCCCCCCCCCCCCAAATCCTCCCAAATCCTTTCATGACAATCATGAAGTTGTCACACCAATCTTATCTAAGTCCAAACAGTTTGACAGTAGGGTGGAGGATAATGGAGGATAAAGGAGTTAAGATATTAAAGGTTTTCATCATGAAATATTTATATACTTGAAAAACATGCAAGGTAATGGATAAAAAACAAGCAACTAACACAAACAAACTACAGGATAAGACTGGCTATACTTCCTTTAGAGACAAAAACTGACGTTTCACTAAAAGCGTCTCTCGAAAAAGAATCTCTGTGCACAAATGATCGTTTGGAAATAGCAGACACAATTGCAGATAAATTCTATATACCTATCAAAATACGGTCCTCACGACTCTTGCTTTCAAATAATAGTATTAACTCTCTGAATAGTGGATTAGGAATTTGTTTTTTGTGAAAACAATTTAGTTTTAGATGTTCAGGTATGATGAGTATTACCAAAGAGTTTACATGGGCGCTTGTCTTTACATTTATCTGTAAGCTTTTATTTTGTCAAGGTGGGTTCTTTGTTGGAAAAACAATAACTGGTTGGTATGAACTGTATGGTCAACGTATTGCACCATCGAGGAGGAGGGGTGTCTCATCTATTGCTGGTTTCCTTTAGATGATTGTCTCTAAACATAGGAATAGTAGATTGTCAACCACAAGTCTATACCATTGTCCATAAACCTTAAATACTGTTTAAATCCCCAGAGTCCAGTGTCAATCAAAAAGACCAACGGAGCAATACGAAAAGCCCCTGTGCAACGAACAAGTGATGCTGCCCCAAAAGAGGGCGCTCTCTGCTTTGGTGATTTGAGCTCTACTTTCAAATAACATTGTGGTAAAACAACTTAAAATCCGCCCGAGTTCGCACTGAATGCCACATTCTTTGTCATTCTCGTTTGTTGGCGATGTTTTCTCCCAAAATACAGATTTAAAAATCCTGTTTGAATTCAATTAATAATGCTGTTTTAGTAATATCGGGATTCAGCATGACACAGTCAGGGGACACGACTCGGCGGCGCAGTGTGACAAAGTTCCATCCTATAGACTGGTGCTTTTTAACCCTTCGGAAGAGACAAACTTAGACAAACAAAATCAAAATTGATGACATTTTCATGGACTGTTAATTATTAATGAGCTTGGTTTGAAAAGAGCGATTCAAAGTGATAATGATCCACTTATATATGAATAGCACTATAGAAGGAATCAAAATTCATTACTGTCTCATTAATCAAAGTCCCATTACAAATTAAAAACTACATGGCATCTCTTGCTATAATTGATTGGATCGTGAGCGTTTCATCAGTGCCCGTTGTCAGAGTGTCAAGAACCAAGTTTCGCTGTGTAATGGTTTGCACGTATGTAGGGGCCTACTGCCCGCCAGAAAGATCCAAGTATAAATGGAACTTCAATTGAAATCCAATAATCAATTCGAAAGTCAACTAGTCCAGTGCTACAAAGGATCACCCAGTGACAGTATAGTACACCCGTACCTACTTGATACAGCTATGGAAACTTATTTCTTTGCCATGTTGCTTCTCGTGGGCTATGTAGACAGTGCGCAAGTACCAGTGCAAATCTGTAAAGTGTTCGAACATAAAGAGGAAATAACCATCGGTGGAATATTCTCGATCCACGGCGACCTTCAAACAGGGAACACGGTGCAAGCATGCAAACGACTTATCCCCGTGTCTGCACTACAGTTGACCGAAGCAATGGCGTTCGCCGTGGACGCAATCAACCGAGATAACACTTTGCTGCCCAACAACTCCTTGGGGTTCAAGATTTACGACGACTGCTCTCGGGATGAGTACGCCATGTGGGGATCACTGTCGTTTCAAATGAGTGCCCGGCCAAAGATAAACAGAAATATTTGCCTTATTCCAGGACGCGGTGAGGGGGTGGCTGCCGTACCTATGGGGATTGTAGGCACAGGTAGAAGCTCCTCCAGTGAGGTAGTCTCCACTGTGGCTCAACTGTTTAAGAGACCAATGGTCTCATATGGTGCCACCAAAGCCCATCTCCATCAAGTAGGGAACCCACGTTTTCATTTCAGCACCATATCATCAGATCAGCATAAGGCTCGTGCCATCGTGGACGTCCTGTCTCATTTCAAATGGGAATATATAGCGGTGGTACACTCATCTGACGAAGCTGTGCTTGAGCTTCTTGGAGAAGTTCAACGTCGAGTTCATGAACGTCAGTTGTGCATGAATGTGCAGGCGGTGGTACACGAAGCTCCAACGCAAGATGAATTAAATGTGATGGTAGACACGCTACGCTCAAACCAAATCGCCCAAGTGGTTCTGCTGTTAGCATCTGCCGCAACGACTGTCCGAGCTGTGCTGTCTGCTGTCAGCGAAGTGGACCCTCCATTCAACCGTACCTGGGTGGTTGACTCCTGGGGAAACGAGCTCATTCGATACGGTCATTCTCAAAATGGCATCTCCATTGAATATAACCAGCCAGAACTGGTGGAATTTGAAAACTATTTCCGATCTCGTGTATCGAAAAACATGACAAACCACAACAATCCCTGGTTTGAATATTTTTGTAAAAATCCAGATATCTGCCTCAACTCAAGCAGAAGAGGTTTCAGTAAGTCATTGGTAAACCTTGCCCCAACTATTGATGCCGTTTTCGTTTTGGCGCACTTCCTCGATAAGACCATTAGGGGATGTCGCACAGTACCCCTTAATGATTGTCTTCGCAGATGTTGTAGGGAGGATGCTCTTCTCAAAACAATGCAGAATGTTTCTTTTATGGGGACGAGGGGACATTTTAAATTCATCAACAACTCCGTCACTGCTCACTTTATAATCAAAAACATGCAGGAAGATCAGGGCGTGCTAAAACTGGTGGAGGTTGGCTGCTGGGATCCGGTTGCCCAAGATCCAAATCAACTGAAGTTGAACTCAACTCTGATTCAATGGAGAGACGGCCTCGATGGTCAACCCCCAATGTCAAGTTGCAAGATGGAATGCCTGCCCAACCAGGTCATCGAAAACCATCCTGCTGATTGTTGTTCTGGATGCCGCAATTGTAGTGGTATCGTGAACGGGAACAAGTGCACGGATTGTGACAAAAACAAGAAACCCAATGAAAACTTTACTGTTTGTGTAGATCTTGATAAAAAGTCCATCACTTGGGATGAACCTCATGCGATTGTGTTGATTTCTTTGACTTCTTTTGGTCTTCTCCTTTGTGGAGTGTCATCCTACGGTATGATCAGACACCGTCACCACGCCCTGATCAAAGCAACGAGTCGAGAACTCAGCGCCGTCAACATCATAGGACTCGTTGTAGCTTTTGTTTCGGTGTTTCCTTTTCTCCTGCCACCGACTGACGGTAACTGCGGGGTCGCTCAGAGCCTGTACGCCCTCTCCTTTACCCTCATGTACGCCCCTCTGCTGCTCAAAGTCAATCGCATCTACAGGATCTTCGAGAGCAGCAATAAGACAGTCAAGCGTCCACGGTTTACTGGACCCATTTCACAGTTGGTGATCGTGGCAGTGCTGATAACCATTCAGGTGAGTTGGTTATACCGAACACAACACGTTAAGATATACCAACTTTCTATAACACTTTTCAGTCCCTTTAGGGACACGTAAAACAAACCAATCACACAATAAATCTTCACTTGTTTTGCTTTTCTCTTTTAGAGGTTCATATTTTTATTATCATTTTATGAGAAGGCATAAAGATTCAATTATTAGGTGTTCGGCTATCAGCCGAAAACCTATTGTTATTTTAAGCTGAATTCTTATTAAACAGTGAGTCCAGCGAGTATTAAATATTGCTGAGGAATATGTGGCCGTACATTGTGTTTACGTCTAAAGGAAACAAAATCTTGCACATTAAATAAAGGGTGGTGGATTTATTGTTACTTCTTCAATTAAGTTTTTTGTTATGTTATGTTATATTGGTCTGATAGACATTTTCATGAAGTATGGAAATAAATGTGGGTTTCAGTTGAATTGAATATCATTTTTGATGGTCAAATGGATCTTCTGGGATTTGATCAATGGGTGCTTGGTACTCCGCACGCAGCGTAAGTGCCGGATGTCGTCTTAATTTGATGAGTAAATGTATGGCAATCTGAGGGTAATGTTTGCCATCCACTCCAATGATATCTAGTTCTAATGGAGCACTCATACAGGCTCAATAGGTAAATCTACCCGTGTCAAATTTAAACAGCCCGTTACTTACGTCATTATTTATTGGGTAAGGCAACTGTCATAATACGTTCACTGTTTTTACGTTCTTTGAGGATTATGACAGATCTTCTACTACTAGTATAATTACTAAATCAAGATGAGGTAGAGCTTTTAATTGCTGCGATAGACTGGTACTTCGAATTGCCTGAAAATTTGCAAGAATTTGTTTTTGGTGATCTGCGCAGAAATCAAATGATATTTCACATAATCATTTTCTCGTGTATTGACATGTGACCTGTGACATCACAACATCATAAAAGAGTCATAGAGCCAGGATTTCCTTCAGTAACAATTTGTAACCAGCTAAAGTAAAGAACATCATTTCATGGTCATTGCATTGTACAGTTTTTATAGCCTACAGTTGTTGAAATTAATGTAGAAATACCGCACAACTCAAAAATTGTTGAGCTGTTGTTTTGTACAATTCTTTGTATGGTTCAATCTTGCCTACCAGGCTAAACCGTGGTACACCAAGGATGCTTTGTGTCTAACTAAAAAAAATAAAAAATAAGAAAAGACAAAACTTAGAAGAGCTATCTTTTTATTGGAAATGTGTCTAGCGCCCTCTATTGGACGCACAACATACTTTTAAGATTTCATGTTTGTTTCGACTTTTCACTACGAATGCATTGCAGTACGTTGATTTTTCGGGTTTTTGGGGGTCAAAGTCAAAGGTATTCCCCGATTGATGCTATAACCTTAAGCATGCAGTATGATTCGTTAACAAAATTACGTAATTACAAAAACTGACATAAACAGGCCTACATGTTGCCTTTGGAACATTAAGAACCATTCTTTGTAGGCTCCGCAGGTTGAACCATGAACTATACACAGTTAAATTCAAGTATGCCGTTAACTGACTTCCGTTAAAGTGGTGGTGCATTGATGAGGGTTGATTGTTCATTTGAATATGGATTACGACAGATTTGAATCAAGATAATGTGCAGCATTATTAGTGTTTGTTAACTGATTCTACTACTTGCTCTCCTTGAACTAAGCTAAGGTACGACATAAACCACCTTGTCAAATCAGTTACTGCTACTTTACTGGTTTGTTTACTCTCTTTGAATCAAGATAAGGTGCAGTAGTTGCGAATATAACGAGATGTCTGTACTGACTTGCAAGCCAGTTGATGTACTAGTAAACCATTATCGATCTGCTTGGTCTCAGGATCCTTGATACATAACTCACTGATTAGCGTTTCTACATTTGCTACCCGTACGTACACTGTCAACATTTTGATTGTCACTCACCATTCCAACATTACAACAATTGACACAAATAGTTGTAGCTTTTAAATATGGAAGTTGATTTTTTGATTAAATTTGAATAATTCCTTTTGAAAGATCACTCAGGACAGAATTTGATGAAGTAATTGAATTAATATGGCATCAAACTTGTATTCATTATAACACACGTCTGGCTTAAAAGCCTCAGTACAAAGGTTGTCATTAAAAAATAACAAGGTAAATCTACTCAATTAAAAAGTTCGGTTAATTAAATGTGTACATTGCTTTCATTTAAACCTTACAGATAAAATAGCAAACAGGCTGTCGGCGCTTGGTGTACTTTGTATTTATAGGAGCACTTAACTGTGCAACCGTCTACTTTACACAAAACAAAGACCGAAAAGTTATCCTGTTTATAATATTGTGATGGTTGTGGTTCTTCCAACCATCCGCGGGATCGTGTTGACCAACATGAACATAAGAAGTAACACATTCAGGCACAATCTCCGTGTTCAGATAATTTATTAATTTGCTACATTATTACAAGGGTTGCCGAATCTCTCACTTTGGTATGAGACCAAACACTCAACGGTAAAGCATTGAACATAAGAACAAGTACACAGTCATGATGACCTGACACACACGCTTCTGGACGACAGACCACGAGGGTGTGTGCCCAATGGGTTTTATACTGCTAAAGGTATTCAAAAAAGGTATTCAATTACGTAATAAAGCATTCCAACTTAAACTATGGGAGATTCGGTAAAAAGAAATCATTGAATTAATACAATCGATTTGTTACATCATCACAATATAAACATTACTGGTAGTCATGTTTGGATTTAAATAAAACTTGTCTGTAAAAAAGGTAGCGAGTAACTTCTTGTGTTAATTATCTGAGTGATCACTACACTTTAAAATGTATTTACTTCAAGTAATTTTTTTAATGATTTTACTATCTCTATTTTATATTTTGTATTATTATTATTATTATTATTAATTTTTTTTTGGACAGTTGGTTATTTTACTCATCACTGCGTTAACACGCCCTACAACTTCGGACAGTGTGAAAACCTTGCCTCATGAAGCTACGGAGTCCGAAGAAATACACCTAGAAATTTTCTGCAACCTTGACACCAGATTCATCGCCCCCATGTGCTACAACATCGCCCTCCTCGTCGCTTGTTGCTACTTCGCCTACAAGGCCCGTAACGTCCCCGGTAACTTCAACGAGGCGCAGTTCTACGTAGCTAGCGTCTACATCACACTGATGCCGATCGTGGCTGCCGTGCCGATATACATTACGGCAAGCAGGGCGATTATGATTGGAGTTTCCGTTACACTAATACCAATCACTAATGGTTACGTCACGCTTATTCTCGTCTACATATCCACGCTGTATGCGATTGTTTTTAATAAAGTTGATAAACAGGGCCAGGGTGGGAAAGAAAAAGTGGTTGAACCAAGCCGCTTGAGGCCAAGTTATTTGGACGATAAGGGATCTACGTCAGGAGGTAGTAGTGCCGTTAATAAAGTACATCCAATGGTTACAAGGGTCGTCTCAGACGAGAGGAGTCCGACCAATGCAGGTCGGTTGGATCAAGTGAACGGTATGGGAGACTAACTTAGGCTTTCAGGTTTAGTAAAGGCTTCACATTGACAGCATGGGACGTTGTTCTAAAGTTAAAGTAATGATTAAATAGAAATAGCTACTAATAAAAACTGTGATATTATGACGTATCCATTTATATTTTTGAGATCTGGGCCCAATGTCATGGCTCTGCTTACCGTAAGCAAAGATTGTTATTGGATTCATTCACCCGTTACTTTCTTATTATATACATGTACTTGGTTTGTCCCCTTCATTGCATCTGATGAAGTAGTTGTTGCTACGAAAGCTCATGCGTTTTTTAAATGTAATTAGTTAGTCTTTAAGTGCTACCACTACCCTCCTCGTAAGCAAAGAATCAGCGCTTACGGAAGTGGGAAACTCCACGCTTACGTCAAGCGTATTTCATAGGTTAGACTGGATTTTTTTTGTGCGCGTGTGTACTTTATGCTTTTTACGCATTATTCGCCAACACAGAGAGCGCAACGGGATGGGAGACTAACTTAGGCTTTCAGGTTTAGTAAAGGCTTTACATTGACAGCATGGGACGTTGTTCTAAAGAAATGATTGGATAGAAATAGCTACTAATAAATACTGTGATATTATGACGTATCCATTTATTCGATTCAAGATCTGGGCCCAATTTCTGACTATGCGTAACGTAAGCAAAGAATCAGCGCTTACGGAAGCGGGGAATTACAGGCTTACGTCAAGCGTATTTCACAGGTTAGACTGGAGTTGTGCGCGTGCGTACTCCATGTTACTTACGCACTATTCGCTAACACAGAGCACAGAGAAAGGTCAGAGAGAGAGCAGAAAATCAGCGCAAAAGGGCAAAACAAAAAGCAAATAAAACCATTATAAACATAAATGTAGGGAACCCAAGTGCGCCCTCAGTGTTGATGCTTATAAAAAGTTAACTTTGGGGTCGCGACCTGTAGACCCACTCTCTTTTCCTTTTGTAGCTTTTGCACGAGAGAGCACATTTTTCGCTCTGTACTTCTCTCCATTTGGTGGGGAGCATTGCTCTCGCCATGCTCCACATACTATTTATATGTGAGCGATAATGTCTTAGAACTCTCTGTGAGTATCACTTTGTATTAAATTATAATTATTTTGAATAGAGAAATATTGTGATTTTATAGGGCTGTTTCAATCGGTAGAAATTATATTGTATACTTGTATGTGTGTAGCCAGCCTCGTGTTTGCGCTGACCTTTTGCCCTTTAGCTGTACATAAGTGACTGTGTGCATTTGTATTGTATGCTATTTTGAATTCAATGTGCTGTATTGCATTGAAGCATTAAAATCAGTACAGGAGATCACTTTATATTTTAGACGTCATCTTATGGAATTTGTTACTTTTGTATATTCTCTTGGTGAATCCTCGTCCTTTTTAAATAGAGGACCGGCCTCCTTTCCGTGTCTCTACATAAACAACAATGATCACAAAGTTAACAAAAAGAAAAGAAAACTTTTTCAACGAACTACAATTTGAAATTTAGAAACTATTTACTGACTCTTCTCAGGCGTGAAATAACCGCTCTAGTTTTTTCCGAAATCTCAAAACCGCTACCACCTTTTGAAATGAAACTTTCACAGGTTAGTTTTATGGTAAAGATCTACAATTATATTGGTTTGAAACAAACATTAGGCTCCAATTACCAAACATATACAGCACCTTTAAAGAATACTCACTGTATAAATAGACAATACCGGAATTTTGTTTTTAAGGAAAAAGGAAAACAAAGACAAAACTGAGAGGAACTCTTCCGAGACAGCAGTAAATAAAATAAACTGGAAAATACACTAGGACAAAACTGACAACAGACTGAGCCTAAAGAATAACACAAAATCATCATCTCCTCAAAACAATCAATGACTATTTACTGAAATGATTTATGTGGGGAGAATTATATTATTGATATGAAAATATAAAAAGAAACCAAACAGCAATGTGCCTCACCATACTGTACACTGACAAAGTCTTCTCTCCTGCATCGTACTTCTATTATTTATTGAGAGACCCACTTCACAATGTTATCACTCAAGTGTAATGCTGCCAAGCTTAATAATATTCACTATAGGAAGACCATGCAGTGAATCGTGACCAACACGTTATAAATGGATAATAAAGAAATTATGGTAATTATTATGACGACTGGGTTCGTCATAAAAATGAGTTATTTAAGTCTGAAGCTTTCTTTGTTTAATATTTTAATTCCGCTGCTTGTGTCGCGTAGGCCTATTTCATGATGTCTTTTATTTGTTTTTATACGCAAAACAATCATAATGTTAAATGTATATAATACTTTTTTCTTCAAAAGTCTCTACAATTTGTCAAATAAATACTCATTAACTGATTAACAAAATGACAGAACAATTCTGAAAGTACACTTATATTTAGTTTTGTCATGTCTGTCGCGTTTCCTGTCTACTGTAAAACAACTTAATATTTTGATTATCAATAAAGTAAAATGGGACCAGACTGATTTGAATGGTGATAGAAACAAAATGGCGACATACACAATTTGTAGTTAGGTTTTTGTTAAACCAAAGCGCCAGGACGGTAAGCTAGAGGTCGCTGGTTCGATACAAATCTATGTGAATTGTTTGTATTTACCAATAGCAGGCCTGAATCGCTGACGGACTTCACTTGACACAATGTGAATTATTTTGTGATTATATTGTTTTTGTGAATTTATCAAGTAACGTGATTTTTCCATTATTTTCACTATTTCAAATGTTTTCATATTTTTGTGCTAAATATCAGGCTCTTATATCGGTATATTGATGATCAGTTCTAAAAGTGGTCGTGAAAACATCTTATAATTTTTGTAAACAAAGAAACCCGAAGTCTCTTTGTAGCATTTCTTGGTTTACCACTTAATAATGTACAGTAACCTTAGTAACATTTTACCAACGGCAGACTATTTAACAGTATAACATTATTTGACGGTGAATAAATACTCTGTTGCGATCAGAGAGGGCGGAGTTTCAGCAATTGGAAGACATAATGGGTAAACTCGTGAGGCATCGTGAGGAAAAAACCTGAGTGCCTTTGGGCATTAGAGCTTTGCTTCATTCGGCAACAATTTCTAACAGTAGACCTTTGCTATACAGTTGCGTAGTCAAACTAGAACGGTGATACATATCTGATCATTGCAATGCATAGGTTCTGGTTCTGAATATTTCTGACGAAAGTGTAAACCATGGACCCCGTCTGCGTAATACACCTGTTGCTCTTTGCCAACTTTGCATGTGGTGTGCACTTACCAAGTGAAGTCTGTAAGACGTATACTGCCTTGGGTGACGTATACATCGGTGGGATCTTTTCCCTCCATGATGATGGCAGCGGTCTGGAAGAAAAGTGTGGGATGCGTCTCCCTGTCTCTGCCCTGCAGTTGACCGAAGCCATGGTGTTTGCGGTAAACGCTATCAACCAAAATGACACCGTTCTACCCAACATCACACTGGGGTTTAGAATCTACGACGACTGTTCCGAGATGAACTACGCCCTGTGGGAATCCATAGCGCTGGTGGGCGCTCAACCTGATCCTCAAGACGGAAAATCTCACAACATGACTTGCAAACTACTGGGACGCCCCCGAAATAAAACGGAACGTGTAGTTGCCATGGGGTTTGTCGGCGCAGGATCACATTCTTCAACGGAGTTGGTGGTAAGTACGGCAACGCTCTTCAAAAGACCTGTTATATCGTATGGTGCAACCAGCGACGAACTTTTGGACGAAGAGTATGATGGCTATTACTTCAGTACCATACCGTCTGATAGGCAGAAAGCACAGGCCATTGTGGATTTGCTTGTCCGACTTCAGTGGAACCATTTCTCACTGGTAGTTGCGGGTAACGACGAAGCTGAATATTTCGGGGATAAAGTTATCGACCTTGCTGCCCACGAAGGAATGTGTATTCTCAAACTAGGTCTAGTAGAAGATGATGAAAAGGAACAAAAAGAGCAATTGAAACATGTAGTGAAGAAGTTGAGCAATAAACAAGTCAATGTGACTGTGCTTGTTAGTTCATCACCATCCGCTGCTGATGCTGTCTTATCCGCTGCCTCGACCTTGGCTAATGTCACGTGGATCGTCAGCAATCTATGGGACGAGAACTCTACAGTAGAAAACCAAAATGCTCTGGGTGGATTATTCATACATTATCACAACCCCGAGCTGATAGAATTCGAAGAACACTTCCGTTCTCTGATCAGGAATTTCAGCAAGACTTCTAACCCATGGGTCGCTGAGTTTTGTGATGATTTGAAAAACTGCGAAACATCGAGCAAAAGGGGATTCAGCACAAGAATTCCGACTCTTGCTCCCGTAATGGACGCGGTCTTCGCTATGGCGTACGCTCTGGATAAAACAGTCAAGGAAGATTGTGATTATAACGACAGTCTCCATGATTGTCTAATGAAAAACCCACAGTTTGACGAAAACCTTAAGGACAACGTCAACGATGTTTCTTTTCCTGGTACTAAGGGGGATTTCCGATTCAAAAACCGATCTGTTCTCGGGCACTTTGAAATTCTAAACAAGCAGTGGGTTGATGGTATGATTAAGATGGTTGACATTGGTTCTTGGCGATCAGAGAAGGGATTAGATATAAGTGAATCCTTGATTCAATGGTCCAGAAACAGCAGTGAGATTCCTATATCTAGATGTTGGACAGAATGTCAACCTGGTGAAGTTGTAGTTCCCGTTAATAGCAGTCACCACAATAATAGGCCTCGTGAATGCTGTAAATGTGTGAGTTGCGAGGATGACCAATGGCCTAGCAATAATTTCACTTGTGCTGAGCTCCAGAAGACTGCCGTAAGCTGGCATGATCCAACGGTGGTCATTTTGGTCAGCGTGTGTTCTATTGGATTACTCCTATGTGGATTAACATCCTACGGTATGATCAGACACCGTCACCACGCCCTGATCAAGGCAACGAGCCGAGAACTCAGCGCCGTCAACATCGTAGGAATCGTGCTGGCGTTTGTGGCAGTATTCCTGCTCCTCTGTCAACCGAGTCCAGGTATCTGCGGCCTGGCCAAGATCCTCTATGTCATGTCCTTCACTGTCATGTACGCCCCGCTCTGTTTGAAGGTAAACCGTATCTACCGGATCTTTGATAGCAGCAAAAAGTCCGCCAAACCGCCCAGATTTACTGGCTCGACAGCTCAGCTTGTGTTTGTTGCAGTTCTAGTAGTCGTACAGGTTAGTATTTAAATCAATTTTTGTAAACTATACTAACATTTTATCCGCGTTGTTGAAAACTGGGGGTAGTTTTGAAATTTGGGTATGATAATTAGTTATTATGTACTTTATGCCCCATCAATGTCATGAATGGATTTTGGTTTGGGAGTATATGGATGTACACTCGTAACGATGCGCGAGCGGGCTGAGCGAAGCTGTAAGGTCATGATGACATTGATGAGCGAAGCTGTAAGGTCATGATGACATTGATGAGCGAAGCTGTAAGGTCATGATGACATTGATGAGCGAAGCTGTAAGGTCATGATGACATTGATGAGCGAAGCTGTAAGGTCATGATGACATTGATGAGCGAAGCTGTAAGGTCATGATGACATTGATGAGCGAAGCTGTAAGGTCATGATGACATTGATGAGCGAAGCTGTAAGGTCATGATGACATTGATGAGCGAAGCTGTAAGGTCATGATGACATTGATGAGCGAAGCTGTAAGGTCATGATGACATTGATGAGCGAAGCTGTAAGGTCATGATGACATTGATGAGCGAAGCTGTAAGGTCATGATGACATTGATGAGCGAAGCTGTAAGGTCATGATGACATTGATGAGCGAAGCTGTAAGGTCATGATGACATTGATTTTGTTTCAAATATCGATGCTTCTCTGTGTGTCTTCTGAGTTTCCCCCTAAATGATGTAACGCCGTTATAACCTTCTTTATCACGTTTGATGACAACAACATAGTTGGGTTTACAAAGCTGCAATAGGAAACTCACACAAATCCCATGGGCCAGTGTTGTCCTCACACCACAATTTTGCCGGCAACTGATGACGGTTGGTGAAAATAATAGCATTTATAGGAGAATGTGTCTTTTTCGGTCATTAGGAGTTAGAATACTTTTTCCTTTTTTCCTTTTTGTAGCTCATAATAATCTCAATCAGCGCACTGGTGGAACAAGACACTTGGACCTCCGTAGAAGATCTCTTCTACGAGACGGGGGAGGGTCATGAAATAAACAAGACCAGGGAGGTCTTCTGCAAAATCGATAGAGCAGTAGGGATGATAGCGACGGTATGTTACGACGTCTTGTTGCTCATTGCATGTTGCTTCTACGCTTACAAGGCTCGTAACGTCCCCGGTAACTTCAACGAGGCGCGGTTCTACGTCATCAGCGTCTTTGCCAATATTCTTCCGATTGTTGCTGCCGTGCCTATTTTTATAAATGCGGAAAAAGCCGTCAGTGTGGCTATCGCAGTCTGCTTGATGCCTATTTGTAACGGATACGTCACTTTAGGGGGTGTTTATTTACCCAAGTTGTATGCTATCATAGCCAATAAGACGGATGAAGGGGTTAAGGATAGGTCACTGGGTGAACTGAATAAGAGGGGCACATCCTCTACTCATCAAAACCTTAAGTCTTTTGTTCTGAGTAAGGGTAGTGGGAGTAAAGTGCAACCGTTTGGGATCTCCAATGCAGACGGGGGCGACTAATATGGGATCGATTATATTATTACCGATGTGCCCTCTAACGTGACGGCCAAACCGAAACACAAATTTTCATTCACTTGGCCCAATCGATCTCATCCAAGCCCGCTGGGATGGGCTATTTGCCTGTAGAATCAGGATGTAGTGGTGCATGACGGGAACGATCAGTGGGACTGCATTCAGCGCAGTGCGCACAATCACAACATGCACACAGTCACATGATATAAAAGCATGGAGGCTCCATGAATAATGCAAACGATCAAAAACAATCTTAACAGGCAAATAATGACACCATAATTATTTGCAATGGATTTACACAAAAGAGCTACAAATTAATATCGAAAGTCAAATCTTTCGTAAACTGGAAGAGGTGAACCGGGGATATTAGGTCAGGGGAATGGTCCACTGCGCATGTGTACATATACGTCAGCCATTTAAGATGAGGGTGAACAAAGTTTAAGTTCGGCAGTATGCGCATGCGCATGCATCGTATTTGCATACATTTGGTTTTGGATTGATTTCATAAAGAGATTGCCTTTGAATTATGTGACCTTTGACTTAAATTCGTAACAAAATTTACTAAAAAACAATAATTGCACATACTGCCCGGCAGATTTCAATATAGGGCGGTTTAGGTGTAACAAAAGGGCATACGTTTTATACAACGTGGCACCTTGTTTACAAGAAGAGTGATCATTCCATGTTATTAACTTGCAGGCAAGATACTATTAAAGTCACATTATCATTATTATTATTGGTTTATTTAAATTAAAATATCGCATTCCTGCAGCTAAATTACGGAGAAGTTGTAAAAGTATAACTTCTGAAAGTGTGAAGTTTACGAAATGTGGAAATGTTTGCAGATTGCACACTTGAATGTTCTTATTTTTTAAATTAATGGTTAAAAGACAAATCACGGATTCACATTTACTTCTTTTGTCACTGTTTTTTTGTAGCACCACCTTGATTAAATCAGTAGCTAGGGATAGAATTATTTAGTTGTTAACTATATGATATTATCAAGTTACATTGTTGCAGGTGTCTAGTGGTAACGATTTAAAATTTACACCAATGCAGTCTTTTAGTGTTTTTAACTTCTTGGTTGTTTTAATGATGTAATAGTAAGTTTGATATTGTAGAGTTGAAATACTCACTAAAAACTACTTGAAAATTTGATCATCCACCTCATCCGTCACTCTCCGTTAGGCACCGCTGACAATGGTAAAAAACGGACTATAATGGCGTGTATCGACTGCAACACTGGGCCTCACCAGTGTTGTAGGTCTCCCCCGGGTCGCCCCGTCCCCCTCGGACCTTCAAGTCTCGGTCTCGGACTATATCGGGTCTCGACTACAACACTGATCCTCAGCATACACAAAGTCTTTTCTTCTCACGAATTTATTGTTTATAAGAAAAAGGACCATTGGTAGCTTTATGCAAACACTAGTTAAATGGTCATTTAGCCTTCGGGAAAGACTCTGCTGGGGTCGAAACGTCATGCCCACTCAGTTGTTTTGTCACTCACTAAACAATTATAATTGTTTAGTGAGTGACCCATTCCTCAAGTCGTTTCACTTCAGTCTAATGCTTTCAGTCGTTAGTAATGAGCTATAACAGTCGTTGTTGGTTACAAAATGCACATTGCAGATAATATGTATATCATTATAGTAATGTCGTTTTGGTCCATCGTTAAAAACATGGTCTTTGAGTTCCTGAAGTCTTTGGTACTAATTTCGTGTTTCTTTGCTTGTGTTGTGTTAATTCTACTGTATTAATTTACCCAGGAAAACACACACTAACCAAATCTGTTTAGTCACCAAGCCTTCCCTCCCCAATCGCCACAAAACGAAACACTACAAGACCACCCGATTCGACTACCCACCGCTGTTAATAAGCAAGGCTTGAGGGGGGGGGGGGGGGGGGGGGGGGGGGGAGATGCCATACTATAAGCGTGCCCGAAATATATTATCATCTTACATAATACGCCAGGCACACTTAGAAGCGAGGCCGGCGTCGCGCGGTAGAGAATCAGTCACACCATTAACTTACCAATAATCATTGATCGGCAGAATCTCTACCTAAGCACCTGAATACAAAGTGGATGTGTTCAATGTGATTCATCCATTGATGATTCGGAGACATTTTGGGGCGAAAACTTCCGCAACCAGAACTTTGCAGAAGAAGTCATGAGGTGGCCATGATGGAAAGCGCCACCAACCGATCCACGGAGAGAACGTAAACATTGCATAATTATTATGACATGCCTCGCTAACAATCGTGGCGGGTGATATTATGTAAGATGATAATATATTTCGGGCACGCTTATAGTATGGCATCTCCCCCCCCCCCCCCCCCCCCCCACCCCCTCAAGCCTTGCTTATTAACAGCGGTGGGTAGTCGAATCGGTTGACAAGACTGCAATATGCTGCAGGAGGGATGCTCCTGTATTCGAAATTTAATTGTATAATATACATCGGGCGATTTAAAGGCATCTATTCAATTCATATCTCATTTTGACATTCGTCTCTTCACGAATGACTTGTTATTACGGCAATAAAAATGATATATCAGAACATTAGGTCTATAATATTCATAACAAGCTATTGTGAATATCGCCAAGGCAACTCTTGTACCATGCACTAATAATAACCAAGAAAAAGCAATGGTCCAATATTATCGTATGATGTCAAGTAAATAAGCCTTCAAAAAATATTGTGTTGATTTTATGCTTCAAACTTAATCTACGTGACAATGTTAACTGTTGCAGAGACACCACTATTGTTCTCAATTGAGCTAATTGTATAATATAGACGATGTGACCTGTGTTTACAATCAAACCGCCCTCTGTTGACAGTCTGTTGTCCAAGTCATGTTCCGCCGGGCAAAAAGACGCGTAGTCATGGTAATATTGCGTGTACTTTCTAGCTGGCTGTCAAGTACACAAAGGTTTTGCCCGGCGACATGCGCGCGCATCATGTTATGATTTTCAAATGACGTCAGAGGTCACATCGTCTATACATTGGGCAATTTAAAGGCAAGCATATATACATTCATGATTATCTCATTTTTAATTTCATTTTTTCACGGATTTCTTCTCAGCACTAATAACAACGATATAAAAATAGCTCTTATCAAGATCAAGCTATATTGAATACAACCACGAAATATATGTTTCTTTCATCCTAGTAGTACTGACAAAACATAAAGCATCGGCAATTAATCAGCATGATCATTATGATGTCAGGTCTAAGCCTTCGATCACCATTGCCTTCGATCACCATTGCTCGTGCAGTTTAGACTTCAAACATAACCGAGATGCACCCATTGTTCTCATGTGAGCCATTGCTTCTGGTCATGAACCACTGCAGAGTCTATCTTGAAGGACAAATTGTACGCAAATGATCAGCCTAAAAGGGCATCTGGTGGGTGAACAAAGATTCTGTAATTTTATTGACATTCTCTGCAGCTTTTAAAGTCCGGTTCTACTTCATGCGTCACAATTGGAAGAACGGCGCGTACCGATTATTGCGTCACTATAATTCGCTTTGCATTCACTTTAATTCGCGTAAAGTATTGAACCGTGCTTTGGGGCTGTGCATGGACTTGAGATATGTAGCATGTTCAGTAATTAGTTGTTATTTGCTTAGTTTTATCTTCAAGTAAACAGTAAGTTTGTCAAATTAATACTAATTAACCGAAAACAAAAGAGAAAGAAAACATTCTGAATGTGATGTATTTAGTGTGCCGTCACATCTGTTATGTTTCATGTTTACGATAGCATATTAACTGAATTTTGAATATCAATAGCAAAATTTAACCAGATCCAGCCTTGGTTTACCATGCCCGGTATGGGGCACAGGGTAGCCCCCCGCAATGTTTCCCATGGCCTAATTTAGAATTTCTGAGATTCCAATCACACAAAAAAGAATGAAAACATGGAACGTAAGGAAGGGGTTTATGGGAGGCAAGCAAGGGGTAAATGGAAGGTAAGTAAAGGTGGTAAATGGAAAGTGAGAAAGGAACCAAAATTTACACAATGGAGACTTGCGTACATTACCTCTGTTGATTTTCTTAATATATATTATTTATTTTACACAATATTGCAGTCATAAGATTATACATCAGTGCTGTCAAGTTTAACGACGGAATGTTTAACGATACTAAACCACATGTACATTATTGTTCGAGTTCAGCATAGTACGCGATAAGTGAGGAATTGGACTGTTGTGAATGCATTGCAGTATGTTTGCTGAAGGAGCCTATGAAGGTTTTTCGGGTTAAAATTGTTGTCAAAGTTAAAAAGGTATTCACCGATTGATACTATAACCGTAAGCATGCCGTACGATTCGTTAACATTATTACGAAATTACAAAAGCTGACATGAATAACGGGCCTAGGCCTACATATTGACTTTTGAATATTATTATGAACCATTCTTTGCAAGCTCCGCAGGTTGATCTATACACGGTTCAATTCTAATAAACCGTTAACTGACTTTCTTTAAGTAGTTGTGCAATGATGAGTATAGACTTGACCCAAGTCGAACTTTCGTCAAGTCCTTGGTCGGCGTCAGACGCTGCATTGCACGCAGCTTTATTTCACCACTTTGTTGTGCGCCCTCGCTCGACAGGAAAGTGCCAATCAACTCTGCTATCGAAGTCGAACTTTCGTCAAGTCCTTGGTCGTCTGACGATGCATCGCACGAATCTTTATTTGAGGGTGCACTACTCTGAATCGACCAATATTCATGCGCCAAGCTAATTATCATAATTTGTAAACCCACAACTTATTTTTAATTATAACGTTTTTGGGGTCATGCAACTAATTGGTAATTAAAAGAATCTTTCACAACTTGGGGGTTCTGGGTTTCAACTTTTGAGGACATTTGATAAATTTGGGCTTTAAAGTTGGTCCTATTATAGCTTGGGAATTGGAGGAGTGCCTCATGAAAACTGGCGGCAAGTCGGTTTGGGAAAAAACACATTTTCGGGGGTGGTGTTTTTCTGGGGTAATTAGCAAAAATTCAAAACGGCTGAGCTGCCAAAATTTGAAAAGAAATCTGAGGTTCAGTTGTCCGAAAATATGTTTGGTTGGTTTTCAAGAGGCTGAGAGACTTAACAATATTTTTTGAGTATTTTTGAATATTTATCATTTAGCGTTGGTTGCTATGGGAGTTGATTTAGTGTGGTATAACCTTCACCACTTTGTTGTGCGCCCTCGCTCGACTGGAAAGTGCCAATCAACTCTGCTTTCGAAGTCGAACTTTCGTCAAGTCCTTGGTCATCTGACACTGCATCGCACGTAGCCTTTTGTCAAGGCCTTCGTGGCTTGAACAGCTTTGTAGAGCCGCGATCCCAAGCGACTGAAATGAGAGACCACGCGCGCGAGCCGAGTGGCGAAGCCACGAGGGCCTTTTCCAACTTGTTTGCGGTTTCTTATGTGTTTCTTTATAATCTCGACTTTTGCTACCCGAAACGGTAGCAAAAGCCCAAACCAATCAGAAGTACATAACACACGTTTCATACTTCATGAATAATTCATTAAAAAAACCGCAAACAAGTTGGAAAAGGCTCGCGCGCGTGGTCTCTCGTTCCAGTCGCTCCACTGTTTACAAAGCTGTCCAAGCCACGATGGCCTTGACAAAAGGCTACATCGCACGCAGCTTTACTTCACCACTTTGTCGTGCGCCCTCGCTCGACAGGAAAGTGCCAATCAACTCTGCTATCGAAAGTCCGACTTGATGAATCATCGCCCGGAGGCACCCCCCCCCCCCCCCCCCCCCCTGCGTGATATGTAGTTATTCACAATGCATATGCAATATGCATTATACGCGTCCGCTGCTGACCAATTAGATCAGTTATTTTTTTAAAGACTCATTCATTATTAAAATAGGTGTTCACAAATTCAACTCCACAAAGTTACATACACTATACAGCTATGACTGTAAATAATCATTATTGATTTAACATCTTGTGATTAAGCTGTTAATTAATACCTACAAATCTAATTGAAATACTACAAATAATAGTAAGGTGTCAAACGGATTCTTAGAGAGTTCACGGCTGACCCCAAAATAATAATGGTTAAGTCATAAAGTACATGATACAACTAATTACGTACATAGATCACACCACTATAAAACTAGCGATCGTCGTTGCGTTCTCACAGTGGAGGTCAAAGTTAAGCTTTGCATATTGATATTGCATGCTGATTCGCTGAATGCTGCAACCTCATTGGCTGCTACCCAAACCGGTAGATGAGCTCCATAGGCCGTGCACAAACCTGTGGTGGATTCGCCAAGTCGGGTTTCGCAATCCAACTGTCTGGGTTGGCAATTAAATGGCACTAGAGGGCGCACATTAAAAAAGCTCATCAGAGCTATCATAATAGGCATACCGTTGACTCGGTTAGCACGAAACCCGACTTGAACCAAGTCTATGATGAGGGTTGATTACTGTTGATCTGAATCTTTCAGGATTAAGACAGATTTGCTACTATAAGTACTCTTTTTGAATCAAGATAATGTGCAGATTATTTGCAAACTGATACTACTTCTTGCTCTCTCTGAACCAAGCTAAGGTACGACACTAACCACCTTGACAAATCATTTACTGCTTTTTTACTGGTTTATTTACTCTCTTTAAATCAAGATAAGGTGCAGTACTAGTAGCGAGAGTAAAACTGCTGCTATATAACGAGATATCTGTACTGACTTGCAAGCCAATTTATTTACTAATTAGTAATCAAACATCGATCCGCCTGGCCTCAAAATCCTTGATACATAACTCACTGGTAGCTTCTAGACTTGCTACCCATACGTACAATTTCAACGTTTTGATTGTCACTCACCATTCCAACATTACAACAATTGACACAAATAGTTGTAGCTTTTAAATATGGAAGTAGATTTTTTGATTAAATTTGAATAATTCCTTTTAAAACATCACTCAGGACAGAATTTGATGAAGTAATTGAATTAACATGGCATCAAACTTGTATTCATCATAGGACACGTCTGGCCTAAAAGCCTAAGAACAAAGATGTCATTAAAAAATAACAAGGTAAATCTACTCAATTTAAAATCTTGGTTAATTAAATTTGTGCATTGCTTTCATTTAAACCTTACAGTTAAAATAGCAAACAGGCTGTCGGCGCTTGGTGTACTTTGTATTTATAGGAGCACTTATGTGCAACCGTCTACTTTGCACAAAACAAAGACCAATCAGTTATCCTGTTTAAAAACACTCGCGAAAAGGCCGCCTTCGGCGGCCTTTCGCGAGGCTGTTAGTTCCCTGTTTCAGTAAGTTTTCGTGTTTTGAATGCAGGGGAAAAATAGATTAAAAACAAAATAGAGAGAAGTTTATGGGAAAATGAATATATCCTGGATTTTCCGATACCCCGGGGAGGTAATATGGACGGACAGTCCAACCCCAAACCATGTTACATTATTTTGTACACTGGTTTTTGGAAATTGTAAGTTTGTGACTCTTTAGTCTTTCAAACACGTTGGATGGATGAAAGTTCAGCCCAGATTTTGACCGAAAATTACTGCTTTGCTCAAAATAGTAAGAAACACAATCGAACCTTTTTATGAACCGTGCGCATCCCTGATGTATTTAAGGCGAGTTTGAAGTATTTTGTACAGGTATTTGATAGTTTTTACCAGTCAATGGCCCAGGTAAGAAAGTGCTTCCTTTCATTTGCTGCGATGACCGTCATGGTTGTGCATAAACAATGAGCTCGGAGGACACGTTGTTAAAAATTCATGTTGGGAAAATTAACAATTGTATCAAAACAAAAACATCACATAACGAAGCAATAATGCTTCGTTTTACCTTCAAAGATTATGACATAATAAAGAAATATGAGGCAAAAACATAAGCATCCGTGTGTTCGGGGGTGCCAGTCAGAAGCCATTCAACCGTTAATAAAGTACATCCAATGGTTACAAGGGTCGTCTCAGACGAGAGGGGTCCGACCACTGCAGGTCGGTTGGATCAAGACGGATCGTGAACGGTATGGGAGATTAATTAGACTTTCAGGTTTAGTAAAGGCTTCACATTGACAGCATGGGACGTTGTTCTAAAGTTAAAGTAATGATTAAATAGAAATAGCTACTAATAAAAACTGTGATATTATGACGTATCCATTTATATTTTGGAGATCTGGGCCCACTTTCATGGCTCTGCTTACCGTAAGCAAAGATTGTTATTGGATTCATTCACCCGTTACTTTCTTATTATATACATGTACTTGGTTTGTCCCCTTCATTGCATCTGATGAAGTAGTTGTTGCTACGAAAGCTCATGCGTTTTTTTAATGTAATTAGTTAGTCTTTAAGTGCTACCACTACCCTCCTCGTAAGCAAAGAATCAGCGCTTACGGAAGTGGGAAACTCCACGCTTACGTCAAGCGTATTTCATAGGTTAGACTGAATTTTTTTTGTGCGCGTGTGTACTTTATGCTTTTTACGCATTAATCGCCAACACAGAGAGCGCAGAAATTCAGCGCAAAAAACCAAAAATAAAGCAAATAAAACCATTATAAACATAAACAACAATTATCATAAAGTAACCAAAAAGGAAACAGAAAAAATAGAAGTGAAATTAAGGAATATTCATTGTTTAGCCAATTTCAATACAAGAAATATATAAAAGGATAAAGGAAAAAGAAACAAATTAAGCTGAATGGAGCTTTTCCGAGACAGCAGTAAATAAACTGAAAAATACACTAGGACAAAATAAAAACTGACAACAGACTGAGCCTTTAGGATAAAAAAAACCATCATCTCCTTAAAATAATCAATGACTATTTACTGAAAGAATTGATGTGGGGAGAATTATATTATTGATATGAAAATATAAAAAGAAACAGCAATATGCCTAACCATACACTGACAAAGTCTCTCTCCATCGTAACTCTATTATTTATTGAAAAACCCACTTCACTATTTTATCACTCAAGTGTAATGCTGCCATTATGTTAACCATGAATTTTGTTATAGCTCAATATGCACTAGGAAGACCATGCAGTGAATCGTGGCCAACGCATTATAAATGCAAGGTTGGATAATAAAGAAATTATGGTGATATTATGACGACTGGGTTCGTCATAAAAAATGAATTATTTAAGTCTTAAGCTTTCTTTGTTTAATATTTTAATTCCGGTGCTCGAGTCGCATATTTCACGACGTCTTTGTTTTTTAATACGCAAAACAATCTTAAGGTTAAATAAATACTCATTAACTGATAACAAAATGACAGAACAATTCTGAAAGTACACTTATATTTAGTTTTGTCATGTCTGTCGTGTTTCCTGTCTACTGTAAAACAACTTAGTTTTGATTATCAATAAAGTAAAATGGGACCAGACTGATTTTAATGGTGAGAGAAACAAAATGGCGACATACACAATTTGTAGTTAGGTTTCTGTTAAACCAAAGCGCCCAGACGGTAAGCTAGAGGTCGCAGGTTCGATACAAATCTATGTGAAATTTTTGTAGTTACCAATAGCAGGTCTGAATCGCAATCGCTGACGGACTTCACTTGACACAATGTGAATTTATTTTCACCTGTTTGTGAATTTATCAAGTAACGTGATTTTTCCGATATTTTTGTGCTAAATATCAGGCATTTTTACGATCAGTTCAAAAAATCGTAGTCAAAACATCTTAGACTTTTTTTTAACGAAGAAACCCGAAGTCTCTTTGTAGCATTTCTTAATTTTCCACAGGTACCAACAAGGACATCCGACATAAACAACTCAATAATTATAATAATTTACAGTAACCCTAGTAACGTTTTACCAACGGCAGACTATATAAACAATATTACATTATTTGACGGTGAATAAATACTCTGTTGCGATCAGAGAGGGCGGAGTTTCAGCAATTGGAAGAAGACTAACTGGGTTAACTCGTCACAAGGCATCGCGAGGAAAAAATCTGAGTGCCTTTGTGTATTCGAGCTTTGCTCAATTCGGCAGCAATTTCTAACAGTAGACCTTAGATAACAGTGTAGTCCAACTCGAATGGTGATACCTTTCTGATCATAACAAATACTATTGCAGAGGTTCTGGTTCTAACGATTTGTGACGAAAGAGAAAACCATGAATTCTTTCTGCGTAATACACCTGTTGCTCTTTGCCAATTTTGCATGTGGTGTGCACTTACCAAGTGAAGTCTGTAAGACGTATTCTACCTTGGGTGACGTATACATCGGTGGGATCTTTTCCCTCCATGATGATGGCAGCGGTCCGGAAGAAAAGTGCGGGATGCGTCTCCCTGTCTCTGCCCTGCAGTTGACCGAAGCCATGGTGTTTGCGGTAAACGCTATCAACCAAAATGACACCGTTCTACCCAACATCACACTGGGGTTTAGAATCTACGACGACTGTTCCGAGATGAACTACGCCTTGTGGGAATCCATGGCGCTGGTCATGGGCGCTCAACCTGATCCTCAAGATCGACAATCTCACAAGACTTGCAAGCTACCGGGACGCCCCCGAAATAGAACGGAACGTGTAGTTGCCATGGGGTTTGTAGGCGCAGGATCACATTATTCAACGAAGTTGGTGGTAAGTACGGCAACGCTCTTCAAAAGACCTGTTATATCGTATGGTGCAACCAGCTACGAACTTTTGGACGAAGAGTATGATGGCTATTACTTCAGTACCATACCGTCTGATAGGCAGAAAGCACAGGCCATTGTGGATTTGCTTGTCCGACTTCAGTGGAACCATTCCTCACTGGTAGTTGCGGGTAACGACGAAGCTGAAGATTTCGGGGATGACGTTATCAACCTTGCCACCGACGAAGGAGTGTGTATTCGCAAACTAGGTCTAGTGGAAGATGATGAAAAGGAACAAAAAAGGCAATTAAAACAGGTAGTGAACGAGTTGGGCGAAACACAAGTCAATGTGACTGTGCTTGTGAGTTCATCACCATCCGCTGCTAATGCTGTCTTATCCGCTGCCTCGACCTTGGCTAATGTAACGTGGATCGTCAGCAATCTATGGGACGAGAACTCTACAGCAGAAAACCAAAATGCTCTGGGTGGATTATTCATACATTATCACAACCCCGAGCTGATAGAATTCGAAGAACACTTCCGTTCTCTGATCAGGAATTTCAGCAAGACTTCTAACCCATGGGTCGCTGAGTTTTGTGATGATTTGAAAAACTGCGAAACATCGAGCAAAAGAGGATTCAGCACAAGAATTCCGACTCTTGCTCCCGTGATGGACGCGGTCTTCGCTATGGCGTACGCTCTGGATAAAACAGTCAAGGAAGATTGTGATTATAACGACAGTCTCCATGATTGTCTAATGAAAAATCCACAGGTTGACAAAAACCTTAAGGACAACGTCAACGATGTTTCTTTTCCCGGTACTAAGGGGGATTTCCGATTCAAAAACAGATCTGTTCCCGGGCACTTTGAAATTCTAAACAAGCAGTGGGTTGATGGTATGATTAAGATGGTTGACATTGGTTCTTGGCGATCAGAGAAGGGATTAGATATAAATGAATCCTTGATTCAGTGGTCCAGAAACAGCAGTGAGATTCCTATATCTCGATGTTGGGCAGAATGTCAACCTGGTGAAGTTGTAGTTCCCGTTTATAGCAGTCACCACAATTGGCCCCATGAATGCTGTGAATGTGTGAGTTGCGAGGATGACAAATGGCCTAGCAATAATTTCACTTGTGCTGAGCTCCAGAAGACTGCCGTAAGCTGGCATGATCCAACGGTGGTCATTTTGGTCAGCGTGTCTTCTATTGGATTACTCCTATGTGGATTAACATCCTACGGTATGATCAGACACCGTCACCACGCCCTGATCAAGGCAACGAGCCGAGAACTCAGCGCCGTCAACATCGTAGGAATCGTGCTGGCGTTTGTGGCAGTGTTCCCGCTCCTCTGTCAACCGAGTCCAGGTATCTGCGGCCTGGCCAAGATCCTCTATGTCCTGTCCTTCACCGTCATGTACGCCCCGCTCTGTCTGAAGGTAAACCGTATCTACCGGATCTTTGATAGCAGCAAAAAGTCCGCCAAACCGCCCAGATATACTGGATCGACAGCTCAGCTTGTGATTGTTGCAGTTGTGGTAGTCGTACAGGTTAGTATTTAAATCAATTTTTTAAAACTACTAACATTTTATCCGCGTTGTTGAAAAGTGGGGATAGTTTTGAAATTTAGGTGTGATAATTAGTTATTAAACATGTAGGCCCCTACTTTTGGGGGGGGGGGGGGGTGGTAAATGGATGTATACTCGTAACGATGCGAGTAAGCTGAAATAAAGCTGTATAAGGTCATGATGACATTGATAATTGTTTCAAATATCGATGCTTCTTTGTGTGTCATCTGAATGATGAGTTTCCCCCTAAATGATGTAACGCCGGCCGTATATAAAACCTTCTTTATCCCGTTAGATGACAACAACAAAGTTGGGTTTACATAGCTGCATCTGCAATCTCACACAAATCCCAAATCAAACTAATGGGTCAGTTAAATGTCCTCACACAACTATTTTGCCGGCAACTGATGACGGTTTGGGAAAATATAATAATAGCATTAGGAGAATGTGTCTTTTTCGGTCATTAGGAGTTAGAATACTTTTTCCTTTTTTCCTTTTTGTAGCTCATAATAATCTCAATCAGCGCACTGGTGGAACAAGACACTTGGACCTCCGTAGAAGATCTCTTCTACGAGACGGGGGAGGGTCATGAAATAAACAAGACCAGGGAGGTCTTCTGCAAAATCGATAGAGCAGTAGGGATGATAGCGACGGTATGTTACGACGTCTTGTTGCTCATTGCATGTTGTTTCTTCGCTTACAAGGCTCGTAACGTCCCCGGTAACTTCAACGAGGCGCGGTTCTACGTCATCAGCGTCTATGCCAATATGCTGCCGATTGCTGCTGCCGTGCCCATTCTCGTAAATGCGGAAAAAGCCGTCGAAATGGCTATCGCAGTCTGCTTGATGCCGATTTGTAATGGATACGTCACTTTAGGGGTTGTTTATTTACCCAAGTTGTATGCTATCACAGCCAATAAGACGGATGAAGGGGTTAAGGATAGGTCACTGGGTGAACCGAGTCAAATGGGCACATCCTCTACTCATCAAAACCTTAAGTCTTTTGTTCTGAGTAAGGGTAGTGGGAGTAAAGTGCAACCGTTTGAGATCTCCAATGCAGACGGGGACGACTAATATGGGATTGATTATGTTGTTACCAATGTGCCCTCTAACGTCACTGCAAACCCGAAAAACAAATGTTCATTCACTTGGCCCAATCGATCGCATCCAAGACCACTGGGATGGGCTGTTTGGCTGTAGAACCAGGATGTAGTGATGCATGATGGGAACGATTATTGGGACTGCATTCAGCGCAGTGCGCACAATCACAACACGCGCACAGTCACATGATATAAAAGCATGGAGGCTCCATGAATAATGTAAACGATCAAAAACAATCTTAACAGGCAAATAATGACACCATAATTATTTGCAATGGATTTACACAAAAGAGCTACAAATTAATATCGAAAGTCGAATCTTTCGTAAACTGGAAGAGGTGAACCGGGGATATTAGGTCAGGGGAATGGTCCACTGCGCATGTGTACATATACGTCAGCCATTTAAGATGAGGGTGAACAAAGTTCAGTTCGGCAGTATGCGCATGCGCATGCATCGTATTTGCATACATTTGGTTTTGGATTGATTTCATGAAGAGATCGGCTTTGAATTATGTGACCTTTGACTTAAATTCGTAACAAAATTTACTAAAAAACAATAATTGCACATACTGCCCGGCAGATTTCAATATAGGGCGGTTTAGGTGTAACAAAAGGGCATACGTTTTATACAACGTGGCACCTTGTTTACAAGAAGAGTGATCATTCCATGTTATTAACTTGCAGGCAAGATACTATTAAAGTCACATTATCATTATTATTATTGGTTTATTTAAATTAAAATATCGCATTCCTGCAGCTAAATTACGGAGAAGTTGTAAAAGTATAACTTCTGAAAGTGTGAAGTTTACGAAATGTGGAAATGTTTGCAGATTGCACACTTGAATGTTCTTATTTTTTTAATTAATGGTTAAAAGACAAATCACGGATTCACATTTACTTCTTTTGTCACTGTTTTTTTGTAGCACCACCTTGATTAAATCAGTAGCTAGGGATAGAATTATTTAGTTGTTAACTATATGATATTATCAAGTTACATTGTTGCAGGTGTCTAGTGGTAACGATTTAAAATTTACACCAATGCAGTCTTTTAGTGTTTTTAACTTCTTGGTTGTTTTAATGATGTAATAGTAAGTTTGATATTGTAGAGTTGAAATACTCACTAAAAACTACTTGAAAATTTGATCATCCACCTCATCCGTCACTCTCCGTTAGGCACCGCTGACAATGGTAAAAAACGGACTATAATGGCGTGTATCGACTGCAACACTGGGCCTCACCAGTGTTGTAGGTCTCCCCCGGGTCGCCCCGTCCCCCTCGGACCTTCAAGTCTCGGTCTCGGACTATATCGGGTCTCGACTACAACACTGATCCTCAGCATACACAAAGTCTTTTCTTCTCACGAATTTATTGTTTATAAGAAAATAAAATTAGCCGTTATAAGCTGCTTACCAAGCAAAAGGACCATTGGTAGCTTTATGCAAACACTAGTTAAATGGTCATTAACATTAGCCTTCGGGAAAGACTCTGCTGGGGTCGAAACGTCATGCCACTCAGTTGTTTTGTCACTCACTAAACAATTATAATTGTTTAGTGAGTGACCCATTCCTCAAGTCGTTTCACTTCAGTCTAATGCTTTCAGTCGTTAGTAATGAGCTATAACAGTCGATGTTGGTTACAAAATGCACATTGCAGATAATATGTCATTATGGTAATGTCGACTTGGTCCATCGTTAAAAACGTATGGTCTTTGAGTTCAAGGTATAAATTTTGTATTTCTTTACTTGTGTTGTAATTGAGTTAGTTCCACTGTATTAATTTACCGCCGGAAAAACACACACTAACCAAATCTGTTTAGTCACCAATCCCCCCTTCCAAATCGCCACAAAACGAAACACTACAAGACTGCAATATGCTGCAGGAGGGTTGCTCCTGTATTCGAAGTTTAATTGTTTAAAATTACATCGGGCGATTTAAAGGCAAGCATCTATTCAATTCATATCCCTCATTTTGAAATTCGTCTCTTCACGGATGACTTGTTATTACGGCAATACAAAAATGATATAGCCTATCAGAACATTAGGTCTTATTATAACAAGCTATCATTGAATATCGCCAAGGCGACCTTTGGTCCATACACTCATAATAACCTAGACAAGCAATGAATCAGTATTAGCGTATGATGTCAAATATAAAATTTCAAAAACTATTGTATTCATTTTATGCTTCAAACTTAATCTACATGACAATGTTAACTGTTACCGAGAAACCACCATTGTTCTCATTTTAGCTTCAATATTCTATAATATAGATTGGGCAATTTAAAGGCAATTCATATCTCATTTATAATTAAATTGTTCACTGATGAATTCTTAGCACTAATAACAACGATATGTAAACAGCTCTTATCAAGATCAAGCTATATTGAATATCGCTAATGGGGCAACGTTTGTTTCATGCGCTCATTTAATACAACCACGAAAAAGATGTTTCTTTCATCCTGACAAAACATAATGCCTTAGCAATTAATTTGCATGATTGTATGAAGTCAGGTCTAAAAATACCCGGTTCATATTTCGTGAATTTGCCTGCGTCACAATTGAAAAAACGGGGTGTGGCAATTAATGCGTCACCAAAATTTGCTTCGCATGAAGTATGAAAAGGGATTTTGTTTACATGGACAAGAGAGATAGTATTTACATCAATTAGTTATTACTTGCTTAGTTTTATCTTCAAGTATACAGTTTGTCAAATAAATACGAATTAACTGAAAACAAAACAGGAAGACAAATTTCTGAATGTATTTTATTGGTGTGCCGTCACGTCTATTGTGTTTCATGTTTACGGGGGACGATAAAACAACTGAATTCTGAATATTAATATAGCAAAACTGAACCAGATCCAGCCTAGGTTTACAATGCCCGATATGGGGCAGAGGGTATCCACCCCCCCCCCCCGCAATGTTCCCCATGGCCTATTTTAGAATTCTTGAGATTCCAATCACACAATGAAGACATAAGGAAGGGGTATGGGGGTATGTAGGGGGGGGGGATGGGAGGGTAAGTTCAAGGGGGGTAAATGGATAGTAAGTAAGAGGGAAAATGTGATGTTAGTAGGGGTAAATGGAAGGTAAGTTAAGGTGGTAAATGGAAAGTGATAAAGAACAACACAACGGAGACTTGCGTACATTACCTCTGTTGATTTTCTTAATATATATTATTTATTTTACACAATATTGCAGTCATAAGATTATACATCAGTGCTGTCAAGTTTAACGACGGAATGTTTAACGATACTAAACCACAAAAACCTTTTGTTTTCACAACACAGATTAAGCATTAGGATGGTATATCTACAATGAAAAGGCTGCTTCATGCACACTGCAAGGAGAATTTGGACATTAACAATAAATATGGATTTTTAAGCAATTGAATCGCAGAATTAATTTTGGAGTACTTTTGCTTATCAGTAAACTAGTGTATTACACTTTGCTTTGTAGTGCACTTGCAGTGACATTACCAGTCACTTTCATTTGAGGGACAACTTGAAGGAGCTACATGTATTTATGTTTGGAACCATGATTCTCCCCCGCCCCCTGGAACCCCACAATATATTAATGTATTACAAATTGTATTGCTTCCCAGTTATGAAATAATCTGCATTCAGCAGCATCACTTCAGATTTGCATGAAAGGACTGAAATCTAACTTAATCACACAATGTTGTCATTTGTGTTGTCAATTGTAATGCATTTCTGTGTAATACATTGCATTGTAAAACACTAATGTATTAGACAAAGATTTGTGATACATTAGTGTGTGACAAAGTAATGTGCGATACATTAAATGTACTACATTTAAAAGCAATAATGTGTGTAATACATTTAATAGCTTGGACTGTATTACAAAGTTATGTGTGATACATTTAAGTGTAGTACAAAGCAATTTGTGTAATACATTTTATAGCTTTAGTGTATTACAAACTTTAGTGTGATACAATTTTAAGTGTAACACATTCCATTGTATTACAAAGCAATGTATTTAATACATTTAATAGCTTTAAGTGTGTTACAAAGTTACGTGTGATACATTTAGGTGTAATGCATTTAGGTGTATCACAAAGCAATGTATGTAATTAATTGAATTGGCAATTCGTTCCACAAGTGCCTGTGTAATGACATTCACGGGTTTGGTGGTAAGTTAAACACCGTTTAAACATCAGTTTTGGGCACAAATTCTAAAAATCAACTCTTTGTCCCGAGTGTACTAACACATTCATTCCAACAGATCACATGAGTTATCACACACTAACTATAAACTGTTTATCAATTAGTAAGCTAACATTCACATCTAGAAATAAACCATTGTACTCTTTCTCTAAGGAAGAACAGGAAGATATATCCGCCTCAACTTGTATCATCAGACCCTGAATAAAAATAGCACCTTTATTTATAACCAGCTGTTGTAAACAGCAAGCAGAGTCCGCCAAGCAGTCTGCCAAGTGAAATAAAAAATAACCAAATTAAAATATGCAGAACATAAAGTTTATTTAGAGAAAAAGGGAAAAAACAACAAAAGAAAAGTGTTCAAATCTCTCATCCCTCGAAAAAAAAAATTGTGACCATCATTTTGAAGCCTTTATTTTTAAGTAATTATTCCATAAAAATAATGAAGATTTAATAATTTTCAGTACAATTCTGGAGGGCAATAAAATGTATAAATATACACTAGCAATAAAAAAATAGCGTTTCTTTTTTACACTTAACACATGGCAGTATAATTAGTACACAATTTCTTGCAAAGCAATATTTGTTGCTAAAGCGTATTTGGGTTTTCAGAGCTTTACAAAACCAAATCTAGTTTGGAAGGTGCTAGTTATTTTACATGCATTTAACATTCAATCAGGTATGACATTACTCCCTTTTTAAACATGTTAGTCTGATTTTTGGCTGATTGACCAAAGAAAATGGTCCCTCTATGTCGCAACTCTTCCACTACACAGCCGTTAAGGTATCTATACAAAGTTCCCTATAGATAGTTCCCAGTAGACGCCATCTTTACGGGCAAATCGCATTTTGGCTTGCAGGCGCGTCAAGCGCTCTAATTATTAACGCAGCCGCGTTGTTCACTAACCAATCACGCAGTGAGTTTTGTGAAATGTGCGCGTGCTGCACGCCGTTCTCACGCAAAACGCATGACTGTGTGTTCCAAACTGCCCGTAAAGATGGCCGATTTACGTCATACTGCAACCTATAGTATATGGGTTTTTTTCTTCATTGGTTAAATAATGCCTGGTGAAATATACATGAATTTATATCTGACTGAGGAGTAATTCAGTACGACTTTGTGATGTCAGACAAACAATGTCACCTTCACATCTAGTTGATCTCGTTATAAAAAAATGCTGTTATTGAGAATACTTTTCTTAAAAGTAAGAAAAACACACAAGATAATTAGTCAACTGTTCACCGTAGCAACAGATGATAACACAGATATTCTTGAGGTAGCACTACTGGATATCAGATTTCTCTTTGCAGTGATGATGACTCTGAGAAGAGTCAATTTGTACAAACAATATAATCATAAATCTTTCTTTACTATTTGGTATATTTCTTTAGCTGATACTTTGTACACCAAGACAGCGTCTGAATCATTTTATACATCAATCATGATGATGGAAATTTCAAGAAACACCTACTTTTGGGTATTTTTAATTTTTCAAAGTGTACTTTGTTTAGTGCCAAAAGCAGCTCTGGTCATTGCACAGCATCATCTAGGGCCAAGTTCGCTCAAGAACCATTGGTTGACTAGTGGTTGTTTAGTGACGTATGTAGAGCATGCACACAGAGTTAAATTGTGAACTACTCTAGTCATGTCATGTCAATGCGACCGGTGACTTAATATATGTTTTTATTTTCTTATAACTGGTCCACTCTGCACTGTGCTATGCAAACGGCTATTGATAACCAGCGATGCGACCATGCCCCCATAGGCTGGTTCAAAATAGTTGACTAGTGTAGTCCAACTATCGTCAACTAGACAGAGTTTGGGCTAACTTAGTCGAACTATGGTCAACCATAGTCTTTGCGCGAACTTGGCCTAGGCAACAGGTACAGTGGTTTATGCTGGGTGAAGTTAAAGGCTTTACAATGGTCCAATTAGAACAAGCAGGTGTACAAGCGTCCAACCAATTGAAAACAGGTGTTCTTTAACACAGAAATTTGCCAATCACTTAACAACTATCAACTACAGCAGTAGAATACATGTAGTCTCTCTACAAGACATTACTTTCTGATACTTAAGATTTGCCAACAGAGGGCGCTCTTTTAGTACCTTAATATTATACAATAAGAGTTAAGTGGAGATGTAAAAGGCAAGAGGGAAGGTCCTGTTGTCTGATTCAGAGGCTTTCTTGGCTGTTAAGAAGTCAACTTGTTGAGTTTTCTCCATGGATGGTGTTCTGCAACGGTGGATGGCTGCTAGTTTGCCGGAAAGAGTTGCGGTTGGTATGTGCCGTCTTCTCAATGGCTCTTCGTATCTGGAATGAAGAATCACACAATCATCAATCATCAAGAATGTGTCTTTAAGTTCTTATACAGTGCCTTATCACACCCCTAAAGGTGTATCAAAGTGCTCATTATTTGTTTTCAACAGGATAAGCAGAGCTATGTTTGAATTATGAGACCCATTTATGAAGCACCTTCAAATGGTTTATTGGTGCTACGGCGCATTCAGCAGCCACTGCCAGCAAAAGTTTCAAATCTGCACGGGAATGAAAAAACTATCTTTTTTTTGGGGGGGGGGGGAGAAATGTAGCAGCAAAAATGCAACAGTATCACCATATTTTGTTGTCAAGAGCCATTTGCTTAGGACTTTCTGTTACTGATGCAAACAGTACTTGGTGTGCCCGGAAGGTGGGCGTAGAGCCTCACGCCTTCAATCTGGGCACACAATGATGTCATCCAGCAAGGAGCAAATAGTACAATTCAAAATAATAATAATAATGAACCCTTCTTGTATAGCGCATATCACATTCACAGAGAAGTCTCTATGCGCTTTGAGATGAAAAAAAAAGAGAAATTAAAGAAGACAAAGAGACAAGTAAGTAAGTACATGAATGAAAAAGTAGTCTCCTACCTCTTTCAAAGACACAACTCCAACTAATCTTCCAAGAGTTGTAACGTAGGTGTGATTCAGACCAAGCAAGGAGAACATGGAGTGACACTAACAAAAGAAAAAGAGCAACATTGCATTGTCAAATATCACAAGTATTAATGGGTATATGTTATAAGTGCTCATATAATGATAATAATCGGCATTTAACAATCTTGTTACAACAAGAGTCGATTGTAAAGTTAGTAGTAACAGTAATCATGTATTGCAAGACTAGTGCGCCCTCTCCATTTGAGGATGTTTGAAGGTGCAATGTACAATAAAAATTCCTTTAAAAATTACATGAAAATATAAACAATAAAAATTACATGAAAATAGATACAATACAGCCTAAAAATTCAAAAATGTAACATCTACATATAGGCTAGATGCAGCATAAAATTACACAACAATTTTGTTTTCAATGCAGACACCCTCATCCCTATATAAGGGTGTCCTCAGGAAACCTCCCCCCCCCCCCCCTCTCCCCCGGAGATTCTGTCCCCCATGGGAAATTAACATGAGCCAAAGGAGGATTATTAAAAAAGAGGGCGCTATCAGAAGAAGTTTGTACACAACTTTCCCCAGATAAAGTTTGTACACAGTTTGCCGTATGGGAGGACAGAATCTCTTGCCACAGGGAAACAAAACAATGAAATGAACACAGTCGAGTATAAAATAATGGAAAGCAGGTAAAATCTGGCTATGCACACAAAAATAATCAACAAATGTAATAACAGACTATATGCCAAAGATATATCAATATATATCTAACTGTTTACTGAATCTAAAATAGTTTAAAAAGTGCAATTTTAAAGAACAAATCAATCCCACTGAGTAGAGAAAAAAGTGTCTGTACATCAATCAAACATGAAAGTCAATGGTAAAATTTCACATTACTGACAATAAAATTGTCATACTCTAAATTGGCAGCAGAATAAGCTGACTTTACTCATTTTAATTCTTGTTTAATGACAATCTCAGAATTATATTTACAAAGGAAAAAATCCTAGTCAGATATAAAACACATAAACAAAACCACAGATCATTTTCAATACTCGGCCACTAGACTTTATTTGAATCTTATTGTTTTCCAGACATCTTCATGAATCTATGGCTGCTTTGTTCTCTAAAGGGTTAAAACACAAGGAAATGTGAAGAAAACCCAATTAAATTGATAAAGTTTTTGATTTGAATGGCTATGATGAGTTACCTTATGAAGAGAGGTTCTCTCAACGAGTTGGAAAGGTGCTGGGTCGATGTGAACTTCACTGAAATCCAGCTGAATCTTCAATTCTTCTGTCTCCCACTCTTCAAGCTGGTAATAATAATACAGATCTTCAGTTTTATCCAACTTCATGTAAAAAACTCTTCTAGATCATTTTCCTTGATTGGGTAAGGTAGAAATGTTTTCTTTGATTGGGCAGGTAGAAACTTTATCGATTTTTTGTCTTCTAAATGGGTAAGGTAGGGTCAATTATAAATTTGTCGAAAAAAGAAGATTACCCCCACCCTCCCCCAACCCTGAAAATAGAAAGCAATAGTAGTATGTACCTCTTCTCCAGCCATGTCTTCAAACTCGCCAATGGGCTGTGGGAAATACAAACACCAAGATCATCATCCCTTCTTGATAAGCGTCAATCTGTTACTCTCCCTCAACACTTTCCTTCATGAATTACCAGCGTACTACCCTCCCGCTAAGAGACCAATTTCATACAGCTGCTTTAGCAGTAAATATCTACTGAGCAAAATTTAGCATGATACCAGTCACAAATAGTACACATGGTATGTTATTTTGGCTGGTAACCCTATTCTGGTAAAAAACATTGTTTTCGCACTTAGTTACTTTTTTGTGCTTAAGCAGCTCATTAAAAATGGGCCAAGGTGTTATATGTGTGTTTTTATGAATACCCTGCATCTACGCATTATTAGCTGCCCCTAGAGGGCGCAATTTTAACTACCGGGCAAGCTTTGTGCTCTAGAATGGCAAAGGTCGAGGGTTCGAATCCCAGCAGAGTAATAAGCCAGTGGATTTGTTCACATCAATCGTATACGTACCGAGTATATAGTGCCTATTATGCATCAGTGATGGGTAAACAATTTACAAATGCAAACAATCCAAAACTTCTACAAGAGTAAAAAATTCAACAAAAGCTGAAAAACAGTTTCTCTCTATGGAAACAACTCAATGCTTTATAAACACAGTCTTTGTGATTATTGTTGTTGATAAACAAAATCAATATGGGTGCTAATTCATTTATAGCTAAAGTTAAGCAGGTTTTCTTCTCCCCTTGGTTAGGTGAGAAAAAGCGTCGACAACAACAATCTCAGGAAGGGCTCTTGAGATTTAAAATATATATTAAGAACACACAATTTATGGTTATATGTCCACAGAGGAAAACAACTAGAGACAAGAAAGTAGTGGTTAAGAGAATTTCAGAAAAATTAACTTGTCAGATTGGAAAAGGTGGGGAACACAAAGACAAGTTTGTATGTTACGTTATATGCTCCATTCATCATGCCACAGAAAATTACAGCAGCCAACATTGATTAGATTGTTAATACAACCAAATAAAAACCATGCCAACAGGTTGTGGATTTAGTGGCAGCATTTATTTAAATGTTACAGATACAAAGCGTGTTAGCTCTGTCAGTATAAAATGATATCAATTATGTCTTCAGAATGGTTACTTTGAAGTTTGTCTGGATCTTATTGTCTCTGAGTGGGATTGAGAACATTCGATCACCAAATGGGATCAATCACCTTCAGGATTAGGAATGCGAGTTCAGAATTGCCATCTTGCCACTCTAGTTTGATTTAGCTGCTTTCAAACTTTACTTTATAGTTTGTTAACTTGTTCAGTTCACTGGAATGTGACTTCTGACAGACAGGACTAAAGTTACTTCATCTACAGCTACATCTATGATTCCTCTTCTTCACAGGGTAGGGATGAGATTGGACAACATTTCCTGAAAAATGGCTTGCGGGTCTCGGTCCCCGGAACCTCCCAGATGTTATGATTCACAAGGTTTACAGACTCTGTGGATCATCAGAAATACAAAACTGCAGGTTTGGAAAATAATGTGGACTATTTTTTTTCTCTCTTTGGTGATTGCTTTACTTCTTTCAAAAAAAATGTGAAGGCTCAAGGAAGTTTTGAGAAAATTCTGAAATCAGCAAAAATCCAAGAAATCTCATGCCTGACGGGGGGAATAAGCCACTCTGTGCATCTAGGCTATAGGTGCCTCTGGGTGAACTTACCAGTTTATAAACCCTAGACCTCCGTGCGATACCATCCAATGAGTCGTTACTTGAGCTCAGAACGCTGTCTTTGGAGCCAAAATGCTTTAACATTCCCTTAGGTGTTGTGAGCAAAACAGACATGTAACAAAACATCGTGGCATGGCAGACAGTGTCAAGGGTCAAGGGTCACGACAAATGGTTTTCTAAATGGGAGGCGTTTATATCGGTAGAAGCTACAAGGCACTGCACAGCTGCACAGACTTGTTCTCACAATCAGACAGAACGGGTCTAGAGTTAGAGCTACTAATACTAAACTATTTTAAGTGATTAGATCGCTACATTGATGGTCAGGGTGAATGGCCAAATAAGAGAGGCCTATAATGTCAGAAATCAATCTTTCACAAACTACTTGAGTGACTTGTGAATGTGTATATCTGTACTTCTTCTCATATAATATTATTTGGGGTTTTTGTACAGAGAGCTGAAAATTCAGTCATTGGATTCACAAAAAAGAGCCAAGTTTTTGTGATAAAATCGTTCCAATAACTTATATAATGCCTTCAAAATTCAAAAGCAATAAGATCAGTTATTGGAAGATCTAGATTGCCTTAAAACTCAACACCAGACTAGTGATCATTTTAGATTCATTCGTGCAGAACACATCTACATAAGCACACAGATCAGCAGCCATAATTTTACACACAGATAAGCAAACAAAGGTCAAACATTTGGGGGATTTTAATGGGAAAAACTCTGACCATAATAAGTAAAGGGAAAAGCATAGCAAATCAGTGAATCTTGAAATAAACCAAATTCACAGAAAGTCCATTTAACAGAAAGCAAAAAGACGCACTTATAAGAAATTGCAAAAACATGCAAGGAAACAAGACTCAATCTGTAGCAGAAACAATTATTTGATTTAAAGCTGCCACAGGTTGTGTTTAAAGTTGTCCTGACTCAATTTTTTTTTTTTGAGAAGCCTTTGCCATACCTTGCCAGTTGCAGAGATGGAACCCCGTGGGGAAGAACGAGGAGTTGAGCGGGGGGAATTCCTAAGCAGGACTTGGAGGGAACGCTACGATGGAATGAGGGATGGGGGGTTTGGGGAATATGGAGGAGGAGTGCATCAAATATTGCATTCCCACAGGAAGTGAAATACAGCACATGGAAAAGACAAGGAAAAAACAAAGGAAATGTTCACACACCCAGGAAGTTACATATGGGGAGCACCGGGAAAACAATTAAAAAGTTAGAAGGAAAAGTGAACAACATATATGGGAAGTACCCGGAAAACCAGTTAATAAGTTAGTAGGAAAATTAAATAACATGGAAAGCACCGGGAAAACAATTAAAAAGTTAGAAGGAAAAGTGAACAAACAACATATATGGGAAGTACCCGGAAAACCAGTTAATAAGTTAGTAGGAAAATTAAATAACATGGGAAGCACCGAGAAACAATTAAAAAGTTAGAAGGAAAAGTGAATAACATATAAAGCAATTAATAAGTTAGTAGGAAAAGTGAATAACATATATAGGAAGTACCAGAATAAGATATTGCTAAGCAAGAAGGAAAAGGGAAATCAACAGAAATGTAAAACCGGTTAGTTATAACGATTAAGTGAACAAATATCATCCAACAATTAACGGGAAAAGAAAAAGAAAAGAAATAGTGAAAATTATCATCAAGGAGATGTAAATGACAAACACCAAGGAGAATAAAACCAGTGTAGTGCAGTGTATGGCTCCAATCATAGATCAACCTTAACAGCAGCGCAATGTTATAAACATCGGGGATTAATTGCATGGCTCTGCTTACTGCCGAATTCTACGCCTGCAATCGCCATTCTACGCTTACAGGACAAGTGACGAATTTCTGCACTAGCTGTGTAAGCGAAGGCCTAGAAACGTGGAGTGCGGACGCGCACGAGAAAAAATTCCCTGCTAACGTGTGAAACACACTGGGACATAGGCGGATAATTTTTTACAGAAGAAACTCATGCACTCAATGCTAACCTGGAAGGTTTGGTACTTTGAGGAAGTCTGTGGTTCCAGTGCATAGGAGGGTTTGTCAACATTTTACCCCAAAACTATAGAAAATTGTTTTACTTGTTAAAATACAAGACCAGCAAAGAGTCATTCTGTGCCTTTATGATAAAAGGTGAACCCGTGTTTGAAGCCATACCCATAAATAAATTTTGAGGAAATGGAACAAAATTACAAATTTATACCACAGTTGAGAAACTGAAATGTGAAACATGTGGCTATCCCATCAAGGTGACAGGGAAATAAACAAAACTGTTCCACTGGTAGGAGAGAGTACAAGGAAAATAAACAATCAGACTCTTGATGGTTTATAGTTACCTCTAAGTTATTGAGACTGATTGAAGAGGCTGAAATAAAAAATAAAAAAAATAAACAGGGCAATAGTTACAGACTGAATATGTATACATTTTTTTAAGTTCATATCTTTATTTTGCTTCACATTAATTTTATTCATAAAATGTGCTTTATTTAGGGTTACTATAATTTACTTTCATACTACACAAGTCATTTTGTGAAACCAGTGCAGCCTTTTCACAGCAGTTTGGGTGCTCCACTACAGGAGGGTTTTACCTCCTCTGGTTGCGACCCCCATTTGTACTTAATTTAGTTTTATAACTGTATTTATTAATTGTTGTTGTACAAATGGAAATAAAACAAACAAACAAACAAACAAACAAACTGAGACCTCAATGCATGATATTGATCTTTGGTAAAAGTGGAAATTTGACTGAGTACAAGGGCTGACCTACATGTACAAATGGTTTAGGCTGTAATAGACTTTTCAAGTCTTATTATTAACAGTATTTCTGATTCTTTCCAAAGGCGAAAACAAAATTGGAAATCAGACTACAGTAGGAAGAATATTATGCCTGGACTTCTTAAATGATGTAAACTTTGCATTGGGACAAACAGCAATTAATTTAAAAAAAAATAAACATATTTTGTTCATTTAGTGGTAAAAAATGACAGAACTTCAGATGTAAAATGGAAAACAAATCTTACCATTATCGGCACTGTTTCTGATTGAGATTGGCTGTGAGTTGGTTTCATCGGACTGCAATGTAAGAAACAGATCACGCTGTCAAGATGCTAAATTTGAAATAGCTAGTTTTAACTAATTATTTACCTCTCTTCTAACCTTCCATTTTGTCCTTTGTGTTCCCAACTTCTTGTGGTCAAGCTATCCCCTTCCCTTCATAACCCCCCCCCCCCTTTGTCTTCATAATCCCTGCTTACCCCCTGCCTTCTCTGAATGCTTTCTGCTTTTCTCCCTCCACTCTCTCTATTCATGTATTTCCACTTGACTACTCTTGCAACTCTTGTCTGCTTGTATGTGTGTTGTGTGTTGTCATTTAGCCTTCGAGAAAGACTCTGCTAGGGTCGAAACGTCAGGCCACTAACTTATTTTTTGCATTTATACCACAGGTCCTTTTGGTTGGTAAGCAGTTTGCAACAGCTAATTCTATTTTCTCATTTAAAGATTTAAGAAAGTTATACGCTTTCATTCAAGGTATTGCACGAACAAATCCACCAATGATTAGTAGTAGTTAATTATAAACTAAACTTGAATTATTGTCAAGAACACAACATTATCTCAATTCTATGATCATCAGCCATGAACAAACAATTTGTATTTTGTGCATTGTCCATGGCATATGCACAAGTTTTGATGTTTTTTCTGCATCATTTGTCAAAGGACAGGTCACAGGCCAGTGCCCAAACCACAGTATGTCCCATCAACAGAGAACTAAATGTTACTTATACAAAAGCCTAACCCTGCTGGCATCGTTAATGTTTTTAAAACATTAGACCGCTCGGCCATGACAAGCCACATTTCAGGTAACAGACGCCTCCAACCCACTAACCCTCTATCAGATGCCTCTAACTTACCTTAGCATTGAATGAAACGACTGAGAATCGATCCGAGGGTCCCGGCTGGACTTCTGCCCCTTTAGCTATCTTCTTCTCTTGGACAACAACAAGACGTCGGGCTAGACCTATCTTCTTCTCTAGCATGTACTCTAACTCACTGCGTTGCACTGACCCTAGTAGTATCATTGACTCTACCAGGATGAAAAGAAATACATAAGGAAATAGGATTGAGAATGCCACCATTATGTCAACAACTCATTAGGGGTAGACACCTGTTGGGAAATTTTTGTAGCATGACCAATCCAGATATCCAATCCACACTCAAACACAAAGAAGAAGAAAAAAGTCTTGGGGATGGGGGGCCTACCTGGAGCATCTACCAGGGGGAAGGATTGAAGTCTTGGGGATGGGGGGCCTACCTGGAGCATCTACCAGGGGGAAGGATTGAAGTCTTGGGGATGGGGGGGCCTACCTGGAGCATCTACCAGGGGGAAGGATTGAAGTCTTGGGGATGGGGGGCCTACCTGGAGCATCTACCAGGGGGAAGGATTGAAGTCTTGGGGATGGGGGGCCTACCTGGAGCATCTACCAGGGGGAAGGATTGAAGTCTTGGGGATGGGGGGCCTACCTGGAGCATCTACCAGGGGGAAGGATTGAAGTCTTGGGGATGGGGGGCCTACCTAGAGCATCTACCAGGGGGAAGGATTGAAGTCTTGGGGATGGGGGGCCTACCTGGAGCATCTACCAGGGGGAAGGATTGAAGTCTTGGGGATGGGGGGCCTACCTGGAGCATCTACCAGGGGGAAGGATTGAAGTCTTGGGGATGGGGGGCCTACCTGGAGCATCTACCAGGGGGAAGGATTGAAGTCTTGGAGAGGTATCCAACAGTTCCTTAAGGTCACCGTATGTTGACAACCAAGAGATGAACTTAACGTATCGTACCATGATGTCTTCTACAAAAATCTCATAAGTCCTATAATAGAGAAAATAATAATTCAGAAATTTAATAATTAACAAACTTTTAGTTATTTATTGATTGTGTTGCTTCAAGCATTTCATTTTCAATATCATTGTAATTTCCCCCATTAAGAGATATTCATTTTTGGGTTGAACAAAGAGAAATGGACTACAGCAGGACTTGAACCTGCGACTTCCAGATTAACGTGCCGGCGCTCTACTAACTGAGCAATCTAGTCCTAATATTTGTGGTCTCCCTATAGGGAGACTGGGTAAATTTTTCTTTGTTCAACCCAAAACTAATCAAACCAGGTTAAGGTTGGAATATTTTCTGGTGTTGAAATCCAAGGTCTTGATTGCCTACTGATAATGTTTGGGATGAAGGACTTACTTGGCTCCAGCGTGGCTGATATCCGGTAAGTACGGCAGCTTCTTTATCTGGATAATGCTATCATAAAAAGATGGTTGTAATAACTGAGCGATAGCGTTGGCTATCAACACCGCCATCTGAGTAGACAAAAGTATACATTTGTTTTTTTGAAGCGTTTGATTGTTTCAAAACTAACCTGTGAAAATTTCATTTGAAAAGGTGGTCGCGTTTTTGAGATATCGCTGAAAATCCAGAGCGAATATGTTCATGCAGGAAGAATAATCCCTGATAGGAATACACAATCTGAAAAGCATTTCTCATACATTCAAATTTGGTGGCATAAAAACTGATATATATTTACATAACCACAAACTTCGAAGTGAAATGATTCTCAAAATGTTTTATACTGAATTACCAATGTAGTACATTGTCGTAAAAGATGTTCCCAAAGACTTTCTTAATTTCTAATAATGCTCTTTCTTATTATACCACTTACCATGACAGGTAAGATGTGTGTTATTTGTCCAGTCAGCTCAAAGACGATGACGGAAGTTGATATAGTGTGAGTTACACTTCCTGATAAGGCTGCCGCTCCTAAGTTGAATAAAGCAAAACAAAGAAGGTGAATTTATCTTTGGATTTGTGACTCTAGGTATAAACCAATGGGAGATAAACTCAATCATGGAGTTAATGACTTGTGTATTTCCCTTTAGAACTTGAGACTTGCTGTTAGGTACTGGAACTTTACAAATCTAAGACTTGAACCTAGGGACTCAAGACAACCTAAGGAACTTGGCTTTACTCGTTATGACCTTATTGATGGTGATTTAAGACTTGATACTTGTCTCGAGACTTGACCTTAATGTCTTGAGACTTGACCTTTATGTCTCAAGACTTGACCTTAATGTCTCGAGACTTGACCATAGCGTCTTGAGACTTGACCTTAACATCTTGAGACTTGACCTTGACGTCTCAAGACATGACCGTAATGTCTTGAGACTTGACCTTAACGTCTCAAGACTTGACCTTAATGTCTTGAGACTTGACCTTAACATCTCAAGACTTGACCTTAACATCTCAAGACTTGACCTTAACATCTCAAGACTTGACCTTAATGTCTTGAGACTTGACCTTAATGTCTTGAGACTTGACCTCAGCTTTCTACTTACCAACAACAGCGTATCCACCTGGTATGACCTTATTGATGATTCCTTCTGATGTATGAATACCTTGTGGGAACCATGCTGCCATACATTCTCCTACCAGCCTTCCAAATGCTGCTCCTAGTGTGAAGACTGGTATGAAGACACCAGCAGGTACTGGTAGAGTCACAGCTAGAGCTGTCATCCAGAACTAGGAAGAGAAACATGGGAGGATCAAATAGTACAAGAATAAAGTCAATTTAAACTTCCAACATGAAGCATCCTTTGAAGTCTGATTTTAAGCCATAAGTTAAAGGCATCATACAGAATTGGTAAGGATAAAAACGATCATTGTTTTATTTTAGTCTTAAAGCTTACTGATTATGAATTTAATGTTAGAATTTCTGTGAAATATTTCCCTCTGAAATAAGTGATATCCAAGAAAACTGTATTTGAAAACCTGAAAAAAATGCAACAGCTGATTTGGGTTGTTACAACCAAAATTAAGGACAATGTGTTTACATGCTGAAAATTGTGCATGGTTTTCATAAAATTTTGCAACTGACTCACACAATGGATTAAGCCCAAATTTAGACCCATTTATGCAACACCTTGTAAGAATTTACAAGGTGGTGCGGCACCTTCTGCAGCTACTACCAGAATCACCAGGGCAAACCCATTCAGTGTCACTGGGTTCTTTTACGTGCATTACACAACTCATAGGACCTACGGCTTTACGACCCATACGAAGGACAAAGCAATAATGGTCAAGTGTCTTGCTTAAGGACACAAATGTCAAGACCGGGACTCGAATCCACACTCTGCTGATCAAAAACACCAGAGCTTGAGTCCAGAGCGCTTGACCACTCGGCCACGACACACCACTGTTTAGAGATAACTTGAGATTCTCCACTCTACCTGCATGACGATAAAGACTCCTAGGGTGACAAAGACGTTAGGACGATGCCATGGTTTGTATTTGTTCTCTTCATTCACATTGGCAGGATCCGTACCGAGGGTGGTGTTACTAAACAGCTCATCAATCTGTTGCTTCTGAGTCAGCTGTCAAATCAATCACACACACAGTTTCATACTATTAGTGGAGTGGGGCAGCATGCTTCCGAGCAACAGTAATTTAGTTTACTTTTGTTACCCCTGACCCGCATGATTTGTCCTTGTTTTTATCCCTTCTGGTTGTCCTTCCCATTTGGTTTTGTTCCCCTCCTGCATGCTCTGCCCTCAGTCGCCCTCATATATTTTATATATTTTTTTTAAATTTTTTTTTTTTGCTTTTATTTTCTTATTTATTTAATTTTATTTATTAAATAAATTTTATTTTTCTAATTTTGTATTTATTTTCCTTATTACTTGCTTTTTTAAAAACTGTTTTTCCGTTAATGTTCTTTCTTGTGCTATTGTAACGTTGGTTTGTTGTTTGTTTTGGTCGAATAAATAATAATAATAATAATAATAATAATAATAATAATAACAGCAAAAATATATTATTATTATTTATTCAGCATTAAAAACACAAATTACAATCACAATAAATGTATAAAAAACAAACAAAAACAAAAAACATATGCACAGAATTTAAAAAGTTTACTTTAAAAGCTGTGACCCGAAGGCCTCAATTCCAATAACTCTTTCTACACACACTAACAGAAATAAAAAATATATAAATGTTTAATAATCTAAACAAACTTATAAACAATAGACACTAAAACTGCAAGTCCCCGCTAAACAAAAAATAAAAAATTCTCCCCCAAAACATCATATATTACTTCTGAGCAGCGCCCTCATGGTTAGAGAAGAGTGGGCACTTTGGGAGTACAGTACCAAATTCTTCACAATACTCCACTCTATGGTAACTCAACACATAAATGTCTGGACTCTGATAAGATAGGTTTGCCTGGCCTCATGCTATGAGTGGACACTTTGGGGTACAGCACCAAATCCTTCAAACATTCAAATCGATGGTCTGGACTCTAATATGATCATTGTGCCTGGTTCATGCTAACAAAACATTTATTAGTCATTTCATGGTGTACAATCATTTCCATGTGGTTGGTTTTAGAGGACTTCGGTAGGTTAAGGTCAAGTGTAATGAAAGTTGTGCCATGACTGATTATCTTACCTCTCCGGCCATAAATTGACCAAGCCCAAGAGGGAATGTGATGGAAGAGATGACCAGAGCTACCAGCAGGGGATACAAGAAACGACTGAAGGCAAAGGATAAGATTAAAATCTTAAAGATATAAGAAACATTGTACAGTTTGGTTCATTATCAGCTTTGAATCTAAACGCCTTCCGATGGTGATGACGAGAGTGCAAAAAAAGTCAAAACAAAGAGAGAAATCAAAAAAACTCTGTCCAGGGTGACCCCCACGCCCCATAAAGATTATTTCCTTTACATTATTCACAATAACTTCAAAGCTGGTCCGGATGGCTTGATCAGTGCTAAAAAGCATCCTTATTTAACCCTTTAGAGACCATTCATTTCAATTTATTTATTATAAAACGCCCAGACATTGCTAAAATTGTTGATTTCTTTATTGACACTTTGTCAGAAAAAAAATCTCAAAATAAATAAAATGAAAGAGAAAATTTAGTTTCTTGTTTTAGAAATTGGGATACTATGTCTACATACTGCATCGGCAAATTTCTTATGTGGCTATGACCTTACTTTGACCTCTTTATGTGAATAGAAGTAAGTTAAACTTTGTGGCCGTGTGCGGCCGCTATTGGTGTTTTGGTACCAGCCACTTGTGGCCGCTATGGTCTCTAAAGGGTTAATATGAAATATGGATTTCTGTATAAGCAGGCTGGCGGTCTAGCGAAATTACAAGCTAGATGGTCCTGCTGACCAGTCTCCCGAGATAGGGCCAAACCCTGATTGCAATTTCTTAATTTAATTATAATTTGGACTCACTTCTTCATGAGGAAAGTGCTGATTCTCTTATGGGTCCTGTTAAAATCCACAATCCGTCTGTGCAGAAATACAAACAGAGCACCACCGAAGCCACACGCAATGCTGCAGATAAAAATGTACCAGGGACATAAAAACATCACGTTGTCAAGGTCCTTTTTGTTTTTGATGCAAGTTTGCCCCAAACAAGGCTAAAAGCCACTCTTGGTAAGAGGCTAAAAGAAGAAAATATTTAAGATGAAAATAACTCAGGAGAGCTGGAGGTAGGAATTGATATTCCTCTTAAAACAGTCTAGATTGTAGGATGGAGGGAAACATGCACCAGGCAAGGAGTTCCAAAGAGATGCAGTACGTGGAATAAAAGCTATTGGAGTGACTTTTTGAAGGAAATGTGTATTATTTATAGTGTTTTTTATTTATAGTGTTTTGTCTTCTGATAACAAGGTTGGGGGGTGGGGGTTGGTGCTGGACATCTCCTGGGGATTTTCTCAAACCTCGGCTTGGGCTCCGTCTGCTGGTCTGGGCTCTGCTTTATGTTAGAAAAAAACATGCAAAGTATACACTGCTCCAAAATTGATGAGGACGCTTGAGCTAAAGCCCAAGCCGAGTTTTTGAAAAGGCCAACGTAAACCCTTATTTAAATTTTCTTTTTTCCCCACAGGACTTGGGACTTGAGTATACAGTGTTTAAAAGTGACCGATAACAAAATAAGATACTTTATCCTTGATGCAAAATCTACATTTATCATACAACCCTATTTTTTTTTATATAATTTTTTTTTAATGAGATATCGCCTAACTCACAAGGCCACGGACGGCCACTCAAGGTGAGGGCTACACATAACTGATTTGGGCTATCGACCCAAATCAATTGACACCAGGGGCACGTTGCCTCCTACTCCTGGGGCTGAAACAGGATTACCCCCTTCACAGTCCTTAAGGATGTAGGCATGGGTATCATCCACTAGGAGCTTGTCTGGTAGAGCAGAATGCACTACCTTCCCAACTTTTTCAAAGCAATTATGGTTAAGTGCCTTGCTCAAGGGCACAAGTGTCATGACCGGGTATCAAACCCACACTCTGCTGCTGAAAACACCAGAGCTTAGGTCCGATGACCTAGACCGCTCGGCCACGACACGCCACAAAAGATTAAGACTCTTTCAGGGTTCTTTTACTAGCCTTATCAATTGGAAAATTAAATTGTTTTTGTAACAAGACATCCGCAGAGCAAAAGCTGTGGATCCCTCCTCTGGTTTATTTATATGCTAATAGAAACGCAGACACAATCGGATGACTTTTTCGATTGCAATCAATTTACAAATCACATAGAATTAAGGTCAACGATTTAATCACACTGCCTCCTACAAAACCAACTAACACATTGACTCTATTAATTCTACTCACCCGATAAATGCAAAAGCAATCAACTCCTGCGGATCGAAAGGAAAATCCACTCTGAATGTGGTCTTGAACAACGCTGTGATGGTTTCTGGAATGAGGATGAAATCATTTGAATCAATTTAGACCCTTTTATTACAACGTCACACCAAGAGTTTTAGCCAACCAAGGTTGTAAAACTATGGGAAGCCAAAAATACAAAACAAAAACAGATTTGTAACAATTTGTAACAATTCACAAATATTCAAAAATAGTCGGAAACAAAGCAACCAATCATGGGATGTACTTTATTTTAATTGAAAGTTTGCAGAAATGTTAAATTTCGTCACAACATCTGCTAACACGATTGAATGTGTTGCTAACATTCAGCCGTCCGTACCAACCAATAGAAAGGTCTATAATAACCTGTAACCTTCGAGAAAGACTCTGATAGGTTCGAAATGTCAGACCACTAACTACTTTTTATATCATTATGATAACCATACAATATTTTCCTTCGTGAAGTTTTGTAATCAATGACGAGTGCTGCCCTGAAGGCTGAATCCAAGCAATCCTGAAAAATTTGTTTGTAATCAGCGATGTGAACAGCTCATATACAGGAGGACTCTAGAGCTCAGTCAAATGGACAGAATAAAGCCATTCTTTGGCAAACAGTGCCACATAAAATGTTTAGGCTATCATATCTCAGAGACAAAATATGCATTTGCAATTATTTTGTCAGTTTCTTATGTTTAAATTTCAACATTTTATTATCATGTAATTAAGTTTTTGAAATATGCTGTTTAAAGAGGGTAAAAATTGCTGTCAAATGTGTGCATGTATAAATGACCCTGTAGTAAGCAAATTCTCCTTTACACCTAACCTTCGAGGCCTTCCACACCTAACCTTCGAGGCCTTCCACACCTAACCTTCGAGGCCTTCCACACCTAACCTTCGAGGCCTTCCACACCTAACCTTCGAGGCCTTCCACACCTAACCTTCGAGGCCTTCCACACCTAACCTTCGAGGCCTTCCACACCTAACCTTCGAGGCCTTCCACACCTAACCTTCGAGGCCTTCCACACCTAACCTTCGAGGCCTTCCACACCTAACCTTCGAGGCCTTCCACACCTAACCTTCGAGGCCTTCCACACCTAACCTTCGAGGCCTTCCACACCTAACCTTCGAGGCCTTCCACACCTAACCTTTGAGGCCTTCCACACCTAACCTTCGAGGCCTTCCACACCTAACCTTCGAGGCCTTCCACACCTAACCTTCGAGGCCTTCCACACCTAACCTTCGAGGCCTTCCACCTTCATAAAATTACACTGACGTCCTGAATATGAGGATCCGTTTCTGGAGCGGAAAATATTTCTGAGCTCCATAATTCAATTCTCACTGGAATATCATTCAATGGCAGTGTACATTATTTGGATAGCCAGATATTCTTCATCAATCCATCATTTTTGTGAAATATTTCATAAGCAATTAAGAAAATTTGACAGCGCGTATGTGCGACCACAATGGATTGTATTATTGTGTCACACATTTGCTTACAGAAATGGACAGCAAGTTAGCATGTCTTTTCTCTGCTTACCGCAGAGCAGTGTTTATTAAACATAAGTTGGCTGATGGCCGCTCTGTAAACAGAAAACGTCTTCTTACATTATGCTTTAAGAAATTGGGCTCATACCTTCTTCCTTATTCCAAACAGCCAGCAATCTAAAGACGAACGCCCCACACACTGCACCAAAGAATCCTCGCCAGTAGTTCCTAACAGCAAAGTACGTTGAGGTGACTTCAATACTGAACAAAACCCCACCGATGGGAGCAGCAAAATTGCAGGAGACACCAACAGCGCAGGCTGCTGCTAACATCTCACTGTTTCTGGATTCATTCTAAACAAACAAAAACCTCACATATTAGTACCTTTCTTTTTTGTTGAATTTATGTTTGTAAGTGAAGTAGTTTTAGAATGATTTAGGGTGTAACAGTTGTTTGAAAGACCAAAATGTTAACGACTAAAAGATTATATTGAACTTTTTGTGATCTACTTTTCTTCACAATTACCAACTAATTTTGGGTTGAACTTGAACAGGACTTGAACCCGAGACAACCGGATTAAAGTTGGCGGTCTTCCTATTTTGTCAATAACGTTTTTCGGGGGTGCCAGTCAGAAGCCAATCAACCTAAACTGCCTTCGTGTAAACAAAGACAAATTTACTGAAACAAGATTTAAAACATGCGACCTCTGGATTTACATGCCAATGGTTCACCAACTAAGTTATCTAGCCCTATGATGGTGGTTGTCCATATGTTTGTTTGGGAGGAGGGAGGGGGGTGAAAATCTCATGCAGTTAAATGAGGCAAATGTTTGAATGCATGTGAGTCTTGCACAGTCTTTTGAAAATAACAATCTGTCTTACCTCAAAAATCCCTTTGAAAGTAACAATCAGTTTACTGAGAATGGTTGATACAATACTGGCAATGTGGACAAAAGGACCCTGAAAGAAAGAGACAAAGTATCGGACAAAATTAGAGCAAACAGTGACCCATCTCTTCTAGAATGACTGCTACAATGCTGGCATTACTGGGAAATTTACACAGTAGTGGAAAATGTTAGAGCAAAGCCAGCCTCCAGCTTTGTCTACAGATACTTTCATGGTAAATGTGTCACTAATGTGTCCGACCTGGTTCCTCTTAAGTGTCAGGCTTTTTGAGTGTGAAACCAGGCTTTCTTAATGTTCTCACGTATACACTCTAGCTTTGCTGAGATGTAAAACAAACAGCCATTCAGACAGCGTTATTCTATGTACTACATGTCTTTGGCACTCATTGCCCTTTTGCATGTTTCCCTCGATCCTACAATCTATACTGTTTTAAGAGGAATATCATTTTCTACATGTACCTCCAGCTCCCCTGAGTTATTTTCAACTTAAATATTTTCTAGTTGTGGCCCCTAACAAAGAGTGGCCTTCAGCATTGCTTTTTTTAAAACCTTTAGCTGAACACAGCGACCTGTTTCTTCAAGAACAGTCGTCACAATAATGCAATATTAATCATGTTGGTACTGCACACAAATGGAATCTCAGATCTGAGTATATAAATACTTTGAAAAACACCTTCAGGGTCAGTCAATTAAGTCCTTCACTTCACCAAGCCACCTACATAGACAGTGTCATCTATTTTGTACATAAACATACATTATTTTTAAGTAACATGTAATTGCATGGTGCCATACTTCTAAACTTCATGTAACAGAGGAAAATTATCGCTCAAACCTGTAAGCAGATATTTTCTGCATAAGCCTGTAAGTAGCTTATTCACTTAAACCTGTAAGCAGCTGTTTCCTGTTTAAGCCGGCTTAAGCAGAAATGTTTAATATAAGGAAAATTATTGATCAAACCGGTAAGCAAATATTTTTAATAGACATTTTCAGCATCAACTGAGTCCAAACATTTTTCCTTGTGAATGGTTTACTCCGTTGTGAAATGTTTAGTTTGCAAAAATATACTTAATGGCCTGACATTTTGACCCTAGCAGAGTCTTTCTCGAGGGCTAAATGACCTCAAAGGCTAAATTGGTCATTTAGCCTTCAAGAAAGACTCTGCTAGGGATGAAACGCCAAGCCATAGACCAATGTTTGCATTTATACCATAGGTTCTTCTGGTTGGTAAGCAGTTTGCAACAGCTAATTCTATTTTCCCATGATTTAGTTTGATCAACACAAAAACCCTGAATTACGGAACAGAATAATTTGTTAAGCAGGATATCCGGCCAGCCTTTTATTTAAAAAAAGACAATCCACAAAAGAGACGGGGGAGGGAGGACCCTGCTTCCTCCACCCATGGGGGATGATGTCTTGATTAATTTAAGCAGTGTGTGGTTATTACAATGTCCTCAAGGGCAGCGTCTATTTTTACAATGACTTTGAAGTGCTTTGTGTTCACTATTGTGGCCCGCAGAATTGAGAGTGCTTATGTCCGACTTTAAAGGGTGTTTGTAACATTGGTAAGAGTAAAAATATAAATGATCACAGATACACGCATAACTTACATTGTATAAAGATGGTCATGGTGGGAATGTCCCTTTCGAATATTTTTGTTTAAAAATGCTATAGTTTTTTAGAAATGAGTACAAGGTAAATCAATTAGTTTTGATCTAATGAGTCAAAAACTCAATCTTTGAAAACAGTGAAAACATTAAAGTTTTTTTCCACTTATTTCTAGTGACTCCAATGACCCATTGAGCATAAACTTTTACAGGGTCACATCAAGTGTGGGTGCTGGTCTTTGACAATTACCAATGATTACCAATGATTACCAATGTGCTTTAATCATATTACTTATGTCCCACTATCAGGCATGATATTTGATGCTTGGAAAAAAGTAGGAAAATAATGTTTGAGCACAAGGCCGGGATGACCTACTTGTTCATATGGTGTATGGTTTAATATATTTTTCAGGCTATTTAATCACAATTTTTCTGATTTTTCCCAAGGGCAAAAAATTCGAAAATCAGACTAAAGTAGAAAGAATATTATGCCTGCATTATACACTCCAGTACCTTAAAATGCAGTATCTTGTTCCAAAATGTTCAATCTAAGGCCAGATATAACAATGATAATAATACCAGAGTCTTATATAACATATGCATCTACAAATAAGGCACTTTAACAAAGAGATACATCTCAAGACAGGTTTTTGAAATTGTTGAATTAATATGAAACAGATTTATGTAGCACCTTATAAGGGTTTACAAGATGAACTCAGCAGCCACTGCCAGAAACACCAGGGCAAACCCCTTCTCTTAGCAATGGGTTCTTTTGCTCTTATTACACAAGGTATGGGATCTACAGCTTGAGGTACCATCCAAAGGACAAAGCAATAATGGTTAAGTGTCTTGCTTAAGGACACAAGTGAGTGTCAAGACAGAAACACAACCCACACTCTGCTGATTAGAAACACCAGGACACTTGACTGTACGTCCACAACATGCCACGGTTTGCAGATAAATGACACGCCACTTCAAGGTTTGCAGAAATTGTTTATTTGACGAGCCCTCGGTTTTATGAAAGGCACATTTTTTCAGCCATGCAATCATCTAACTGATGATTGAATTCAGTTCCATTCTAACTGCAGTACATGTATCTCTAGTCTACAGTAATATTTGAGTAATTCATATTTTCCACTTCAAGGTTTGCATTTACGTGGTTTAATACAACTGAAGCAACAAAGAGAAGGTCTGTGCCTCTTCTTCTTGAAAAGTTGATTAAAGTTAACTCTTGAATTGAGTTTAGTTCTAACAAATCTGAGAAAAGAGCTTTATGGAGGATAAATTAATATCTAGAAAAGTTTATAAAGAACAACCAGAATGAAAGAGTCCTTTCCATATTGACTATGACTTCTTAATGAGTAAACCTTTTCTACTTAACTGTATTAAAATCTATTAATTTAATTTACTTCTTGAAAAGACGATTGAAGTTAACTTCTAAATTTACTGAGTTTTAATTCCAAAAAATCTGAGAATAGTTCTTTATGGAGGATAGATTAATTTCTAGAAGAATTTAGTAAAGAGCAACAAGAATGAAAAAGAGTCCTTTCCATATTGACTATGACTTTTTTATTTTACTTATCCTTTTCTTCTTTACTGTATAAGAATCAATTAACCTTTTTTCCTTTGATGTTTTATATGGGGTTTTTTGGGGGGGCTTTTGTAAAATGCTTTTAAAGATTTTTAAATTGAGTTTTTGATGTAATCATGCCCCATCCCACTATGGCATGTATGGCTGCAACTCACAATAAAAAAAAATAATATTAAATTTAATTGAAGCCTGGTTTGCAATTTCATCATAAACCCTTCCAGCCTTGCTTTATTAATTTCATCCTCAATATCTACAAATAGGAGCTAAATAAACATTTTACCTGACAATCAGACATGCAACTTTGTAATTGCAAATACTGGAGAAAATAGCCAAGCACAGAAACCTTTGTTCAATGTTTTTCTGTTATCCATGGAACTAATTCATGTAGGCCCAATTTCATGGTGCCGCCTATGGAGGAGTTTTCTGCTAATGGTTTGTAGCTTGACAAGAGGCCCTCAGTGCAGAATTCCACAACAAATAGCTCCATAAAACTCTGCCCTGATCCTGAAATATTCCATGGGTGTAGACTTCACTAGAATACTGACAACCCCCCCCCCCCCTTCTTATCTTCAACCCCCCCATCCCGACCCCACCCATATGACAGAAATCAAGATTATTACCTCTTTCCCAATGGGTAGTCCACTTCCGAGTGATGTTGCCACGCCAACTACCTTGGAGATGAGTGTTCGGAATGACAGATACTCCTTCAAGACAACGCCCCTTAGAATGGTTTTCATTTCAGGAATACCCGAGCCTGAATAATGCATCATCATACAATAAGATCAGTCATGTATTTTATTCAATTAGTTTTTCTTTTATTTTGTATAACTCCAACAGCACAATAAGCGCCAATAACAGGATGAACAGGAAACTCAGAGAAATATTCAGTTTTAGATTTGGGAGGAAACCCCCAATGGGGAAACCTACGCAATCAGGTAGAGACTGAAAACCCAATCCACGTGCAAAGCTCTGGTCTGAGGTGGGGTTCAAACCAGGGACCAATGAGGTGAAAGGCACGGAAAGAAACCACTGATCCAACCTGATCACCTGGAACATTGAATACAAATGTGATTTACAACAAAACTACAAAATCCCTAACAACAGATTGTTAGTGTTGGGCTCGCTTAAGCTCTAAGGACCCCTGAAAACCTTTCGGAAAGATTTACAGACTCTTCAACAACAGGCCTTGAATCTCACCTTTGAAAGGGCAAGACAATTTTCATCTTCAAGAGCCACAGTCATTCTCTTCTTTGAGAGAGCAAGGCCTTTTTATTTTGCAAAGGCCACTTCCATTGGAAAATCTTTAAGTCTTTGAAAAACTTTTGAAGGCCAGGACAAGCGCAGCAGAAGCTTCGTGCCTCTGAGTAAAGTAAACCTAGGCTTGCAACTGGAACACTAATTGGTTTTTAATGAGGCAAAAAAAACCCTCTCAACTCAGGAAATTTGTTCGATAAGCATATTCCTAATTGAAGTTTAGAGAAAACCAATTTAAATTACTGTTAGCAGAAGACATCATACCTCAGGGTCAATTTGTTTCATTTCACCAATTGCTAACTAACCATGTAAAAAAACGAATCATTTAAAACAAATTGTCTCTTCTTAGTGGTTGAGGATTTGTTCTATTTATACTTGCATCTTCAAATAAGATTTTGTCGCTTGTTCTTCGTCTTTTTGCTTTCTGTCTGATCATAGTTTTTATGACATTATACAAGGGCCCCAATCATTTTTAATTTGAAGTGCTGTGTGTTGTGTAATGCACGTAACAAAGAACTGCACTTGGGGTTTGCTCCAGGGGTTTCCGGCATATTTTCCTCTACCTCAGATAAACTCCTTTGCCCTTCTAGAAACAAAGAATTGGTGACTAGAGGAAGGGGATCATTTAGTGCCACTCTCTCCAAATTCAATGAAGTATAAAACCTTATAACAAGTAAATATACGTAATCCCCTGATAAAGTGGATTTATATTAATAAACATGAATCCGTGAAAAAACTTACAAATGTTTTATTATAACTATTTGAAAGGAAAAACCTTATAAAAATGATTTTTTTATCACTATATGGAGATGAAAAAAAACCTTACAAAATAATTGTTTATCGCTTTGTGGCAAAGGGGAACAAAACTTATAAAATTATAGTTTTTTATTGCTATGTGAGAAGGGAAAAAATTATTCTTTTATCACTATGAGGAAAAGAAAGAAAAAAATTACGAGATGGTTTATTGTATCGCTATGGGAAGAAGGGAAAACTTAAAAGTTTTTTTTGTTATCGCTTGTGGAGAAGGGAAAAACCTTATAAAATGTTTTGTTTTTCACTATGGAGAGAAAGGGAAACAATTTTAATTGGTAAGTTGAAAGTCTTCTCACCGATGGCATTTGGCGACACTAAGTGGACAAAACCCGTTGAGAATATGATGAAAGCTATTGGGAATCCAGTCCAGGCAAAGTACTGTAAAACTGGCTGTCCCTTCAAGACTAAGTACAGCTGTACTTGAGCTATGGGTGGAAACAAATAAATAAATAAACCATTAAATAAACAAATATATAAACAATCATCTAACACAATAACAATGCTGACAAAAAGGTCTGAAACTTAGATTTAAATCTTAGGAGGTATTTCTTGTGCAGGACTCAGTGAAAGTAGTGAGTAAACAGTTCTTTTACACGCTGGTAAGCCAAAACGTTACTCTTTATCCCTGCTGCAAATTATTAAGATGATGTCTTGGTTTCCATCTCGGACTTTGAGGTTTTGACTCCAACACTGATAGGAAGTACAATGTATGTTGTAATGACGCACTTCTAACTTTTGAAACCCCTGGAGTTATATGGGCAGTCAGGTTGGTGTAGTGGAATCTTGCCTTGCCTTCCACCTCTGGGACCCCGGTTCGAATCCCACCAGGGGCACTATGTGGATTGGGTTTTCAGTCCCTGACTGATTGCGTGGGTTTTCCCTTGAATAAATCTCTGGGGTTTTCCTCCCACATCTAAAACTCAAACTTCCTTCATTGTCTTCTCTCCATGGGGTTCTTGGCCAGTCTAGTGATTAAGTTCACTTTTCTGAGTCCTTGGCTTCACAACCAGAATAATTAAATAAATAAATAAAAATAAATACAAAAATAAATAGACTTCAAGGGCCTTTAGAAACAGTATCCTCAGGAGATCAGAGAGAGCATGATGTTTTTGTATCTCAAGAAAATTACAGCATGTTTTGTACCAAGCAGACATAAAAAACCTGAATTCAGATAAAAGTATAAAATTTCATATCTTTGTAATATTTACCACAAAGGAACCCTTGAGGCATCAATTACGGCTACTCATTAATGGCAAGTATCAAAATAATGCTTTATGACTGTCTGGAAGGACAGTCGCAGACTAATTAAGAAGTTGCATACAATCACCATACAATGTCTTATTCTCTGTCTTACCTGTTTGGAATTTGGCAATAGCGTAGTCCATTGCAAAAGATAATAGCGCCATTATTATTCCAAGAAGGGCAAGGAAAATCCAGTCTTCTCCGATCTTACTGAAGACAAAGTCACGGAACCAGATTAAGTTGGCTGTATTGAAGAAAATTATAAAGACATCAATGAACTAGGGAGACTTTCAACATTAGGGCTAGATAGTTCAGTAAAGCCAGGCATGATATTTGTCAAATATAACTCCAGATAAATCAGACTTGATAGTGAAATGCTTGGACTAAATATTAAAAAGAAAAATGTAATAGCAAATACTTATGATGAACATTTACTTAGCGCAAAATCTGCATTAAGCCCGGTTCATACTTCCTGCGAATGCGAAGTGAATTCTGACGTCACAGCTCTGTTTTCATTGCGAATGTTTCACAGGAGTTGAGCACGAGTCAACTCTCCCAAATTATTCCTTGCGAATTTGTGACATCAAAATTCGTATCGCATTTGCATTAGCAGGAAGTACATGTACATGTATGAACTGGGCTTTAGAAACATTCACAGCATTTTACACACACAAAAATAACCAAATAAAAACAAACAAAAAACACGGAAAATATATAGGAAGTAAGGATAATTTCAACAGACAAAAATGTTTAAACAAGTGATGAAAACATGTTTAATAAGCAAATAAATATGTGGACTAAATGGGACTATTGTCAAATAAATAAAGTATCATTAAGTTTGCCAAATCTTTTATAAAGAGTTGTAAAAAATAATGGCCTGAAATATTTCTACTTACATTTAAAAGTGTGGCAGCAGGTTCCTTTATAGTGTCTAAACTCTTCGTCAAGCTGTCTTTGTCGTTTCTGTTCTTCTTTCTGTCTTGCCGCTTCGTTCTTTGCAAATTGACTCAGCTCTTGTCGGTACCTGCCATACATCTGTGGATTACGAGGAAGCCCAGATATATTAACACATCCATCCGATAACTTTCTCATCGCTCTGCTCTGAAAGGCAACGCTGTCAGTCGTGCCATAATTTGAGCTTGCTTTGTTCGCTCGTCTCAATCTCTGATATGGTTTTGGGCGGGCATCACCCTGATACTTGTTTGCTTCTTTTTTGACTTTATGTAATGTTTTCAACTCTGTGTAGGGCTTACAATTAGAGGTATCTCCAATGTTGGTGTGAGGTAACTCACTTGGAACTCTAGATGTCAAAGTTGTTTTAGCAACGCCTTTGCGAGGAGATTCCGCCTTGGCTTGTATTGTATGTAACTCAGAAATTGACGCATAGTCCAGATTGACGCTGTTGTCTGCTAAACGTCCCGGGCATGAGTGCCTGAGTTTTGAGTAACCGTGTCGTGAACTGCGTTTTAAATGAGCACTAATGGACGGAAGTTTGTGGAGCCATTTGCGATGTTTTACATGCCTGCTTTTCTGGGGTGTGTCCTGAAGCAGACCCATCTCTTCATCGTAATCAGAACTTTTCTTATCAAGTTTGGTGTGTATGTGCGGCATGGCATGAAGGAAAGCCTTGAATCCTTGAGTATAATCGCCCTCTACAAACGCCATGGTGACAATAGTTTGTATAATTCCACTTGTATAATTCAACTCAGAATCTTTAATTTATGCCTTAATTAATGAAGTCTTCAGTAATAAGCAAAAGCTTGTTAGTTTAACTGATCTAAAAAGTTTATATGCTGGTTGAGGAATTGAACCAGGTACATGTAGAAGCTTCCCATGTGGCATGTAGAGAGAACATTTCACATCAACGCCACCAAAACAAATTACCAACAAACTATCTCAAATCCAAGTCAAAACTTCCACAACTCTTTGTTTTAAAAACTAGGGACTCATTCTCGTTGCGGTTTAGAGCAACAATAAAATCTAAACAATACACTTTGGTCACATTGTGAACCAAATCAAAAGTCAGGAACGTTTTGATCACATCCTTTTCCTGTTATGATGGCTACTTAGACAGAGTGTAAATGAATGGAACAAATAGCATTTCCAGATGTTTTTGATAAAAAAAATATATAAAAAAATGTGCTGTAATGCTGTTTTCTCTCATTTAAATCAAGGTAACTGGATAGGTGAATGACATGGTTCCTTTTTTGAATTTGAGAATCAGTAATTGTATATTGCACACTTGGTGCAAGACTTGCGCGCTGTTAAAGCACTTACATGTAGTTATTAGTCACTGAATTAGGAAGTCATGAATTTATCATTTCCCTTTTATTTAAGACAACTATTTGTCGATCCTAAACAGTTTCTCATTCTAATTATACTTTTGAGAAGTGGGTATTCTTAACCCTCCTACTGACTGACTATTCAATGATATCTGTGGTTTTCATGAAACTTTGCCAGCCTTCAAATATATAGTGGTATTCGGTGAGTGCAATCTACAAAGTGCACAGTCAAACCTCTATCTGTCTGACATGAATGACCATTCACCCAACGTGGTTTTGAATAAAAATTTGAGTCAACCTGCAACTATTGTGTGACACACATCATCTATGTAGTTGGTTCTGTACATACATTTTTGAACACATCACCAACAATCGATGCAGTTGAAGGAGTTCACATGGTTGACTGGAAAATGTTACCACAGGATTTTTGTTAGTGGATATTTTGATGGGGAGATTCTGAGCAACACTAATTGAACATGGGGTTCCCATGGGACTCATTTATACATGGTCATTCAGGTTAGGAAATTGATAGAGGGTGTTGTTTTGTTTGTTTATTTTAATTTTTCTAAAGCAAGTTTGCCCCAAACAAGGTTAAAATTCATTATTTGTAACAAGGGGCTACATTACAAGGAGGAACCATTTAAAATGAAATAACTCATGGGAGCTGAAGGTAGGAATTGTTCCTCTTAAAACTGTTTAGATTGTGTTATTCAGATGATCTTTATAAACAAGTACAAGATGTAGATTGTGCAGTTTTTTAGTGCAAGAAGCGGTGCACTTGCTACATGTAACTGGCCCAGAGCATTTTTGACAAGACAAGGTACACCAGTCTAGTGTTGAGGGTGGACCGTGTCTCGGTTAGTCACATATGAATAGGAGGGCTATCCTGTTGTCCTAATGTATGACGTAAAGGTTACACTAGGGATACTTGGTCCTTGGAAAAAGAGTAGGAAAACATTATTGAATAGAAGGGCTGACCTACATATTATACAAATTATGTGTGGCTTTAAAAGACCTTTCAAGTCACTTTAAAACAACAATTTTACTGATTTTTCTGAGAGTTTATGGCCAAAAAATGTCAATCAGACTTAAATGTAGATGAAAAATACTATGCCTGATATTGATAAATCTGTAACAGCGCTGAACATACACATACGCAGTGATATCTTTATGGGAGAATTATAAATGTTACCCTATCAAATGTTAGTCTGGTTCCATGCCAACATTGTCATTGTGACTTCATATTCTAGAGAAGGGATTCACACCATTTACAATTTCAGACTTTATTTCGCTATAAAAATCCTTGGCAGCCACAAATTTAAAACAAGAAAATGTAGTATTATCATTCTATTTGGCGGTATAACAAATAAATCTGAAAAAATGGCATTGACTCAGTCCTGGAACATGCTGGTTGAAAGGTTTGAGTGTAAATCACTGGGCTAAGATGCAGTGGTCAAAATGTCTGGTAAATTGTACACGTCTGCTCATGTACATAGATGTCAAAAAGGGTGCTATACGATCTGCAAGCTTAACAATGTTTACTCAAAGTTAGCCAGTTAGATATCCACTACCTAACCTATAACGTTCTTGTTTAGCCCTCTGCACAATGATGTCACTTTTGCTGAAAATACCCAGATAACAGACTTGAAACATTCGACCAATCACGCGTAGTGCATGCATATCGCGAAGTGCAGAGTGCTATGATCCACGCCAGGCTCTGGGTTGATTGGGGAGAAATGCAAGACTACTATCTTTGGTTGAGAAGATTCAGAATATGTCATGTATGTGGTTAAAAAACAAAAAACTGTTATTAGCCTTTATGAAATAAGTTAACGTAATAAAAATAATGGAATGGAAGGATGCTAGAAAAAAGAACATTTACATACGTGTACATGATGTAGGGGGTTAGAAGCTACTCCTAGAACTATGAGGCTCGATCCGCTATATCGTCTCCACTACTGCCTAGCTTCCAGCGCACACTGCTGTCTTTAGGCTACGCGCACACCGCGCTGTCTTAATTTTTGCGCAATGCGTGAACGCCGCCTGCAAGGCATTGCGCAAAAATTAAGACAGCGCGGTGTGCGCGGAGCCTTCCGCCTAGCTTCCAGCGCACACTGCGCTATCTTTAGGCTCCGCGCACACCGCACTGTCTTAATGTGTGAATGCCGCCTGCATGCGCATTAGCAAACAACATGGATGCCGGGCAGTCAAATCGGTGGCAGTAACGCCTCAGAAGTTCTTCAAAATTACATCAAAACGAGCGCACACAATGGCGTTTTAATGTGCTGTCCACAAATCGGATACAATCATTCAATGAGTGACAACTGGGGAAAAAATCTCGGCATAAAAACGTGAGTTTATATTCGAAAAATTATCCCACCTCCTGGAGGTACATGGGCGTAGGGCCAAGGATCGGAGTAAGTCCAGAGTATTGGCACTATTAATGGGGCTACTCGTCTCATTCCTCAGAATCAAGACAGTACAGTGAGTAACTGAGTTGAGACAAGTCGACGAACTACAAATTTGTTTAGTGACTGGGTGTTACTTTGCTAGCTATGCACTAACACTAACCATAGAGCAAGGACCAGAAGGAATTACAACTACAGGGACTTCTAAGTTCCATGCACTAACCATGGAGGTAGGCACTATAAGTACAGTCGTTTGACCAGTTCCGGATCACTTTTTGAATTCACGATGTTTTTGTTGCATTCTCTTTAACATTTTAAACAAACAAAAGTCGATCAGTTTACCTACACATGTCATAACATTCACCAAATATCCATTGGTCAAAAAAAAGTAATACTTTTGAAGTGGCTTCGAGAAAAGTATCGTCACCCGTTTGACCAGTTCCGGATCGGTTGAATCTATTCCGAATCAGTAGCGCGCCCTCTATTGCAAACCAATACTCCAAATCCCATTCAAAAAACTGAAAATACATGCAACGTTATCGACGGCTGTTGGATGAAGTACATGTAGTTGTACATTCCTTGAAATATAAAAATGCACGCTTCCAGTGCAACTTAAATGACAAACTTTCTACAACAGCCGTATGATTTTAACTAACTGAGTGCGCCACCATTTAACGTACCAACATTATTGAGTGATCCGGAACTGGGCAAAGGTACGATGCCTCCCAACAAACGATTTCGGTAATTTTATCTCATCAAAAACCCAAAACGTCTGCTCAGTATTTATGGGAAATATGTTTTACACATTCTTACCATTTTACATAAATGCTATTCGCCCTGGCATTCAAATTTGAAAGGTGAGAAGTTTTAACAGCATTTTTCAACCAACATTTTGGGGGGTAAATAATGATCATTAGCGCCGACAAACTTAAGAAAAATTACCATAATTTATTTATCGATGATGTTTGTCACCTTATCTTGGGTTTGTTGGTTTATTGGATGTTATTCTTCACATGTATCAACAGGAATTGGTAATGTGAGAAGTAATTTAATTATGTGGTTGTTGCAAAGTTTAAGTGATCCGGAACTGGTCAATGATCCGGAACTGGTCAAACGACTGTATAAAACACTGTGACGTCCAGCCAGTCCATGACATGATCATCATCATCATGAATTGAATGATGATTCGATTTCGTCGATGTGTTTACAATCGTTTCAACCTATTGTTTCACCATTTAGAAAACGTCATATGTGTTCCTGGGCAATCTTAAAAGCTTCATTAGAATTATAAATTACATCAAATGCCCCAAAATCCCCAATTTACAGTCAGAATAAGGAAATATTTACCAATGTTTGCTCGTATCCGAGCTCTCTTCTATCGGGCTGGAGCGCCATCTTGAAAAAGTGTGATGAGAGTTGGCAGTACCCACAATGCAATGCGCTGTCTTTGATGCGTCGATGATTTTTATTTTGTCGTCTGCTTGTTCGCAGCAGAGTGCAATTAATAATTAATAGTCAATAATTGATCACTAATAAATGGGCTGGAGACTTTACACAAAATCATAAAAAATAAAAGCAAATAAAAAAAGACCGTGAAAATAAAATTGTAAATGCGAAACTGACAGGTGACAGGATGTGAAAGACGTAATTTAATTTAAAGCTAATGTAAATTAGACGACCATGCATGCTTGGAGGTCTATATTAAAACTAATTCTACCTCCTTGATTTATAGACCTAGACCTAATGGACATTTTTACATTGAACTCAGTTTTAGCTTTTTTCCTTTTAAGATCTCCATAGAAATGATTTCAATGGGCGTCAACTGATTTTGAATTGTTATTCACTTGCTACATTCGATTGTTAAAGTGCCATTCAAGTTCGGCATCCATTTCCAACCCATAAACCAATACATAGGCCTATTCTCTGATCTTCACCGCTGTGAAACAATTTCCTGCAGAAGAACATAACGCAGCAGGTAGCTTGCCGCAGAGAAAAGACCATGCATGACTGCTCAGCACGAGTTACAGGTTGAGAGCACATGTTTTTGAATGCTAAAAAGGTTAATGGAAGGTGGTGGTGGGGGGGGGGGGGGGGGCAAGCAAGGGCCTAGTGTAGCAAACTGTTAAATTCTCCGGGTCAAGAATTGACCCAGATCTGGACACATGGCATTTTTCCAGGCTATTCAACTTGGAGGCAACCAAATGCACTGCAAGGGCCTAGTGTCGCAAACTGTTAAATTCTCCGGGTCAAGAATTGACCCAGATCTGGACACATGGCATTTTTCCAGGCTATTCAACTTGGAGGCAACCAAATGCACTGCATCAAAAGGAACACTCACTATCCCCAGTAAAACAACAAGAAAACTGAAATGCGAATAATTTTTCTTCTTAGAGATTGCCTGGAACTGGTTGTCTGTAACTTTCCTCGTGTGAGTAATGTGCCTAACACTCCGGCCTTTCTTCCTAAAGTATTTTGACTTTATAATAATAATGGGTTGAGAAATGGCTGCCTTCCGTAGTTTAGGAGCTCGTTGTCCACCAACTTGAATACATAATCCTATCAAATCAAAATCAATTCAAACCAATAACGATTCTTGGAAGATATGGAGAGAGGGGGGTTGGGAAGAGTATAGTTGGGGAGTCGTTAACCTTTGAGTGGGCCGACCAGCCTCCCATAATGCTGCCCACTAGCTCAAGTTGTGTTTTTAGAAAAAACGTATAGCATCAAACATAAAACTAGAAATTCATCATTGGTGGTACGCATTGGTCTTCAATGGATCGTTTGTATTGTAGAGATCATTTCTACCCCCATCGAAGGTGGTCAAGAACAGGCCGGATTTTTAAAACAAATTCTACAAACCTTTTGGGGGATATAGGGAAATTAGGAGGATGAATGATTTTCCTATAGGCCTAGGCCTAAAATAATAATATCAGCATAATTCGAAAAACCTAAAACTTAAAAAACTGGATGATTCGGAAGCTGAGCTTGTGCCCAACATTACAGGTTTTAACAATTAGAATGAACCTAAAAGGTTGTACAGAAATCTTTTTGAGACGTGTTGTGTTTTTATCAGTGAAGCGAGGAATGTCCAGTTCGTTCAAATTTGTCATTAATTTAAAATCTCGTGACCCTCTTGCTGTTTGCGTCAATTAAGAGAAGACTTACGAGTGGTCTACGTCCCTTTGAACGGACCGTCACTCTGTGAACATTATGTTTAGGCCCATGGACTTTCATTATATAGGCTCCCCATGCATTTGATTGGGAACAGGATTGAGGTATTCATCTCCCGCTTTTTTATTACTCAAGTATTGATTTGCCCTTTAACCATGCAGGAAGGGAAAGTTACAAGCATATTTTATTAAATCTAAGACTTTAACTGAATTGAAAACCAGTGTGAAGGAAACGTCTCTATACAGGACACACAAAAGAAAGTTATAACCCGGCTAAACAAAGAAAATTATGGATAAGGGATCTATATGAGAGGAGGACACACAAAGGAAGACGGAAGGGAAAGGTGAAATATATAATGAGGACACACAAAAGGAAGACGGAAGGTATGGATGAAATATATAATGAGGACACACAAAGGTAGATGGAGTTCCATCATATCTAAAATAAACTTTAACAATAATGTATTACATGGGAATAAAACGTTATTAATACTCTTAGTGTATAAAACCATCATGCAATTGACCACCAACATAATGCGAGCATAATTTTGTATTTATTTTTTATAAAATACGATCCCTATAACTTGGTATTACATAACTATAACGCGTACAGTAAGTACGGATATTCGACTGTTACTTTTAAGTTTTAGCAAGTGAAAGAAAATTATATTTTATTCTCAGTTTATTGAGATACAAATGCACTTCTGTTTTTATCATGAGTCAATTCCTTGCCCATAAATGGACCAAAACGCAACATCTGTAAAATTCCAAGGAGCACAAAGCCTAGGATTGGGAACTTAGAGCTATAAAAAGCGTCTATTTTGAAAAGAGAATATGGTTGGGAAGATGTTTCAAAAGTAGGCCTATAATATTATTAGTATTATTATTATTATTATTTATTCGGCCAAATATGCAACAATCAAACAGACGTACATGAGAGTGAACGGATAATTAATATAGAATAGGATAGGTATTTAGGATGTCTAGTTTATAAATGTACAGACTGAAATTAATGAATGAATTTAAAGATTAAAAAGTCCAAGTAACATTATAATAAAGCAGCAATTGAGCATCAGCTAATGATTAAAGGGAACATTATTCGTAAAGGCCAGACAGAAACATCCCAAAACAAACAAATCATTCTAAGATGGCCAGGATTAATAAAAACGAACCTAATCACTATGACTCGAGAGGCTATTAATCCAAAAACGTTTGGTTCACGCCAATCACCTTTGTTTACAACACGGACCTCAATATTTTGCGAAGTAAACAATCTACAAAATCAGGACATTGTGTTAATCATGAACGGCCTATATTTTACTTTTAAAACATGTTTTCAACCATACTATTAATTTCATTATAACGAACGCTTTTTATAGCCCAAAGCGCCAAATCCGAAGGCAATGTGCCCCTTAAAAACGAGCTCCGATTTATTGGGGGGGGGGGGGGGGGGAGAGGGCTTTCTTACAATCTCCGTGAAAGAAACCCAGAGAACAGGGTATAGGAGGATAGCAATGGGAACCGACAACATCCAATAACCTTGCTTTACTGCCTAATTATATTACCGGAGGTCTAATTTATTAACGGATGCAATTAACTGCAATCAAATAAGCAGGAGGGACATTTCCAAACTCTAACAGTTTCTTGCAATGTTTAGAACATTATGAGAAGTTCTCCTCCGTTGAGATTGACAGCTAGATGAATTGTTTCGTCTAAATTGACCCTTTAAATTAGCCTCCGCGCTTCGTGTCTCATCACGCAACCCATGGGACTGTTGTTTCATTTCCATGTGTTGTTTACAATCCCTGATGATACAGGTTTTCCCGCATCCAATTGCTGAATTTATTACTTATTTTAACTTATATAAAAAATAACAATTGGCAAAAAAAACAAAAACTGCAAGAATTATGGTGCAAACAACCCATTTTCTTTCAAGCAAAAATCAAGTCAATAATGACAAAAGTTTATACACAAAGGACATGCATCGACCTACATTATGAGCCCCACAATCTTTAATTTAGGGACAATTATTTATTATTAAATTATTTTTCAGTTGTGCGTGATTGTCCACGCGCAATATATTGTTAAGAAAATAAGCACGTCATTTTGTATATTTTTTTCTTTCTCAAATAATATATCCGCCATGCTAAACAAACTGAGTGGAATGTCGATGTATGGGATCAGGTTGTTGGGGATCAGGTTAGTTCAGTGGTTTAGAACTAGTCCACGCCTTTCACCTCTGAGGACCCTGGTTCGAATCCCACCTCAGATTAGAACCTTGCATGTGGATCAGGTTTTTATTGCTTGGGTTTCCCCATTTGGGTTTTCCTCCCACATCTAAAACATCTGAAAATGTCTTCTGGTGTCCTATTTTATCCTGTTATTGACGCTAATATTGCGATGTTTAATAAAATAAGTAACTATGACAATAGAAATGGAAAAACTCAAAGATAAGGTTTTAAAAATAAACAGTGGAATTAATTTAGAGTGGAATGGTGTCGTGCTTTCACATAAAAAACAGTATCCTGCTCAGACAATTATAAGTCAACTTTGGAGGCACGACTTGGGTTTTAGAGGGTTTTTTTTAAAAGAGCAATTCACGACATAATTATTCTGCTCAGTTGGGCGCTGCTCTTTCTCCACAAATCATTCAAAAACTTAAATGACAACAGACTAGTGTGAACAGTTCTCATCCTAAGGATGGAAATGAAAGGTATATGATTGTATAGAGCAGACAGTGTTCATGTTTTGTGTGATCAACCATACATGAAATAACAAACCGAGTGTGAACATTTGTGCCTAATCGGTTGTGTGAGTCTGGAGAAAACAATTAGCCAGCCTTGAACTCATCGTCATTCAATGCACAATTCTTTTTTTCCAATCAATGTTTTCCCCCGAGAACAGAATTTGTTCGGGTAAAATTGCAGGCTGGTGTTTACCGCGTGGTTTCGAAATATTATTTGGGATTATTGATCAACAACATAAATGGAAGCGCACAGGAGTCTTGCATGTTTGTTTGAAATTTTGATTAATAGGGGGCCGCGGTAGTTTGTCACTTTCCCAATTGTCTCACCAAATCAGGCAGAAGGTAATTACAGTCGTGAACTGCGAGTTGCCCCAGGCCTTTTGAATCTCCAATACTGAGAGGATCAACCCAAGGTTTTTACGTAATGGGGATGTAGTCCATTATGAATCCGTTCTTGTTTTATTCCGTGCAAACCAACGTAACTAATTAGCGCGACTGCAAGTGGGAAATTAGTCTGGTATATGCAAACTAGTATGTAACTCCACGGCACGTACACTGGGATCATGACCAATATTCATGTGTATTAGAAGATCAACAATATTTGAAGTTTTCAATTTAAGTGCCCTTGTTTTGCGAAAGTAAGTTATGGTCAGGTTTTCGTTTGGTGTCCATTCACCAACGTCACACACACGTGACAACTCTCTCGCCCGCCATTTTGGAATCAATAGAGAAGGGTTGCCCAAACACGTTGTTTTTCTCTTTCTTTTTATCTTTTTAAAGTCCTATTAACGTTTCTACGCGTGCTCCTATAGCCTGTTCTTTTTTTATGAGGTTTGTGATTGCCCACCAGCGCTGTTTGTAAATGCCAAGTCGTGTAAAGTTCACGCTGTCCTTAAAACACAGAGGCATTTACTTCCAAAATGGCGCAGCCGATATAATTGTTGTGATGACGTCAGGTAAATAAGGCGACATTTTCAGATAGAATATTTTGGTTTCTCTCAAAGATTATATTGTTCCAGATGAAAATATATCCTACAAATACCACTTCAGATTTTAGATATACGGTGAAATACACAATTATCAAAACTCTCATTTTGGTGAAACGCCTTTTGTTTTCTTGTAAAAATATTCACTACTTTGATAGCGATTCTCTCACGAAACCTCAAACCAGATGCTCTTCATCTGCCGCAGGTTTTATGCAGCTGCTCCAAATCTTTGGCATAATCTTCCTTATCAAATACGTCATGCCATTTCACTTACTGGGTTCAAAACATGGTTTAAAACTCATCTTTTCCAGACTTTTGTTGAGGCTATTTATTTTATTCTCATCCCTTTCATTGTTTTTTGTATTTTTTGTTGTAAAGCGTTGTGGTACCTTTTTGCGTAAGAACGCAAGTGCTTGGGTTGTCACTCTCCCCGTTAAAGATATTTCTTTTCGCAAATTAATGGGCAGTATCTTTGATGAAAATGTGAAATTTGACTGATGTGTATATGAAAAAAGGCTGAAGTAATCGATTTTTAAGCCCGAACAAAATAATCATGTGACAATGTGTAATATTAATACACGTCTACTTTGAATGTCGATCTGTTGTCATCTTAGATCAGGTTGTTTGAATAATGGCATTCACGATTCGTACAGAGCCAAAACTGATCAGCATGTTGCTTCCCCGAGTAATTTAAAAGAAGGAACAGCTCAATCTGAAATGCCAAACAGGTGAAAGTGAATTAACTGTGAACGTTGAATCTTAACCTGTGAACATTGACTTAATTATTCAGCAGTGCGCAGGCCGCCGGCTGTACCGCCAATTATGTCCGTCCTTATGGTTATTGCGTTTTTTTAAAGGACACCCCTTCAACAGCAATTTCATACTAGTAAAATATTAATCTTTAAACGTAAATGACGAAAGATTATTGCAAAAGCATTATTTTCTTGCGAGATAAGCCTAAGCATAATAGTTTTAAATTGTTGATGTGGCAAACCTTGTCCATCACGGACGGTTGTAATTCCATCCGCTCGACTCAACTCCGGACCTTGATTTGAAGACAAAAAACACAAAAACTTCAACATAGACTGTTATTTCTTGTTCATGCTCTTCTTAAACCTTTCCATGTTCCATGGGGCATTACGATTACTTTGTTTAATATGAAATTTAACAAACTGTGATTTTATTATTTTTCAATTAAATAGCATTTTAATCATGTTTATTATGTGAAGTTCGTGCTTTAACTGTACATACAATCTTGTTAATTTTTCTTAAATCGCAAATATTTACGTGAGTATTTACGAATTGGGGCACAATCATGCTTATTTTAAACATAATTGCGTGTTGGAACACAAATCGTGAATATTTACGTAAATAATTACTTTACTTTAATAATTACGTAACTACTTGTGACACTCCGGGCAAATAAAATCACAAACATTCACGTAAATATTTACGTAAATTTGTAATTTGAGGCACAAACCGTGAATATTTACGTAAATATTTATGTAAATACGTAATGTTTACAGCCACCATATAATATATAATTAATAGTCTCTTTTCCAGTTGTTATATACATACACCACTATATGTCACAATAACTATCTGTGACTGGTATCCTCGCTCATTTTTGCTCAGCAAAACATTGTAAAACAATTTCTTCTGCTAAAGCAGCTCTATGAAATTGGGGCCCAAAACACAAACAATTCCAAGAACAATTAACCCTTCATTTGCGACTGTTTTCCTTAGTCTTATATTTTTAGAAGATGTCTTCCATTAGAAGATGTCCCGTCCATTATAAACCTAAATGCCACTCAGCTCATTTCTGTTTTTGCGACCCTGCTGTCTCCCTGAAAAAAAAACCCATAAATAAAGCAAAATACGTCTAACAAAATGAGGCTTGTTATTCTTCTGCAATGTGTAGTCAGTCAGGATAATTGTTCATTCCGGATACACTTCTTACAAAATGCTTCTCTTACAATTACTTCTCCATTTAATGAAATTATGTTATCTCAAAAAATAGATGACGTAGCAGACCATATATAGAGTAACTTCGGGTTTCAGCTTCTTTTTGTTCTCATCTTTAGGGTTTTGATACAGATTAAAATGTCAATCGGGGATTTCAAAAACGAGCTAATTCACGACATCATTATTCTGCTCAGTAAGGGCGCTGCTCTTTCTCCACAAATCATTCAAAAACTTAAATGACAACAGACTAGTGTGAACAGCTCTCATCCTAAGGATGGAAATTGAAAAAGGGTGAAAAGGGTATTGTGCAGGATTGGTATAAGGCAGGCAGTGTTCAGTGATCCACCAGCCCCTACAGGAAATAACAAATCTGTGAAAATTTGCGCTTAGAGGGTCTGTCATATACTTTTGGTAATGACTCTGAACATTAATGGCAATAAAAACTTACTTGGTAAGAAGTACAGCAGCTTTGGAATTAGTAGGCCCTATAATGAATTTTGAGAAACTTTTCAAATCCTACTCATGTACATGATGTTACTGCAAAACTTACTAGATTGCATCTCCACCGCATGCAAAGTTTCAAATCCTACTCAAGTACATGGTGTTACTGCAAACCTTACTAGATTGTATCTCCACCATGCAAAGTTTCAAATCCTACTCATGTACATGGTGTTACTGCAAAACTTACTAGATTGTATCTCCACCATGCAAAGTTTCAAATCCTACTCATGTACATGATGTTACTGCAAAACTTACTAGATTGCATCTCCACCATGCAAAGTTTCAAATCCTACTCATGTACATGATGTTACCGCAAACCTTACTAGCTTGTATCTCCACCATGCAAAGTTTCAAATCCTACTCATGTGCATGATGTTACCGCAAACCTTACTAGATTGTATCTCCACCATGCAAAGTTTCAAATCCTACTCATGTACATGATGTTACCGCAAACCTTACTAGATTGTATCTCCACCATGCAAAGTTTCAAATCCAACTCATGTGCATGGTGTTACCGCAAACCTTACTAGCTTGTATCTCCACCATGCAAAGTTTCAAATCCTACTCATGTGCATGATGTTACCGCAAACCTTACTAGATTGTATCTCCACCATGCAAAGTTTCAAATCCTACTCATGTACATGGTGTTACTGCAAAACTTACTAGATTGTATCTCCACCATGCAAAGTTTCAAATCCTACTCATGTACATGATGTTACTGCAAAACTTACTAGATTGCATCTCCACCATGCAAAGTTTCAAATTCTACTCATGTACATGATGTTACCGCAAACCTTACTAGATTGTATCTCCACCACGCAAAGTTTCAAATCCTACTCATGTACATGATGTTACTGCAAAACTTACTAGATTGCATCTCCACCATGCAAAGTTTCAAATCCTACTCAAGTACATGGTGTTACTGCAAACCTTACTAGATTGTATCTCCACCATGCAAAGTTTCAAATCCTACTCATGTACATGGTGTTACTGCAAAACTTACTAGATTGTATCTCCACCATGCAAAGTTTCAAATCCTACTCATGTACATGATGTTACTGCAAAACTTACTAGATTGCATCTCCACCATGCAAAGTTTCAAATCCTACTCATGTACATGATGTTACCGCAAACCTTACTAGCTTGTATCTCCACCATGCAAAGTTTCAAATCCTACTCATGTGCATGATGTTACCGCAAACCTTACTAGATTGTATCTCCACCATGCAAAGTTTCAAATCCTACTCATGTACATGATGTTACCGCAAACCTTACTAGATTGTATCTCCACCATGCAAAGTTTCAAATCCAACTCATGTGCATGGTGTTACCGCAAACCTTACTAGCTTGTATCTCCACCATGCAAAGTTTCAAATCCTACTCATGTGCATGATGTTACCGCAAACCTTACTAGATTGTATCTCCACCATGCAAAGTTTCAAATCCTACTCATGTACATGGTGTTACTGCAAAACTTACTAGATTGTATCTCCACCATGCAAAGTTTCAAATCCTACTCATGTACATGATGTTACTGCAAAACTTACTAGATTGCATCTCCACCATGCAAAGTTTCAAATCCTACTCATGTACATGATGTTACCGCAAACCTTACTAGATTGTATCTCCACCATGCAAAGTTTCAAATCCAACTCATGTGCATGGTGTTACCGCAAACCTAACTAGATTGTATCTCCACCATGCAAAGTTTCAAATCCTACTCATGTACACACACCATGCAAAGTTTCAAATCCAACTCATGTGCATGATGTTACCGCAAACCTTACTAGCTTGTATCTCCACCATGCAAAGTTTCAAATCCTACTCATGTACATGGTGTTACAACAGACCTTACTAGATTGTATCTCCACCACGCAAAGTTTCAAATCCTACTCATGTACATGGTGTTACTGCAAAACTTACTAGATTGTATCTCCACCATGCAAAGTTTCAATTCCTACTCATGTACATGGTGTTACCGCAAAACTTACTAGATTGCATCTCCACCACGCAAAGTTTCAAATCCTACTCATGTACATGGTGTTACCGCAAACCTTACTAGATTGTATCTCCACCATGCAAAGTTTCAAATCCTACTCATGTACATGATGTTACCGCAAACCTTACTAGATTGTATCTGCACCATGCAAAGTTTCAAATCCTTTATAATGTCAAGACTATAAACAGACTTCAGTCTTTCCATCAAACTCTAACTTTCCCCCCAAATTGACAAAACATTTAGAGGCATTATTAATTACGTACAAGAAAAGGTGCTTTATTTTAACAGACTCTGTCTTGTCCCCTGTATTCGTCAGTAATAATGAATACTACTCGTCTGAATACAAAGGGGGTCAGACTAATCTCGGTTTGGTTACATTAAAGTGAATGAAAATCAAACAAAGTGACTACAAATTGACAAAGATATTTTCGTGTATCATACGAAGAATGAACGTTCAGTAGTATGGTGAGATTATTTTCATGAGTTAAAAGATGAATGTTCCATTCCACGTGGTGAAGCCGAGATGATTGGGACACTCTGTTTTCAGCACTCGTTATTTGTTTTATAAAACATTCAATTTTGGAGGAAAAAACGAAAAACCATCAACATTTCTGTATCCACTACGAGAGCATTTTTAAAGTGTACAGTATAGTGGGAAAAATGGGGAGTGGACAAAAGTTCAAGAATGTTCAACTTTTCAACATTTTTCATCTTCATTGTGGGTGGTTCTTGTCCCTCCGCTTGCCCCTGTGGACGTAGATGGGTGAACCTTAGCGAAATTACTGACCCCATTCTTCAGAAAACGAGCCTGATGGAATGAGGCGTTACCCGTGTGACATTGGTTACCCGTGTGACTTTGGTCACCTGCATTGGGTGGTTCCTTGTACCCGACGGTGACAGCGTAAAGCTTTGATAGATAAACACACGCTAGAGTAACGTAGCTGTTTATGACGGGTACCAGACCGATCGAAAACGCCAACACGACGGCTTTGTCCGCGGTTAGATAGAGCGGCAACGCGGCCACGATCGGCACTAAGGTGGTATAGACGCTAGCCACGTAGAACCGCGCCTCGTTGAAGTTACCAGGGACGTTACGGGCCTTGTAAGCGTAGAAGCAACAAGCCAAGAGCAGCAAGAAGTTGTAGCACATCGAGGTGAGGAACCCGACGCCCACTCCGCAGAAGATCTCCAAGGTCCGGGGCTGGTTTTTGAGTGGCTTGGGGAACAGGTCCACGGTAGATACCCAGGTGCTCGGTACAGACAAGGCGGTGATTAACATAACGATTGGCTACACAGGGAAGAGAATCAAAATGGAGAATAAGACGTTCATAAGTGAGAAATCTGGAGCAATAGATAGTTCCCAGTAGACGCCATCTTTACGGGCAAATCGCATTTTGGCTCGCAGGCGCGTCAAGCGCTCAAATGATTAATGATTAACGCAGCCGCGTCGTTCACTAACCAATCATGCAATGAGTTTTGTGAAATGTGCGCGTACTGCACGCCGTTCTCACGCGTAACGCATGACTGTGTGTTCCAAATTGCCCGTAAAGATGGCCGATTTACGTCATACTATCTATAGATGAAAACAATCAGAGGATCTTTGAATGCCTTGCTAAGGGACACACGGCCGTATTGGCCAGGGTTTTTGTAACCTCCTCCCCGATCATTATCTCAGTCGAATTTTATGCCTGTCAGCGAATGAAGCACCAAGTTGAGTAGAGCAGTGGAGTCCAGAAGCACTCAAACGAATACAGAAATGATTGTGTGAAAAAGAGGTACACCAACGTGTGTAAATACCGGCAATCGTGGACCCTCCTTTGTTCAACTCTTTGTGATAGCAACCGTGGACCACAATGCTTTCCTTTGTGATAGCAACCGTGGACCTATTGTCCCTTTTGTTATAGGTCCCGGTTTGAATGTGGATACCTACCCACCACAACCACAATCCCACCTCAAACAGTCACCACGTATATTCAGTAAGAAAGAGGTACACAACGTCACCTCAAACAGTCACTGCGTAATGATTGTGCGAAAGGTGGACAAGGGACTGCCGCGGTGTACAAGGAAATAAAATTGAATGAACAAAATAAAATAAGGACCCTACCCTTATTGGTGTAACATTACACAATAATTAAATTTGTCCACTCAACTTTGAAAGCCTTTCTAATTTCAAATATTATTACAATTTCAACTTTAATGTTCTAGAAATTTACTATGAATTAACGTCTCCAGAGACTACCGGGACTTTTTTAAAGATTTGTACTTACCTGTATAATGACAAGCATCGCTACGATGACCAACTGGGCAGTTGATCCGGTAAACCGTGGACGCTTGACGGTCTTAAGGCTGCTCTCGAAAATCCTGTAGATGCGATTGACTTTGAGCAGCAGAGGGGCGTACATGAGGGTAAAGGAGAGGGCGTACAGGCTCTGAGCGACCCCGCAAATACCGGCACTCGGCTCGCTGAGGAACGGATAGACGGCCATTAGGGACAGTATGATCCCGACAATATTAACCGTGCTTAATTCTCGACTGCTTGCCTTAATCAGAGCATGGCTTCGGTGTTTGATCATACCAAACGATGTGAGCCCACACAATATCAGAGCAACGGCGGTTAGAGAGACTACAGTTACAATCAATGGCTGGTCAAATGTTACGGTATTGGCGATCAGTTTGTCACACGTGGTAAAGTTAGCGTTCGGCCATTCGTTCTGTTCACACTGGATGCATTGGGTGCCGTTGACGATGTCGCCTTCACGGCAAGCCCGACACCCCCAACAGCACTGCCTTACCGGGTCTTTCTCGACGACGTACCCAGCCTGGCACTCCTCACGGCAATCAGACTTTGGAACCCCACCGCTGTCAGTTTGCCATTGAATCATAGTTTCATTGACGTACAGACGCTCTGCCTCATCAAAAGATGAGTTCCAAGTGCCGACCTCTACCAACCTCAGCATTCCGTCCGTGTTGTGCACGTTCTTTATAGTAAACTGACCAGTGACCGAGTTGTCCTTGAATTTGAAATGTCCTCTCGTCCCATAAAAAGATGTTTGTCTCAAGTTCTTCAGTACTGCATCCTTGATACCGGTTTGATACAAGCAATCTATGAGGGAGTCGTTACAGTAACCATTAAAGGTTCTGTCAAGGGCGCTGGCGAAGGAGAACACCGCATCCATGGTCGGTACAAGCATTTCATTATACATACTGAATCCAACCTTGCTGGAGTTCTGACAGTCTGTACCATCTCCACAAAACTCACCGTACCAAGGGTTGCTATTGGAGTAGACTGAGGAACGGAAGTAATTCTCGAAGTCCTCCAATTTGGGTTTGAGGTATTCGACTACCAGCACCCCTTCAAATGCAACACCATGATGGGCTTGGTTGCCGAAAGCATCCCCGGTAACCCAGGTCAGACTGTGTGATAGTTGTGCCGAATGTGCGGCACCCAGCACGGCATTGGTGGTAGTAGCAGAATTAGTCAATAAGACAACCACACAGGCACTTGGATTCTTTCGCAGGGTTGTCACCATGTTTTCCAATTCGGTCTCCGTAGGGTGATCACTAACCTTTGCCCGGATGATCGTACAAATGTTGCGTTTTGAGGCTTCAATGGAGACCTCGTGTTCAAGGTCCAAGATGCCCTGCTCAGTTGAGTAAACCAACGCGACATAGTACCAGTCAAAGTAGACTAACAAATCTATGATGGCCTTTGCTGTATAAGCATCGGGGGAGATTGTCCCGAAGAAGAACGGATTGAAGTGTTCTTCGTACAGCTCTTGACCCGTAGCGCCGTATGTGACGTGCGGCGTTTTGAATAGCCCAGCCGTGCTGATCACAACCTCGCTACTGGAAGTCGTCTCCGTGCCAACAACACCCAGGGCCATCTCGTGGATTTGTCGGATTCTTGGTCCGGGGATCACACATTGGGTTCCCTCCAGTGTGGGGTCGGCACCCATGACAAGAGATAGCGAGCCCCACATGGCATACTCAGGTCTAGAGCAGTCGTCGTGAATGATGAACCCTAGGGTGACATTAGGCAACATGGTGTCATCTTGGTTGACCATGTGTACGGCAAACACCATGGCTTCGGTCAACTGCAGGGCGGAGACGGGGAGACGCAGCGCGCATTCCTCCTCTTCTTGACCGTCTCCGTGCAGGGAAAAGATCCCACCGATGTAGACGTCACCCGTGCTGTTATAAACAGTGCACATTTCTTTTGGTATACGGGCCGCATTAACGATGTACACGACGAGAACGACGGCGATGCCGTGACAAAACGCCATACTCAAAGTCCGTGTTTTTAAAACACCGAACAATCTGCTAGCCGTATTTCAGGTCACTTGGTCCAATGATTAATGCAGCATCGAGCAGGCCATGGCATACAATGCAAAAAATACATCAACGAAAGTCAAAAGGAAAGTCAAAAAATCAGTCACGAAATGCTTGTACTCGTGAACTGTGAAAACTCTCAAGCTTGATCGCCCTTCGAGCTTTCCATTACCGACTGCGATTCGTGACGATGACGAGAGAATACTCTGAGTGCATCGTGGGGAGGTTTTATATCAGCCCATTAGTCGACGAACCAAACAACTAAGAAAAAACAGCTAATGAGTGACGATTTCACTTTGCTCCCTGCCTGCTGACCACCGCTGAAGGCAGGCCATGATCGACAGCCCTGTTAATTTCCCGCCCATAGTGAATCTTCCAATTTGCATACCAAACAGCATGGTACCCATTACAGCACGTGGCAAGATCGTGTGTTGAACACCTTGCACTGATTCCCAGTAAACATCCCGTTGCGCTGCGCAAAGAGGTATCAAAATAATTGCATACAAAGTTAGTTGGTTAGTGTGAGGGCGCTATAACCTCTTACCGCTGAGGTCCGTTTGAAAAAACGAAGTGGTCCCAAAAATACGTACAAGACTAGAACAGACTATTGAAAGTGATCACAGGTTGAATTCCCCAGTATATAATTATATAGTTTTTTCCCCAAAATATTGCTTCATATTACTTTAATAAAGAGACAAACCAATGTCACTGAAATGTGTTTTCTGATAACTTATGTTGCCATTGAGTCTGAATTCTTTTCCCATATCCCACAAGACAAAGTTTATTCAAATTAATGTATAGATAAATTTATAGAAATATCTATTTCATTATAGAAATATCTCTGAAATAATGTCTCTATGTTACTGTTGTCTCTGAAAATAACGGATATGATGCATCTATTGGATTATAAACATATTGTGTCAATTAAAATTATTAGTGCTATCTCTTTTAGGATAGAGAGGTAACTATAGAGGATATCGTTTTGGTAATTGTTAAAGACCATTCACTTTGTGTATCCAAACATCCGCATAAAATAACAAACTTGTGAACATTTTGGCTCAATTGGTCATCGAAGTTGCAAGAAAATGTATTTTCCTAATTCTAACCCCAACCCTCACTCTCACCCTAGCCAAGGTTAGACTCTTCCGTTGCATACAACGTGCAGTGCAACGGATACTGACGTCCCTACCAGGGCTAACCCTTACCCCAACCCCAACCCTAACACCATGTAGACTATAATGAGGGCTAAGTTATGGGAGCATTGTCCGAGCATGGGGGTGTCGGAACATCAGTCACCTCTGAATCTTTATCATTGACAGACATCAAGTCTACAATTTCACAAAGAATCCACAATGTTCACTTCTACTATAAATACTAATACAATTAATGAAAAACCAATAAACATAATTCAAATGACACATTTTTACTTATTTTATTTGGCCAAAGTACCAACAAATGATCAAGTGTCTAGTTTCTTACTTCCATTTACCAGATAATTATTTACACAGTTACTTTATAGAGCTTTAATCTTAAGACAGTAACACATCATGATGTGGCATTCCTGGACATTAAGCCGTATCCGAATCGGTGGCTACAGCTATGGCCGAGTGTCAGTAAGGATGTTGGTAAGAATGTACTGTACTTCACTTCAACTTACGACGTGGAAATCTAGCCGTAGCCATAGCTGTAGCCATAGCTGTAGCCACCATTTTGGACATGGCCTCAAACTCGGAGAAATCAACCAGTCCAGTGATACAACAGGGATGCCATGTCATATTCCATTACTAACATAGCCAGCTCTCAAAAACAAACGACTTGTATTTGTTGAATCAAGAAAAAAATCTTTAAGAATACATCAGGTTATCGATTTTGGTTTGCACTTTATATACATTCAATATCTTTTCTTTTCTCTTTTACATGTAGATCCATAGAAAGCTGAAAAACACTGTACAAAATGTTGAGTGCCAGGCAGTTTCATCGTTTTTGCAATTAAATAGTTGCACATCTACAGTATCCTGGGTAAACAAAAAAGATGGCAGTCATCTTAAGTCAAGTTCCCTGGATGTACAGATAAGATTGTTATGACTGAGAGGCTAAGGCACCAGCTTATTTCAGCTGCCCAGTCACACAGCCTTAAAGTTGAATATTAGTGAGTACTGGGCCCACTGCCTCAATTCCACAAAGCTGATAAACAGAAACTTAACCAACTGACGTCCTAGTCACTAGTAGCAAAAGCGTCTCATGGCTTTTTGCTTGTAAGTAGAAGACTGTATTTCCCAATCAACTCAGTAAGACTAAGCAAAACATATTTTCATCTAGGCCCAAGTTCACAATGCTGCTAAGTATGGGATTCTGCGTTTACAGTCCATAATGATATAATACTGTGCTTGTAAGTAGCAATAAGTACAGAATACCGCAGTATGCAGAGCTAATCACAAACCAAAACCAACCAACACGTGATATCTCATATCTTATGTCCTGCTTTTATTTACCAAGTTTTGTTTGTGACAGAGCAACTTTTTAGCTTAGCAGCTTTGTGATATTTAAAGGGTCTGTATACTTTTGGTAATGACTCTGAAAATTAATGGCAATAAAAACTTACTTGGTAAGAAGTACAGCAGCTTTGGGTAGTATAATGAATTTTGAGAAACTTAACTTCGAAGTACTACGGTTGTGGAAAAATATATCACTTTTTATTCCCCAAAATTTGAATCTGAGAAGCGTTATGGCCATAACGCTTCTCAGACTGTGTATTCCTATGGGGAATATTCTTCCTGCGTGGAAATATTCGCTCCGGTTTTTCGGTGATATCTCAAAAACGCGACCACCTTTTGAAGTGAAATTTTCACAGGTTAGTTTTATTGTATATACCTACATTTATATAGGATTAACACAATCAGTAGGCTCCAATTACCAAACGTATACACAGGGCCGCCGGAGCCGTATACAGCACCTTTAACAATGGACAGGGCCCAATTTCAAGGCACTACTTACCACAGAATTCTGCGCTTACAGCATCCTGTCAAGCATGTGATTGTATGAGCAATAACCACAGATTTCCTTGTTAAGTGGTACCATGCGGTAAGTCCCGATAGCTCGAGGACCTTGGTTATTACAGACCTAGTTCCATGATTAAAATAACTACAAACTTTTCCTGAAATGTAGGGAAAGTGTCAGTTAAAATCCTACGAAAGTCACTCTCTGAATGTTTACCGTGTCCAAAGACACCAAGTACAAAACACTATACTTCATCCTCTACTAGCAGATTCAAACAAAACCTGCTTATCATAATTATAAAGTTGTGCTTAGAAAGAAATAAGAAATTGGTCCCGTTTCAAAAAGAAGATGATCAAAAACATTCAAGGTACAAAAAGCAAAAAAATACATTTATGCAGCATTTCATATAACTCTTTGTTCACAACAACCACAACAAAGTTACCATTTTTTTTGCAAGTCAAATACCTCTGTATGAATCTTAAAAGCTATAAAGATCTGCTAATTCTTGGGTTTTTTTGACACACAAATATAGAAAATGTCTTATTACTGTTACATTTACAAATGTACATCTTAGACTACAAGGGAAGTAAAGACTTGGGTTTAAGTTCACAGGGCTACATGTATGTGACATGTACATATGCAGCGAGCTACAGCACTATGTCATAAATCCTGTAGGCAGAAAATTGTGTTTGGAAAGAATTCCTGCTGCAAAAAATTTAACAGGAAACCAGTCCAGACAATACACATTACATGTGTTTTTGCTAGTAACCTTTTTCTGCTAAGAACCTTTTTTCTGCTTAGCAAATATGTGAGGTTAATCAATTTATGAAATTGGGTCCTTGACACCATTTCACCAACCTGGTAAGCAACAACGAAAAGCAAAAAGGTTAAGCAGAAATATCTCTCTTGCTCAGCATGTTGTTCCCTGTTGGCAAATGAGTTTACCAAGCAACTTTTTCTGCCAAAGTCCGATTCTTCTTTTACCGAAACAGAACCAGACCATTTCATATCTAACCTTTGTCACAATCCCAGAGTACAGAAAACACTAGAAAATACACATTCTTCTTTTACCTAAAGAGCAACCAGACCATTTCACTTCTAACCTCAGTTAATGAAGCAATCAGGAGAAATACAAGAAGGCCCTACCTTGATGAAGACCCAAACCTTTCCAAACTACGCTACCACTACTAATACTTGAAAATAAAACAATAAAGACAGAAAATCAATTTGGCAAATAGAGAAAAAAAAAACATAAAATTTTTTCGCATAGATTCCCATATCAAACTTTTAAAAATCTTAATAAACATGTAGAAAAAATAAGATGCATATATACAGCTGTACACAGCGAGGTCTCAACTTCTCAATCTGAACTCTCTCAATTCTTGGCAATAATTAATTAAGAAGTAACTATAACTAGTAAACTTGCGGGTACAACCATGTATAAAATCTCTTTTGGGAGGGGGTGTTGGCTCTGAAAAGAGCTGATGTGGTCTCGACGTTTCAAACAGAATACTCTGCTCATCTTCAGGAGAAGATGATGTGGTCTCGACGTTTCAAACAGAATACTCTGCTCATCTTCAGGAGAAGATGATGTGGTCTCGACGTTTCAAACAGAATACTCTGCTCATCTTCAGGAGAAGATGATGTGGTCTCGACGTTTCAAACAGAATACTCTGCTCATCTTCAGGAGAAGATGATGTGGTCTCGACGTTTCAAACAGAATACTCTGCTCATCTTCAGGAGAAGATGATGAAGAAGACCAGTAGAGTAAACTGTTCGTAATGTCAAGACCACTACGGCCCTTTTCAGAGCCAACACTCCTCCAAAATATATATTTTACGTTGTTGTACCCGCAAGTTTACTAGTTATAGTTACTTCTTATCTTCCACAACACGCAAAGCTTCAAACATCACTTACAATAATAATTGATGTATTTTTTGTTTTCAATCAAGATGCTGAAAAAAAAAAAAATGAAAAGAAAAATTTGGAAGTCAATGTTCAGGTGTGATGAGACGTTGAAAGGCAAAATAACAAAGGTACAAAACAAGGCATTTATCATAGACCCCTTCTAATAAATGATTTACAGCAAAACCTGAGCGCTATTTAGGGGTAAATTTAAGTGTAGGTAACATTGGTTTCATCATCAGTGTTATTATTAAGCTAAAAGGACATTCATAATCACCAATCAAGTCCAACTCAGATAAAGACACACACAACGTTCTCTTTATTTGTTGTGGATAATTCTTTGAAAAGAAAAACTACAACTTGTATAAAACTAGGATACCTTTTAACTCTTGTCTAGTTTTCATTCAAACTGCCACAAAACTATTACTGTATTTGAAAAAGAATTTGTTATTAGTTTCATCATAAATCTCATGATGCTTTTTGGGACAAGGCTTTTAACAACAATTATTTACATATTGATTTGTGTTTGTGTCTGTTTTTTTAGTTATCGATACGCCCCACTGCATACTAACTAACGACAACCAGAAGGCTGAACCTCAACACATTGCTAAGATTGATCTTTTGATCTCAATTGCCAAGCAGAGTGTGATGTCACAATACAAATCACTATGGCGATATTAACAACTCATCTTAAGATGAATCTTAGTGCTTTGTGAAATCAAGCCAACTGCTAGCCCAAAAGTCTGACAACTGTCCGACACAGCGTGATCACAACTAGGAGAGCTGTGAATTCCCTGTACTGACAGCTCCTTCTTTCTTAAACATTCAAGAATTTCTTCCATCAATTAAGAAAGTCTTTCTTGTTTCCAAAACACTCTGGCCTGAAGTTACCCAGAGGCCATGGCTCTGTTGCCCTGGTCTTGGCTTTTGTGCCCAGTCCAAGGTTTCCCATAGACTTTAAGATTTTCCAATGGAAGTGCCCTTTGCAAAATGGCCCTGCCCTCCAACATATGAAATTCTAGGCCTAAATCTAAGTTGTTAATGTATCAAAACTTACCGTAGAAGTTTAAAAAGGGTATCACACAATCATAATATATAACAATATAGTCATGCTTATAGGAGAATATACCATATGTAATTTTCCTCTTACAAATGTTGTTCTTGAAACTCGAGACTAAAGTCATTTTTTAAGAATTATTATCAAAGTTTCATACATACATCAACATCATATCAATGTTTTTAATTTGAGGTAATTTTTTTCTCAATATGTTAAATTTCAGAGTAGCTGATCTCTTCCAACACTTCCCACTGCCTGTACCGACCACCTCCTAAAAACATTGTTTTGTTGTGACAAAGCTTTTCTACAATTGTCTCTCCTCAATCATAAGTCAACTGATTGTATCAGGTGCTACTAGAGAACTCTACTTAACCCATTATCCTTTTCTCATTTCATTTTATTGGGGGAATGTTAAAGCGGTTTCCAAACATTCTTCCTTGAAAACAAAGAATACGAAAAGAAGTGACTATAAATAGTAAACTTGCAGAAACACAACCTTGTGTAAAATATCTTTTTCTTGGGGGAGTGTTGGCTCTAAAAAGAGCTGGTATGGTTTCAATGGTTTTAAACAGAATTCTCTCCTCAGCTTCAGGACGAGCTGAGTATACTGTTAAAAAAATCAAGACCACACCGGCCCTTTTCAGAGCCAACACTCCTCCCAATAGTGATTAACACATGGTTGTACCCGCAAGTTTAGTAGTCATAGTAACTAATTTCCACACAACGCAAAGCTTCAAACATTACATGATAGTGAGCCTTATATATTTATTCATCGACCACATTATTATATCAACAGCAGTTTTTTTTAATAAAGCAAGGACTCTTCCATGAGTGTATTCCAAACTTCTTCAGACAACAGCACAAGAACATGTTTGTCTGATTTCTTCAACCAACACTTGCATGTTTTTACAACCCTGAGCAATGCCTATACATGCTAGGCTTCTCTAAATAACATGTGGGCACAACCTATGTTAAAGTTTGTGAGCTAACATGTGTCCAAGATCGACACTTGGTACTCTGCACTCGGTACCACCACAATTTATGACCAGTTATGGGCCAAGATCGATACTTGGTACTCTGCACTCGGTACCACCACAATTCATGACCAGTTATGGGCCAAGATCGATACTTGGTACTCTGCACTCGGTACCACCACAATTCATGACCAGTTATGGGCCAAGATCGATACTTGGTACTCTGCACTCGGTACCACCACAATTCATGACCAGTTATGGGCCAAGATCGATACTTGGTACTCTGCACTCGGTACCACCACAATTCATGACCAGTTATGGGCCAAGATTGATACTTGGTACTCTGTACTTGATGCTACCACAGTTCATGGCCAGTTATGGGCCAAGATCGATACTTGGTACTCTGCACTCGGTACCACCACAGTTCATGACCAGTTATGGGCCAAGATCGATACTTGGTACTCTGCACTCGGTACCACCACAATTCATGACCAGTTATGGGCCAAGATTGATACTTGGTACTCTGTACTTGATGCTACCACAGTTCATGGCCAGTTATGGGCCAAGATCGATACTTGGTACTCTGCACTCGGTACCACCACAGTTCATGACCAGTTATGGGCCAAGATCGATACTTGGTACTCTGCACTCGGTACCACCACAATTCATGACCAGTTATGGGCCAAGATCGATACTTGGTACTCTGCACTCGGTACCACCACAATTCATGACCAGTTATGGGCCAAGATTGATACTTGGTACTCTGTACTTGATGCTACCACAGTTCATGGCCAGTTATGGGCCAAGATCGATACTTGGTACTCTGCACTCGGTACCACCACAGTTCATGACCAGTTATGGGCCAAGATCGATACTTGGTACTCTGCACTCGGTACCACCACAATTCATGACCAGTTATGGGTCAAGATTGATACTTGGTACTCTGTACTTGATGCTACCACAGTTCATGGCCAGTTATGGGCCAAGATCGATACTTGGTACTCTGCACTCGGTACCACCACAGTTCATGACCAGTTATGGGCCAAGATCGATACTTGGTACTCTGCACTCGGTACCACCACAATTCATGACCAGTTATGGGCCAAGATCGATACTTGGTACTCTGCACTCGGTACCACCACAATTCATGACCAGTTATGGGCCAAGATTCTCAATCAAGTCTCCAAACTCAAAGTGCAAATTTCCTTTAACCCGTACTCCACTAAAATATACCTTTAATGCACACGACATCATTTGAGTAGAGCGCCCTCTTAAAGATGTCAAAATAAGGTTGTAATTTGCCCATCCCGTTTGGAGTACAAATCTGTGTATTTCTACTCGTTCATCATCAGCTTACATCTAAGATGGTGACTGGATGATGTCAAGGCATAAAGAAGACAGAACAGCTTACCTTCAAGGCTGTTTCCATACGAGTATAACACGCTTTCAAATTTTTTCCTGAAGGTTTTTTGTAAACAAGCAATCAAATTTTCTGTAATGTTTTACTGACCAATATCAAAGATTAATCCAATACAAATAGCACATCAAGGTATCATATGTCAAGTCAACCAGTCAAACCGTCAGACCCTTCATCCAAATCAAAATGCCCAACCCATAACAGCATTTACTCATTTCCCCAAAATATACATCCTGGCCGATCGCCTACTTCAACTTCTGCTTTGCATCCTCTCTCAAGAATTTGAATAATTTCTGCCAAACACACAACCACAAAGTTTTACTTACAACCAAGTGAGACTCACTCGTCATGTCAGTGCAAAAGCGTTGTAGCTCATAAAACATTGTAGCTCATAAAACATTGTAGCTCATAAAACGTTGTAGCTCATAACGCAGAGTTTGAAATTGTTAAAACGCCATATCTCCATCAAAATAGCCCGGATGAACACAAAAAATAAGTACGCACTGGGATACAATATTTTGCATGGAGCATTTTCGTGCAAGAAACATTTTGCACGCAGCATTTTGTGCGAGATATGACAAGTTTGCAAAATTGAGAGACAACGTTTTAGCACTGACCCGACGCACTGTTTGTCTTGAACTAGCTTTCCATCTTCTCCTCTTTGACTTTGATAGAGAGGGTCTGTTTGAGAGTAAACCTTGTAGCCTGGTACCTTTGATTCTGAGAGGCAGACAGACCAGACAGGCCGCCTAAGCTCGCAGTAGAAGCATTACTACTAGATCGCAACATGCTGCTCGGTGTGCTGGTAAACAGTGGACTGCTTCTCATTTGCAAGATGGCTTTCCATAGTTTCTCTCTTTGAGGGTGTGGCATCCGTATACCAGAGAAATCCTGCTACCAGAAAAACACAAAGGAGTGGTTAGAAAATAGAAAAAGGGGATGAACCATATGGGATTGGAGGCATTGCATGGTGAGGTATCAATGTATATTTGGTTTGTGGTAACACCATGTGTATATCTACTTGCTAGGTAGATTTTGTTCTTTGAGAACTTGTCTTGCTAATTATTCTACTGCCGCGGAGTAGATTATTCGGAATTCGGGAGACTTCGGGAGACTTCTCAGTTCTGAAAAAAACTGTCCTGCTTATTAGCTACTACCTGGGCGGGAGGTAGGAAATTGGCCGGGACTACTACTTTCGCTTTGTGGATCGAGGGGTTTTCTCGTTATTAACTCAGGAGACTGGATGAACCATATTCCCAATTTAATAAATTACTGAACAAATTGGTTCTCTTAGCAGGAATGTATGTGAAACAGTGACATGCTATATACATGTACTTCATAAAAGGCATTTATTGTACTCACCTCCAAATTGAACTCCTCCAGCTGATCAATGGTACGAATTCCTTTCTTGGAGAATATCTCCAAATATTGGGAGCATCCAAGATTTGAAAGCCACCTGAAACAAAACATCAATAGAAATAACAGCAATGTGTGGACCAAATACCAGCTAAAACATTCAAGGAAAAGAGGAGTTCTCCAATCACTGTTGACTAACATCCCCTTAGACTAAGAACTCCCAACCCAAAATGATTTGGTTTTGCCAAACACCAAGTTTCTGAATGCACCTAATTGAAAAGTAAAGCACTTACGTCTCAATACTTATATCCACACGAGTAGCTTGACTAGTACTAGCTGTCTCTGCTATGACCCCTTGACCTGTACCAGCATGATCCTCTGACCTCTGACCTTTAGGTGACACGTGGTTACCAAACATCTGACTACTGGAAATCTCTTGAGAGGAAACTAAGTTGTCAACTTCCATGTTCGGTCCATCACAATGGTCTCTCATGATGTGGTTGGCCTGCCGAGCAGCGAGTATAGCAGTGGGGGCTGTCAGTTGGCGCTGGAAAGATGGCTGGTTGTTGAGACGGGGAGGCATTTGGGGTGGAGAAGGACCTTGTTGTTGCTGTTGCTGGGAGGAGTTGCTTGAGTAGGAGTTGAACCGGGGCATATTGGGTATCCTGTTAACGGGAAACAATGAAACTAGAAATTTAAAGATTAACTCATTCATTCATTCATCTTTCTAATAACCAAACTAAAGGCACTTGGAATGAAGAAAACTGTGAAGCTAAGATGATGTTCAGTTCAAGATGTGGAAGAAAAAAATCAAAGATGAGAAGAAATCCAGTGGGATTGGGAGCTTGGGAGTAAAAACATCAAACACATGCAAGGCTCCAAAACATTATGTGGATTGGGTTTACAGTCCCTACCTGACTGCGTGGGTTTCCATGGAATAATTGTCTGGGGTTTTCCTCCCACATCTAAAACTGAAACTTCCTTCCTTGTCTTCTCTCCAACAGGTTCTTGGCTATTACAGTGATTAAGTTTGCTTTTCTGATAATCCTTGGCTTCACAAGTTGTAGGGATACTCCATTATTAGCAATGGGGAAACGTTGCATACAATTTTAAGGACTAATTAACAAACACAAATAAGATTCTTATACACCAGAGCTTTATTTAATCAAACTTTCGTGATAATATATTTTGTTCCAATATAAATAAAATTAATTTTCACACACGTTAAGGAATAGATCAAGTTGTGGATATATACACATCAAGTTTGTCCAGTATGCAAGTGATGTCAACAACACATTTACTGCCAATATGTGCACTACTTATAGGGAACCAACATTTAATATGGGGTACCATCACACTACCAAGAAGTATGTAAACAAAGTTCCTTGATTGGGAGATACATTGTATCCCGATTGGATCACATACCCCATAAGAGATACAAATTGACTCTCATTGTACCTCAACTAGGGGACTATTTAGTAGCAGGGTCTGTCATTGAGATGTTACTGACAGTGATTTGACAAAACTGAGAGGTCCTGTTGGATGGAGAGAGGTCAAAGGTGAACACTAGAGTTCACTTAAGCTTTAAGAGGGAGATACTGGGGGGGGGGGGGGTGTAAATGTACATCGTACATACACATATTTGCTATTGGCATTGATAGAGTACTAAATACATTTAGTTGTAACCATGTAAACATTGAACTCACTGGACTGAAACAAAACACAGCCATCTTGCTCCAACCCAAAAAACCGTAGTCTATGCCATCAAAAGGTTACATGTACTTAGCAACAACATACCCTTGACACAAATTACAACAAAACTGCAAACAAAATCATCATCGCAGTAACGACCAAAACAAAGAAAAAATATCACCAATCATCCAGTCCAAAAATCCAAGTCATGGTCATATTTACAAACAATGTACATCTTCCAAGAATAACAAAGAATCAATTAATTGTTAACTAAGGGAAAAATAGAGTGGCGAGGAGGCGCTGTCTTAAACGGCCGTTTTAAAACCGCCAGGGTCATGGTCATGTGATATCACACGCCAACACCATGAAAATTTAACATCTATTAAATCAAAAATTATCTTGCATCTACATGTAACCTCTAGTAACCACACAGGTGATAATCTAGTTCAATATTTGGCATCACTTTGTATATTTTAAGAAGGTGACGTAAATTATAACGTATGTCATTAAATTAGCTTGCTATTCTACTACACTTGCAAAGAATGTGCATTCAACTTACTGACTACAAATTGTAATACAATTCAATTTGGTCCTAATAACCGGCTCAAAGTCAAGGATTTTTTTTAAAATTAAAGGGCAATTCACGATTGATTGGAAAAATCTTCGTCAGGGCAACAAAACAGAGAATCTAAAACTCAAAGAGTGGTTAAATAAAAGCAAAATAAATAGAACCCGGAATGACATTTACAATTGAACAAAATACTTTCTATGATACATATTTACAGTAACAAATAAACTAAAAGCAAAGAATAGCTAATGGACTGCGTTTTGACCCTAGCAGCACAACACAATTAAACAAGAATACTGGTGTAACTGATGCAGTCAAGAAGAAAGAAGTTCAAAGAGAGAGTGGCAGAAAAGGGGGGAGGGGGTTAGAGGATTAAATACAAGGGGGTTAGAACCCCACCTGTCTCCCTTTTCATTGTCACCCCCTTGCTTTTTCTGTCTGTCCGTCTCTCTCTTTCTAACCCTCTTCATTTATTTCGACTTGACTGCTTCTATTACACCACTATACTTATACATGTGTGTGTTGTCTTGTCATTTAGCCTCTAAGAAAGATTCTACTAGGGTCAAAACGTCAGGCCATTAACTATTTTTTTTTCATTTGTACCATCCTTTTGGTTGGTGAAGCAGTTTGCAGCAGCTAATTCTATTTTCTCAAAATAAATAAACTATTAAGATATTTAGCCTTGCTAATGACTTTGTATAAAATTGGAACCTCCATGGATTTAGTACCATTCCAAATTGATTGACTTGTTTTGTACGATACAATAGCTATTCACTGTTTAGAAAATAACTGTTTGCTTTTAAAAGCATATATCAATTTTAAGTAAAACAAGCCAACTTAATTGTGTACTCTAGTACACAGACCAACAGCCATGGAATAAAGACAACTTATCAAATTCTTATTTTTAGCAAATTTAAAGTAAAAGCAGCTCAGTCGACTGATAAGGTTCTTAAAAATAAAATATCAAATTGGATGAGACTCCTAAGGCCGGATAGTTTAAAACCCTCTGGGGCACTAACGTTTTCAATTGTTCATCAAGGCATATTCATGTCAAAGAACCTCCACAAAAAATAGGGTACTAAGCCCCCAATACACCAATCCATTAAGCCACGCCCATTTCTCATTGACCAATCACAACCGCGAAATCTGATCACCATTTGAGCCGTTTGGTGATCTTTGCACTAATGGTGATCGGGTTTCGCGGCTGTGATCGGTCAACTCGAAAGGAGGCGGGGCTTAATGGATCGATCTATTATGTTATTTCCCATATTTGATTGTATACCAAGGCCAGAGCAAATCATAAGGTGAACCTACATGATTAAATTGTCACACTACTGTCATTTTGTTCCATGATACCCAGCACACCAACAAGAGCACAATCTCCATCAATGTGGTATCAGCGCATAGCAAACCTTCCCATGTGAAGCAAAGGATGTACAAACTTTCCGTTCTTACTCCACACCTAAGTTATTTAACCCATGACAATGGAGGCCTATTTAAATGGAGATCACGTTGGAACATGTGGGAGGTAAACAAATCATGAATATTCAATGTGTGGAGATTTATCCACACAGATATGCCCTGGAGGGTTCTAAACAAATGTTCAAAGCGCCATTTAATATCTTACATAAATATACATATATCCGTAGTTAAACTGCTTCAAAAGCTATTGGCATACATCTTATCTATGGATTTTAAAATGTTGATATAAATTGACTACATGTACATGCACATACAGCTGAGGTTGTTTAAGCTGGTAGAAAAGAGCAATAGTACTGTTATGAAGTACACATACATGTTTACAACACCACACAGCACAACACGAAAGGCAAACTAGTGTAAGAAGCTGTGGCAAGCTGTTACCATAAAAACAGGGCTCAGTTTCATAGACCTTCTTAAGCACAAAAAGTAGTTAAGCAAAACGAATAAGGTTACCAGCCAAAATACCTTGTCATATGTACAATTTGTGACTGGTATCCTGCTTATTTTTGCTTACCAGAAAGTGTTTAAGCAATATTTTCTGCTGAAGCAACTCTATGAAATTGGGGTCTGAACATTGAATGCTGCATCATCTGTGCCAGACTGCTGTGAGGAAAGTTTATGTGCACTCATTTGGGCTGTAGAGTAACATTCAGCTTTCCCATTTAAATCTGTGCATAACTTCAAAAGAGCTGATTCAGCAGCACATTTCTGCTTAGCATGAATGAGCAGGATACCAGTCACAAATCATATATGTGGAATGGTAATTTAGCTGATTTCCTTATTCTGGTGAGCAAAATGTTGTGCTTAGCTACTTTGAGTCCACGGCTCAGTGAATTTGAACCCTGTAAAAGCATGCCATACACTTGTGTCTCAGCCACACGATATTGTTATTCTCTGAACATAGAGGGCAGTAGACATTGACGATTATTGAGCTAAAGCTTTGGTTTTGTTTCTATGGTTTTACATGTTCCATAAACAATTGCCACAACTGGAGCTTGAGCCAGACACATTGCTGACATAGCATTGCTTTACAAAACTTTGTTTGTAGTAAGCCCAAAACCAGAGTGGGAACCAGGTAATCAGGTATGCACAACATGGCATAATTTGGCTGGTGACCTGTTCCTTCTTAGCAAGATTTTCCAATGCTATGAAAAAACCCATTAACCCCTCAGAGTCCATTTGTTTATGTATAACCACCAACATTATGACCAGACATAGCAATTTTTGTTGATTTTTTTTACTCAAAATTTTCAGGTAAAATGTCTGGGAAAAACAAGAAACATATATTCATGATTTTGTTTTAGAATTGTTAATAACATGGCAAACATTGCAAAATGTCAATTCTGCATGTGACCTTTACTTTGACCCTTTAGGATGAAAAAAAGAGGTCAAATCAAACAGTCGTTTGTGGCCACTTTTAAGATTTCGGTACAAGACGCTTGCAGCCGCTATGGTATCTGAAAGGTTAACTTAGCAATAGAAATACTACAAATCACTTTTCAAAAAGCAGGGTTGCCAGCCAAAATATCAAATAATACATAGGCCCCTAATGGTTGCAACTGGTTCCCGCCAAATTTGATGTAAAATATGCTTAGCAGTTTAAGCCCAGCTTAGCAGTTGGGTGTTTAGGCTAAGCTCAGCAGTAGAGATATTAAAGAGTGAGGTAAAGAGAGAAGGCGGTGCACATAAGAATCAGTTTAAGAAACCCTTTCTTAAAATACTATCAAAAGCAGCATGTTTGTAACATTCTCATCATTATATACAAATATACAGATCTCACTTTCATAAGTCAAATTCAATTTTCCTTCTTGGTTTAAATTTTATATATTTTTTTTACAAGTTTAAATTTGGTGGTATAAAAATTTGCAAAAAGAACCTTCCTCACTGACCCCCTTTGTATCATTTCAGTTGACTTCCTCCATCACGGCTAATACAAAACTTAACATTTGGACGTACATTTCAGACCTTCATCATCGCCTGTAGCCGACAGGTGCCATTTTCTTTCATTGCAATCAATGGCCCTTTGCAAAACCTCTTTGCATTCGCCTTTTTGAAGCCCCTCTCTTAAAAGTGCACATTTTCTTATAACTGATGAAACCCATGCCCGAGCCATTGTTTCGAAAAGAGCCAATGTAACCAATCTGATGCTAGAGGGTTGAATTAGTCTGGTCCCTTCTTTGTGTTAAGAGAATCAGTATTCCTTATTGTTATTGCACACAGGGAACACGACAAAGATGGTGGCAGTATGAATAAGATGTATGAACTACACTAAGGCTGTGACTGAATGAATGGCTTCAAGCAGTGGCTATGGCTAGGATTCCCATAGGTCCTATTCTTCAATGTTGCCAGTGCAGCCAATGGGGGGCAGCCATAGCCAATATTGCTTGATTCGCACGCAGCGTTAGGCAGATCTGAATTAGCGGCTACAGTTGCGGCTCTGGCTAGATCACCATGACAATGTGTTATAATATAGGCTGCCCTTAGCAAGAGCCACAGCCACAGCCAAAGCCTCAAACACAGCCTGTATAGTACTACCATCTTCATTAGAGTAATTTAAGGGAAATGTCGTAAACTCAACGCCCAATTTGATAAAACCTGTATAAGGACATTTTCTGCTTACACTGCAGCCCTTGACACAGTTTATGTTTTATAACCACTGATTACCAATACAAGCAAAGCAAGAAGGATGCCAACTTCTAAGCAAAACTTGTTAACAGAATTTGTAAGCAGAAGAGTGACATTACAATGAAATCCATTGTGAACACACAAGTGCTGTCAAATCTTCTTGATCGTTTATGAAATATACTTATGCCTCCATGAAATGCCAAGAACAAAACTGTGCTTACCAGAAAACAGCTTTATGCAGGCATGCAACTCTTCAGCCGAAAAAAAAAGCGGAAAATTACCCATGTCTTACCTAGTGGACGCCATCGTTATTTTTCGAGCAAACACCTATCGATCGCGTGGTTCACTTGCACTCTTACAGCGTCTGGTTTCCGTCGCATCCCCTTACACAAATAGCAATAAAAACACTACGGAGCCAGACTGTGCAAAAAATAGTGAAGAAGGTATGCTGTACGAGGAGAACTTGTGTCTGTGTCTGGACTGTGTAAACTTCCGCGGAGCCAGACTTTAAGAATCCTGAACCTTTATTTCTTTTCATTAAGCAATGTTTCCTTCAGCGGATTTTTTTTTTTTCATGCAGAGTGATTTTTTTTTACGCGGATTTTGTTCGTAACGGCGGTATTCCATTTTATGAAAAGCGGAAATCCGCCGATCCGCGGAAGAGTTGCATGCCTGTTTATGAAATTGAGCCCTGGCTTAATCTTGACATATCAATCCCTGATTGATGACATTAAAATAAACAAATATCTCAAAATATGGGAATGCATATTGCATTGATAGTTATAGAAAGAAAGGAGAATCAAATTATTTACAATCTATTGAAAACATGATTCTCCAAATCCTAAGAAACATTTTGGATGAATACCTCCCAAAAAAAAGAAGCACTTTTCAAATCATCAGGTGATTAAAATATATAACCTTTCCCCATTTTTTCCTAAAGTTGTTCACTCTCAGAGATATATTCCTTTATAAAAACCCCTTCTTTTTTCGCTTAAAATTCAAAAGCTACTTTCACATTAATAAAACTAGGTTTGAATATTTTCGCTGTGGCTGTTTTATCGCATAAAGTGAGTAAGTAATAAAATGTCTTTTCCCCTTTTCAATTGTTTTTTTAAATTTTTATAAATCACACACTCAATAGTGGACTATACAAATTGTGCTGACATTGCTTTTATGATCTAAACTATATCGCCTGCAATATTTTACAAGTTGGCATTGATTTTTGTTTATTTCCTTCATGTTTATCATCAACTACAATTATACACACCTGAGATAAAGCTTTATTTTTCCTTTCCAGAATGCTTAAGAAGGAAAATAAGTGAAATAGAGAATTTTTTTGGATACCGTTGAGAGGCTGAATGACCAATAAAAAGCTTTGAGGCGTATCCAAATGTTTGAACTCTTTTAGGAAATACTTTGAAAGTTGCCTCAAACATTTACAGATGCACATTTATTTCGTCTGAGATGAACAGAAAGTTTGTCTTGGAAACTATACAAATTCTGTACACAATATGAGGAACACACAAAGACGATATGATTGGTCTTAAGACTGACTCCATTTCTACAGGTACAACCCATGCAGTAAGTCTGTATCCGGGCTACTCCAACTGATGTAATCTCTAGCCCCTTTTTCCGGCAAGTCCATCTATACTTCTACAAGAGCTAAGAACAGCCAAGAAGCAGACATCTTGTGTAGACGTTACTCGACGTCATGTGCTAGCTTAACCACTGTCAACTGTCTCATCATTCACAAATAAGGATTTTGAATCTATCGACCACTTCAATCTCAAATCACCGTCCTTTCTCATGCAGCTTTCTTGGGTTGTTACACTCTGCCAGAATGCGGATTGCCAAGTCTTTGTCCCATTTAACCCAGCATTTGGGGAAGTTTTGTGTTAGTGTTGGTCGTGTCCCCCACTAGACTACCTGGCCCGTCATTTTTGTTTCTCTGCTCATCTGCTGTCCCGGTTTCGTCCGGTGGAGGGTTTTGAGCACCTTACGAAACCTGGAACGTTACAAGCAGAGAAACAAAATGAGTTGGAAACGAAACTCCGTTTTTTCAACTTGAGGGGGCTCTTGGTAATTGTCATTCCTCAATTGAACAAACAGAACGACTAACGTCTTTTATTTTAGAAATACGAGCCAAGTTGAGTGGCCATGAGCACTGTGCATAAAATATGCGCATAATTTTTATCCTTATGGCAATATAAATGATATGCAACACAATGTCAAATATTATTGAATCTGTACACTACAGTATAACGTTGTTTATTACAGTTTGTTTATTCCTTGGCCTACTGATATAAATAGTCAACAGACAATAGAGGCAATTACATCAATGCCTCAGCTCATTGCCTTGGTGCCCCTTGAAATGTTCCAATAGTAATTTACAATTTCCTTATAGAGGTGCCCTTAACAAGGAGAAAATGCCTTGGTGCCCTTGCCCTTTCGAAAACAAGCATCAAGCCTGCATGGCAATAGATGCTATTTTAAAAAGAGAAACTGCTGGACACACGCAGGGCTAATAATCATCTCTTTATGGTGCTCTTGAAAACCTTCTAAGTGCTGATCCTTTACTATCCCTGGTGAGAAATTTGATGCAATCTGGGCCTGAAGTCATGGACTGATGACTTCTCGAGTAGTCTTCTGTCCAGGTGCAGTCATCCATCAGTTGATTACCAATTTTTCAGTTGGCATGGAATTTAATCCTCAAAAATTGCATTCCTTTGTGAGAGAGAGTTTTGTAAACCTTGGGTAGACTATTCCCGTTGGCCTTCTTGAATCTGGAAATCTTGAGTAGTATATTCTGGCTGGCCTTGCTGATCTTTCCTCTCGGTTATACTTCTATCGAACCTGGTTTAAATCCCACTTTGGACCACAGTTGTGGGTTAATGTACCTCTCCCATGTTTTAGAATCAACAACAATCCAGACAAGACCAGAGCTTAATACTAGAGGGAAAACAAGTAGTCTGGGCCCTTTTCATGACACCAATATTTGTACATACATTACATTACCATTGTGACTACAGGCAATATGACCCCAAAATGACAGCATTGCGATGAAGGTAAAAATGTGCATACTAGATGCAATTCATTTTCACAGCCATTTTACATAATTGACACTTACCTTGTATATCTGATGCCACTTAGTCCATAAAGTCCCTTATTTATTTATTTAATTTAATTTTATTTATTGATTCTAGTTGTGAAGCCAAGGATTCTCAGAAAAGCGAACTTAATCACTGTACTAGCCAAGAACCTCATAGAGAGAAGACAAGGAAGGAAGTTTCAGTTTTAGATGTGGGCGGAAAAAACCCCAGACAGTTATTCCAGGGAAACCCCACACAGTCAGGTAGGGACTGAAAACCCAATCCACATAGTGCCCCCAGTGAGATTCAAACTGGGGTCCTAGAGGTGGAAGGCGAGGAAAGATACCACTACGCCAACTTGACCAACTTGACCAACCCCTAACACATTGAGCTCAGCATCTTCCGAGCCCCTCCTCATTCTACACATCACACTGAAGTAGTTTCCAAGCAATGTCAGTGAAGTGATTGTCAACTGAAATGGTTGTACTTACTGTTGTTGGAACTGAGTCTGATCGGCTTTATATTGGTTCTTCTGATCATGAGTCACGTACTCCATCAGGTCCAATGATTCCTTAATCCTCATCAACAACTCGTACTTTGTACGCCCTTTAATCTGCAGGAGGGAAAATGGCACCCATCAAAAACAAATTCAGGAATTTGGTCCTATGGACCAAGATATAAAATGTTTGTCTAACCTACTAGTCCACTAATTATGTTAGCCCTGCCCCTAGTGTCTTTAGAATTTAAGAATTGGTGTATCTACTTCCACCTAGTGCCAAAAGCTAGAGACCCTTCCAATATCAGCTCAACACCCGAATGTTTGGACTTGGATAAGATTGGTTTAGCTATTCTGATAATAAGCAATAGACCTTATGCATATGACGTCATTTGAGAAGGGCGCCCTCGCCTAGAGGTCAAAAGGAAGATGTTCATTGGTCAGTTCTGTGCGCCGCGCGTACAAATCAGCGCGTTTCCATTGTTTCGTCATCAGTTTACCTCTAAGATGGCGGCTTGGTGACGTCAATGCATAAGGTCTATTGTTATTTGAGCCTGAAGGACTATATTCAACAATGTCAGACAACTTCCTGTTGTGGTCTTGGAAAAGCTAGGGGTTCAATGTGAGTAAATATACAGACTAGGAATGCGTTCCACTCAGACAAACAATGCAAACGTTGGTATTAATAATAATAACAACGTAATCTTACATAGCGCCAAAGTCAGTCTCAAAAGCACTGAAGGCTCTTCACAAAGAGACAAATTAAAAAGCTTAGGCCAAACACAAGATATAAGAATACAAAAGTACAGAAAAGGAGAAACCAAACAATTCAAGCACATTTAAACAAAGCCAACAATTTTTTTTCCACATGAACCCCCCAAAAAGCAAACTGCACAAAAGAATACAAACAACTGTGGTAATGGCCTTGGTTTTTGACCCAAGCTGAATCCTTTGACTGTTTCTGATACACTAATCTTGCATCTTGAAAAAGACTACTAGGATCACAGCATGAGACCATTACCATCTTCGCATTTATACAACATGGCCCAATTCCATCACTCTGCTTATCGCAGAATTCTAAGGTCACCATCACTGTTCTCTGATTACAGTGTAAGCGCTGAATTTCTGTGCTCGATGTGTAAGCAAAGAATTCTAAGTAACGTTAGGTACACAAGAACACAAGCAAAAATTCCTTGTTAATCTGCGAAACATGCTTACGTTTAGCACAGATTTTCCGCTTACGGTAAGCAGAGCAAAGAAATTTGGCCCGCATCATTTTAATTTGTAAGTAGTTTGCCCCCTGTGTTATACCCACACACTGATGTGTGACAAGCACTGTACAAAGTGATTAACAAACATGACTGTACAGATGTGTTTAAGTGCGACATAGGAAGTGTGGACCTGAGAACAAAAGAGGTCCACACAAGGCAGGGGCTTGAAACACTTCATGGACTTGTTCATGTCCACACAGTGTTTTCACCATGATCACCAGTTTTCTCAAGTGCACAGAACAAAGGAATGTCCACAGAGTGAATGCAACATAGAGCTGTATGTGTTAAGCACTGCATACAGTGCTAAACATTCATCAGTGTATTGGTAAAACATCCCTGCTGCTAATCGTGTCCATCTCTAGAAGCCAGATGCCCCTCGTCGTAGAGGTGGTCCCAACATGACCTTGAAATCATCCATCGAGGCCGGCCACTGGTCTAAGGGATCCATCTCTCTCTAACACTATGCTTGATTAATTAAGATGGGCACAACTCATCACAGTAGTGAATAACAAATCAATGAATGAATCCCTGCTGCAAATTTAACATCTATTTAAAAAAAAGCAACATCTTGAGTACCTAGACAGATTATCTAATTTGACTTACAGCCATGTAGAAGATTTCCTCGTCTGGTTTCTTCCTCTTCCCACCCATCTGTGTAACACTAAAGGACTGGGATACCTTATTGTTTCCTACAATAGAATAACAAGAAACAGTCCATCATTTTCTCCGCAGTGTAAGGCTTCGATACGCTAGGTAACAGTGGACACCCTCAAGTAAGGCCATGTCCAAATTAGTGGCTTTATGTGATTGTAAGAGTTGGATGGTTCTGCTAGGCCCAATTTCATGGCTCTGCTTACCGCCGAATTCGGCGCTTGCGATCACCATTCTCCGCTTACCGAGCAAGCGCCGAAATTCTGTGCTAGCTGTGTAAGCGTAGAATGCCTAGTAACGTAGACTACGCATGTGCACAAGCAAAAATTCCCTGCTAACCCGTGAAATACGCTTGACGTAAGCGCGGAATTCCCTGCTTCCGTAAGCGCCGATTCTTTGCTTACGGTAAGCAGAGCCATGAAATTGGGCCCAGGTCTCACCTCTCTTGGATGGTTTCTTTGTCTGTTTGTCGGTCTGTTGCTTTTCTTCTCCCTTGCGATCCCGTCCGGGGCACGCACAAACTCTGACATCTATTACCTGCCTACCAAGGACCTGACCACTGTGAGGTTAGAACAAACATAAAGCCAGGTTAAAGTCAAGATTTGATGAGGAATCCCAAGGATTAACAATTATTTGAAAAATGCCTACAAAACTAAAACTCCTTATAAAAGGAAAAAAGGTCAGAAAATAAATACATTTTTAAGGGGGTTATATCCTACTTGATGAATACAAAAATGTCAAAATTCCCGATAGATTTCATTAACATCCACTAGCCTTTTTATGTTACTTTCTAAATGTCAAAGGCTTCCCAAGATTGCCAAAACTTTGACTTGAACTGCAGCTCTTGCTTGCAAGAGGAAACAAAATAAAACCAATAACTTGTTGTTTTTCATAAAGTTTATCAAAAGAACAAAATCTTCCAAAAGAGTCACGGCTCAATTTCACAAAGCACTATAAGATTCATCTTAAGATGAGTTGTCAGTATTACCATAGTGATTGTATTGTGATATCACACTTTGCATGGCAATTAAGATGGATTTGCACTTAAGATCAATCTGAACTCTTTGTGAAATAGAGCTCATGTTACAGTTGCAGATGGCTATAGCTATCCCTATCCACAGGAGACTGTAGAGACCAAAACCACAGTACACAAGCCATAGGGTTTCCACAAAAGACCAGCCGTACAAACAGAAGAAACCCATGCACCCAATGCTAGCCTAGAAGGTATGGTACTTTGTGCAAGTCTGTGGCACCAGTGTATAGGGTGGCTGTACAACCAAATGCAAAAGTAGGACAAAAAGAAAAAGAAGAAGTTGAATTCGGAGATGGAAACCCAAAGAGCCAAACATACTTGTTCTCCAGGGTGAATACCGTCTGTATTTGTCGTCTGTTTAAACCACCAACACAAGACAAAAAGCACTTGAAGGTGAGGAGGTAGGTGGTGTGCTCAGTGCCGATCTGAGGCATCTTGTATTCCATGATTACACTCAACCTGCCAGTAGAGCTGTCCTCATTGTACAATGCTGACGGTTCGGAGCATGTGATGATGTGTTGGGATGACGATTCTGCAAGAATAAGGAAAATATATTCAAACTAGATGCTTTTTAATTTGGGATTGAACAGAGAAACATTGACTGAGCAGGATTTGAACCAACGACAGACTAATGTGCCAGCCCTCTACCAAGTGAGCTATCTAGCCCTTTGTTGATGGTCAATATCTTTTTGCAGAGTGCCAGTCAGAAGCCATACACTGTTGTGTAGCACACCCAAGTTTACAATACAACCTGGAAGTGGCAGCCAGGGGATCGTCGGAAAGGGATGTGACTTTTTTACTTAAAATATCAAGTAATAAACCACAAGGAGCTACTTTAGGACACGAAAATAGTCTTTGAGGGGTAAGGCTGTTTTTATTTTGCAAAGGGCAACTCCACTTGAATGTCTATGGGAATATTGTCTAAGCGGTCAATCAGTATGCTCAGGAGGATGCTGAAAATGATCAGAGCAAACTGATCAAAACATTTACTTGCTAATCCAGCAGTTTATTTGAGAACCACCGCAACTCATAGAGACAGTCTTATGTACATAATGTCACTGCGAACCTTAATACTAGACTTATCCACCATGCAAAGTTACAAATCCTACTATTGTATATGGTGTGACTGCCAACCTTACTAGATTGTATCTCAACCGTGCAAAGTTTCAAATCTTACTAAAGATTTTTACTGTAAAGTTGGCAGTAATTCAAAACCCAAGCAATTACCTGGCCTTAAAGAATGGGTGTGTTCAAGATGCAATTATCTCATCAGTCAATATCAATCGTATCCAGGGGATTTGGGAGGATCTGGATAAAAATAAGAAGACAGATTCAAACTGACCTGACTGGGGTCCAGCGTGGTTTGGACATCTTCGGACTTGTTCTTGGATATATTCAGGTTTCTTAAAGATGGGCATTGCCCTGATATAACTTCCAGGAGGAGGCTCTGACGACGTCTTGAACATCACAGGACACGCCTTATCCTTGTCAACGAAGAGTTTCTTTAAACCAGGAGAGTACTGTAAGAAAAACAAAGACATTTATGTTTTAACCAAACTGAATTATATTTGTAATGGTTTTTTTATCGTTACTCTTTTGTCTAATTAAGTATTTTTGCCCGGAATTGACCCCTAGTGGAAACGGAACGCATCTCCACAAAATGCGAGTTTTGCGTGAACCCTCCAAAGTGAACTGCTAAAAGACAAAATTACCTGAGGGGAGAAGTCTCTCACATTTTAATTTCTTTATTATTTTTACAGGAGGAGTTGAAGTTCTTTTGAACCTCAAGGAAAAAGGACATTTTTAAAACCCACTTTCTATATTTATTGAAGATCTTTATTAAAGATCTTTTCAACAGTTTTTTTCACTCGCTTCTTTATCAGCGTGCTTGCTATTTGACCTTTTCAAGGCATTCAGCATCGCAAACAAAACCAGATTTCTGGATTCCTCTGGACTTTCTTGACCAATGAATGTCTTTGATCTCACTAAATCCACTGTGATCAAACAAGGAGGAAACTCAATATCCCCAGTTGGTTTGTATTCAAAGCTAGCATCAATGAAACCTGATATGTGGAGATGATAGTGGCCTTCTTGTTGATATGGTAACGAATACAATGATCAGGATGAATTTGATACAGTCCAGTCACTGAAATGAATATCACTAAGTGTCCACAATAACAAGCGTAGAGTTTGGGATTGAAAGTATAAGGCCATGATCAACTTCATAAGTTTTAACTGTGGCTATCTCAGATCATTTCTTCTGCTAATACTTCAATATTGCTGATGAAGCAGCATAGGTATCCATGGTGATGGCCAAAGAGATGTCTAGATGCCCAGTCAGGGTTCTCCCCTAAGGACTTTTCAAATTTGTGGGGCATTCTGGACCCAAATTAAGCAAGTTTGGACAAAGGACGCTAAATTGAAACGAGGTTCTCAGAATGTTTTTAACTTGAAATTTGTGTTTGAATTTAAAAGCTCTACTGTGTAATCCAGAGCATTTTAAATTGTTTTATTTTATGATTTAGGGGGATTTTATCAAAAATCTACTTTCAAAAAATTGTTAAATTTTGTATGCTTTAAATTTGTTGTTTTGCGTATTGGATGCCTGATCAGCCTGTTGCGCTTTCTTCATGTAGAGAACCATGACAGTGTTGCAAATTTAACATTTGTTGTAATAATGTGCGCAATCGAGTAATTTAAATGCACTGTTTTAAAATTTACAGACAATTTGAGTTTTTAAATATTGAATTAACCCTGGTCGTACATTGAAAGACTGACAACCACAGGGTTAGCAGTGGTTCTCCCAAACTCTGAGCATCCAACTTACAGTCCAACTGACGCTTTTGGCAGCGGTAGAGGTCGGCTGACCGAGGTAGATCTCAAATTCGTATTCGCCGGGATAATCCACACTAGAAATAAGACAAAGAGAAATTCACAAATGAAATTACTGTCAATGTTTGTCTTACTCGTCTAGAATTGATGAGTTGTGGCCCCCATCGTCACAGTGATATCACATTCTACTTCGCAATGAGGGTTGATTAAGTGGCTAAATTGTCTTTAGATGAATCAAAAATTGTGAGCTTCATGTTGGTCTGAGATCTGCAATCTGCATGAAGAGACGACTCTACAAGGAAATCCTTAGCTTGGACTTCTCCTAAGCGGATCAAGATTGATCACACTTACCACCGGATGACGGAGTCCGAATTAATGGCTTCCGCAGTGGCTTTGGCTGAAATGTGGATAGCCAGAGCCAAAGTCACTTGATTTGAATGTGGATCATGATTGACTCTACATTGTGAGGTCAAGTGGGGTCATGTACCAGCTTTCAGCGTCTACTACTGATGGAAGTTAAGTGTTTCTGAGATTTCAGATAGAGTGATGTAACATACTTGCTTGGTAGTGTTTGGGCGGCAGCACTAGTTGGTGGTGGGGTAGTGGTTACTTCTGTAGGATACTCTGTGTGGTCAGTAAGGGCTGACCCAGGGACTGCGGTGTCGGGAAACATGTTGGGCTGGAAGGACTGGGTCTGGAAGAAACAGAGAAATGAAAAGTTGTTTATTATGCAGTATAAAACCATGGACACACTTAAGCAAGATACTACAGTACAATGACTCGAAAATTCATCACTGCTAAAATTGGTATTCTTGACATAAGAAAACATTTTGTTTAAGGAATTTTTTTGTGTGTCACTCTCAAATTTTTTAGTAGAAACATTTTCTAGGGAGGGACACAATAATTTGTTTCTTTAAATAATTTTGTTTTTCTTACTTCAAGAATACCATTTTTAACAGTGCAGACCTGATGCATCATGGAGGCAACAAAGGTAATTGCCTCCATTGCCCCTGGTCATTGCCTTGGTGCCCCCGGAAATGTTCCAGTAGAAATTTATAATTTCCTCATAGAGGTGCCTTTTACCAAGGAGAAAACACCTTGGTGCCCTTGCCCTTTTAAGAACGATGCGTCCGGCCTGAAAATTCTACAACAATTACAAATCCAACTCAAACATGAAAAACAATTGTGTAAATCCTTGAGCCATAAATACTTACATGTAAAACACAAGCCATGAGAAGTAAACAACTTTGCAAACTGCTTTAGAGCAAGGATAACAGTACACACCTCCTAGTCCTACATACATGTACACTAGCACCAATTAAATCCACTTACATGGATTCATTGCTAAGCAACACATAGCATCATTAGGTTTGACACTGACCGAGCAGAGCGATGCATTCACCTGATTCCTCAATCTACTCTGCAGGATACAGACAAGCTGGAGAAATTCTTATAAGAATAATTCTGCACAGCACAGTAGATACAATCAGATATAGACAAGCTGGAGAAATTCTTATTTATAAGAACATTTCTACACACCACAGTGGATATAATAACATGGTGTTACTGCACAGAGCTGTCTCCCTAAACAAAAGCCTCTCCAAAATGGCTTTCCTCAATCCAGAGAATGACTCATCAATAGTTGACCTGTAACCTTGATAAGCCAGCCAACCATGGCAACAATAATGGTGACTACCCACACTGAGTTCTCATCAACAGCTGAGGAGTTTGCCATTTCTACATCTGGGTAGGTTTGGGTAAGCATTACATAGGAAATACGGACCTGAGAACAAGAGGTCCACACGGGATTTTGAAACAATATATGTGGACATACACCAATACATCTACACCAGTTTTATGATTTTTTTTAAATGTGGAGAACAAAGGAATGTCCAAAGAGTGTGTGTAACACAGCGCTGTGTCTGTGTGGGGCTGTTTGTGTGGAGGTAAATAAAGAATGAAAAAAAAAAAATGTAAAATGATAAAAAGAAATTTGTTGTAACTTTAACTGACTCATTGACTAAAGACTGTGGTGTATTGATTTTAATCAACCTTACCTAAGTGCCTATAATCAATTTCCCATATTCTCTATAATATCTTTGTACATGTATTGTCCCCCACAATTTTCTTTTTTAATGAATGTTTATATTTGCTGGGCACCTTTGAAAAACACTAAAAAGGTTCCCCCAGGATAAACACGAAATAAATAAATAAATAAAATATTTTATAGAAGTTTTATGGAATATACAGAGACACTACACATAGTCATACCGCCCTTACTCTTTTATTTTATTCATGAGAGGGCAACGCCATTTTCATTTTGCAAGGGCCACTTCCTTTGAGAAATCTTTACAATCCATGGGAAACAACTGAAGGGGCAACCATGGCAACAAGGCCAATACCAGAGCAACAAGGGCCAAGGCCTCCTTCATGTAATTCTAGGCCAAATATACAAATGAGAAATTCCTTCAAGTGGTGTTTCTTCTCACAAGTCCACCATCAACTTAAAGAGTTTCATCCTAGTTGTCTTTCTGTTCAAAAAGTTCCTTGGGATTCTAGTCCATGGATTCTGTAGTCACATGACATGATAGAAAACAACACCTAACCATGCCAGCTTCCTCCGAAGCCTTAAGATACAAATCACGAACTACATACTGAAGATTTACAGCTACTGATCAATAACTCATTTCGATAATCTTGTACACAGCATACCGCATGAGCCGAATTAGTAATAGCGTCGCTGTTATCATCTCCTTAATTTAGCAGCCTGTATGACGTGACAACCCCCCCCCCCCCCCCTCCTTCGGAGTCCTCCCTCACTTAGCTTGACCTTGCCCTTAGTCCATGATCAAACCACAGTAATTACATTTCACATCAATGAGCTTGCTATTCATGTTCTATACATGTACACGGTGTTCTTGAAACACTTGTAATTAAATGTATTTGAATCAGAAGATTCTGCATAGTGTAGTGTGGGTTCTTGCCATTCATCCTTCTTTACCAAAGCTATTTATTTTGATTGTGAGCTCAGCATGTAGGTTTCTGAAAATGTCGTAACTTCACCAAAGCAAATTGGAGTGAAGGAAAAGAGGAATAATTCTGTATCCAAGATTGTTAAAAAGGCTGATTTTCCAATAATGTTTTCTTTCTACGAAACAGCACTTGCATTCTCCCCCACTCCTCCCCATCCCAATCCAACAAAACCAAAGATGAAGTACATGTAGGTACATAATTGAGTTATTTCAAACTTAGGTACGTACATGTATTTTACAAAAGCCATGAGAAGAAGCCAAGTTTGTGAATTCCTTCAACACCTACTCGTACCAATGCAGATCATGGACTCATTGCTAATCAATAAACTTTCAGTCTTCCACGATACCATTACCATCCACTTCTCCTGCATCCTAGCCCAACGCCCCCCCCCCCCCCCAAAAGGAAGTAATTAAATAAAAAATTAGATCTTCACATAACGACCGCCTCACGTTTCAACCCAAGCATTTTTTACTGTTAGACCAAATTACAGCGAGCAATAAGCCTTCCATGTATGCTTGACATTTGATCAAGAGGGTACTTCAACAGCGATATTTTTGGTCCGTTACCCATGTGTCAGTAAAATCAGCTGATGACCTGATGACTAGTTAAAACTCTCTCCAAGAGGTCCAGCCGGTGAGTAAATTACTTTAAAACTACTCGCTGCAAACCAATCTTCCATACAGTATTCATTGCATGCAGAGATTGCTCATCAGCTGTGAATTTGCAGCTCGAGACTTGTGTAACTGGTTCAAGGTGAATCAAGAGTGGAAAATAACAACAGATCTTGAAAGACATCAGATAAACAGTTGCTTTTCATCTTTTCAACATCATTTTCTCAAAGACCGATTTGGGTGACATGTATAGTGAATACATGTACATGTACATATGTACACCGTAACAAATCCTCAAAATGGGTTGTGTCATATTGGTGATAAGCAGTGAGATTTTGAACTTCCAGGGCACTACTTATTAGAGGATTTACAGACTCTTTACATCACCATAAAATGAACAACTACAGATGTTGACATTAACTTTGAGCAATTTCTTGGATAAATGGCGCTTTATAAATGCTGTTATTATTATAAATATTATGTAAATTCCCTTAAAATGTTTAATTGACATGTTTTCAAGAAGTTTTGAGCACAAAGGCAGATCTATGAATATTTTTTGGAAAAAAGGAAAAATCTTTACAAGGGACTATTTTAACCATCGTTGTTTCCTTTATTCAACTCAAAGGAAAATCAAGGCCATTTTCTAATTACATGTACATACAATAGTGTCTACAGCTGAGGCTAGATCACCATATCAACATGCATTGAAGCATCTAGGCTTTCCTCAGCAACAGCCTTAGCAACACCCCTAGCAACAGCCGCAGCCATCAACTCAGACAATACCTCAGGCTGGATGGGGACAAAATAGCTGGGTCCCTTTTAATGAAATGAAAATCAGTACTGGCATTAACATAAATGTCTACAGGGATCCTGACAGAAAGAGCTACACTGTGATAAACATATATATGGAGGCACTTTAAACCAAGTGAATCTTAAACGCTCATGAATTTGATGTGTACTTTGTTCAACCCCAAACCATTGGAAAATTAAGCATTAAATTGAACTCCGCAGAGTTCTAGGATCCTTCCTCACTTTAACAAAATCTAACACCATATGGTAAACTCAACACCCAAACTGTTGGACTCTTATTAAAGCGGTACCGCATAATGTGCAGCCCCGAATCCAACAGAATCAAACAATTTACACAGTTGGATTTTGATGATCTTGTAGCGGTTACAGTTAACCGACACTGTAAGATCTTTTTATTCAAGTGACGCTATGATCACATGACAGAGATGCATTTAGTTGCCCTCCAACTGACCTATCTGGATTCGTGGAACCATCAAATGAATGCCAGCTGGTAGAACGCTTCATCAAACATGAGGAAAAACCCAATCAATCTCGTTAAGGCATGAAATACAAATAACCATTAAAGGCGAAGTATACCTTTGGTTTTTGGAACTGTTTGACTGATTTAATCCCATATAAATGTAGATAACCTGTGCAAATTTCATTTCAAAAGATGGTCGCATTTTTGAGATATCGCAGAAAATTCGGAGCAAATATGTCCCGTAGGGAAAATAATCCCTAACAGGAATACACAATCTGAAAAATGTTTCTGACAGAAACGTTTCTCAGATTCAAATTTGGGGGCATAAAAACTGATATCTTTTTACATAACCACATTACTTCGAGCTGAAATGTTTTCAAAATGCTTTATACTATTGAAAGCCGCTGTAACTCTAAACAATAAATGTTCTACTGCCATCAATTTTTAGAGTGATTATCAATAAACTTAATATTTTTTATTTTTTATTTTTAATTTTTTTAATCAAAGAACTAAATTTCATTTAAAATTTGAAAAGTTCTTTTTTAAACACAGGTGGTCTCATGAGAAAATCAATGTACCATGTATCACGTAGGCCTATTTCCTTATTTATGTTTCAAGTTATCTTGCTTGTATTTCTCAACGCTTCAAAAACAACTTCCCTGATGAGAACAGCATTTTTGACATATATTTCTCCAATACTTGATACCACACCAAGCCTTACACATGTATATCAGACATTGTCAACAACTTTTTTTTTTAAATTTGCGTTTAAAGTAGGGTCATACATACTGATGACCCCGGAAAAAAATAGTGTAATTTTTAACCGAAAGCTTACTTGTTATAAAGATGGTAACGTAGTAAGTATCCTGCAAAATTATTTTATCTAAATATTTCCCCCTTGGATTAGAAATCAATAACAAATATTTGAATCTGAGAAACGATTCACGCATGAATTGTTTTACAGATTTCTGAGGGTTGGTGTACGTTCAGGAATGGCCAGAGAAGCAGTACCCACTGTCACCTCGCTAAAAATGTGGAGGGATTTTACTTCTTATGAAAATACTGTGACAGATTTTTGCCGTTTTCTCAACAAGTAGACACTGCCTTCTGCTGAAACTTTCGTATGTGACTTCTATTGTGTACCTTTCTTGATAATGTTGTCTATATCACAGCATTGCGTTGACAAAAACCAATCTCTGACCATACCTTTGTGCACTGTATACTCGGTGCTTCCCCACCCACTCCTGAACCTCCAGTAGGAGATCATAATCTACACTGTACATGTAGGCATACTACTCAGTTGGGATTTGAACCCGGTCAGAGATTATCCACCACTGGTTCTGGCAACAACAGCCCATTTAAATGGACTAATTTGCATACTGAGTTCAAGGGTCAATTGTATGGAGAGCCAATTGGGTTAAAACATTATGAACATTGATTAATGTTCATGACAAAATCTCCAAAGCCATTAGCAACACAACGCAGAAAAAAAAAACTGCAAAAAAAAACCCCAAAACTTAATTATTTTTTAAACAGACACGCATATTAAACTATCCGTACGAAATTTTAAAAAATGCATTATTTTTTCAATGACAATCTTTAAATGCATTAAAAACCCTATTCCCATTTTCAAAGTTTCAAACACTTTTCTAAAGGTTATTATTGCATAAAATATTAAATAATTTTAATATACATTACAATCCTGCTACAATCATACACTACTTCTGCACATGAAGCATTATAAATATAATAGTTTGATTGATAATATCTTTGAAGTCAGCAACGTTGGTCTCACGTCATTACAGTTCAGTGCCAGGTGGCATTTTATTGCACAATGTCATCGCCTCATTTACAATCTACACAAGAAACTTCAAAATCAAACCCCAAAACTTTTTCCCTCAGAGAATAAGAAATATTGTGCAATAATGTCAAACTATACAAACAGGTAACATGAATAAATTTGGTTCATACACAATCAAGTCAAGCATCTTAATATTTCTTTAGAGTGAAAATGAAGAAATTTTACCTGTGTTTCTCTGACCATTGTGAGCCCGATATTACATAGCCACTGCATGCTAGGATTGGCGTCGTAGCAATCAATTGACATTCCCTCGTTTAGTAAACTCCCAAATGAAATATCTACTTTTGATTTCAGTTTATCATTAGTCCATCAGCAGCCAAGTTGCCCGAACTACTTTCAGGGCACCGTATCTTATGAATAAACATGAGCACTCGAGACCTCGCATTCCATATTCAGTAAAACAGTTTCCTTATTTGTCTCATGGTGAAGGTGGCCAGCCAATTACAGTTATGGGATTTCAGAAGATCTGAATATGCATTAAGTTGTGGTTCACATGCCAGTGACCTTATATCATGGATTTATTTAGGCATGAACTATTGTTGCTTATTATTCAGTGCCACAGACAAGCTCAGACTTGTTCAGGCTGTTATGGGAGAGACCATTATCTCCACACACAAGGGGTGGAATAAAGTACACTCTGTGAGGGGCATAAATTATAAGGAAAAGCCTTACAAAACAAACTTCTAGCAGACATTCATTCAATTTGTATCAATCTGAATATCATTAATGTATTTGTAACAGTGTTGTTCCATAAAGTACTGGGCATGTATCTAATCAAATTTCAATAATTTGATAATACTTTCTTTGTTTACATCTAGATACAAAAATTCACACCCCATTTTAGAATGACTAATGAAAGGACCCAATATATTAGTTTTCCTATTTGAATACAACTAGTTTTGTTATTGACAAGTTGCAATCTGTCAACAAACTAACGAACTTGTTTTTATTTCTGTGGGTGATACCATTTCAATACTGCAGGGAGGATTACTAGAATGAAAGGAGTGTGCTGCTTGCGTAAGAAATGCTGTCCACGGCAGAAGAATAAAGTGAGCCCTCTTGAGTCTCCATAAAAAGAACGGGTGATACTATACTTTATGGCAAATCTTCCATACAACTAAATTACGTGAATTACCAACATATAATTTACAACCAGACATGTAATTTTTGTTAACAAAAAAAAATGAAAACAATGAATGTTCATGAATTACAAAAACATCAATAAAAACATTTCCATGACAATCACTTTTCGATGACTTCATGAAAAATGTTCATTTTCCTAGCAACTTTCAAATAACAAGTTTATAGTAAAATTTTCATCATATTCAGATAAACAAATAGCCTTCAAGACAGACAGGAAATAAGAAAGAAATCAAAGATTTTTTTAAATTTTTTGTAATGAATTTTGTTTTACCTGTGACTGTGAGAACTGCTGGGTGTCCAACCCGTCAAAGTTTGGCTCAAACTCTAAGTGTTGCAGTTCCACATCGACATGGTTATCTTCAATGATGCCACCACCTTGCAAATTATCCGAGAAGGTCCAGCTGATGGGCTCAGCGGTAAGGCTCCTGTTTCAATGAGAGGGGAATAGGAGATAACTACAGTCACAACAATGTTCCAGGGTTTTGTGATCAGTCCCCAGGGTTTTGTGATCAGTCCCCAGGGTTTTGTGATCAGTCCCCAGGGTTTTGTGATCAGTCCTCAGGGTTTTGTGATCAGTCCTCAGTTAACCCTTTCAATACCATTGTCGAGTTCACTCGACAGTGCGCCGTGTAGTGCTTCCGTACTAATGTCGAGTTTACTCGACACAAAAAGCAGCGGCGTTTGAGAGCCTGTAATTATTTGGTTTGGCGCCCTCTGCTGTTGACCTTTATATAGGCGGGTAGCTTGTTTATCGAGCTTCACAATGGTGTGTATTGTATAGGGGGTCGCCATTACGATATTCCGAGAAAAATTACATTGCATGCAGCAGTACTTCCAGATTTCACGCTTCCGTTTTCCCCGACAAAAAATCACCATCATGGCTGTTCGTGACCTGGAGGTTTTGGTTGAAATATTTGTCGTAAGTGACTCCGAATTGGACTTGGAAATATCTGAAGAAGAACCTAGTGAAGATTCAGATGAAACTCGTGATGTTTCGTTGCCAGGCACGTTCAATTATGACAACTATCCTGACGATATACCGGTAGCTGGACCGAGCACGGTACCCGTTCAACGCCGTGGGCTTGGGCGTGGACTCGGCGGGCCTCGACCCATTCGTGCCGATCGAGGTGACAAAGGACATAAAGATAATGTATACAAATTTGACATCATATAAAAGGTAATTTCATAAGCTACAAATTGTATGCATAAAGTTTTTCCACAAAAATATGTCTTCACACAGAAAATCAAGATTGAAAAAATGTGAACACTGCACGTTGCTTTTTGTGTGTGTGTGTGTGAAAAACTGCGGTACACAGCAGTGTGACCCCTATAAAAAATGCGGTATTGAAAGGGTTAAAGAAGCAAATGAACTTATTCAATTGATTAATAATAGTAAAATTAGGCACTTTTAAACACTGAATTGAAGTGCTTTACAGTGATTCTACCCAGCTGTTCATTTGGTCTTACTGTTAGTATTCCATTAAAGGTAGGGTCAGAGATTGCTTTTTGTCAATGCTCATTTATAGGCAAAATTATCAAAAGAAAGATACAATAAAAGTCTGAATACTAAAACCACTGGCCTCCGGCCCGGAGTTAATTTTGAGCCCTGCAAAGGGTATTTTTGTACTTACTCAGTTTCTCCCGCTGCTATTTGTTGCCAAAGAAGATTGAAAGTTTCTTCAGAGAATGGTTGTGATGCACTTAGCCCACCATCCGAGACCTGTGAGATGGTCTGTTCTAAATACGGAGGCTTCTGATCTCCGGAAGACATCTTGAGTTCTGTTATCGTTATCGTAACACTTCCAATCCGTTATCATACAGCCTAGTCGGCATGTGCATGTACCGTGTGAGTTTCACTTGCAGAGCGTTCAGTGCGTCAGTGAAACTCACGAGTCTGAGATATATAATTTATATAAACATCGAGTACATAAGCGCCACATCTGTGGAGCTCTTCGGGGCGTTGGTGAAGATCATGTGCCTGCAATGAACAAAACAAACAAAATCAAGAAATTTTACTTTGTACATTCTTGCCAGTAAAAAAAGAAATAGGGCCAGTCAGAGTTTTTTTTCAGTCTGGCCGGCTAATTCAATGTTGAAAAACACCCCTTCTAATATGGAGTGAAAAACCTGACTGACTAGTGACACAACAAGCTACATAATTGGAACTAACTAGTCACGCTGACTATTCACTGACACACAGCGAACAGGCAATCCTGTTGAATAAGGCAATTTATAATTATGATGAACATGTGGTAAATAGACCAGCATCTCCCCATTAATTTTCAATTCAGTTCTTAACTGTTTATGGTCAACTTCTTAATCCCTTCCACAGAGCATCAGTAACAAAGGTCCCCGGTAATGGGTGCCGGTTGTTTGTCACTTCAGTTGATTGTGATTATTTAACAAGCTTTCCAAGACTTCTTAAAACACAAATTGACCAACATCCCTTGTTTTTTAGGGGATAGGGTAAAGGTCAAGATTGTTCGTTCACTGAACACTTTCTTGTACTAGTGACATGTTCTGTGCATGACAATAATGATATCACCATAGCATGGGTCCTTAGTTACGGAACAGCAATAATTTCACACGACATATCTTGCTACTTTGGTCATGGAGGAAGGAACATGGGGAAGAGGTCTGGATCTCTGTTAAAAACTAACAAGGGTCCTTGGTTATTATTTAATTAAGGATAGCTTTCACACAACTGGAATTTGATATTTTTTTTAAACATCGATGTGATTTTAGTTAAGGTCTCTTATTGTTAATAACTGTCTCCTGTGAAAGATTAAAAACTTAATCCCCTGCTCTCCTCCAAGTTACCAAACAACCAATCAGCTCAACTGATAATAAATAAACTAATCTCATTGTCACTAAGCTCCATTTCACTAGTGCTAAACCATTCACATCATCTTTCTTGTTTTGTAAATGTTTCCCATCAGAGCAAACAACAAGATATAAAGTTACCCCTCTCTACAACACCCCCCATTCAAACTCTAGACTATCATTCAAGTGGCTTAGTGGTCAGCCAGCTTGTAAGTGGCTTTTGTAAGCCCATGCTACCTTTGTCAGCCAACACACACATCCTTCAATTAAAGTCTAGCATATCATCTAGTGTGACTGATTAACTTTATTTCCAACCAGATGACTTTACACTCTTGAATTACAATATACCAATGTTAATCCAGGGAGAATAGAGGTTTTTTTATATTATTCTCTCCACAGTACACAATTTGTTCAATGTGTACATCTTCTATTTATGTGTACAGTGTCCGCCCACGCTAACTTTTTGCAAAGATGTGTGACTCACATGTAACTGAGATTTTGAATTTTTTATGTTTTTTCCCCAGTTAAAAAGCACTGATTTATCAGTTTTCCATCACTTTTTCTATGAATTCTTCCATTTTTGTTTAAATGGATTTTTTTCTTAGTGTTCTCTTACCATGTAATTTGAAGCAGTTGCTAAAATTTATTACAAACTTTTGATCATTCAAAGATCGACTTACAATCGATCTATCATCTAAAACATGGTATTTTTCCTTAATTTATATTTTTTAGTTCAATGCAATTACTCTTAAATGTATAAAAGACAAAACCCTTCAGTAAATAATTGTCACTGTTAGGATTAGCCCGTTTTTATGACATTACCTCAGCAGCAGGCAGGGTGGGCCGCATTCGAGTGCCTGAAATTGTCATTGGTTCTCATGCCTAAAAAGGTTGGAGACCACTCATCTAAAACACATTCAGATGACCATCTGAATAACCCAATAAAGTTAAGAGATTTTATCCACTCGGTCACAATGACATACATGTAAACTCAAACTTCACAGACTGGTTCCTTGCAACCATACAACAACTGAATTTTCATCTGCCACGTCATACAAGTCTTAGACTTGTTGACAAGTCGTTAATGATGGTCGCGGTGGGTCGAGTCGCGTGTGGTGCTGTAGCGTAATAAAGAATGCTCTCGCGAGATCACTGCTCTCGCGCGAAGTTGCTGGCTGCCGACTCTTCGTCATTAACGACTTGTGAAACCCGAATACTGTACGTATTCATTTATTCAGGTACAAACGCAGTATACATTACGGTTGCTGTAGAGACGATCATTGAGACGAGTCCATTTTATCTGAGGGTAGTACTAATTTTAGTTACTGTAAATGCGATAAATGCTTGCACTTGAGACATCTGTGAGTTGTTTTCTGTGTGTTAACTCCTTCATTAATTTAGTAACTAAAGACATAAAGTAAACTTATCTTAAAATACATTATTATATAATTGTTTAAGATGTGTGTTTTGCCTCATAAAAATAAATAATGCCTACTGTGAATAGTTGCTGATCCGCTCCAGTCCTTTAACCCGATGTGTTCTGTGATTGTGTGTATTAATCGTGTATAAACAACGGACACGGAAACCAGTCAACTCGCCCCCATATCAAAGTCGCCAATTAAAAAAAACACATGTACAAAGTAACCAACTACAAAGTCTCCCCCTAGCAAAGTCGCCCCCTGACATACAAACTCGTCTCCTCTCATAGTCACCCCTCACAAAGGGAATTTAACAAACTTGTGTGATTGGACTTCAGGGCAACGAAAGCTATCTTAAGGGAACAAAAGCTAGCTATCTTGAGGGAACGAAAGAGGAATTTTGGGGAACAAAATCTCATTGCGAAGGAACGGGAGCGTATATTTAGGGAACGAAAGCATATTTCGGACGAATTAAGGTATATTTCGGACAACTAATTCAAAGTCGTATTTCGATGAAACGAAAGCTTGTTTTTAGGGAAAGAAATCTCCTTTCGGTGGAAAAAACTCATTTTTATTGAACGAAAGCATATTTCGAGCGAACGAAAGTATATTTTGTTCGAACAAAATCATATTTTGAGGAAACGAATGCGTATCTTTCAGGGAACAAAGGCCTATTTCTGAGTAACAAAATCGTATTTCGGGGGAAAGAAAGCGTGTTTGAGGGAACAAAAACGTATTTTCTAGGAAAAATCTATTTCATTACCTAGAAAAACACAACTTTGTTTACAAATTTAAAAAAATATTTTATGTGACAAAATTATATTTTGATTGAATTAAATAATATTTTGAGGAAACGAAATTACTTTGTTGGAATTTTATGTGTCGAGAGATGGAAAAAGAAATTCCGAGTGAGAATTTTTTTTTCACATTTTAATTTGTAATTTATTTTTCACCTGTTCCTTCAGGGGCTCTGGTTTTTTGTGTGTTTTTTTTTTTTTGGGGGGGCTTGTTTTTGTCACACAAATTGTTTAACCTAATTGCACCGTCAACATAAGAGTGGTATTCCTATTTATTGACATAAATCTTATTTAATTTCCAAATCGGGGGAAGGAACGTACACCGAACATTGAAACTATGCGATTTTAAAACAGCGGATTCGATCAGCGAGGTTTAACGACTAACAAACCCGCAATGACAAGGTAGTTGGTGGTCTGGCTCCCTACCCCTCCCACACATGTTCATGAGCTTTCCAGGTACAGCTATCTCTTGGCTAGGGGGTTTCCGTCCGTCGCGCTGAGCCCTGCTGCGAGGCACTCTGCCCCGCCAGCTACACGATTTGCCCATGTGTTATACATACGTCCCCACACGCTGTGCACTGTCAGTCAAACACGCTTCCGTTGCTCGGACTGTCTGAAATAAAATCTTACGTTCGATTATTTACAAGTTGTACCCATAATTTGAACACGTATTTTCTTTTGTCAAAACACTCATGAACACAATCATCACTCTCATCACTCAGTTTTTAGTTGATCCATGGAGTCTTATTCCTCCATGGTTGATCGTGCATGATCAAAGCAACATAAAACTCCATCCAGTACAGGATTTAATGTTTAATATTCATCTACAGTTTGAATATTAATAGATATAACGAAATTGACCAATCAGATGCGTCCGTACGAAATCGGCTGAAGTGCCCATAGGCCGTGCACAAACCGCCTGCGGGTTTTACAAGTCGGTAAATGTGACCAGTCTTGAGAGCAGTAATCTCGCACAGAGCAGCCCTCTCGCGGGATATTGCGAGAAAGCCGTTCCGCTATCACCGCGACAGACATTTAACGACTTGTCCACAAGTCTATACAAGTCTGAATTGTGCGTTCAATAAATGACATAACATGAGCATCTACATGCACCTGTTAACATCTCTGATAAATATTACTCCGTGGCAGTAGAATAAAAAGCAAGTTCTCAAAGAACAAAATCTACCTAGCAAGTAGATGGTGTTACCGCAAACCAAATACATTGATACCTCACCATGCAGTGCCTCAAATCCCATCAGAATGTCATTATGAGTATTCTATCAATCCCAGACAACAAGTGTACACATTTAAGCACACATCACCCCCCCCCCCTTCTCCTTTCCGTACACTACAGCATGTTCAAGGGCATGCATTCAACAGCTTAGCCCCACCCCGTCCACCCATTCTCCAATCGCCCATTAAATGTTCAAAGTTAGTCTAATCTACAATGTAATTTGCTTTTTCAAAAAGAATCTTTGTGTGAACGCTTATCAATAGAACTCCTTTGTTGGCTAGTCTGCTGATAGTACCACTCCGACAAAAGCCGACCGAACTTTGCTCTTCTATCAAGAGCATTAGATTTCCAATTCTTACACGCCATCTTGACCTTTTACAAGGTAAATTATGCGCATTGATAACATGCACTGGTTGACTGTCTAGTTGCATAACCTGGCATGGTAGAGTGAACGGAGTACCAGGTAGCTGCACCAGATACTGCGACATGTCTACTCAGAAAAAATCTAGGCACATGAGCATGTACACAGTTTGTACAAATGTACATATTAATACCAATTGACAAAAAATGTACTGGAGTACTGCAGGTGGTGAAGTTGATGCTGAAGAATCTGTGTTTATATCGATGTCTTCTGAAAAGGGATTAACAAATTTATGTTGTACATGTACTCTCACACACAGCAAGTCAAACATGAAAAGGTTGTGTACAAGTTTGTGTGTGTACATATATGTAGACCAAACTTTTTACCTGACAACACATTTTTGTACAGTAGTAAATTTTTCCTGCTACACAATTTGCCACTTGTTGACCTTTTTCATGAGGACTTGAACAATCACTGACAAAATAATTAAATATATCCCAAATAAGTTGAATCTGTGCATGTACACGTAAAATTAAAAACGGTGATTATCGGAGGAATTAACAGACCGCCAAGCTTGTTCAGTTTACTTCCGTAACTCAAAACCACTGGACTCTAGCATCCCAGTATCAACCCTGCAGCAGAAAATATCAGGATTTTTGTGGCTATTGGATGGTCCCCTGCTGGTCACTTGATATTTACCTTTAGGCCTGACTGTAAATGTCTCATAGGGAATGGATGCTCAACTGTTGGTCTTGATATCATCATGGAGGAAGGAAAATACATGTATTTTCCCTCCTCCATTATAATTATTATGAACTGTGCAAATGTACGTCGTCACACATTAAGAAAATTGTTTTGGCAACAACGAGCCCCTTGTTTTCAAAACATTTTGTAGAAAATGTCACTGGTAACCTAACATTCAAAATTAGTACTTAATCAACAACTACATTGTTTTGCAGTACACACAATCAGTACAATTTTATTCTTCATCACAAATTAAGAAAATTGTTTTGGCAACAACAAGCCTCATGCAAAGCAGAAAAGACAATTATTTTACCCATCAAGTTCATGGCCAATGTTTATTCTATGTTTTCAAAACATTTTGAAGAAAGTGTCACTGGTAACCTTACATGTACATTTAAAATTCATACTTTACCGACAACTACATTGTTTTGCAGTACACACAATACTGTATGTACAAATATACACCATCACAAATATTATAAAGTCTCATTTTTTTTTAACATTTAAATTTTTGAAAGTACATATTTAAATCGAGTATTGTTATTGACAAAAATTGTTGGGGGGGGGGGGGAGAGGGGTGTAAATATGTCATAATAATGTTTATGTCATAATAATGTTTCTACCATAGCAACATCATGGTTCTACCATGGAGGAACCTTCATCCACGGTTCTACTTCTACGAGTGAAGGTGACAAACACCAGCAGCAGAGACAATTATTTTACCCGTGAAGTTCATGGCCAATGTTTATTCTATGACCAGACAGTACGCTGGCAATTGTGGTTAACCACAAGCACTTCATGATAGTGGGCCAGAAGAAAATTCTTCAATGTGGTCTGAGTTAATATTGCAGAAATTTTCGCTCTAATAATCTGAATCATTTGTTATAAAATAGTTTCAATTGTAATATTCATTTTCCTTTTACATGTACATGTATTTATTTAAATTTCAATTTCAGAAAATGCAACTTTCTGCTGCAAAAAAAAAAGGGAAACTACCTTGTAATAAAAACTTTTTCCTTCAAGTTTCATGTAAATAAAAAAACAAGGAAATCAGCTGAATTTATGCTTTTTAAAATTTATTTATTACTTTGTTAAATTGATTTAATCATTAGTGCATTTGTTTGATCTTTTATTTCTTTTATAATTTTATTACAATCATTTTTATCTACATATGTATTGTTTATCATTATTATTACTTTTTTTTTTTTTTTTTTTTTGTAAATATTTTTTAATACTGTATTATTATTATTACTTTTATTTGTATTATTTACTTATTTACATTTATTTACATATTTGTTGTATTTTTGTTCTCTTATATTTATTTATTTTTATCTTCTTTTTGTTTTTTGTTTTTTGTGTGTGTTTTGGGGGTTTTTTTTGGGGGGGGGGGGGGTAGGATGGTGTTCTATTTTAACAAATAGAAAGGGGGATGGTGAAAGGGGGACAGACAAACCCGTCACACTATCAAACTTTTCCTTGGACTTCTTGACTGAACACACACTGTACACTGTCCACACAGTGCTTATAATTGACGAGTTAATTTTCATGTGGTTTACACTCTGATACTAATCTGTGCTCCCTCCGAGAATTCAAGATGCAATATACGCCGAGCCACGACGGCACACACAAAGAAAAAAACAAAGTTAACGTTAAACAATTTTTTATTTCTCAACTGCTCAATCAGCCTAAGCATTTCATTATTACACCTCGCCGCACTCATCTCTCTGTCAAATCATCGGCAGAGACCGGCCGGCCAGCCGGCACCACCGGACAAAAAGAAAGGAAAATGCATGACGATTTTCCGCTGTTAGTGCCGTGAGCGTCACATCGTTGATCGAGGCACGCTGGCAGCGGCGCACAGCTACAGATCTAGGTCAGCTCCGGTGGATTCATTAGGATTGGTACGCAGGGAGGAATAAAAACAGAAAATAAAAGACAAGTGACCGCTAACTGACCCAGACATGACTAACGTCACGTCTGGGAAGGGAGGAATCATAACAAAGTGGATGAAAAAATGGACGCTATAAAGGCCTGCGACATACACGTGCATTGGCTATACAGTACAGTTTACATGCATCATATGTGTGCATTGTACATGTTTGGATAATTGATACCACACACTTCCCGTTTTGTATCAATTATTTTCAACCCCTTCTTAATTTTTTCAAATAAGTTCTGTACACTTTTATGCTCTTTTGAATCAATAAAACACATAATCATGACTTTACAATTTGGACAAATTTATGCACTACATACAAAGTACACTCCTAGTCTACATGGTCAAAGTAACATTTTCCAATAATTTGACCAACCATTTTTAAAACCATTCTGCATGGGTTTTGTAGGGTGGCAAAACCGTGCACACAACATTGTATGCATTCACATACATGTATAGGAATGCCATACGAGACAAGATAGACAGACAAACAGACAGACAAACAGACAGACAAGCAGAGAGCATCAAAACACTTAGAGAAAGAAGAGAATCTCCCCGTCAGGAAATATTTATTTCATACTGACTCAACAATAAGATACATACATTGTAGAAAAGCAAATAATTAATCAATATGATTTAACTGAAAATTTATGTACATGAATCAATATGTAGGAAGAAAGTGAAGCAAACTGTTACTTGAGAAGAATAAATGCAAATGTTACATGCTAACGCATTCAGTGCAATAATAGAATTGAGAAAACTAGAATCAATTCTATACTTTATTAATACAGAAAAGTCAATTTTGAGATTTCTTATTTGTGATCCTAAAAAACATCCCAATTATACATGTAGCTATCAGTTTCAGCTTTCAGTTTCATTCCTCAAGGCCTCTTATGGTTTGGGATACAAAGTGTGTTAAACCATGGAGGTAGAAACAGGTACTTGAGTGGATTGTTGTTAACGGATTGCTACATGTATTTAAACTTCTTTATAATGCTTTTTTATAAATCATTTCAATGTAATTTAGATATTTGTACACTTCTGAACTTTTCGTTATTATCAATAAAAAAATTAGGCCCCAACCTCAAGGTTTTGAAAAACTAACATTTCTGCCGTTGATAGCAGGCGTGAAAATGACAATACTTTGACTTCATGAGTGGGAGTTTGCTTTGTTATACCTCCAAGCTGCAACAAAGCAAAATGGAGCTCCCACACATGATATAACATTAGTGATGACGTAACAGGGCTTTTCGCGAACCTTTCTGAAAAGCACAGAAGGTATTCAAAATGATTGTTTTTCAAACAATTAAAATCTGTTTAATCTCATGTGAACTCAATTTTCTTATTGATTAAAAACATTTTAAAAGAATTTCAGCAAAGATCACTTGTTGCCTTTTTCGTTCAAGTAGGTCTTTAAGATCGTACACTCTGAAGTCTGCCTGAGGGATGTGTACACATCAATTGAACATCTTAGTTTGAATTTGACACCTTGTGTACTTCATCTTTCAATTAGATCAAAATACACAATTTACTGTGTTTTTGATGTAGACCACATGCTGTATAGTTGTGGAATGTAATGAGATACCTGTAGGAGGGTCCACACAGGAAGGCTTACCAAGCCCAGTGGTTACAATAAACACTTCCCTATACATGTAGATCAGCACACAAGCAACAGTGTCCATGAGTCCCTCTGTAATCAGGCCTTGATATACACAGAGGTGATGGAGGCCATGGCTTCTGTTGCCCTGGTGTTGGCCGTGCTACCCCTTCAAAAGTTTCCCATAGACTTTAATGTCTATATTTTAGCAATTTTTTTTCTTTTCTGGAATTGAAATTTAAAAACAATTTGACACAGGGATGCAAACTGTTTGGCATTGGCCAGATATGTACACTATGTATAATGAACCCTCAGATTGAGATATAAATAAAGTGACATTGAATTAAACTGAGACGAGTACCAATGTGCCACAGAAGGACAAGGAGCAGTATTCCTGCCCGGTTCTCTTGACTGAGTGCCGGGCGTGGCCGAAACGGTTCAAAGCAGGCCGTGAGCCTGGACAGCAGAGCATGGAATAATGGAAGGACAAGGAGCAGTATTCCTGCCCGGTTCTCTTGACTGAGTGCTGGGCGTGGCCGAAACGTTTACTTTGAAAAAATTTGAGTGTTCAAAGCAGGCCGTGAGCCTGGACAGCAGAGCATGGAATAATGGAAGGACAAGGAGCAGTATTCCTGAAGCTACGAAGGCAATTAACTCCCCATACTGCTAAAGGGCGTCTTCATTAAGCCACTAAACAGTTTAGGAGAACATTTCCAGGCGCATTGGGCAAAGTGGAGGTACCTCGGCAAAACTACAGACCCTGGCAAAATGCCATGGTACTCGGACAGGTGAAGATTTCACTGCACTCAATCGTGACGGAGGGGATTTGTACACGTCTGTCCATGTTGGGCTAGACTTGACAAACTACATGTAATGTAGCACCTGCCTGCATGCATAGATAATTACCAAGCATGATACATGTACTTTATTTATTAAGGCAATTTGACAGTTTTTTCTTAAACAATTACAACGACATTTTAACAGGCACCAAGGCATATTGACCAAGGGCATAACCTCTTTGTATACAGTCATAAAATACTTTCCCTCTACAGGAACAAAAAAAATGTCTAGAATATTTCCGAAGAGCTCGAAGGGTTACTGAGGTCACGGCAAATTCTTCAGGCCTGATACATGTAGTATGACATTGTTATGGGGTTTTTGTTAATTACTCAACTACATGTGCTTAACAATCACTTATCATTCATGTCATTTGCTGAAGTCAAATTTAAACAGTACATGTTTGTTCTTTCCGAAAGTAATATAGTGACAATCTCTACTCTTGCACTCAGCTACACGTACACTGTAAAATTATAAACGAAATACATAGAGAAGCCAAAAGATCAAGACAGACTCACCAAATATTGAAGGTGAGGAGGTGTCAGCATCGAGATTGCAGATTTCACCTCTTCCACTATGAAGGTAATGTACGTATCAGTACGCCTCCAGCATGGTGTGACGCACATGGACTCTGTCTCTACACACACACCAGACAAACCATGTACATGTTGTACAACACAATGCCACTAACGTACGTACAGTAAATGTCACTTATTATTGGGCTTTCAATTTGGGCTCTGAGGACTTACTTTGGGCGTCTGCGCCGTACAAGCTCATTAGGATTATACACTACATGTACCAGCAGGTAGGATATTCGGCCCTTGGAAAAAAGTCAGAACATTTTATTGAGTACAAGGGCTGACTTTAGTTAGATTATGGTAGGTTTAAATAGACCTTTCAGGCTATTAAAATATAAATTTTGCAAATTTTTTCTTTTTCAAGGGTCCCAAAAAACGGAAATCAGAAAAATGTGGGAAGAATGTCTTGCCTGTACGTGGGTCCAATTTCAAAGAGCCGCTTAAGCACAAAAACTAGCTAAGCATAAAACATTGTTCGCTTACCAGAATAAGGTTACCAGCCCAAATACCAAGTCACACGTATCATAATGTGACTGGGATCCTGCAGATTTCTGCTCAGCAGAATGTTTTTAAGCAATATTTCCTGCATGGGCCCCGAGTACATGTAGATCAAGTCTTTAAATGCACATGAACAGGAAGAACTCTTGGGAGAGTTTGTTAAACACACACGTACGGTCTGCATAAAGTTTGAATTTTTCTTTGTTTCTCATAAAATAAATATTGCATCAGGTATACATGTAAGTATATGTAGAGCACTGAATAAGCTTCCATCAAATGTATTATCAAACAACAAAATTCTGGGGTTTTCTCAGACCACGAAACTAAACAGCAGTAACCAACAAGGATACAAGCTCCATCATGCAGAGGTTTTAATCCACCTGGGAAAACTCTTTTCAGCCTCAGCACTAAAAAGTCATTGTAGACTGGCTTCAAACTATGAATGATAAACCCGAAAGGACTGGTAAACTCTTAAAGAAGTAATAACATTATGAAGTTGAGATCCCCACTCACAAGACCAGAACATAAAACCTGTTACATCATTAAACAAAAGAGAAACGGAATCGGGACTTCCTGGAGACACATTTTGCCACTTTTTGGAACCACCGCTTCGTCTTGGGCTCGAGCTTGGGCTTAAGCTTTGGCCCTGGCTGATGCCCTGGCTTATGCCCTGGCTTAAGCTCTGGCTTAGGCCCTGGCTTAGGCCCTGGCTTATGCCCTGGCTTAGGCCCTGGCTTAAGGTCTGGCTTAGACCCTTGCTTAAGCTCTGGCTTAGGCCCTGGCTTAGGCCCTGGCTTAGGCTATGGCTTAGGTTCTGGCTTAAGCCCTGGCTTAGGCCCTGCCTTAGGCCCTGGCTTAGGCTCTGGCTTAAGCTCTGGCTTAAGCTCTGGCTTAGGCCCTAGCTTAGGCTCTTTCAGTATTTTAAAACTGTGCATTTCAGTAAGGGTCTCCAAAACAGTCTTCTGGAGTCTAGAAGCCACAGGAAAATAAAGTACCATGCCACATCTAGAGCAAAGTTCAAGGTCTGACTTCAATTGCAAGCCCTCACCCCATGCCCTAAGAGCTCCACCCCATGCCCTTAGAACTCTCCCCCATGCCCCGGGCCCACAAACAACCAAACAAAAAAGAGAAGAGGAAAAACAAAACCTCTGCAGATATATACTGTAATGTATTATGCTACCTGGACACCAAACACAACTATCTTCCAGCACCCTAACCAGCATAATATTTGTCCTGCACTGTCAATTTTGCCTTTGACGCTGAATGTCAAGGGTAACCCTCCATTGTGTAATTAATTGCATCAAGTATGATGTCACGTCTGAAGCTCAATGCTACAGAGATGCTCAAGGACACCAACGGCGTACCTCGATTTTCCCCATCCAGGGTGGGGGGATGCTGCCTGCAAAATGAAAGACAGACAACTCCCATACATATTTTTCTTTTTACAATTTGCTCAAAAAGTGTGCGTTTTCTTTGTCACACCTTAAATTAAATTGAGCGTGTTCAGCATGCAGGCTGACACTTCCTTTTCAGTTCATGGAAGTCTTGTGCTTTTTTTAAATTTACCAAAAACGAACTGGTTTAGAAAAAACATGTAGTCATGGTAGTTCATATTTGTCTTCCTCCTCGATTGTGCAGTGATTGTATAACACTAAACATTACCAAAGATGGTGGCCACATGATTAAGGTTTTTAAATTTTCTGTCTGAAAAATGTGAACGTCCAAAAAATGGACGAGGCATGTTAACTTGCACAGTTTGTGGGTTAGCAGGGAATTTTTGCTTGTGCGCTTGCATAGTCCACGTTACTAGGAATTCTACGCTTACACAGCTAGCGCAGAAATTCGGCGCTTGCTCGGTAAGCGGAGAATGGTGACCGCAAGAGCAGAATTCGGCGGTAAGCAGAGCCATGAAATTGGGCCCAGATCATTGCAACCAAACTGAGGCTGGAAGAAAAAATAGTCTGGTTCCCTATTTGAATCAATACAGGCCTCGAATTACACGGAGGCCAAGACGGCCAGTGCTGTCGATGCCCTTGTAATTGGCCGTGGTGCCCCTCAAAAAAATACCCTTTTCACGACCATAATGCCGTGCCCTTTTCCCCCATTGGCCGTCGTGCCCTTTCCCAGTTGGCGTCGTGCCCTTTTAATGAAAGTTAAATATTTACTTGTTTTAGTTTTCAGCCGACAATGTATCTTGTGCTTGTGACGTGTTACTATGTTAATGTAATATCCAGCACAATCCGCTCTAGAGAGAAGTTGTAGCGTAGCGTAAATTGTTTATGTTCACGCACGCTATTGCGACCCGCAAACACACACCCGTTGTACACGAACACCTGACGTCTTTAAACAAAGGAACAATCTATAACAAAACCATTGACCGACAGAGGGCGCTCTGTTGTTTCGAATGCCCTCTTCTGGTGGAATTGTTGCACCGCATGACATGAAAACCAGTTAGTGAATGAATCGCGTCCAAAACTTTTCTGGTTAAACTACATAATTTAATAATGCTGCGAAAAGATCCTTTCAAGGTAAATTCGAACACTCTGCTGCCAAATGCAAGAAATAGAACTTATTTTTGGGGTAACTTTTATATTATTATGTTATTTTTAAATTACTTAAAGAATTTGTTTTTTACAAATCATGTACAGTTTGCTTATGAATAAGATATGATTTAAATCCATATTCATATTCATGTAAACTGTTTTATTGGGTTTACCACCCATAGGGGAACCTCTGGTCAATTTTTGATTATTATTTATATTTGTTTGATTTTTTCTGGTTGGGAAACTTGCAACAACTTATTTAGCTGCTTCTAATCTAGCCAGAGGTTTTTAACCCAGCTAATTGACATGCATGACGTTCTTTTTTTCCCCGGATCAAGAATTATTATCTTGGACACTTATTCAATAAAAGAGGCATGTTTAATGAATCAACAAAGTAGTTTGCCGTTGGTTGTATTTTGTTTAATAACTTAGTGGCCTTCATGCTTTTTTTATTTTCACATTTTGGCCTTGGTGCCCTTTCTACTGGCCTAGGTGCCCTCCAAAATTTTGAAAACCTTAAAGTAAAAATGGCCTTGCCCTAAACAAATTGTAATTCAAGGCCTGAATAGTATTAACATTATTTTGTAATATAGGATACAAGAAACATGACCAAGATGTAGCAGGAGAAAGGTCTCTTCCTCCAACCAAACCCACCTGTCATCCCCAGGTGTTAAAATAGTGATCAGACAATTAAATAATAAGAGAAAATGTGTTTACATTTAGTCAAAAATACATCTTCAACAACCATTAGCCAAAAAGTGATAATAATATAATATCGAAGTCTTATATAGCGCACGTATCTACCAAACAAGGTACTCAAGGCGCTGAGTATATACATACTTTCAGAAAGAAAGGTTATTGCAGTGATGAAAATCTGAGACCCAATTATTTAGCACCTTATAAGGGTTTACAAGGTGCTACGGCGCATTAAGCAGCCACAACCAGGAACACCGGGGCGAACCCCTTCTCTTTTCGATAAGTGCACTGGGTTCTTTTACGTGCATTCACAACGCACGGGACCAACGGCTTTACGTCCCATCCGAAGGACGAAGCATGTGGTTAAGTGTCTTGCTTAAGGACACAAATGTCACGACTGGGATTCGAACCCACACTCTGCTGATCAGAAACACCAGAGCTTGAGTTCGGTGCTCTTAACCACTCGGCCACGACATTCACATGTGCTAAGCAGCCATGGTTACAAATAATGATCACATGTGCCAAGCAGCCATGGTTACAAATAATGATCACATGTGCCAAGCAGCCATGGTTACAAATAATGTAAAAGGCAGAAAGGAAAAAAAAACTTTCATTTCAAAATGTCAAAAGGTAAAGCCTACATCGGAAAGTCAACTACTAAAACAGATGTTTTATGTTCTCATTAGACATTAAGCTTTATCTCTCCTCAAATTACGATAAGTTGGCAACCAAATTAATTTCCTTTGCGCTACATCTCACGGCCCTCATTTGTTCCAATTATTTAACAACTACACAACGCGTCATTTGGTGCAGTGTCATGAATTTCTAATTAGTCCCTAAACGGTCAAAGGTCAATAGTACCTGGAGATACCGGGAATCGTTCCAGGCACAGTGTGCACTCGACAACGTGTGTGCGTGTAATGACGCACGTACTTACCTCGTGTTTAATCACAGGGTAAAAGAGACGTACGTTCCTAGTAAACCACGTTTGGTTATTCATTCTCAGTGGACTCATCCAGAGAGAAAAAACTCATATCAATCTTTTTTGAAGACCTCCAATCTCGTGACGAGATTTATGACGTCGATTAACGACATGGATCAACATCCGAGGTCTCCAGTGAGGCAAATTCTGAATTTTTTTGTTATGATTTTGTGTGTTTACTAAGTTGATTGATGAATGACAAGTTGGGTTGTGAGCGTGTCGATTTATTCAACTCTGTTCGTATATAACTTCTGGCTCTAGATTTTTGCCACTTTCTTTAAATTTTTAATTTGGTATAGCTATCCATTTCATTTTGATTTTAACAAGACATGTATTATGGTCCTGTGTATAGTGTTGGCATGGGGATGGGGGGGAGGGGGTGTGCACCTACATGTACTCTGTTACAACAATACCTAGAACATTACAATGGGCACTCAAATAGATTGTAAAAATGTAAGAATGGAAATTGCAGTCTGCAAATTTTCATTTCCACCTTTTTACAATTCAATCCACAAGGTACCCCTAGCTTAAAGGTCATGCGTAACAGAGACTCCTTGTTGTCAGGTATAGAGACAAGCGTTCCTCTATCCCTGAAAATGGATCACGCCAGCAGAGCAGGTCTTAGTCAATTTGCTCAGTGAAGACTCCCGTTTATTCAACTGTAGACAATGGGTTCTTAATTTTAACTGTTTGGAGATATTCCTGATTGCAATCAGATGAAATTTGAGGAAGGTTAAGGAGGGGACTGACATGGTTTGCTGTTATTACAAGGTGATAATATCTACTTAATTCTCAGTAGATTTTAATTCCCAATAATAAGAACTTTTCCTGCTTGGTTCAGAACTTGCCCTGCTGTCGAGTGGAATGGGGAAAGTACAATAAGAGATTTTTTCATAGATTGGCTCATTGTAGCTGCTCTGAAGTGCAAGGCAAAACGCAAAATGACACGCACTACAAAATGCTATCCAAGCCCAATTTTTCATGAAGTCTGTAGTCATGGTATAGTGGAAGCATACGTACACTTGCTAAGCACTAATCAATTGTGCGGGTTACCAGGTAAATTGTTACCACTGGTACCCCACTCATTGTTTTGCTTTGCAAAGAAATTTGCTAAGTCATTATTTTCTGCTGAGCAGCTCTAGATGCAATTTGGACTGGACCCAATTGCATGAATCAGTGCCCATTTACATGATGCTCCTGGCTGCGTACCAATGAAAATCTGTGCTTACGGTATCATGTAAAGCGTGTGATTCTGTGGGTCGTAAGCGCAGAATGTTTTGGCAATAACAATACTATTAAAAACACCTGGTTCTTATAGCACTATTCACACAGATACGCAGGGCTTTGGTTGCAATGTACATGTTTATGACTTACACATATTTTACATACATTAACCCTCTTGCTGTCTGACCATTCAATACCATTCACTGTGGTTTTGAATGATAGATAAGCTATGCCAGCCTTGCAATATGATACCATGAGGGAATGCATACACAGTACACAGTTAGTTCTGTGCACAGTTGTGCCACCATACACAACTTTGGCAGTTGAATGGTTTCAAATGGTTGGTCAACTCACTTGAAAATGTTGTGAACAGTAGGAGGGTTAATACATGCAGCACCTTGTTACAGTTTACAAGGTTCTGTGGCAAAAACTTAGCCTACCGTGCCAGAAACACAAAGGCGACCTAACCCCTTCTCTTAAAAATAAGTGTACTGGGTTATTTTTCGTGCATTACACATCACATGGGATCTACGGCTTTACACCCCATCAGAAGGACAAAGCAGAAAGTGTCAATATCGGGACTCGAACCAACACTCTGCTGATAAGAAACACCAGAGCTTTCCCTGGTGCGCTTGACTGCTTGACCTGTATCATGTAGGTATTACATTTTTGTATCAGAACCTTTGCAAAACTTCCAAGTAAAATGTGTATTCAGTGCTCATGTGGATGTTTCCAGGTTCCTACAATTTCTGTTTGAAATCAAAAGCCAAAGCTTCACAAAACAATACCCAGGGCTCGATTTGGGGAGAAAAATCCACAAGACTGCAGGGCTTGAGATCAATATTTTTACTGAACCAGAAATGTTTGTACAAGACAAGAATCAAAACATCTGGTACAACATGGCATTCCCCTCTAACTACAAAAAACAACTCCTACAAATTTGCCTCTACATGTAGTCCAGGCCTGGGCCCAATTTCATAGAGCTGCTTGAGCAGAAAATACTGCTTCACATTTTCCCGCTAAACACAAATGAGTAGGATACCAGTCACAAATTGTACATGTGACATGGCAGTTTGGCTGGTAACCTTATTCCGGTAAGCAATATTTTATTGTGCTTAGCTACTTTTTGTGCTTAAGCAGCTCTATGAAATTGGGCCCTTATAGTCACAAAGACAACAAAGGCAATTGTTTTGATGCTCTTGGTCATTGCCTTGGTGCCCCTTGAAATGTTCAAATAGAAATTTACAATTTCCTCAAAGAGGTGCAAACACCTTGGTGCCCTTGCCCTTTTAGGAATGCAGCATCAGGCATGCTACTGTAGTCTATTTGCATAGTTTACTGCTTTTGTACCCATCATAAACTTAATCATACAATGATAATCTTACCTGTAGCATTAATTCCAGTCTAAGGCAAGTCAACATCCAATAAACGACTGCAAATATTACACAAGCGTCCACAATATAATCAAGTTCACCAACAAACGCACATAAGTGCACATTGCTCCGAAAGCCCACATACTGTTCGTTACACCAACTGCTGCTGAAACCTGGCTACCTGTCCACTACCCCCGTTAATACACAATGCCAAGAATGCTGTCAATTTAATGCTAAGTAACCTATTGTATGCACAGTATGTACACAAGTTGTGAGGATGGAACGGCCCATTGCAGCTCATGCAGAACACTAACTTGGTGATAGATTAGTTCATTAATTACAATTAAAGGGTTGGATAGACCATGGATAGAATGTTCCACAAGCAAACACAATTGGCCTAGTGCATTTTGTATGAATTACTTATACGCCTGATCAATGTATTTTTTATTTCAACCCCCGAACAAAGATTTACAAAAATAGGGAGAAAGCCAACACAGGGCTAGATAGCTGAGTTGGTAGAGTGCCTTCACATTAACCCGAAGGTCACAGGTTCAAGTCCCAGCTTAGTCAATTTGCCTTTGTTCATCCCGAAATTATTTGTTATTTCATGCTGAAGAGCGAACCAAAGCAAATTATGAGTGTACATGTACTGCAAAACATCCAAGATATATGTACCCACAAAAAAAGGGATGAGAGACAAAATAAAAAATGTACACCAGCTGATCGTCCTGTTTTTTTGTTTTTTTTTCAAAACGAGGAGTTTGAGGGCCTTTAAACTTTTTGTTTACTATTTTTTTCCAGGGGGGAAGGGAGAGCCAGACTAAAACTTTGCTTGATTTGTAGTAACTTGTCTAAAATATGGCTACGTTAAATCAATCATTTAAAGAATGCGCCAAGATGAAGCAAAAGTACTTGAAAAAGTGTCATCTTTTTCGGGACACACACAAAGCAATTTTTAAGGATGGGCTTCAAAAATATAAAAAAAGGATGGAGGCAAATACGATCATCTGGTTTTGTTTTACTTCGCCTAAACTGTCAGTGTGTGATTCTCCAAAACTTGTACATATGTAGGTCTATTTTCCATACACTCCAGACATATTGAACAGTTGACTATCAACTTTTCTGATTTCATTGGCCGAGGCTGATGTGTTTACGTAAAACTAGAGGATTTGAATTTAAACGTATTCAGTGAAAACCGATGGTTGGTGCATTCAAATGATAAGACATGATACAAAATAGTAGGCCTACATATTTGTACAGTGGTTGGACATTGAATGGCATCGGAAATATGTAATCCTGCTTTATCCAAGTACTAAAACTGTCATTCAAAATGCTGTTTCAATAAATCATAATTTATCAAATTGGATCCCATAAATTAAACATGGTATGTAATAAATCAAAATGTGTCAAGTCCGACCTTTTCTTGAGCTCAACACTCGCCCTGTTGTTTTAGCATGTAAAGAACTTGGTTTGGTATGGTAACGACTTTTTTTCCAGGTACAATATTAAGTGTTTATTACAAGGTGATAATATGGGTGGCAGAATGGTCACAATCATCATCACCTCCAATCCAAATAATAACTATTTTTTTATTTTTTTATTTTATTTTATTACACATCCAACAGCATTTTAGCGCCAATAACAGGATGAGATAGGAAGAGAGAAGACAAAGAAGGAAGTTTCAGTTTTAGATGTGGGAGGAAAACCCCAGAGAATTATTCCAGGGAAAACCCACGCAATCAGGCAGGGACTGAAAAACCCAATCCACATAGTGCCCCAGGTGGGATTCGAACCGGGGTCCCATAGGTGGAAGGCGAGGCAAGATACCACTACACCAACCTGACTGCTGTTGACTTAAAAATATCATGGGAGGGGCAAGAGGGTGTTGACCCCTTGCAACCCTCCTAAACTGACAGTGTAAAGGGTCAATATTTCAGAAACAGGTGTACACGGGATGGGATGCCCATGTTCCCCATTTTGGTAGTCAAATTACGCTTAAATGCTCCTGTGCCTAAAATATTCAATCCTATCACACAGGGACATTGACCCCCAAAATGGCGCAACCGAGATTATTATTAATGACCTTTGATGAATTGAGTAATTGAAAATATTCAATCCTATCACACAGGGACATTGACCCCCAAAATGGCGCAACCGAGATTATTATTAATGACCTTTGATGAATTGAGTAATTATACAGGTACATGTAGCTTTACTGATTTTATTTTCTACCTCCATGCTCTATCACATCCCTTTCTCTATTCTTCTCACATGTGTACCTCTGTTTTAATGGGCTAGACCAATAGCTGGTGAGTTGCCAACTTGTGTTAAAATGACATGAGGAGATGGTTCTTCACACACAGGTGACAACTTCCACAATATGAGATAAATAGAGTGTACAAACAACAAAACATGCTGGTAGTTATTTCCTGTGCTCTTGATAATTGACTTATTAAAGGGTGTATGTAACATTGGTAAGAGTAAAAATATAAATGTTCACATATTTGTACATAAACTTAGGCCTACTTGGTATAAAGATGGTCATGGTGGAAAACTTCCCTTGAAGTTGTTTTGCTTGAAATGCTATAGTTTTTAGGAAATGAGTAAAACAAAATAGTCTTTATCACCAGTGTGATAAAATCCGATGTTTGAAAACAGTAACAATTTATAATGGGATTTTCACTGTTTCTCATGACCGATTTATCTTTTAAGCTTTCACAGGTTTGTTATTTCATGTATATGTTGGGTCACATATTCAAGTGTGTATGGTCTTTGACAATTTGTTGTACAATGTATAGTATGCTTTAATAAAAAATAAAGAGGAATTTCAAGCCCATGCTCAATGCTTACCATGGAATTCTCTGCTTTCTGGTTGCATAGAACTCCTGTCGTACCTATGTAACTGACAAAGTAAGCAGGTGCTCAAATAGATGTCTGTAAATTACGCTTGCGTTAAACACAGATTTTTTTTCCATTATTAAATAGTTTTCACAAACAGTAAGCAGCCATAAACTTGATCCCAGATTACTAAATGGGTAGCCGGATAGCAGTCATCTTGTTATGTTTCCATCATTTATGGGCCTGTTAGAAACCAAGATTCGGCATGGACCCTTACTCTGTCCGCCGCATTGAGACCCCTGAAGAAAAAGCGATCAGTGTTTTCTAAATAACTTACAGAGCCTAAGCCCAAGCCATAGTTTAGAAAAACGGACCACATGTAACCAAACTAAGGCTTAATGTTCAAATAGTATGGCCCCTTTATTGAAGTGAGATTGTGCAACCATCTTTGTTATCTTACACAGGGGACAAGATTTAAAATGATGACAGCACAATTGTGATTTAACATCACCCCGAGAACAGTTTTTGCTGACTAAAAACAGGCAACTACTAAAAACAATCTAAGCATTACACTGAAGTGTACTAATTTTAATCATCTTATTTGGTAATAGCACACCACTTTCTTTAACCCATACATTGTACATACAGCTAAAGGGCTATTATTTCAATGAAATAATTCAATAGGGGGCCTACAATTTTCATGGCAATATTCTCAAATTGTTTCAAGTTTTTGTCTGCCTGGACATTCTTGTAAGTGATTTTAACTAATGAGTGCCACATTCTCTGACACTTTCATTCAGAACACATATTTTGGGAAGTGAGAAAACAATACTTTGAAAGGACATCGGACTACATGTAGTATCATAGTCTTACAGTAATCAAATGTGAAAATTTTAAAGGCAAAGTATACATTTGGTCTCTGGAACCATTCGATTGTTTTAAATCTAAATATTATTATACAAAAAAACTAACTTGTGAAAATTTCATTTAAAAATGTGGTAGCGATTTTGAGATATCGCTGTAAATCCGGAGCGGTTATGTCTACGCAGGAAAAATAATCCGTAGTTGGAATACACAATCCGAGAAACAATTCATGCATGAATTCTTTTTGAATCCCTTTCTCTAAAACCACATTCCTTAGAAGGAAATCATTTCTCAGAATGTTAAAATTTAATAACATCTGCAGTGCCTCTTATCAAGTTACCAAATTATAAGTTTTTATTGTAATTCATTTTGGAGTGATTACCATTTAAGATTATATAAAATACCTCCCTTATAAGTTATGTAACTGTCAACTGGTTTAACCCAAGCCCGGCCAAATTGTATGCGTAGCGCCTCATTTATATTTTGTTGTATTTTAAAAAGAATATATCAATAAAGCCTTTTGATAAACAAGTACAACACAAAAAACAATTAAAACTGAAAATGTTTTTGATGACGCAATACATGTCCACCGTACAAGAACATCTGTAGTTGACAATGGCAGCTTGGCAGTTTGCCAACAGCTGTCTCTTCTGCGTGTTATTAATGTATCACAATTCCTTCCTTTTGTTTGGAAAGGCTAAATAACATTGACAAAAACAAACCATCTTTATCACTCAGTTACGACACAACCGTTAGAACAAAAAGTGTCAATAACTGACAATGTAAATAAACCGGGCAGGACAGTACTGAGTTTGAAGATTCAGTTTTGTTTCTCCAATGAAGAGCAGGCATGACAGGCTGGACAGACATCTAGCAATGGATAATGTGGATGATAAATATAGGGGTTGCGTGCAAACTTCTTGGCCTGAATCCAAATGTGGTTTGCTTAGGGAAAAAACGGTGACAGAAGAAAAAACAAAAGGATTTGTTTTTCTCCTACTACTACATGTACCCTAAAGTGAAACTGTAAAACATTGGAATCTTAAATGCATCAGGTTTTTTAGCCCTAATTTTTTTTCAAGAACTAGCTTACATTTTAGCCCAATCAGAGATGATATATTTAAGTTTTAACATCGGTCTTATCATAGTCGCCATTATGATAAGACCGATGTTAAAAAATGAGCCATAAACAGCTAACTTGACTATATTGACTTTTGTCTAAAGTGACCTTCATAATCATACACATTTTAAAATATTGATACAAAATAATACAAGATCATCCACAAATATTAATTATTGAAACATTTCTCAAAGCTGTGCACCATTAATAGTTGTGTTTGTTTTTTCTCAGTTGAAACATGGACAGAGGTCTCTGCCTCAATGCTTATTCCACGAACCACAAACTTTGAATATTTAATTTGTCTTTACAATAACCTCTACAACTGTCTCATAAACTGCACATTGTGGCTTGGTTTTGTGTTTTCATTAAGAAAAGGCACCTCAAGTTGACCCCACTGGCACTAGAGTAAAGTCACAACAACAATGACAATGTTTGCAATGGCGCATACATAGTCGAACGACCCCGGCGGAAGACAACAAAGTTCACTCTAAAACCAAGGCCATTGAACAGTGTGTATACAAACGGCATCAAAACCGCAGACATGACTGACACAGTGACAGCATGCAGAAAACAATAACAACGACTGCTGAATACCAACTCGACATTACAAAACTCAAAACCTCAACAACAGCATGACTGTTACTTAGAGAATTTAAGATCATTATGAATATGAAGAACAGTCATTTATACACAGTAAAACCACGCACTTAATTGACCCATCAACCTCCATGATTGACCGCACTGCACGCGAGCCGTGTAATGAAAACTGGGGAATCCCAATTTATGAAACCTAGATTGCATCATACTGAAAATAATACTGCAAACAAAGAAATGTATTTTGCTTACCAAACTGTTCAAAATGACAATGCAAAGTCTACAATTTCAGGAAAACTGACGACTTTTAATTCGTTTTCTGAGGTTAGTCAGTACTCTGCAGTGCAAGGAAAAGTCAGCCAACCTAGCCTCTGGTAAAGTGGACCCTATCCAAGGCAGACAAGGGTCAACAATGGGCCCCCGGTACCCCCACACCAAAACGTTTCGGTAACGTGTTGGCCCGCTATGCACCCGGCCTTGGTTGGTGGATAGTTTTCAAGGAAAATTGTCGAATTTCACCACTACCAGCAAAAGTTAAACGACTTAAAACAGTCTTTATTGTGTAATGTGAAAGGAACTAATAAAATTTTCTTACCAACATGAACTGCACACTGGCAAAACGTGGTTATTTTTATGGGTCCAGCGTGCTTTTTCTTTCCATCGGGCAGAATCCTGTTTATCAAAACACACGCAAACGAACGAAGAGAAATACACATGCAGCACACACGGCCAGATCAGCGAGACGCGAGGTTTGTGTTCGCATCATAATTATGCATACAAACAGTTATCATGAATAAACATTACCTCATTAGCATACCAATATCCATTCGCGTGTAAATGCGGTTTTTTTTAAAGACATGCTTTAAAACAGAAAGGTGTTTCTTTAAAGAAAATAATAATTTGGGGGACTCATGTTTTTAAGAAATCATTATAAAATTTAATGGTACCGTATAATCGTTAGTCGTTATTCGATTTTGCTGAAGAGCTATATTTGTATGCGTAGATGATGTCATACGAACAACGTTGTCCGGTCGAACCACCGATTATTAACATGTTTTAATTGCTGCTCTGCTGCAACGCCCACCAACGTGGGATTGGGACGCTGAGAGAATGATGATTTTGATCATGTTTTAAGTTTTGAAGTTCAAGGTTGTGTTAGAAGGGTTTATTTTTAAAGATTAATGAATAGAAGAGGCCCTCGTAGCCTAGCCCTAGGGGTCGGAGTGTTCAATGGTCTGTTTATTGTTGGTTTGTTTAATAGGGTGTTGGTTGGGGAGTGGGGTGTTTGTTGTTGTTGCTGTTGTTGTTGTTGCTGTTGTTGGTATGTTTTGGGGTGTGTTTTTATAACGTCATCACGACACCACGCCACACTCAAGTCCAATGCCGTGGGTGGACCCCCATAATTGGTGCAACAACTCATAAAGCCCCTCTGCAGCATAAAGTTTTTGCCTCTGAATTGGTTGGACGTCTTTGAGGAATGCAGTATTAAATTGGGTTTGTACAGCAAATGGGAGGGGTCACAACGGGGAACACGCCCCTCTCGAGTCGATACCGAACACCACCCATTGAATAAATTTCAATCAGCAGAATGTCGAGGCCTTCACTGCATGAACATAGCAGCTTGATCGAGCCATGACTCTTCCTCTAGCATTGTTGTGGTCTTATGACTCTTAGGTCACACTATCTGTGGCTAGCTAGCTCCGAGGGGACTTTGTCCGCCCCCCCCCCCTCCGATAATCTGGTTCCCCCCCCCCCCCCCCCCCCCAGGGTTGTTGTTGTTGTTGTGGTGGTTATTGTTGTTGCTGTTGTTGTTGTTTTGTCTTAAGCTAAAATACGTTTTTTGCATTAGGTAAAAGTTGAACTAGTACAGAATGATCAGTCGCTTACATTGATCTCCATTATACAGTATAATGGAGATCAATGGTCGCTTATGAATTACGCCCTCTGTTGACAACATTAAAACAGTGCAGCCCGCGATCCAGCCCCCGCCCATCATTTCCGGGCGCCGTGAAAATAATGTTCACACGTAGAGAAAGGTGGGTTCCAATTTGATTGAATAGTTTCGAATTTGTCTGTAATATAGCCTTTAAAGGTCAAGGAAAATGTGTAATTTACGTTTGATTTAGTATGAGTTCATTTAGATTGGAAATTAGAGTGAAAACGGTGGTTCTTTTGGCAAGAATGTGCTCCTGAATATTTAATTTATTGGGCTGTCCCATTGTATTGTTGGTAGTGGTACACTACATACATTGTACATGATTATCTTTTTATTGGTGTCCAGTTCACGGACAGTAATAAGGGGGGGGGGGGGGGGGTGGGGTAGCCGGTCTTAATTTGACACTTTTAGGCGGGATTATTAGAAGAAACATTGTCGTTTATGACCTACATTTATAAAATCTTAAGTTAAAATTAAATGTTAATGTTAAATTGTGACTGTGACTGTTCGTGAATAGTCAAGTTAGTGTGAGTGTTTACGACGACTCAACTTGAGTCTCAAGTCAAGGAGAAATTTTTCATTAAAAAATTGCAAGGAACAAGCCGACAAGGGAAGTGTAAAAACTGTAATTGTAGTATTACTAGTAACATTAAAATCGAATCAATTTTAAGTTAATGATTAAAAGAATTTACTTACATTTTATACAACAAACCAAATCTCACTTGGCCCTGTAGTTACACTATTAGTATTGGTAAGATCGAAAAACACAATAGTTCACAGATTCACACATAACTTACATGATTTAAAGTAAGTAATGGTAGAAAGGGTTCCTTAAAATATTTCTGCCTAAAATGCTATCGTTTCTGAGAAATGAGTAAAACAATAGTTTTTATCGCGCACGATAATAAACTCGATGTTTGAAAAACAGAAAACACATACAGCGTTGTAGCCACGCCGGTCGGCGCCGGTCGGGTGTAACCGGCATTTGCTATTGCCGACCGCCACACAGACTAGATGAACCTCCTACCGACCGGCACAAAATGCAACAAAGTTACAATAAAATGAACTACCTCTTTTACACAGTCGATCGCTTGTTCAGTTTGAACGATAAACTTGTTTTTCCCCAGTTGTCAATGATTAAATAAAACACATTTTCAACCCAAAGGAAGCCGACAGTTGGATGTCCTTTTCTTTAATGTTAGCCCCAGACAGCTGGACACTATCCAGACATGTCAGGGAGAATGATTGACCCTCCAATTGAGACCCAATTACTCTTATCTATAATCCTCTGCAGTTTGTTACACAATTGTTTTAGTTTGCAATACTCTTGCTTCACTCAAAAGACAAGCCGCGTGCCCGGTGTCTTTAAATAGTAGCTAATCCTCTACAGTTGTTATACAATTGTTTTACTTTGTAATACTCTTGCTTTACTCCAAAGCGAGCCGCGTGCGCGGTGTCTGTGTGGTGTTGTGACCTGGTTTTGTGACTCCTCGGAGTGGGTTTCGTGTTCTTTTAAACCTGGAAAGTGTGTTGACATCTGCTGGCTTTTAGATTTAATGTTTGTTTTTGAATAAGATATGATTTATTAACATTTTATTCATGCAAATTGTTCCATCGGGTTTACCACCCATGGGGAAACCCCTGGCCAATTTTCAATTTTAAATTTAATCTATTAATGTTTACACAATGTTTTTTTTTTCTAATGGAGATATTTTATTTGTATCATAGCTTTTATCTATACCATCCTGTAATTGGCGACTTGATCGCTGTTGGACTTGGTTAATAAATATAAAAAAAAAAATATAAAAAAAAATAGTATTTTTTTGTAAATTGCTTTTTTCAGAGTACAACTAATAGTTTATTTATAGCCTTCAGGCCTTTGTTAAAATAACATGTTTGGCCTTTGTGCTCTATCTACTGGCTTTGGAGCCCTCCAAAATTTTGTTTGCTCCAAGACCAAAGTGGCCTTGCCCTAAAAATGTTGAAGCCTATTGAAACTGTAATGAAGTTTTAAATAACAGATTTACATACCTTAAAATGCATTACAAAAATCATGTCTCAGAAAACCCATACAAATCCATTTTTAAAGCAGTAAAATTAAAAGCTTCGCTCTATTTTGATTGTAAATTAGCCGGCACTCAAAAAGTTCTAGCTACAACCCTGAACACATAAGGTCTCTTTTCACTATTTTCTCGTGACCTCGATGACCAATTGAGCTCCAATTTTCACAGGTTTGTTATTTCATGTATGTGGTTGATTACACAAAACATGAACACTGTCTGTGATTATTTTGTCAGCTCTGCCAATCCTGTATAATACCTTTAAGTAAGGAGAAATAGGTGCAAATCAAGAAGTGAGACTATATATTCGTGGGACATTGCTCAACAGATCATGTTTACTCATAGTAAAAACATGATTGCTTCTTTTCACTTCCATCCAGGAGTAAAAGTGAAAACAGGGTTTAATCTTTGATCTACTTTTAAATAAGGATTGAATAATACTAATCTAGTAATAATAATAAGTTCCGGTTACAAAAGAAAGATTTTCAATAATTTGCAAATGCCACTTCCATTGGAAAATGTTTTAAGTGTATGATGGGAAACTTTAAAAAGGGGCACCAAGTTAGGAAAAGACCAGGGCAATGGCCTCGATGTAACTTCATGCCCAACTTGTTGTCACTATTTTCATGTTGATTGTCATTAGGTAGGTGTTGAATTTTGCATCGGGGATAAAGAATATAATGTGGTTTTTACCCTTACACCGATGTGTGTTAAGCACTGTATACTCGGTACTTACCCGAGTTCTGTGGAAAAAAATCCAAAGCAAATCACTCCGGTAGGATTTGAATCCATGACCTTTGCATTACGAGAGCAGATGCCTCACCACTAAACCACCGAGCTAGCCTGATGGCTAGAGCAGTTCAAATCATAATAGCAGCAGGTACCGCAACGATTTAATAGATGTTGAATTTTGCATCGGGGATAAAGAATATAATGTGGTTTTTACCCTTACACCGAGTTCACTCAGTACTTACCCGAGTGCATGTCACTATTTTCATGTTGATTGTCATCAGGTAAAGAAGGATCATGCAAGATGATTGGTGGTCTTTTTATATACAACCACAAAGGGGAGGTTCTTATATCCAGAGTATTCCGAGATGATATCGGGTGAGTATGACACATTTTACAACTAGAGGTATAAATGGTTTGTTTTTTGTCGACGTAAGGCTGATTTACCGGCAAAATTATAAAGAATGATATGTCACTTGTGAAAGTTACAGTTGAATACAGTGTGTAGGCATACTTGTTGAGAAAACAGGAAAAACAGTCATGGTATTTTTATCAAGAACATCAAATCCATCCATATTTTGCGAGGTGACAGTGGGTACCAACCGCTTCTCTGGCCATACCACAGAAATTTGAATTGCCAAAAGTCACCTTTAGGTGGTCTATGGAGTATCAAGTTTTTCAACATACTTTTATTGATTTCTAATCACTAGGGGCACTTCAGAAGAAATAATTTTGCAGGGCGCTTACTACCATTCCAGAACAAAATATAATTTTTTGAAAAATTGTACGTAATTGTGGTTTTGTAAAGACTTGATTTTTATCAGAGAAATTGATTTTTAGTTAAAGTTTTCTTCTAAAAGTTTGTTTAATCCTTCTCCATAATTTATCACAAGACGTCATGCTGTGGATGCCTTTCGAGTCAACGTCATCCATGCTCGGCAGCAGGTCCGCTCCCCTGTCACTAACCTTGCCCGCACCAGCTTCTTCCACATCAAGAGGGGCAACATCTGGCTGGCGGCCGTCACACGACAGAACGTCAATGCCTCTATGGTGTTTGAGTTCCTGATGAAGTTGTGTGACGTGATGAGTTCTTACTTTGGGAAGATCAACGAAGACAACGTCAAGAACAACTTTGTCTTGATCTATGAACTCCTTGATGGTAGGTAGAATCACTCACTGGGAACAATCTCAAGCTCTGTCAATGAGGAGCTTGGAAAGGTCGCCCAATTGGGATAAGAAATGTTAGAAGTTGGTGTTCAAGTGGTTCAAAATACAATCCAGAAGATACCGATACACCCCTACAGTTATCACGATGACCTAAGGTTCAGAGAAAGTAATGTTTGTATCAGCCGCCAGTCGGTCAAACTAAAGACCAGGGCCCAATTTCATGCTCAAACACAAGAAGTAGCTTAGCACAACAGAACTATGCTTACCAGAATAAGGTTACCAGCCTAACATGTCACATGTACAATTTGTGACTGGTATCCTGCTCATTTCTGCTAAGCAACAAATTGTTAAGCAATATTTTCTGCTTAAAGGCATTGAACACGTTTGGTAATTACTCAAAATATATATTAGCATAAAAACTTACTTGGTAACCAGCAACGGAGAGCTGTTGATAGTATAAAACATTGTGAGAAACCACTCCCTCTGAAGTAACGTAGTTTTTGAGAGTGAGGTAACTTCTCACTAAAATAATAAAAGACTTCATGCATGAAGCCTTTTATTAGCATCTGAAAGCACACAAAATTGTGCAACAAGGGTGTTTTTTCTTTCTTTATTTTCTTGCAACTTCGATGACCGATTCAGCCCAAATTTTCACAGATTTGTTATTTTATGCATATGTTGGGATACACCGAGTGACAATACTGGTCTTTGATAATTACCAAACATGTTCAGTGCCTTTAAGCAGCTCTATGAAATTGGGCCAAGGCATGATCATCGCATGTGATTTCTTAGGAATTTTCCTGATTTCAGGATTATCTCAAACTTGAGCTTTCAAATTTTTGTGAAAGAACTAAAGCAGTCTTCAAAGGGAGAGATAAATAGTCCACACGGTGTGCAAACCTGTAGTTTTGTATTTCTGGTGATGCACAGAGTCTGTAAACCTCTTGAATTGTAACATCTGAGAGGCCCAGGATCTAGAATAAGGGAGAACCCAGACCCACAAGACATTTTTCAGGAATGTTCACATCGGTCTAATCTCATCCCTAAAAAAAAAATGAGTATGTGGAGCCCTTTTCAGAGTCCAAACCTCTTTTTCCAAAATCATTCACTCGTACTTTTGAAACTGTTTTATTGACAGAGATCCTAGACTATGGATATCCACAGAATACAGACACCGGTATTCTGAAGACATTCATCACACAGACAGGCATCAAGTCACAGGTAGGTCGGGTCAAAGGTCACAAGCAAGTGAATATTTCTTCGCACTAATGCAGAAACATTGACTTTGTTTGTATCCCGATTTTGCAGAAATGTTGGATCTCGCACGAAAATACTCCGTGCAAAATGTCATAACTCGGCATGTATTTGTTTTTTGTGTAGATCCGGGCTAATGTAAGCGAGATGTTTTGACGATTTCAAACTCACACGTAATGTTAGTGCTATCTAACACACTGACACAATGATTTATCCCATTACAGATCACTAATTTCTGTACAATCATCACCATATATACCAAGATTGCCCCAGATTTGTTTCAGTACAAATACCTGTCAAACAAAATAAAACGGAAATTTGATCTTGTTTTAGAAAAGAGTATATTATGTAAACCCAGGAAACTGGACAATCTGATTCAGGACAGCAGCTATAGATTGACCTATTGGTTGGTTTTCATGCTTAGCGTGAATGAGGTGAACGTTTACAACATTTTTGATGGATAATTACAGACCAGAGAGGAACAGGCTCAGATAACCAACCAGGTCACAGGTCAAATAGGCTGGAGACGTGAAGGCATCAAGTACAGACGGAATGAGCTCTTCTTAGATGTACTGGAGAATGTTAATCTACTCATGTCACCACAAGGTAAGTATCTTAATAATAGTGATACAGACCATGTCATCTTGTTAACAAAATTAGTGACCTTGTACATTCCAAGGCATTTTCTGGTAGGCAAGATACTACACTGTTCACATGAGAAATTGAGAAAGGGAGATTACGAGCTTGAATTCCAGTTCCTTTCCCCGCTTTTTACATGTGAAACAAAGTGTAGCACGGTAGATGCATGCCTGTGTACGCTACACAATAGAATGCCCTGGTGGATATTTACATCAGCTGTCCGACTGATTGCAAGAATCGGAGGGTGCTCCCAAATAGTTCAGGCCGGCCAAAAAGGTCCGCCATAAGACAGTTTAGAAAATATTGGGATTTATACACCTCATCCATCTGAACTAGTGAAAAGATGCAAAGAAAAAAGAAATAATTCAAATTTAGCATTCACTTATCACTGAACAAGGCACTGTACCAGAAATAATTAAAATCTAACTTGCTAACAGCTGATTGCAATTCTATGTATCTTTACGTTGTACATGTCTTGTCTTTCAATCTTAAACCACAAGGGAAACTGTCTTTCAATCTTGTTACAGGACAAGTTTTGAGCGCCCACGTTGCTGGCAAGGTGATAATGAAGAGCTATCTTAGTGGTATGCCAGAGTGTAAATTTGGCATGAATGATAAACTGACCTTAGACAAGCAAGGCAAAGGAGACAGTGACACATCAAAGACGTAAGTTTATATCAAGGGGCAGGAATTTCATGCCAAAAATCCCAGTCATGATACTTGTGTCCTTGAGCAAGACACTTAATATGTGCTTCTCTTCATCTGGTTGTAAATGTGAAGATCAGAGGGCAGAGACGGGAGACGGATCTTTTGATTGATTTAGTTTGATGCGCCACATACTTGGCAGCATAGGCTGAATGAAATAAATGGCCCAGTAACAAGGGTTATGATGTTTATACACAAAAATTGAAGAACACTGGTGCTGCTATACAAATGTCTATTGTTATATTTACTATGGTTAAAATAACTCTCTCCACCCACAGTAAGAGCTCTATAGCCATCGATGACTGCACCTTCCACCAGTGCGTCAAACTCAGTAAGTTTGAATCAGAGAGAAGCATAAGCTTCATTCCTCCTGACGGTGAATTTGAGCTGATGAAATATCGCACCACCAAGGATATCAGCCTGCCATTCCGTTGCATTCCATTAGTACGTGAGGTAGGACGTACCAAGATGGAGGTCAAGGTAGTCCTCAAGTCTAACTTCAAGCCCTCCATCCTCGGCCAGAAAATTGAAGTAAGCATTTTATGGAAGTTAAAGTTAGGAATTATGAAAGTTGAAGTATGGAATTTATGGAAGCTGTAGTAAGGATTTTTTTTATAAAAGTTGAAGTGAGGAATTCATGGAAGCTGAAGAGAGGGATTACATGGGAGTCAAAGTAACAATTCATAACACAAATCAATTGCAGTGACTGTTGATAGTGACCTGTGACCTTGTATAACCGTTGACCCTAGGTGCGTATCCCTACACCAATGAACACCAGCGGAGTGCAGGTTCTGTGCATGAAGGGAAAAGCCAAGTACAAGTCTAGTGAAAATGCCATCGTTTGGAAGTGAGTTTTGAATCAAGACTGTGTCAACTTTTGTATTATCCCATATTGTTGTTGGCATAGTAGCGAGTCGGGGTCAAGTGGTCTTATGGTTGGGTCACCAGAGTCTGGGTTTGAATCCCGGTCATGACACTTGTGTCCTTTGGCAACCAGGAGTATATGGGTAGCTGTGTGGGTAGAGATTGTTGATGTGAATAATTAGCAGCCTAAGTGCCAGATTGGCTGCTGGGGCTGCATACTCCAAAGGAATTAAGATGGTTTCAGAAATTCTTAAGGCCCTATGAACAGGGGTAGTAAAAGTATAAGGTGCTTTGAAATTTCGTATAAAAGTACCTAATAAATGCTGCTGTTAATTATGTTTTCTTTTAGCAGCCTATACCGTAAGTGAAAGTGGAACAAAATATATTGGTATTAATTTTCTTGAGACTAATCAGTCGGTATTTCCCCTCTAGGATCAAGCGTATGAGTGGCATGAAGGAAGTTCAAATCACTGCCGAAATTGAACTCCTACCATCTGGAGAGAAGAAGAAATGGGCGCGACCTCCCATCTCTCTTAACTTTGAGGTGAGCTTTCTATTTAAACATAGAGCTTCAGAAAATGTCAGGACAAGTCAGGAAGTCCAAATAAATTCAGCACTGTATATCTGGGCAGCTTCAGGAAGTTTCAGGAATTCCTAATAAATTTAGCATTGTATATCTGGGCAGCTTCAGGAAGTTTCAGGAATTCCTAATAAATTCAGCACTGTATATCTGGGCAGCTTCAGGAAGTTTCAGGAATTCCTAATAAATTCAGCACTGTATATCTGGGCAGCTTCAGGAAGTTTCAGGAATTCCTAATAAATTTAGCATTGTATATCTGGGCAGCTTCAGGAAGTTTCAGGAATTCCTAATAAATTCAGCACTGTATATCTGGGCAGCTTCAGGAAGTTTCAGGAATGGTTGTAGAATTTCTAACAAATTCAACACTCGATCTGGGCAGTTTTTCCTGTTGATGGGATTATTTTTAGAATCTTCTTTCACCATCAAACTCAGACCTTTTAGATTTTAAATGCTGTAAATTTTCTGAAAGTTGATTGCTCTGGTGGTTTAACTACCCAAATTTTAAAGGCTTTTTATTTTTGGGGGGTACAAAACACCTGTTTGTATAATGACAAGCCCTTGTAATTTCCATCTCCTAACCTCTTTTCTGCCTTCCAGGTTCCGTTTGCAGCCTCTGGTCTGAAGGTCCGCTACCTGAAAGTATTTGAGTCTAAGCTCAATTACAGTGACCACGATGTAATCAAGTGGGTGCGGTACATCAGTCGTAGCGGACTTTACGAGACCAGGTCTTAACGCCGGACGAGCCTTCGGGAAGAGAGGGTGAGAGAAAGAAGAATGGAAATATTGCACCAGCCAGCATTTCCAATCCCAACAGTTTGTACTTTCAGTTATGTAGCTTAATTGTGTTTCCCTTTATTGTTATTTTTGTGGACAGTTATAGTCTCTGATCTTACCCAAGAATTCAGTGTTAAACTGTTCTCCTTCTCTGGTCAGAAAAGTTTCTTGTTTTGCTGGTTCAGAAATGATGCTAAGAATTTTTCAATGGTAGACATTTAATCTTGGAACCCACCACCGTTCAAAACCCAATTTGTTGTACACCTTAGAAATGCTTGACTTCCGCACACATCAAGGTCATGGAAGAGGCGATAGCTAGGCTGGAGTTTCGCCACAGAATTTACTTATTTTTGTTAGGAACAATCGAAATGTTCTGTATTTTTTTGTTAAGGGCTTATTTTCCCATAAGCATAACAAGTCTGCAGGTTTCTCATTGATGGCGGCAAACATTCCATACATGCATCCATCAATTCACAATGAACATAACCATCTTTGATTGGATGGCTTGCCACCATCACTAACCAATCACACACATAACAATTGACTTGAGTAAGTCTTTTGTTAAGAATCTTTGCGTACAGGGTCATGCTGTGGTGTAATTGCCACTATCAAACACACTGTACAGTTCACTAGAGCAAGTCTATGCTAAGAATCCTGGCATACATTTACAACCTGTGCTGTAATCACAACTACAAACACATTGCATAGTAGACTTGAGCAAGTCCCTTATCAGGACATGTTTGACTAATAATCATGGCTAAAAGTTACCACAAATTCCTTTTCATTGAGTATTTGTCAATGTAAAGGAAAAACTTGCCCAAAGTTGGCAACTGTTTGGTATCAGCGCTAATTGCAAACAAACCCAGGCAATTGTGGTTGCACCTGTTCAAAGTATGGGTTTTGTAACAAGTCACGTTTGATCGGTCTGCAAATATGATTTGTCTTTTGGTCTTCGTGAGAAGGTAAGATTGTTCCCATGATCAGTGGGTTACAAAGTTGTATTGTTTATGATTTACCCAAGCATGCTTGCATGATATATAAATAGCTAACTTAGGCAACAATTGTAGCCGAACTGATACTTTACATCCGAACTACACGAGCAAAAAGGGACAAATTTTCAAGGGACCACTAAACTGAGTTTTACTGTTTTTTCATCAGTGAGGAAAGCTGAGGTTAAAACTCAACGTCTCTCCAAACCCCTGCCAAAAAAACAAAATGGCAAAAGTGTATTGTATATTATTTTTAAGACATCGTTTGCTTCTCATCTTGCATGTTAACCAGTGATAAAGTCCATGTTATGTTTTCATTAATTTCATATTTTTTTAGCTGCTCCATCTATCACAATCATGACCATTTTCTCAATGAAATTTGACTATTTATAAAAAATGCTTATTACAAACAAATTTTAGTGGGTAAAATAATTTTTTCCCCAACAAAAGCAAAAGAGAAAAACAGAATGAGGAAAAATAATGAAGAAGGCAATATTATTTAGAAAAGAAGAAATTTTGAAACAGAAATATTCAAAAGTATTTTAATGATACTTTATATTAAGTAGCCCTTAACCTTTATATCTGTGTATTTAGTTCTTCTTGTTCAGTTTTGAAACAAACATTTGTAAGACTGATACGTAATAAAGGAATCCAGTACAATAATTTAAAATAACCATAGAAAGAGTTTTTTCAATGAACGTAAAACTTTAATCTGATTTAGAACCATTTCCATTATTTCAATAAATGCACAGAATCAGAATCATATCATTCCATTAGTGACTTCCATGATTGATGTTTCGTTGTATACTTTAGTTCTACTGCCTGCATGGTTAGCTCAGCCCCATGTGTTCATGTTATTTATTTTTGCATGTGACTGTTCTATAACCATGAGCATGTGACCAAGTCTTTGTTAAAAAGCCAGTTGTCTGTGACCCTTGACCCATATCCGCCTAACTATGGGATTTCCCGTAGTACACCAAACACGGTAAATGCCTACACAGGAAAACCTATTGAATTTCATCTTTGAGAGGGCAAGGCCATTTTCATTTCAAGAGCACTTCTATTGAAAAATCTATAAGTCTATGGGAAACTTTCCAAAGAGCACTAAGGCCAAGACTCGAGCAACAGCATGGCTAGGCAGTAAATCATGAATATTGTAAAAACCCAATAAGCGTTAAATGGGCTTGGACAGGAACAGTGTTTATGTACCATGACCAGATAGGCGGATATGGGTTTGTTTGTGGGTAGAGTTGTTTGCCAGCAACTGTGTCCAAATATTGATCAGTAGAACAATGGAATCAACTTTGCACACAAGGATTTAACAAAACAATAGAATCCACTTACATTTTATACATCAAACATAAGCAGGTAGGAGTGCGAGTCTATATCCCAGACTATCCAGTCTCATTAAACACATGGCTGTAACACTTGAAGGCAGGGAGCCGACCGATCCCCAGCTATCGTTCTCTAACTCCCTATATACACAGTGTTACATTTACATTACAGTCAACTCTCGTTATAACAAGGTCGCTGGGACGGGCCAAATTACCTCTTTATAACAGGAACGTTGTTATATGAGGACAGCAAAACAAAGGAACACAATGAGATTCAGGGGACTGTATTAACACCATGTGCATGAAATGAAATCTCTCGTATAAGTTGTGGTGGTTCTAAAAAGAACTGGTGGTGTAACAACTCAACGTTTCGATCAGTATGCTCTGATGGTCTTCAAGAGAAATCTCAAATGGTCAGAGCATACTGATCGAAACAATGAGTTGTTACACCACTGGTTCTTTTCAGAATCACTGTAACTCGTACAGAGATCTCATGTACATGGTGTTACCATGGTTACTGCAAACCTCACCAGATTACATCCATACGAAGAGGCCAGTAAACTGATCCCATGAAGCCTCTAGGCAATCAAGATGACCAAGTAAGTTTGATGATACAGAGAAGAACGTGCATCTGTTATTTGGAACTTGTCTTTAGACTTCTGAGACGGTTACTACCTCTCAAAATGGATCCATCGACTCTGCTTGTATCAGAAGGTACAGTAATAGAGAATTCTTAACGTTGCAACTCAATTTGTGCATTTGTTCTTGCTGCATGCTTTAGTTTTATAACATAACACCTCTTGCATGTGTAGTGGTTAGTTGCATCTATACATTCATACCATTGTCATACGGTCAGATCATCAGTTAATGCATAAATCAAACAGGAGGTAAATTTCACAAGGCTGTGAGAAGACCATTTATCTGCTGAGAACAGATAAATTATGCTAAGCAGAAGTGGTTACCAGCCAAACCATGTCATTTTTGTTGTACAAGACTGGTATTTTGTTACTTTTGCTTATCATTGTTTTCTGCTTATCGCCATTAAGCCTTGGGTAGGTCTGTGACCTTTAATCTCTCTATTCATAAAGCCAACTGAGGTAACTACAGCCGTGCCTCGAGTCCGTCTTGGTGACCTTTGAAATGTCTCGCATGCCCTACACGGCACCTCCCAGAGGGAAAGGTTACTTTCTACTGGAACATTTCAAGGGGCACCAAGGCAATGACTAGGGGCATGGAGGCAATTGCCTCTGTGAAGTATCAGGCCTGGGATTGTTTTTACGAAGAGCTAAGATTGATCTTAACTGCGAATTAATCTTAATTGCTAAGCAAAGTGTGATGTCACAATATAAATCACTATGATAACATTGACAACACAAAGATGAATTTTAATGCTTAGTGAAGACCTAGCTGTAAGCTTGTTTTTCACTAATTACTGAGATTCATCTTAAGATGTGTTGTCAATAATAGTGATTTCTGTTGTGATATCACACTTTGCTTAGCAATTAAGACTGATGCACTGTTAAGATCTTAAATCTTTGTGAAATCAGCCCCTCCTGGCCGCAGAAGAAAAGTTTCTTTCCGGCGGGGGAAATGCCAAAGAGGGAGTTGTCTTGCAGATGTGTGTGCGTTTAGACAGAGGTCCAAGGCAAGAGTTGTGCAGGTGTTTTATGTCCATATTTCTGATTTTTCTGGCCAGCACTGTACCCCTGTGTCAGGTGAATGAGATCTATGGGCATTTAGTAGCTGTATACAAGCTTTCTTTCTCTATGTAAAAGGTGTGCTTACGGTGGTGGGTTTCAAGTCTAACTGAATGTTTTATTAAGCTTTTTATTACTTGCAATGTTTACTTATTAATGCGCTTTTGTGGCACATGCATTACGGTCATTATTGGAACAGCTTTCTTAAACTGTAAATACACATGAACAATTCCCACTTCGTAGTTTGGTTTTAACCTTGAACTGATGTGTAGTATATAAATATATACAATTGGAATAGATAACTCTTTGAGGATTGTCTAGGAATGAATGGCTGTTTAATGGGTTTGTAATACTCAGTCTTTCTCCAAGCTGTATTAACACGGTCAAAAAGGTTAATTATGGTAAAATATTCGTAACAATCAATAGCATGGTCCTTAAAATAATACAACCAGGGCTCAATTTCATAGAGCTGCTTAAGCACAAGTTGCAGAGCTCAAAACAATTGTGTTTACAAAATAAAGTTACCAGCCAAAATACAATTTCAAAGTACTCTCTGTAACTGGTATTCCGTTTGTTTTTCACTTAGCAGAATTTCTAAAGCAGCTCTATGATATTGGGCCCTTGAGTTAAATTCATTGAGCTGCTTAAGCAGAAAATATTGCTAAAAGCAAAACAAAGCAGAGAACCAGTCACAGACAATGTACAATACATAGGTTGGTGGCTGGTAACCTATTTTTGCTAAGCAGCACTTGTCTGTGCTTAGCAAAATTTGTGCTTATTATCAGCTTTTTAGAATTGGGCCTTGCCGTTGTTAGAATCAAAATCTGTTCCTAAAATTTGTGCTAACCCAAGAAATAAGCTTTTGATCAGCATTTCTGGATCCATAAGCTCCAATTTCCCATGACTGAGTTAGGTAACAGCATTACAATATCACACTTGAAATAAGTTGTCCATATTTTCTGATTTGTCCGGCCAACACTGTACCCCTGTGTCAGACAAATGAGATATGTGGTCATCAGTCTTCAGAACTGAATAAATACTGTAAAGTGTTACTACAGTGAAGAAAATTCTTAAACCAGCCGAATCGACAAGCCATCGTCACTTGAAGTAAGACGGTCAAACATTACTGCATCACTTATAAAACATTCATGATACTATCACATTATGATAGAGCATCCACTCTTATAAATGAGGCAGACTTAGAACAGGTTTCATGATGCTTGACAGCCTGACTTATAAGTGACAGTGGCTAGTCGAATCGGGTACTTGAACCTTTTTAGCTGTTTGCGGAACTGCTTTTAGGTCATGTCAAAGGCTTTGCTTGGTGGAGGATTATTGTTAATTCTGAGCACGTTTCAATTTCCAAGACTAGTGGATAGGACACAGTAAGGCCGTGTCTGAATTGGCAGCTGTGGCTACGTCTATGGCTTGATCACTGCGTCATCATGCATTGAAGTATAGGAGCTCCTTAGCAACAGCCATAGCCATAGCCACAGCTGGTAAGTCAGTCCAAGTCTACTCTCATCCAGTTTTCAAAACTCTTGTAAATACCATCTAAAAAATCACATTCAATCAGAAGGGGAGTCTACCAATGATGTTCAGCAAACCAAACCTGTAAATTATGTGTGCTGTAATTCTTCCCAATTGATTGTTTTAGGATGAACTGTTATGGAAACTATTAATCTATTCTGTGAACTTGTTTGTAGGGAATTATTTCATTCTTGTGATTGGTATATTTAAAAGAATGATATAATCAAAACACAACTTAAAAGGTGAACAATGTATGCTATGTTTCTGTATAAGAACCACGATTGACGATTATTTTGTTTTACCTTAAAAGGCTGTACATGGAATTATGAACTTTAACCCAGTTACTGCATGTGTGCGCTGCGCTGGGTGTAACATCACAATATGACTGCGTGGTCAGTGCAGTTTTTCAAAAGGAATACCACAAGAACATAATATTGGCCTCAACCCTTCATAGTTTGCATTCCACACCCTTCTTTTAGAATTCTTATATAAGGGCTTAATTAGTTAAATATTAGAGTTGGCAGGGGCACCCCAAGATACACCCCTGTGGAAGACCTCGTTGCGGGAATTTCTCTTTAGCGACGTTGCTTGAGTTGAAGGTGTACTCTTTGTTTCTGTGATTTACCTACACAGTCTGTGACCATGTAACGTGTGTACCAAGCTATACCTACCAAATCAATAGTTAAATAAAGAACCCACTCCTAACATCATTAATTGTTTCAATCTCTTTATTTCATTGTTGTTGCTGTACATACATGTAACCTTCCACTCTGCTTCAAGTCCAAGACAAGTAGTTCTCACTAATACTAGTAATAAGAGTGACTTCTTACAGAGCGTTAAAATCTGTCACTCAGTGACGCTCATGTTGGCGCCCCAACATTATTACCGCTGATCACTAGACCCGTCTCAGCTCCCTTATACAGCCTGTGCTGCAAACTTTGTAGCACCAAGCAAAATCAACACAAGAACAATCTCTGCCCTCACAGGTAGGTACCCATTCACTCCTTGGTGAAGAGAAGCAACTATAGTTGAATGTCTTGCCCAAGGACACAAGTGTCATGACCGGGATTCAAACCAACACCTTGATGACTCAGCCACCAGAACTTGAGTCTGATGCACTAAACCGCTTAGCCAGGACACCATATCACTTAACTATGCCGGCTCAAAAACTTGGCTTAACCTCCACCCGCTGCTGAAAGTCCATCAAAGATCTGAACATGCAGAAATATCATTATTTAGATGAATAAATGTTGACAATTAATGGATGATGTCACCTATCCAGATAGAGTCGTCTGTTTATTTCATTAATTGGAATGTCACCGACAGCAGGCATCGAGTCCATGGGACATGCAGGCCTCACATGGGAATCTGAAAGTTCATAAAAACGAAATGTCAGAAATCAAAAACTGTTTTTTCAAGTTCAGAATAGTCTTATTTTGATTTTAAAGACACAGGCTCGTCAACTGAGCAATTGACAAATTTCACATACACACCTTTCAGTGAGTTAAATTTCAATAACGAGTTAACACAGTGAATTATCAAACTACTGAAAATTCCTAAATTGCTACACAAGGATCATCCTATTCGTGTAGGTCTATGTAGGCCTAAGGGTAAAAGTAAGAAGTAAAAATGCACGGTAAAATATGAATATTGAACAAAAGTTATTGAGATGCAAAGCAAAAAAAGTTCATGCTCAGCTGAAACAGTTGGGTTTTTAACAATAAATGTTTATGAGACAAATACCGGTACATTTTAAAAATCAAACAGGTTTGTCCATGTACAAGATTCAAACGCCCGATAACAATGATGATAATTGAGTATTATGATGTCCTTCTCTTTTAACAATTTTGATGGTGTAATATTTGTATTTTAAAATAATACAGTATTTGTACTGAGGGCTTCCATGGAAAGCAGTGCTGGGCGCTGATCGGAGTTTACCCTCGTTAACACATGATTAAAGATGATGTAAATAACAAATATGTGATGGCACTTTCTCGTTTGAAGGAACAAAGTCTCTGTACTCATATTTTGATACGGGTAAAGGTCAATGTGTTGTTTTTGATGAGGGCTCAGGCATGCAGTAACTTGGAGAAGTTCATCATTTGATGTACAGCCACAGGCCTGTTTTGATTATGACGACACAGCACCTGCAACTTGGAATATTTGACTGAATTTCTTCATACAGAAATATTTCTCTTGGGCATTACCATTCTACTTAATGAACTTCAAGGTTGGCATTTTAAACTTACCTGTAAATGTTTTTATTGAATCCAGTGGAGGAGTGTTCCAAAGATTAAAAGCAAGAAAGAAAACTTGAGCAAAGACAAAACAGACGCTCAGGTACACTGGAATAGCGATTGCCCAATACCTGAAGAAAACGAGGAACGAAAATGAAATGAAAACAACTATTTTAACAGATTTCACTTTTTGTGTTCAAATTTACAGAGAATGAGTTTGTTTATTGTAAAGAATACTGATGAGTACTGTACAAAAAGAACTTGGATCTAGGACACATTGGGGCAGTACAGAGCAGTGTTGTAGGACTCGAGTCCGGGACTCGGACTCGAGTCCGTCTCGAGTCACAATTTCGGTGACTCGGACTTGACTCGAGTCACGTCTGCAAAAGACTCGGACTCGGACTCGACTATCATGACTCGGACTTGTCCCCGAGGACTCGTGACTCGAGTCACGTATTTTCACAAACAATACCTTTTTTAAATATTAAAAACAATTCCGATGATCCGATCGTCATTCCCGGAGTGCACATGGAGTTAACGTCTAGCACAATAAATAAGTACACTGTCGTATGGTGTTACAAGTAATAGTGTTTGTGATTATTGTGTAAATGGCCATCTACGTACAGCGCGTGTATGTTCGATTCGTATGTTCAATACGCATAATAAGGCCGTGTCCGAAACGGTGACTTCGGCTACAGCTACGGCTAGGGCGCGCGCGTCTGCCTATCCTTCAACACTGCCCAGACGCGCTGATCTAGCCGTAGCTGTAGCTGAAGTCGCCGTTTCGGACACGGCCTAACACTGGGATGCACGACACCAGTATTATGCTGGTATTCTGTTAACGTAGCCACCATAGCCACTGCTTGTGCTTGATGCATATTACCAGGGAAATGGCATGTCTGGTACCTGTAAAACACAGCCTGCATATTGCACTGTGATGGCTGTGTGTTGTTTGCACCAGTTTCTACACATGGTCGACACACACACACACGACGTCAAGTTTGGTCACGTCACTAGTAAAAAGTAGTACCACATTTTTTTAATCATGGCATCTGCCGTTCCGCCCCGTATTGTTTCTTTTGGTTATACCAACTTTAACAAAAACTTTAACAGAACTTTGTTTAAAATAAATTATTTTGTCATTTCCAATTCTTATTTTACGACATTTGGTTTGCAATCAATATTTAAACAAGTGACTCGTGACTCGGACTCGGACTCGGACCAAGTGACTTGAGACTCGGACTCGACACAGGTGACTCGACTACAACACTGGTACAGAGTGAATGTAAAACCAACTGACATGTTCAGAGAGTAGGTTTTGAAGTTTGGCATGGATGTAAAAATGTAAAAATGTAAAAAAATAAAAACTGCTACTTCACGTTGAGACAAATTAGAGATAAAATTAGTTTGTTGTAAACTTACTCTGGTCTTACTTTCTTCGGAATATAAGTTCTTGCAAGTAGAGATAACGAACTGAGTAATTTATGATTCCTACCTGCACTCGGAACCTTTGTCCCCCTTTCCCTCTCCCCATATGAGGTCCAAAATTAAAGGCCCCCAAATAATGTCTTTGCCCCGCTTACCCCCCGCCCTCACCCAAATGAAATCATGTAGTTACACCACTGTTATGCTGATAACCCTGTTACTGCACGACTCCGCTCTACCGTACTGCTTTGTAACAGAAACTGACCATGTGTATTATTTCTAGTGTTGATACTTTTTAGATTAGTTTGAAAACTTACTTGTTTAATACAGCTTATCTGTAATTGTTCTTTATCTGATTTTTCCCTCTCGTGTGCCTTCAGCACCTTAATTTGGTGGATTTTGGCGCATTACAAATACTCTAGGCCCTATATTATTATTGTACCCGCTAGGCGCTACTACAAAAGGTGAAACTTGAATGTTGTACAACACTTACTTCTGAGGCCAGTATGTGAGTCCAATGCTGTGAAGCCATGACTCAGGAATGAATACCCAAATAATGTACAAAACTGGGAAGGATAAAAAAGAAAGCTTAATAAAAATGTGTAATATATGCTTCTGCTGGAGTACAAGGGAAACACTTGTTTCAAGATAAGTGGGTTACACTCAATGCAGGTGATGATGGACAGACTAGGCAGTTTGGCTAGAGTGTGGCTTCAATCCCACAATCTTCTCAGATTCTCCAGATGCAACTCCACACCAAATTGTTTGCTCTTAAATTGACTTGAACTGATTGGAATGCCTGACCCTGTGAAAGCACTTGTTGTTTAGGCCTAATGAATTGCACCAGTCCTTCTGAATCCCTCACTTTGGATAATGAAGGATTTGGGACTGTAGTGTAAGGGTTTTGTGCTAATCATACAGTGGAATCAAGAAGTGGAGGGAGTCCAGCGTATTGTCACCTTTAGGGATGTAGTGATTGTAGCATTAAATAACGTAAATTGCAAAACTGAAAGGTACAACATTTCCGGGTCAGTTTTAATTTTTCCACATCAAATTACTGTTGTTGATGGAGAACCTATAGTTGCGATAATCGTAACCCTCCATCCATTCCTAGTGCTGTGTTTGGTCCAAAAAAAAAGAGTAGGAAAGTGCCATGCACAGCCAGACTTTGTACTGTGTTTTTCAGTTTACAAACACAGAGAAATAAAACATGAGGAAATCAGCTGAACTGCCGTATGTCTAAAATAAAGTGCAAAATAAAACAAATTTGATAACAATCCTTAATACTTTTATAATTATTTCATTTCTTTGGTAATCAATATGGAAACACAAATCAAAATAGCAAAAGACATAACAAAGAAAACTACAAAGCAATAACATATAAAAAGGAAGAGGTAAGTGAACCAGCTAGAGTCCGAGGGAGTAGCTGTCTACCAACTGCAAGCTCTCCTCCCACCAGCTGGCTCTAAGAACAACAGTCAAAAGTTTATATAAAAATATGTAAATTGGTGTTAAACGGAATATTATAAATATAATAATAATAATATAACTTATAACTTAAGGAACAAATAAAAATTAATCAATCATAAGATTTTTGTTGGGTAACTATTCCCATGGAGGAAGGTTTTCTTCCTCCATGCTATTAATACTAATTAATAATATAATAATAATACTCGGTCCTTATAAACCATGTAAAAAGGGTGTCAGTTGGATACAGCATCTTATGTCCGATACGCACGTCGGACAAAATCTGTGGACAACAAATAAACAAAGAGTTGATTCAGTGTCAGCTGATAAAATCGGATCCCGACCTTCATATGCCATGCCATGAATCATGACCACGCCTTCCCCCGTTTGTCCTGTCGTCATCATCGGGCGCGCGGTGGGAAGATTAGATTTATAAGAACATTTTTGTGACACGACTACGAACCCAGGAAACAAAAGTCACAGATATATTTACCAAATACACAAATTGAGCAGAGGTAAAGAACAAAACCGTAAATTGCTCTTTCTGGCGTCGGTGCAGGGTTGATGCTAGACATTTTTCCAAAAGCAGCACGACAGATGGAGGTGAACAACAACAATTCCCCATTTTTTACAACTAACCAACCAGGGCCCAGCAGCCGCGCCAATCCACTTCGTGTCCTTGGATTGGCCCTATATTCATGCATCATGCACACTAATGGTGATCGGGTTTCGCGGCTATGATTGGTCAACTCGTAAGGAGGCGGGGCTTAGACCTTATGCATTGACGTCACCAAGCCGCCATCATCTTAGAGGTAAACTGATGATGAAACAATGGAAACGCGCTGATTTGTACGCGCGGCGCACAGGATTGGCCAATGAACATCTTCCTTTTGACCTCTAGGTGAGGGCGCCCTACTCAAATGACGTCATATGCAAAGGTTTATACATCGTCATATATATATAGACATATTTAGATAATTAATTGTGAAACATCAGTTCTGTTCTTTAGTTCAGTGGTGGATGAATACCAGAAAATAGGGTTGTACTCAGTTGTAAACAATCGAGGAATATGCAAGCTGAAAATAAACTGCAACAAAAGCAAGAATCCCGATATTGAGACAGGTGAACTGCAGGCAACATCTGACCAGAGTGACTGAGGAGTGGAGCACAGTGCAGAGTGGCAGTGGCAATCGCACCAGCAATGACTAGCATGACTAGGACTAGGAGGTCATCATGGAGGGAGGAACCCATGGGTACATGTAGCACTAGTACTAGTAGCAGTAGCAGAGATAGGAACTATTATTTAAAAGGCTCCCCCGTGAGCCTTATTTGTATTTCAGTATTTTAGGTTAGGGGTATAACAATACATTTTGGGCCTCCTTACACCAGAAACTGAAAGTGAAAGTCCTTTCTTTCTCTAATATTTTCAAAATGGTCATTGATGATTGATGATAGATCAACATTTTCTGGTCTTTGTTGACTTCAGTTTCAGCAATAACTTCAGTTTCCTTTGTTCCACACTAAGGGTGGACGATATGACGATATTATCGTCGCGATATGATATTGAAACAATATCGACAATGTCGATGATGGTTTTTAAAATATCGAAATATCGCGATATTCGCGATATTATTATATAAAATAGACGATATGGTTTTAAAGAAAGCTTTATCACGCTTTTTCCGTTCAAACTTCAAAGGCCTCAATATTTGTAAACGCTAGTTTTAAGGCCTCAAAATCAGACTCAGTTGAATGAATTGGGGCTTTAGAATTGTATTATCGAAGGAAACCGGTCCCATTGTGTACGTCTTCCCATCTAGCCATGGTATGGTTGTCTTTCTTCGTGGTATCGCCGAACGTGATCGGCACAGGCTGATTGGCTGATTTTCGACTGGCCGCTTTCCGATTGGCCGAAATTCACTACTAGATTGGCGTGAATAATTATGACGTCATGCTTTTCACAGCACTGCCATTCAATAGTATTTATCACCTCGATCCCGCGGATGTGCTTGCTCCTAACTTAGTAATGCAAGAAACTAGACCACAAAATCAGTGTAAAGTTCCCGGATGACAGAATTTTGGTCATTTGTTCGCTCTTTCTCACACTGTATGTTAATTCGTCTTGTATATTGGATGAAACTTTCAAAATGCCTACTACTAGTTTTATAATCGTAACCCACCATTATTCTCCTGACGGTCGGTCCTGACGTACATGCAGGGGTACAAATGTATATATGTAACATTTCTCCATACTTGCAATTTCACAATTTTTGCCAGACTAGTCACCAGATTTGCCAAATAAAATTACATTTAATATGGTTTAACAGTCAACGAATTAATTTGCATCTTTTTAAGTGATGTTTCTTTTAAATTGTGTTCAACGTTATAAATTTCATGTCGTTTTCATGCATTTACATGTATTTGTTTATCTCATGAACCATCAATGAACTTTAAATTTCCTTTTTTTATTTTTATTTTATTTAGTTTTTTATTGTACAAAAATTACCAAACATGGTAGTCCTGGGAAAAAAATGATATTGCATGTATAGAATTATTGATTTCTCAATTCTCATTGCATCTATTCTATCGTATCGATTTTATTTATAATTAATTCAATTATTGCTTATCAACCAATGCAGATTCTTCCTCGATTTCGAGGGAAAAGATTCTGCCAGGGTCAAAACATCAGCCATTTACTATTTTTTTGCGTATTCTAAATCTCAGTGAAGGATCTATTCTTTCAACTTCACATTAATAATATTTCTGGACGAGGATTATTCATTTGTACTTTTACTATAAAAAAGGTCTTAGATAAAAATAAATATATAGCCTACTGTACTGCACTGCACTGATCTACATGTACATGTACTCTGTAACTGCAGATCTTGCCAAGAGCCAAGACCCAGTAACTGGGGCGTTGTAGTTCACATTTAAACAAAAATTGGCATCTGGCTCTGCGTCATACAAAGTTATACCTCAGATGTCACATTTTTTTTTTTAAGGAGTAGGTATTCATACTGGGTCTAGATCTATGGAACAACTTGCCTTCACACATTCGTAAACTGCATTCACAAAGTCTTTTTAAATCTCAACTTAAAACTGTCCTTTTTAAGAAAGCCTTCGGTAATGTGCAGTGAGTTTTGTATCTGTCGGTCTTTATGGTTTATATTTGTTTGTAAACTTTTTAAATGCTTTCTTGTACCAAAGTTGTATTGTTTTTACAGCTGTTATTGTTTTATGGTGTTCATGCACCTTTTTTGCCTGTAAGGCTTTGTTATCTATTTTGCTTATATTTATTGGTGTACTTTTCTTAAACTGTTTACTACATGTACATGTATGTCATTTTCTTATGCCATTTTTACTGTTATGCGCCCTCGAACAGGCTGGTCCTGGAGAGAGCGCAATATAAAATAAATAAATTATTATTATTATTATTATCTTGCCCATTTTCACAATAACTGTGAATCAAAATTAGCGACCGACAATAGGTGATGACATGATAATATTTATTAAATACTCAGTAAATACTAATTATTTTTTAATGTAGATTTGTTTAAAGGCAAAGTTGATACCTTTGGTTTTTGGAACCGTTCGATTGAAATATCTCTCAAAATCCGGAGTGGATACAGTGTACATGTATGTCCACGCAGGAAGAATAATCCTTAATAGGAATACACAATCTGAGAAACAGATCTGACAGGAACAATTCTCAGATTCAAATTTGGGGGCATAAAAACTTCTATCTTTTTAGTGAAATGTTTCTCAAAATGCTTTATTAATATAAAGCTGCTGTACTTCTAACCATTAAGTTTGTATTGCCATTTATTTTAAGAAAATAGCAAACGTATACATGTACCATCCCTGTAAATACTAAAATAGGCTTGGTGAGTAGGACTATATTTTTACTAAAAACTGAAAATTATGGTTGCTCATCATATTCGCCAATTCCTAGAGAAGATGTGTTTTTGACGGCGTTATACATGGTACTACCATAATAATTATTGTGATATATAAATAACACAATTTGTGTCGTGATAATTGGGACCCTCCATCTTCATGACCATCGACGTTGCAGACTGGAGGGGTGGCTTACTCTGGGTTCTGCTTCATCTTGCTCAAGTCAAGGACACAAGTACCACAATCTTGAAGCAGAACACCCCACTCTTGACAATAACCGGAATTTGAGTTCAGTACGCATTTATTTAATTTTAGAGCAGTTGGGTCAGAGTACTACATGTACAGCTGTAATGTATCTTTTAATATTGTTTAATGTTTATCTTTCAGGAAAAAAAAGGTTGAAAAGACTGTCTTCTGGCAGTGCGAGTGAGGAAAGCTCTTCATCAAAAGAAGCATTATTCACTTCTAAGAAGTTGAAATCAATGAAATCAATGGAAGGTAAAGAGGAGAACTTACCCAAATGCAAACCTCTTAAGATCTGTGGAGTTAAGGAACGGACTAGAATCGGAGTGGTTGCAGCTACCCTAAAGGAACTACGAACCAAGATTCAAACCCAGTTTTCCTCAATCGGGGATGATTTCAAGATTATATTGGAAGAGGACTGCACAAGAATTGAAAATGAGGATTATTTTAAGACTTTACCGGATAACACCGTCCTCATGGTTGTGAGTAAAGATGAACAGTGGACAGGAGGTACTTATAAACTTAGCTGCTGTAATTTCTATCTGGTTAATTAGTTCTTTATATGACTAAGACTTGCCAAAGGAGTGGTCAATGCAAAAAATTGGTTTTACAAAAGCTTTCAAGGAAGCTAACCCCCCCCCCCCCCCCCCAACCCTGTACCCCTGTACTGCTGCAGTTTGGAACTCCCAACGTGTGTCTTGTTTCCCATTGATTTAAAATCTATTCAAATTCAAGAGAAATGAGAACAGGTGTCTTCTCTCTTTTTAAATTGTATTAATTTTTCTTGTAGACTTCCCCTTGAGTGGCTCTTTGACCTTGTGTTGGGTGATTTTTCATTTTTGTTTTAAATCAGTCAAACAGTGCACAATTCAGAACTATTAAAAACTCGAAATGTAGAGTACTTTGATGTGGCGACTGCGAGTTACAGAAAATGTCAAGGTCATTTGTCATTCTTTATAAATGATAGTTCAGGTTCAAGTTGTCTATTTTATTTCAATTTTCCAGCATCTAGTTCCTTGGAAGAAGAGTTCAGAAAGGGCTTCGTTGAAGTTGATGGTAAAATGATCGAGAAAGAAACGTCTCAGAGACTGGCTCTACTCGCAGGAAGAATCGCTGAAAATACTGCAGTTCTTGCTTTCCTACCCAAGGTTGATTTAGAGGTATGCATACTTACTACATTGGTGAATGAGTAGGAGTTGAAACTTTACATGGTAAAGACACAATCAAGTAAGGTTTGCAGAGACACCGTGTAATAAATGCTCTCTATGTGCTCTCTATAAGAGTTGTGGTGGTTCAGTGAAGAACCATTGGTTAAACAACTCAACGGTTCGATCAGTATGCTCTGATCGTTTTCAGCATTCTCCTGAAGATGATCAAAGCATACTGATTGAAACATTGAGTTGTTTTATCACCGGTTCTTCTCAGAATCATAGCTCATACAGAGATTTAGTGAATGGTGTCTCCGCAAATGTCACTTGATTACATCGGTCAACAAAGAGGCAGTAATCTGATGAAAATCTTGAAGCTAATCAGTAGAAAAGAGGGTCCATCACCAATCCCGCAGTGACACCATGTGTAATTTTTGAGTTGTGGTGGTTCTGAGAAGAACAGGTGGTTTTTCCATCAGTATCCTCTGATCGTCTTGAGGGGATTTTCGATAAACATTCAAAATTTAAAGTTGAAAACAATTTATCAAATTGAAGGTCCGTTTTATTCATTACAAAAAGAACAAAGAAAGAAAGAATGTTATAATTTTGCGCATTAAATCCTTTTTAAGTCACTGTGATCAAGAAAAAACAAAATTTAATTTTCTGACATTTCAGATGGAAATTTTTCTGTGGAGGCTTGCTACTGGTATGAAGTTTATAATAAGTGAGCCGGATTGGAAATAATCAGTTTAAAGTTTGAGGATTGCCCATTCTATTTGTTTACTTTTAATACAATCACTAGGTCATGGCTGATGCTGACCTAAATGAGCTCCAAGTCTTGCTTCATCAGACAAAAGACAAAGCTGAATTTATTCAAGATGCCTGCGAGAGACGTTTGTCGGACATGATTGCATCAGATGAAGCCAGGGAGCTCCTGAAACTTTATCATCGTGCAAAGACAGAGGAGGTTGGATCTCTTTCGAACGCGGAGGAGGGCAGACTTCTTTCGAAGACGGAGGAGGGCAGATCTCTTTCGACGCGTAAAAGGCCATATGTGACCCGCTCTGTGAAAATGAGTCAGATGTCGCCTAATGCATTATTATGTAATGGACGTTTCAATGGGGAAAATATCAATTTTTGTTAATTTTTTATTTTTATTTTTTTACTTTTTTAAGATCTATTTTTGCATGGTAAACTTTCAGAACACTCATTTTTAGTCAATAAAGCTATGAAAACATCATACTTTAGTCTAATTTGTGTCCGTTTGCTAATATGTAGCGCGAGTTTTAAACATCAATTTACTTGTAATTCATTTTCAACAAAAATGATACCTTGGCTAATTTCAAACAGGAGTAACTCAGCAACGCGATACACCCCAGAGCTTAGACATATACCAAATAACTGCTGCTGGTGTGTTCTTTCCAGCCATGTATATAACTCAATTCTTTAAATTGTCAACATCTGACTCATTTTCACAGAGCGGGTCACATATCTCCTTAAAGCGAAGACAAAGGAGGGCAGACTTCTTGTGAAGGGCAAATCTCTTTCGAAGACTGAGGAGGGCAGATCTCTTGCGTGGAAGGCCAATCTTTTTTTGTAGACAGAGGGGGGCAAATCTCCCAAAAGAAGTCAAAAGGAACAGGCTTCTAAAAGCACCAGAGAGACATTGTTCTTATGTACAGTCGACTGGGACTGGTCAACTTACCTCATTATACTAGTAACATTGTAATAAGAGGACCGTAAAACAAAGAACGGAAAAAAGAAGTGAGATTTGGGATTTCAGAATGCACTCTTTATAAACAGTGCTCTTTATTGGTACTGTACTATTACATTTTAACTGTATTTTCTCTAAGGTTTTATAACTCTATCCGCCAGCAGAAAACTAGGTATGATGCGGAAAGCAAAGTGGAAGAACTTAGACTGTAGAACTACTGCGACCATCTACAAGTCATTCTATCCGACCTTCAGAAATTTGAGAGTTTCTCAGACTCAAATGTTTGGTTGATTTCTAATCAACGAACTGGTATTTCATACAAAATATCAATTTAATTTGAATATCAAAAGAATTGACTAAGAAGTTTATAAAAACCGAAAATTAACTGGGGCATGTATTATACCTGTCACACATCGTGTATATTGCCCAGTTTCATAGAGCTGCATAAGCACACAATAAGTTAAGGTTACCAGCCTAAATTTCATATCACACATACCATTTGTGACTGGTATCCTGCTTATATTTGTTTATAAGAAAAGTGTCTGCTTACCCTGGTGTTGGAATTTAGTAATATTTTTTCATGAATCGGTTTATCACATTACTGCATATGTTTTTTTGAGACCTCTCTTGAATTATTTTGACAAAATAATCAAAGGTCAAAACATATTGCAGGCATAGGGGATTCCAACAATACAAAAGTACTTTAACTGTAGATGAACTTCATCAACTGTAAATATATATTTTCTATTTTTATACAGATTTGAGACTGACGTGGTACCAATAAACATTAAAGTAAAATCAAATAAGTATGTTTTGTAGTTATAATTGTTTGTATACCCATACATTCCATGTCCGATTCATCAATCTCTAGACAGAAAATGTCAGTTAATAATTGTTTTTACCTTAAGAGTTCTGGCTAGTTCAATGTTGAAAAGAATCTCTATTTAATAAGACACACATGGGCCAGAGAGAAGTTTGGCTGACTAGGTAGTGCAAGCAAAGCAAACTTGTCCAATGGCTAGACAAATAGACTTGACCCAAGTCCGACTTTTGTATTATCCCATGCATGCACCCCACATAAACATTGCAGCTTTATTTCATCAATTTGTTGTGCACCTACTCGCCAAGAATGTGCCACCGAAAGTCCACAACTCACTGGATTGGCAACTAATTGTCACTAGAGGCACACGGTACAAAAAGATAAAAATTACTGACTTGGCCCATGTCTAGTCACCAATAGTTAAGAGCACTACGTGAATTTCACTTTAACTACCGGTTAACCCATGATTCTTAATGAAAGCAAACAAAAGAAGAAACCTAGTTTTAAATTCCAAGGATTGGACGACTAGTCTTGCCAAATTGTTTACATTGAGAAATCAGTATTGATGACTGATTTGTATACAGGGGACATGGTTAATAGACCATCCTGGTCACATTCCCTGTATCCCATGACAGTAATAGTACAAAAAGTAACCAGACTATTTCTCCTTCCGGTTACATTGGTTTAAATGTGAGAAAATCAAGATGGCCGCACCATGATAGAGTTCTAAAAGCCATTAGACGATACCCTTTGCTACAATGTATTGTCACTCTGTGAACTTCGGCTAAGTTTAAAATGGAAAAATCAAATACTTTCGATCTCTGGCTGTGCTCCGTGGTCATAATGGGTTGATGTGGCTGCCAAAGGCGCCCTTGCATGCCTGCTTCTCGAACACGTTGTAGCCACGTCCTTCGCAATTCAGCTCTCAGCTGCTAGTAAGGATGATTAGCCTCCCAAATTATTATTATAATTATTATTAAGGACCAGTATTGACCGTTCAACTTTCATAGTCTGGCTCTCCAGCCTTCAGTCGTCCTATGACATCTGACAGCATCTGGTTGCACATTGCAGCATACGGATTCATCTGGATGACCTGTGACCTCGCAAAGGTGCTACCCAGGCAGGCAGCTTTCTTGAAGTCTTCTAAGGCGTCCTCATCGTTTCCTTCCAGTCTTTTGATGAGGCCTCGTTGTGTGTAAGCCTGGCAGGCAACCTTGCCACGCCCACTGCTCAGCTCAACGGCACGGTTCAAATCTTCAAGAGCTCCTATTGGATTAGGGGGGAGGGGTATCAGAAAATCATGTATAATCAATCTTGACTTCTAAGTAAAACAAAAGGTGAATACACAATATTGGTAACTAGTTTCTGCGTATAAAGCTACAATCTATACGATTTAATCAAAACTTACAAATAATATGAAGTGGTTTTTTAATCAATGATTACCTGATTTGATCAAATTTTTCACAGGTTGGAATGCTTTTTAGAAAAGTCAATAATATGCTTAAATTTTTATCCTGCAGGAAGGAATTAAGTATTTTATATACAAACCGATTACATCCCCCCTTAGACGTAAGGCTTGCGCTCTGTTGTTGTAGCAGGACGCCCTCTCTGGTGCGACTAGAACAGCTTTATTGAAGAAGTCAATGGCTGAATTCATATCACCAGCTTCTGCCTTGTGCACCCCCTGGAGCTCTAAATCTTTAGACTCCTGGACTTCTTCACTTTCCTCATTTTCTGACCATGAAAAAAAGGAAGAACAAATAAAATAGCCATTAAATTATGCCCAGCAAACTCAAGGCAAGAGGGAGATCTATGAGCACTACAGAATATATTGATAAAAGATTACATCATTTGAAAAAGGAGCTAAATCTAACTTAAGCAATATGTAGCTAGTTACAGATTAATAACAGAAATGATAAAGTTATCACTACCAAAAGAATGAGGAAAAGCGAAAGAATACAAAACTAAACTAAAGCTAAGCTTAAAGTTCAGCTGACCAAGACCGAGCCATTTTCTTCCACAGACCAGCGGAAAAGTACTGAAGGTGAAACTGATGATAATAATACTCATGATTTCTAGCGCACACATATCTACATTGCATACAAACAACAAGTAAACAATGGAACTACAATTCCAAATGTACATCATCAGATACAAGATAGAGAGAGAAAAGTGCCCAGCACAGCAAGAGTCCAAGACTTTGATCTGTGGTTTTAAATTGTCTGAGAAAACCGAATTTAGTTTACACACCAGCAGTGAGGGCGCTGTTTGAGCTCCTTACACCATAATGCAAAGGAGTTCGGATGCTGAATATTCACAATCACAATGACAATGTACTGCTGAGTTCTGTTTTTCACCAGCATGTAGGTACCAGCACATTTTTTCATTGAATTGAAGCCTTGGTGAAGTGAAGCATGAACGTTATTGCATGATTTTTGAAACTAAATTTATAAATTATAAACTGGGGTGCTACTGTAACACTAACAGTGTACTCCTCAATTTTTATTTTGTTTGCATCTTCGGTCATTCTACTTCTCTAGCTCCCCAGTGAAACTCTGTCACAAGACCGTAAAATGGTAATTTGCTATAATTTTTCGAACACCTTGCTATGCCTAAAAATGAAAAAATAAAAAAATAAAAGTAGCTTGAAATCTGGTTACCACCTAGCCTTGCTCAAGGCGGTCGCAGTTTCACTCCGAAAAGACGCCGTAAAATCCACCACTAGCCTATACACAAGCACTGTGCGTAATGTTTGTATCACATCGCACGACGCCCGTACTACTACTGTGCGCAGGTCATCCGCACTCGTATTACTATCCGCATGCGGAGGCCGTAAGGCCGACAGCCTTGATGCGTCTGTATCGTCCGGGTTTAATGTGTTTCCTGTTTTTATTTCCGCCCCCCCCCCCATTTTCGTCCACTATTGGACGAAAATGGGGGGGCTAGCGGATATGCTGGTATGCAGATCATGAATATTTCAATCTTTCGTACGGCCGACTGCAAACAGCGCAGAATGGGAGGCAAATGAATGATTCATTTTCGACGGTCCAATCACAAGCTTCCCTCACTATGACCTTTGTACCATGCTTCCACACATGCACACGATTCGAACACCGTGGCCGTTGAGACTCTGGGAGACTGGTTGGACGAGTCCATTTTATCTGAGGGTGATGAAATCTTCAAATGTTGTAAACACGTAATCTTTACACTACGAGAACATTCGAAAATGATTATTTTCACGTTGTTAACTGCTTTAGTAATTTGAATAAAAAACTACAGGCCCTACTGTTATGATGTTAGTGCTGATAGAGAAAGAATTTCAACGATACGATTTTCTTTTTCTTTTTCTCTTTTAAAAAATGGACTCTGTACTCAAACCGCGATTGCAAATGATTGCGCAATGCGCCCCCCATCCTATTAGTAAACATGACTTCCGCCACTGACCAATGGGGTCTTGTCTTATGCACGCATTATAGTAATGACCCCGGCTAGCTCAAAACAGAACCATCAAGGCGTTGATTCAGATAGTCTACGTGTACACATCTCACACCACCAAGCACTGCGTTACATGCTTGGCACACACATCCAGAGACTGCACATATTATAGCTCGGGTGCATGGGTATCGCAATGGCGCAATGGCGCAATAGCGCAAAGGGAAACCAACTAATCTAAAAAGACAATTAATAAACGAAAGTAAAACTCCAACGCCTTGGTCAAGGCTAGTTACTACCAACAATTTGTTTATATGGGGGGGGGGGGGGGGTGTTTTTAAATTTATGAAACCATCACTGCATGTTATGTCAATGTACAAAATAAATTATTTCTTTGTAAGGAGTTCCCCGCTGCTTGTACAAAAACTAAGTGGTGAAGATGCACTGCACAGTGCAACAAACTAGTTGCGCTAATCCATGATGATGATGAATCGTCGTCGAGAGGATGGAGGGTTACGATTATCGCATTGAATCCTATGCAAAAACTTCTCAAGAAATAGTTAAAACATGATTTACCGGGTGTTTCATCAACAACTCCATGGGGTACTTCGCCACCTGACGGTAACAGAGGATTAAAAATAGCGTCTAAAACCGCCTCATCTTTCGACCGTTCTTGTTGTCTGTCTCCCATCGTCGCCAGCCAGTGAAGTTGTGTTTGGGTGATGAAAAAAGTAAATTGATGATTTGTTGACCGTCGTGCTGTTGTACACACAGGATGGTAATGTGTATACACTACTGGGAGCCAGACTTAAGTGTTCACAAAACAAACTAGACGGACCAGACGGCTGTTTGTTCTGTTGTGTATAAAGCATGGAGGGTATAAAGCATGTAGCTTCCTTAAAAACAACAGGAAAGACAAAACAAAAACAAAAGAAAGACAAAAACAAAACAAACAAACCAAATGTTTTTAGACTGTGAGGGAAAAATAGAAAACTACTTTTTCTAGTTTTCAGCTTCAAATTGCACTGCTAATTTTAATTTCTTTCAAACAGTAAATAGTAATCGGAAGATGCAGCAATTTTAGCCTGGTGCCTCTCTAAATCGTTTCTCGGTTTCATCCACAAGTTTCTTTCATTTTTTGCTGTATTGACTGATCGGTTCCTCAACAACAAAAGCGCAGACTGAGAGAGTGTGATGGAGAAAAATGGTGAAAATCCAGACGATTATGTGTGGGAAAGTTGGGAAGAAATGGAAGATAGTGGGGTAAGAAACATTTTGTGATTTCTGTAAAGGATAGTAATTTGTAATTCAATCAATAAAAATCATTAAAAAAACATTTTGTGTACTGTCCTTGCTCCCCCCAAAAAGTGTTGCGCTTTCGATTTTCCCCTTCATCCAGTCTCAAACACTGAGTGATCCCACTGAGTGTAACAATAACATAACAGTAACACAACACAGTATCCTACTTTGTACGTGTTATGTTTTTCCAGAGGCAGAGCACTCCACCACTCACATTTGATATAAGCTAAAATTGGTTTGAACATTCCTGATTCTAGTTTCTACCCACCATTTGAAGAATCTCTGTTTCTGTCTGTGGATTAGAAAGTGGCGGTGGGGGCGGGGCTGGGGGTGGGGGTCGACAGGATGGTCAAACGAAACTATGATTGTGATGTAAGCACTATAATTTAAGTATCACTCGGTACAGTCAGAGCATGGTCAGAGCCAGAGTCGTATCAAGTAAAATTACCTTAATATAGTTGTGCTGTTTTACTGGCCTTCTACAAATTGTGGTACTGGTAGTTCTACTGACATGACTGAGTTTTTCAGTTTAGCAGAAAGATTTTGATGCCGAAGGTTGTCAGATGATTTCAAACCAAAATGCCTCAAGAGGATGAGACTCCTGAGAGGTGGGTGGTTGAAGATGCTTTTGATTATCTCTGTGGTTCAAGATTCCATTCTTTCACATTGTTTTCCAATGGTCCCTGCAGGCATTGGAGGAGCGTCTTGAGAAGGACTTGAAGTCTCGTCAAAAGATGACGGCAGAGGAAGACAGTCCAGCAGCAGGTGGTCAATCACAGGGTCCAATTGTTCTCCAAGAGGACTCATCCAGGACATCTTACCAACCGCAGCTAAAAATCCTCAAGAGACCTATGGGTTCCGATGCAGACTCTGGTGATGCTGGGAAGAGCACCAAGAAAGATTCTGTGGTACGTGCCTTTTCCATCTCCATTTACAAGCCTTAGAGTTTAAAGATGATTATTGATGTTGGGGGAGTTACTCTAGAAGATGTCTCCCCTGGTAAAATGGCAGGTCTGGGCTTGATGGCTCTGAACTGGAATCATCTTAGTGGGATTTAAAACTAAGCATGGTGGAAACTAGAGTCTAGTGAGGTATTTGATGACACCATGTGCATAAATCTCTTTGATTTCTGGTGGTTCTTAAAGGAACCGGTGCTGTAACATCTCTTCATTTTGATCAGTGTGCTCTGAACATCTTCAGTCTTAAAGTTTTTCCTGAAGATGATCAGAGCATACTTATGAAACATTGAGTTACTTTTGTTACACACCATCAGTTCTTTTCAGAATCACCACAACTTATGGTGTTATCGCAAACATTAGCTGTTTTTTATGAAGGGGAATTCTAAGTCATTTGAGAAGCAACATTTCTATAGTATTTGAACAAAAGTTGTTTTTATTTCAAGGCAAAGACAAAATCGTTGGCAGAGAGAGAAGCTGAGTATGCAGCAGCAAGAATGAGAATTATGGGATCAGCAACAAGCAGCTATCCAGACGAAGGGCCAAGGTAAACTTATCATTGTGCTACAACAACAAACACATGTATCATGTATACAAGCTAGAAATACACAGTTTTGAAAAAAATTGCTGGGAAAACCCTGTCATGGATGAACTAAATGGTTTAAATACGTTTTAAAAAAGTTATAGGTTGTCAGATCTTTGAGTTATAGTAAAAGGCAACATTGGAATTACTTGTTGTTTGGTTTTTGTTCCTGCAGCAAGCAAACAGCCAGCTTAGCCAAGTCATCCACTAAGCTTGATGGTGAATCAACACAGAGCAAGGGGAAAAGGTAGCACATGGTGACTACAGACTGCTATGTTTAAAATAATCAAAGTTATGTAGAAATTCATTTGATTTACTTCAAGCATAATGAAGGAATGCAAATTGCTACTGTTAAAATCTCACAGTTGTATCATAATGACGGGGTGCAAATCGCTACTGTTAAGATCTCACAGTTGTATCTAAACATTGGTTATGAATGAGTGTCGGATTCACATAGGCCATGTGTGTTACTGTTGAACAAAGATTGTAGAGCACCAAAGGTGCAAGATGGGGGAACTTAGCTCTATCTAATGTTGGAATGTGAAATACGCATGTGCGCCACTTCAGCAAGCAAATGTTTTGTTATATCATTGATAGCAACGGTCACTGTCTGCACTGATCTATTGTTGAATAAAAAGCATTGCTAGCTGAAATGGGGTCCATTGCACATTTCACCTTTCAGACCGAGTTCCCACCTCATGGGTCCCATTTCATGAAATTGTTAGGCAGAAAATATTGACGAGCTTATATTAGCAGGGTACCAGTGAAAAACGACACAAATAGCACAGTATTTTGGCTGGTAACCTGTTTCTGTTAAGCACCTGTTTTACATGCTAAGCCGATTTTCGCCAAGAATCTTTGAATTTTTAAAGATGTAGATATTCATTATTAAACATTTTACAAAATTGATGTCTCTTCCCCCTTAATAATCCAAGAAGTATCCTATAAATTACAATTTGCAGACCTGGAACTGTACGTAGGTCCAGGAAGCTATGGCCTCTGTTGCCCCCTGGCCCCTTCAAAAGTTTCCCACAGACTTCCAATATGAAGTGCCATTTGAAAAATGAAAATGGTCCTCCCCTCTGAAAGATGAGATTCCAGGCATGATTTGTCATTGATCTGCCAGTTATTCGGGATGTACAGTATATTATATCTTAGTGCTAACCATGTTTTTGTTTTAATTTATTGCATATAAAAGAATGTAATTTTAATTTAGTGTACATAAGTTTAAATGCGAAAAACAATAAAATGTGTCCTAGCCTGTTATAAAGAACTCTGGTGTTTGTGTCATCTTCAGTGTATGGTCAACTCCATGAGCCAACATCTTGGCTATATTTCTGCTAAAGTAGATTGGAAAAAAGTGCTTTTCAACGGAAGTCTTTGGAACACTAGGTGTCAGTAGACTTACCAGTTAAATTTCCATTGTTTACGTAGTTCTGAGCATGCGCACGTTCCAGAACGATGGATTTACCTGGTAAGTCTTCTGCCACCAGTCCCCCAAATTCATAAAGCCATTAAAAATGTTCTTAGTGCACACAAATCTTGTGTAACAAAAACACTTTACCTGCCAAATTATACTATTATTGGCTTAGCCCAAAAAAATATTAAGCAAGTTTTTCCACTTCAAAGGTTTTATAGCTGTTTTGAATCTATTGCTCAGGCTTCGGAGCTGAAGCTGTAGTTTTTTAAAAGGGCCTCTAAGCCGGGAACCAGTCACTCTTGATATAAAATACACACTGTTTTCGGTTGGTAAGACATCCGTGTTCTTTTGACATAAAACAGCATTTAAAGGGTCAATATTTCAATATGAAAAACAATAGGAAAGAACAAAACAAAAGGTTAACATTAAATTGATTTTATTTCATTTCAATGCTCATCCCATATCAACCAGAATGTAAAATACTGTGAAATTTAAACACTTTTTTAATTACTGTTTGAGTTTTGATTATTTTAAAGAGGTTTTAATGTACATCGTGGAATATGACACTATTTAAAGCCAGGATTATTAGTTTGTCCTGAGTTCTTTAAAATGGTTTATACATTTTTAATAAATACATATACAAGTTTTTAATAAAAAAGGTCTGGTAGAAAAGTGTTCATAAAAAATGTAACAACTACGTGGCAGCAGACAAGACAAATCTTGCTGCTCCAGAAAACTTTGTGAATAAATCTTTCTTCAAGTATGACACTTGACCTTTGAACAAATGAGGACAATCTTTACAAGGTGTGCTATGCCTGATATGTGTCCCCCCCCCCCCCCCCAATGTTCCCATACTTTAACACACTCTTTTCCTCTGAACAGAAGTACCCCCCCCCCTTATATCCTCTTGAGATTCCCAGTCCACAATGAAGACACAATAGGACGGGGTGCACCAAATGTTACAAGGGTTACCTAGACATAGTTTGGGCATCAAGAGACTTCTTCTAGCTCTTTAATAATATTCTTACTGATATTTATGGAGCCCAACAAATAAAATGTGCAGTGTATTTAAAGCCATGGCCAAGTATTACAGTCCATCATATAGAGGCAAGTCACTAGACTAATCTCATCCTGTTCTCATTATTAAAGGCTGGACTCCCATCACTTAGACTGCACCAGTCCTCTGCACATTTATCTAAATCCCAGACAGTAACCCCCAATGAAACAAAGTTGAAGCCGTGTCCATGATTTTCACTCTATGGAGAGGCGGCAGGCAAGTCACTAGACCAATCTCATCCTGTTCTCATTACTAAAGGCTGGACTCCCATCCCCTTAGACTGCACCAGTCCTCCACGAATTTATCTAAATCTCAGACAGTCAACTCCCTCCCCCTCCATGAAACAAAGTTGAAGCTGTGGTTTTCAATCTATGGAGGCAGAGGTCAAGTCACTAGACCAAACCCATCTTGTTCTCATCACTGTGAGGCTGGACTCCCATCCCCATAGATTACCCCAGTCCTCTGAGCGCTGAACCAAATTCCAGCCAGTTCGCTTGCCCCAGATGAGCTGGTGTACCCGGCCGATGAGGAGTGGTTACTGATACTTGAGCTGCGAGACTTGTTACCACACTGGGTCCTCTCCCGCCAGACCCTGAAGGCCATGTGTAGTCTATGATTCAGGAGGTCTTTGCGTAGACCGTTGTTGTTACTGTGTCTACCCTGCTTCTGCCATGCTTTAAATGTCTGAAAGTCAAAATAACAAGCAAAGATGGCCAAGTTAGAACCTCCAAAACTAGTTAACTATTTACTAATGATAAAGCAGAACAAAAACATGGGAAAAGAAGGTAATAAAGGACAGACATTAATAATAAGAACACTTATAACGCGCCGGTATCCGTCAAGTCTTGATGGACATGGCGCGGTACAAACCACATGCACATAACACAAATATAGCAACATTCCAAAACGGCATACATGTATCAATTATTAATTTAAAATCAATATCTTAAACTAAGCCAAGCTACCAGCATGAGGAATTGTATTAAACAAACACCATCTCTAAGCGAAGAATAACTGGGCTAATTAATGTTAATTACGTGTCAAGACCGGGACTTGAACCCACACTCCGCAGACCAGAAACACCAGAGCTTGAGTCCAGTGCTCTTGACGGCTCGGGAACAACAAGCCACGGTAGGTAACACATCACAAACTCTTGTAATACACAAAGACAAACTGGGTCAATGTAAACAAAACCTAAACTATCAAATTAGACTGGTCCCCTACCTGTTCCTTCATTTGCTTCTCAGTGTGTTTCTGTAGTTTCTTAGCCATGAGAGTCTGGATCATATGTCGCCTCCATATGACCCAGGTTCTTTGCATTGACCAGTAGATATCCTGTGTAACAAAAAAGGAAGTGTAAAGACAGAAAGCTCATCAGAAAAATTTACTTAATTGGTAATTTTCAAAGGTCAGTATCTACATTTTATACATGGACATGAAATAATAAACCTTTGAAAGTTTAAGCTTGATCAAGAAGGTATTTGAAAAACCCCTTATATGTTTTCACTGTAGTCAAACGAAAGGTTTTGGGTTCGCAAAAGCAAAACTAATTGTTTTACTCATTTCTCCAAAACTGTGGTATTTCAAGCAAATATATTTCAAGGGAAGTTTTCAAACATGACCATCTTTATACCATGTAAGTTATGTGCAAATCTGTGAACCTTTATTTTGTCATTGTTTTGCACACCCTTAAAGCAAAAGCAAAGACAGTTACTTTGTGTAAAGATGATTAAGGTACCGATTTTCCAGAGAAATAATTCCATCCAAGAAAGTTATGAATAAATTCAAATGTATCTTGAGAAATACGCTTTAATAAAAAAATATTTACAATAACATTTTTTCCTTGATTAAAAAAGAACTTTCTGAGAAGGGTAAGAGGTTCTTCAGATACTCACAAGTTGTCTGGCCATCTCCTCCATCTTGGAACCATCCTTCCAGATCTGGGCGTATTTCTTGGCAAGTCGGTTGTCATGTTTCTTCCGGAGCCTGCTCACCCTGGCCTCGATGAGCCACGATCCCAGAACAGATTTACTGTATGGAAAAAACCCCAAAAAGGAAATCATTGTTAAAGTCTCAGTAGGCCAAACATCTGAGGTTACACTTTGAGGCCTTTGAATAACTCCAGATACTGAAATTAAGACAAATCCTAAGAAATCACGCATCCGCTCTCAGACGTTTTTCACTCTTAATCACAGATCCATGTCCTTACCTTAGCCATGCATTGTAGTGCTCATCTGCCACCTCTCCCATGTCTTCCTCATACTGTCTCTCAAGCATTTTCTCTCTCACCCTCATCCGCCACACGGCCCACCCCCGTTTCAACAATGCACCATCCCGGTGCTTAACAGCACGCCTTGTAGCAGCCTCTTTCCTCCAGTGGGTAAACGCCTCGTTCAGGATGCCCTGGTCTCGACACAAGAGGGCACCCTCTAGGAGTTGCTTCAGGCGCTTTGTACGTTGTAAGTGTTCCTTCCAGATGCGGGTTGCCATCTGCAGTTTCAGTGCTGCTGACTTTTTCTCCATAGTTTCTTTGAGCCTCCGCAGAGCAAACCTCCGTCTTACAACAATGGACCATTCCTTTAGGACCCTGAAATGGATTCAAGTTTGAAAGAAAAAAAGCATTATATTGGTTTTAAGCGGCAAGAACTTGGGTTAAATATGAAGCAAGGAGCCAATCGTAGAGGGAAAAAACTACTTTTATGTTGCAGTAGTTTGAGTAATGCCAAACTGAACCTGGAGTCAGTTTGAATTTATTCTTAAACCAATGCAAGCTTGCTGCCTGTCATAGTTTGACCCTTTGTGCTAAGGCAGTGTCTTAGATCTCAGGCATATTCTAGGCGCTAAAAAACGTTCCTGTGGACACACACGCGCAATATGTGCATTAGTATTTTGAACTTTCCATTGCAACATTCCAGCAATCCAATGGAACAGTCTGTTATCCGATCCAATTAGAATGCTCCTATTATTCTAACTTCTGAGACGATCCCTAAATGTTAACATGCTAGGTCATCCACCACATCATCTTTCCATGAATGGTGCACCTAATAGCCAGTTTAGCAACACACTTCCAAAGTGTTGGCTTCAATTCACAGTTAGCCGTAGCTAAGATTTCTTTACATCAACTTACTTTTTCTGCAAGACCTGGTCACCGTGAGTAGCTGCCTTGACTTTCTTGAGAGTCTCTGATCGCCACAGAATGAAGGCAGCTTGGAGAGAATGCAGGCAAAGATGGGCCTGGACTGAAAGATGGGAAGCCTTCTGGGATTTCCTGGCTGTGGAAAGAAGAAGAAATATGCAAAGGATTTGACTAAGGCTAAGGTGAATGATGTAGAAATAATTTAAGAGGCTAATCACCCCCCCCCCCCCAAAAAAGAAAGAGTCTAGCCACCGATGAGAGCATTTAATGTTCTAACAGGTAGGCCTTACATTACAAAAAGATCAGAAAAAACCAGACACCAATAATTTCCCGTCATAAAAGAATGGTAATTAAGTTTACCTTTGCTCCAGTCCATCAGTGTCCTGAAGGTAACGACTTTTATCTGGTTCTTTTTAGCTTCAGCCATCTCTGTCGCTCGTCTGTTGTTTTTAAATGATTTCTGCCACTGCATCCAAGCCTATGGTAAACAGTGTTGACACATTTATAACAATTAGACAAATTATTGTCTTTACTTCATATACAACTGAAACTGATCTCACTGTTTTATCTGATAAATTTCTTAAGAATTGTGAAATCTATTTTTAACAATCCTCCGCCCCTTCTTCCTGGAAGCGTGAAACACTAATAGACTGTTTAAGTTTTGCAAGAATTTGAACAATTGGACTCGTTTAAGTACGCGAGTTTGTTTCCATCACGTATTAAAGTAATGTATGTGGAACCAATGTGGTCCCAAAATGTTGGAATTTGCGAGAGACGTGCACGATCTATACATGTACATGACGAAGTACCTGGGATTGTACAACACTGCTATGTCTTTTCACTGCCTTGGCTTCCATGGTAACTTGATGCCATGACTGCACCACATGATGTAGTGTCTCTGCTGCCCTCTGTTGGCTAAGTCCAGTCAGTCTGCGCTCAAGCTCTCTGGAATGGAGGAAGTCTTTCTGCCATCTTTTGAACATCAAGGAAGCCTAGGCAGAAAGAGGGGCGGAGGTTTCCATTCTGGTGTCTTTTAATTGATTTTTAATTCCTGATTTGTTTATGATTTCAAATCTGACCTGGGCCTAAATTAGTTGAACTGCTTCAGTAGCAAATATTGCTTAAAAATTACAGGTAAGCACATATAGGCAGAAAACCACTCACAAACAGTACAGACATCACAGTGTGTTGGCTGGTAAGCTTTCAGTGGTAAGCAAAATTGTTTAGTGCTGAGCTTATTTTTGTGCTTAAGCAGTTGGTGGGACCTGGGCTGATTTCTTATGCTGCAAAACCTTGAGATTACAATGCGTATTTTACCCAGTGTCATATAGAGTTGCTTCAGCACAAAAACAGCTTAGCACAAAATAATCAGGCTTACCAGAATAAGGTTACCAACCAAAGTACAATGTCACATGTACAATTTATGACTGGTATCCTGCTCCTTTTGCTAAGCAGGAAATTGTTAATCAATATTTCCTGCTTAAACAGCTCAATGGAATTGGTCCAAGACTTGCAGTCTTTACAAACATACCATTTTCCTCTGTTTCTCCTCCTGATGTAGTTTCAGTTTATCTCTACGTTCCTTCCGAGTTGCAGAATATTTATGCCATGCATCAATACACCTGAAGAGAACAATATATCTTATGTCACTGATTCCGAGGTTGAAAGAATCCTTCGGCTAACATTATCCATTGTGTAAAGACCATGATTTACCAAATAATAATATTATTAAATATTTTTGGTAATGAAACCAAGGATGCCACATAAGAAGTGAACTTAATCACTGTAGCTCGCAAGCCTGAGGAAACCTGTTAACAAGGATGCTTGCTAGGTGAATTAGAATCATCGGGTTAACCCCCATTTTTCCACGATAAGTGTTCTGGGTTCTTTTACGTGCAGGTCCTAGAACATGAGACCTACGGCTTAATGTCCTATCCGAAGGACAAAGCAAGGTTTGGCTTTAGAACTCACCTTCCAAGTATCGCCGTGTTCCAATGTGCTGTTGCTTTCCTCTGCTGTTGCCATGCTGACATCCAACTATTCAATGCCTGCCTCTGTCTCAATCTGTCCTGCTGTGCAAGGTAGGAGGCCAACGATTGGTCCAAATGTTTTGATCTTTGTGTTTGTTTCCTCCAATGCTGGGCAATTTTGAGTAACCTAGATCTTGACGACCTCTGTTTGACAAAGCTAGATTTCCAGTCTCGGAAAGTCTGCAAATTATACAAGGGGGAAAAACCAAGTCGTCATTGATTACTGAAGAAAAGTAATGAAATCTAGTACAAGAAACAACTTGGTTAATAACCTGAAAGAAGATGGGTAAGGGAGGAATCTGAAATAAAACCTTGGGAAACCTTAAGAATGTTACACTAGGTTCAACCCTGAGTTATTGGATGTTTAAGGCTGAAATTCTTCCTAAAAACTGAAAGTACCCCCTCATCAAACCACCGAAGGATGTTAGCAAAACCAAGTTATAAATATGTTAGAGAATAAAATTGCACCCTTACTCCTTTTAGCAAGCTCCTCTGTCTAAACCTGTCACTGCGGCACTGCTGCACAGATTTCCTCCAATCCTTGAATGCCCCCTTCAAACGTTTCTCCTTCAGTGAAGCCTGCATCCGCTGAGCGAGCTGATTACCCTGATATGCCTGGTACCACGCCCGCAAGGCGACCGCCTGGATGCGAGCGTCATTCTTACTCTTGGTGATGGATTCGGCAAGATGGAGGTTGCGTTGATGGATGGTATGCTGGCGCCATGCTTGCATGCACCTGGGGTTTAGAGACACACATTGTCGTTGAACAAGGAAAAAATTTCAGGCTAATTTCCTCCCTCTGTCCAGGTAGTAGATAAAAAGCAGAACAGTTCTTTTCAGAACTGAGAAGTCTCCCGAATTCGGAATAATCTACGGCTACGCGGCCGTAGAATAAATAGCAAGAAAAGTTCTCAAAGAACAAAATCTACCTAGCAAGTAGATATACACATGGTGTTACCACGAATCCAATATACATTGATACCTCACCATAATAAGATGTTGTTGCAAAGTTTCAGTACTTATTCATTGGTTCAACAGTTTTTCAATTTTTGGTTAAATGTATTATATAGGATTGGTAGATGTGACAAAATAGTCGCAGACAGTGTTCATGTTTTGTGTGATCAAACCATAAACATGAAATAACCAACTCGTGAAACTTTGGGCTTAATGCCTTGTGCGAGTCAGGACAACATAGTGAAAACTATGCACAATTTTCAGGATGTAAACACATTGTCCTTAATTTGGGTTGTAACAACCGAAACCAGCTTTTTATATTTTCTTTAGGTTTTCAGATACAGTTTTCTGGAATATGACTTCATTTCAGAGGGAAATATGTCACAAGAAAAAAATGGGTCTAATATGGACTTGCTAGTAATTTTAACATCCGTGGCTCTCTCTGGAGTTGGATTAAAGATTTTCTGGTTGATCGTCAACAAAGAGTCACATTTGTAGGTATGAACTCCTCATGGTCCGTAGTTAGCTCTGGTGTTCCTCAAGGTAGTGTTCTTGGGCCCCTGTTATTCAATTTATTCATCAATGATATATCTTACAACCTCAGTTCTAATTGTGTTCTTTTCGCTGATGATGTATTAATTTATCGTCCAATCCGTTCCTGTTTAGATGTAAGCTCCCTCCAGCATGACCTTGATGAGCTGAGCACTTGGAGTGTCTCCAATGGTATGACGTTCAACCCTACAAAGTCCAAAATCATGCATATTTCCCGTAAACACTCTCTCAACCCCCCTGTTTACACTCTTTCAGGTTTTCCCTTGCAACCCACAACCTCTGTCAAATACCTTGGAGTCACTCTGAATGCTCAGCTCTCTTGGACTAACCATATCAAGAATGTTGTTTCAAGTGCCAATAGAACATTGGGCCTCATTAAGACCATTGCTTTCAATTCTTCTGTTTCAGCCAAGTTCTGTCTTTATAAATCTCTAGTTCTCCCTATTTTAGAATATGGTATGCCAGCATGGCTCCCTCATACATCTCTCCAGACTCAGGCCCTTGAACGGGTACAAAAACGTGCTACTCGATTTATTCTTGGGCAGAGGATGGGTGAGATGTCTTACCCCGATAGACTTAAGTCCCTTAATTGGTCGTCTCTGTCAATTCGTCGTAATTTTTCTGTTTTGTATTTTATCATTAAGTGTAAGTTTAACCTTATTCATTGTGATGTGGCTGGCATCATTTCTGTCAACCATAGATATCCTGACGTTCTCACCTTCAAACACCTGTATGCTAGAACCGATGCTTTGCATTTGTCTGCTCCTCATCTTTTCCCCAGACTTTGGTCTAGTTTACCAGAAAACATTCGTAATTCCCTACTGCTATTGCCCTTCCACAGCTTCCTCAAATCACTTAGATATTCTGTCTGCCAATCTCATGAATCAACTTGAATAGTTTTTATTATTTTTCTTCAGTGTGGGCAGGGCTTTCTGTCCGTATTTTTGTGTTACTCTTTCTTACTTGTAAATTTTGTACTATTTTATTTGTTCTCATTTCTATTTATTTATACATGTATAATTCTCCGGGGAGGGGAGTGTGGCTCTAGTGTTGGGACTTGTTTGGGGTTTAGTCCACCCTTTTAATAGCCTGCTATAGCCCATTCACTTGTGCAATATTTTAAATCGTTTTTATTTAAATCGTTTTTATTTATTAACAAGTTTATTTATTTATTTATTTACAAGTTTATTTATTTATTTATTTATATACATACTTCTTTATTTGTTTATCTTTACTCTTACTGTTATTTTACTCATTTATTTTCGTTTTATAAATTAGTTATTTATTATTTATTTATTATTGGTTTTGTATTATTAGTGCAGCGGCTAAGCAAGAAAATTGTGCACTTTTTGAGAAAAGCATGAAACTTCTAGCATAGTTAGTTTTCACCATAAGATTTATTTTCAGATGTGGAGGGAAGTCAGATTTGACCTCTGATGACCCTGAGAGGTCAAATCCAAAATGGCCGCCAGTCCGCATTGTCTGATGTACAAACAAGCTTAAATTTCGAACCAAATAGTGTAGAAAAACGTTTCAGGTGTCATTTTAAACTAAATTGGGGATGCCAAATCATTTGGTAATACTTTTGAAATCGCCAAAACTCAAAAAATATGTATTTAGGTCAAGGTAAACGTCAAATTAGGCCAAAAAAGTGATTTTTTGTTTAAACTTTGGCTCTATTTTGACACTTAGGAGTAATAATTAAAAATAAATAGAAAAGACCCATGTTAATATTACCACCACTTTAACTTTCCAGGGCCCAATTTCATAGAGCTGCTTAACGACCAATTTGATGCTTACGTATGGGTTTCTACTTCATGCGCTACTAACCGATAACTAAGCACACAAAAATGTATGCTAACCTTACGGTGCTTACTGCACGAAAATTGATGACATACCAATGCAAACCCATTGTAAACGCACAAGGTGGCCGCCCTATTTTCTTGCTAACCTGTGAAATGTGCTTATGCTTAAGCAAATTTGTCTACTACAGTTAGCACAAAAATTTGCTTACCGGTAAGCAGCTCTATCAAATTGTGCCCAGAAGACCCAAAAAGCTATTCCAAATACGACCTAAAACCTCTTCAATACCACTATAGATATCCACATTAATTTAGCACTGTCCACAACTTATGAATATCCTAATGGTAACAATCAAAATCTAACAGTCTCCAGAACAAGAGCACATGCAGTGCACTTTAGTGCAGCTTTGCCACATCTGCAACGTCCAGTGCACCCTTTCTTGCAGCGACAGTGGATCAAGTCAGGGCACGATTTTGATGCCTCAGGTAGAGTGGTCCAAAGAGGCTTCCGGCCAGTTGTTTTGTTTGTCCAGCCCCAGTCAGATGGCTCTGTTATCTCTGGATCCTTGGTCAATGCCTGGTTCCAACAGTTGGCCTGGTAGCAAGTGCGCTTGATGTGTTGCTTGAGTGCTGCCTGGGTTGGAGGAATGTTATCCAGGGAGACTTCTGTGTGAAGAGCTGTTTCCTGGCATCATTCACTTCCATGCTCTCACTGATTCGGTCGTACATCAGCACCACAAATCGTTCTAGCAGTAACATTGATCCTTCACTGACCAACACTTGGCATGCATACATGTAGGAGCTCACTGAAAGCATCATTCACCTCTGGGAAAGACTTCCAAGTTTCCCAGGCAGTCTTCTTTCCACTGCAAACGAATGCAGATACAGTATCACACCCGGTGAACGCATGAAAGACTGGGAGAGTCAGACACTGTGTCGGATTAATTGTGGCAGCCATTTCGTGAACAGCTATGTACAAAAAGCTTGACCCAACACCAAAGGCGATCCACACCTCATCAGGAGCTGTCTTGCTTAAATAAGCCACAGCCAGTACAAACACATCACGTATGGCTACCTTTTTACACCCTTTTTGCACAGCGTCTGCCACATACAGAAGCTAGTAGACGAGTGTCAGCCTCCACTAGTGAGCTTGGGGCAAGGCAGGCAGCTCAGCAGGAGATCAGAGTATTCCACTTCCATCTGTTGCATACAGTTCCTTGCCCTGTGGTAGTTGAAGATGAACAGCTTTGCGTGACAGGAAAACAAACAATTCGGCTTTGTTCTCATTGACTCGAAGAAAGTCCTTCCGGTTTTTTTGGCAGCACAGTAGAAGGAGCCACCTTTTTCCTGGTGTCCTTTCCCCTATTCTGTCTTGTTGGAGCTTTCAGGCTAGCAGGTAAGTATACATCCAAGACAAGGTCGATGAGGATGCTTTTCTCGAGTTGAGCAAAGATGAATGGGGCAAACACTCTTTCTCCATACTCTTGAAATGTTCTTGATGTTCCAGGATTAAGCATGTGAACCACAGCTGCACCATCAAGAATTATTGCATCGGCCATACCACAGGTGCACTATTGTTTTCGAGCAGAATTGATTCCAGGCAGTGAAGTAGATACCTATGCTTTAACTCCAATCTGCATTTTTCCTCCAAATGACAGAGCTGCCTGGTTTTCATGGGAGAAGAAATTGTCCATGTCTCCATCCTGTGTCTGACACAAGATTTACAGCCTCAAAAGAAACCACAGTCACTCTAAAGTGCTGCGAGCTGTGCCTTCTGTTTTGACATTACCTTGGCCGGTGGCCTACTGAAAAGTGGCAACTTGTTCTTTGGAAGTGTTTGTGTGACAGGTGTTGTACACAAGTGCCTTAACACCCCTCAGAAATGCTGCTTGCACTCCAGGTTGCTGGTCATGGTGATGGTGTCCAGTGTCAGCAGCACCCTAATATGTTGCTTTATGGCCTTTTCCTCAAACTCTTTAGTGATCTTGGCAATTTGCTGGCCCTGCTAGCAGCCAGCGTCAGAGTGCTCCTGGATTGCCAGTCAGTCCATTAGCCCCACGCCCTTAAAGGACCTTTCACCATTGCATTGTTCTGCTCATGGCACTGTTGAATTGCCATGGCAGAGAATCATGTTACTGGTTTTGTGCACCACAACATTTCCAGAAATGAATTCTGCTAGGACATATGGGTGTTTTACAGCGAGGGTCGTCATGTCACGGATGTGTACGGAAGCCATTTGGAGTAGTGCGTGTGATCTAGGGCAAACATCCAGGGCATAATCTGTGTCGGGGATTCCACGTACAGCTTGAAGTTACCTTTACGAAGAGACCTGATGTACCGCAGCAAGAGAAGCTCAAATGCCAGGGTCTAAAGCCAGTAACCAAAGTGGACACAAGCATTTGCTCGCCGTACGCACCACTCCTCAAAAGGCGTACTATCTGGTTGAAAGGCATCAGTATCATCGGATGTGCAGTCCTCAATGTAAGCTTGTTGGAGGAGAGTAAATGGGCTTGCAGCTATGACCTGGTAGGCGTGGCGAGTCTTGGTGACATGGCTGGCAAGTATGAAGGAATTGGCTGTTCCGGAACTTGCAATGTCGGCCTGTACCAGGGCGTTCGTCCAGGCACTGTCTTCCAACCGGTCTCCCAACAACTGTAACGTGGCCATCTCGATGTGTAGACCACCAAACATGATCCAAAAGCGATCCTTTCCGTGAGTGTCTGGCCAGGTCCACCAAACTTCCTTTGCAAGAGCATACAGGGGTTGGTCGGCGGCAAGGACAGGAATTTGACCTGGGTTCAAGTGCTGAACTGCTGCATTGACGATGTTCATGGAGTGCCGTATCATTGCCATGGAGTGTGTATTGTCAAGAAACAGAGGCAATAGTGCGTTGAGTGCTGCAAATGTGATGACAGCTTGGTGTTAGTCAGCATGGTAGGCAGGCCACGATATCCAACCATCCAACGTTTTCAACGGCCATCTTGACTTTGCTGAGCCACGCAAACTCATCTTCTGTAGCAGACGCAGCAGCCAGGAGGTTGGAAGGTCTCACGGGACCTTGTACAGCCGGCACACTAAAGTAATTTTTTCTTGAGGGCAGTTGGTGGCACAATTGTGTAGGCCGATGGCAGAGGTGTCACTGACTTGGTGGAAGAGCTAGCTTGACTAATCACCGCTACACTACGTTCAGTTCCACCATGTGTGTGTGACGGATGCTGCATAAGTGAGATTCCGATGCCGTGGAAGGAATTATTTGCAGTTGCAGAGCTAGGATTGTGGTCAATGTTGTCCACAGCTCATGTTGTAAACAGTTCAAGACGCAACTTTGGAGAGCACACTCTTCTACCCTAAAGCGCAGTTTTCCAGACTTGAATTGAGGTGTTTGCCAAATAATGCCTAGCTGCCCACTGACCATTATGCAACGGTCAGTTACAAGACAAAGAATGTTCTGGTGCTAATAAGTGAAATAAACTAACTGAAAATGAATTAAGATGGGGGACTATGCGGGGGAACCACTCCTTGAGCAATTTGAGAATATTATAGGGAAGAACACACACAAAATATTTTGGTAAAACATGTTGTAAACATTCAAAATTTGCTATTTTGGGGTCAATTTTGACCTTGACCTTGACCTTCATGCATTTCCTTGTGTTCTGGCGGTCTCAAAAGTCTCATCAAATGAATTGGCACCCCCAATTTAGTTGAAAATGACACCTTGGACGTTTTTCTACACTGTTTGATTCCAAAATTATGCGTGTTTGTACATTAGACAATGCAGACTGGCAGCCATTTTGGATATGACCTCTCACGGTCCTCAGAGGTCAAATCTGACTTCCCTCCACATCTGAAAATGAACCTTATGGTCAAAACTAACTATGCTAGAAGTTTCATGCTTTTCTCAAAAAGTGCACAATTTTCATAATATGGGAGCTTATCCGCTGTACTATATTATCTGCTTTTATTATTGCGTGTACTATATTATATGTTTAAATCTATATTTATTTCATTGTGTACCCCAGATGTGGGGCAACAGATCTACGGATCATAGTATGTATTTGCTTTTGTTGTCCCTTGCCCATCTCGGGGTATATTGTCTTGTATTTTGTTTTGTACTGTTATGGCAAATAAAATAATAATAATAATAATAATAATAATAAAGAGTAACCGTTCAGACTGAAATGTAACAAGGATGTTTTTTATCCTGACCGATCCTGTATAATACATTTAAACTTTATTCTATGAAATCAGTGACAGAGATAGTAAGATGTGAGCTGATTTATTACCTGGCTCCCAAATTGCGAAGGAAGATCCGTTTCATCTGTTGTGAGGTTCTCGTCTGTCTCTTCCAGTCTTCCCAAGTCTCACGTATCAACCTCTCCGCTCTCTCCTGCAGCATCTTTTCTGCTTCAGCCTCCCGGTGCTGTTTGGTAGTGATGTACTCTCTCCACTTAGTCACAATTTCAAGAAGGTGGGAGGCCACTGCCCGCCGGTGGAACTCCCTGGCTGCGTGGAGTTTGAGCTGCTGTGACTGCCAGTGATGCAAGACCTTTGGATGTGGGAGAAGGCAAGACTCATAATACATGAGAAGGCTCAGAGATGGTGCCTCAAGTTATATACCAGGAACCCAGTCGACCAATCACCATAACAACTGATGATTTGATTTGTTCATTTTGTAGGATACAACTTAGTGTAAGCTGTAAATCATGCAATCACAGATATTTCATTTTGCCCACCTTCCAATGCCCACTTTTCTGATAATCAATCAAAACCCAAATTACCAAGTCTTCCGACCCCACACCCTTTTCACCCAAGCTCATACCCTCTTAGGTCTGTAGTCCCATTAATCCACTGAAAACCTTAAAATAGTGCAATACGAGGAGTTAGGACAGGAGGGCCTTAGAACAGGGTTTGATACAAACCGTTTAGTATGGATTTATATCTCACTCTTGCTATCCTCACTGTTGCTATGGATCGACCAATCAGAATTGAGGATTCAAGTTTGCTTTAAGATTAAGGTTAATCCACTCTGAAACTTTTTTTCTAAATTCTGTCCCATGCATCTTGTCCTCATTCGGCTTGAAAAAACCCAAAAAACTAAAATGGCTTACCAGGTGTTTGACTCTACGTGTCCTGAATGCATGCAGCTTCTGCACTCTTTCTGCTTTTTCTGTACTCCATGATGCCCAAGTCATCAAACACCTGTTATTATCAAATACATCAAAAAGTGGAACAATTTGATTGAGATCAAGGGCTGACCTACATGTATGGTATAGGCTTTGATACGTTTATCAGACGTTTATTGCATAATAACCCATGTTTGAGATTGATTTGAATAATGTTTGGTACAATGTCTCGCTTAGTCACAAGTTACCACTTAAACTTGAATTCCTCGGACTGTAGCGACAGCTGCCATGCCAAATGGTTTTGGGCAAGCTTTTGTATAGCAACCTCCAGATGAGCAAACCCTGGTACCATTGTGCCATACACATTCGTTTAGATTTGTGTATGGGTTTTTGCAGTCTCTTACGTAACTACGCAAAAGCTTGCCCTGAGTCATGTGACATAGCAACTGTCTTATTGGTCTGAGGAATTCTAATTTAAGTGGTGACTTGTGACTAAGCAAGTCTTGGAACCAGACATTATTCAAATCTATCTCGCAAAAGGGTTATTTTGCTGACTTTTCTGGAGGCAAACAAAAATTTAGAAATCAGATGAAAAAAGAACATGTTCGATGTTCAGCCTAACCTTTTAGCAACCACACGGTTACGGTACGCCTTGACCTCCAGGATCTGCCAGGTGCGCTTCTGCCACATGGAGAAACAAACTCGCAGACTTCGCTTTCCAATCTGTTGACGCAAGTCCTTGGTACGGCCTTCCAGGTTTTCTGTTTGCTTGACGTGGCCTTTCCAGTTGTGGACAATGCACAATACTGCCTTGTGTTTCTTGTACTGTTTGATCAAAGAGTCAAGAAGTCATCATAGGGATCGACTGTGCACAACTCGCACGTGTTGGAAATGAGAAAACAACTTGAACAGAGACTGAATTTTTCTATAAAATCAAATCCTTTTTTAGAATTATATTTAGACAAAAGTCTTGGAAATAAGAATACCCACATCAATTTGTTATAAATACAATTTCAATTTTTATATAGTACAAATAATAATACAAAAAAAAAATCAAGTCAGTTACTCCTTGAAAGCGGCAGAACATTTTCTAATGTACCTAGTTATCCTCGTTACAAGAGAAGTTGTGCAAATTTGTTTCTTTTGGGGATTTAATGTTATGTTTAGAACACTGTAATGTTGAGATCGCGTTCTATCTAAGGCTGTTTGGTGCGTTTCAATCGCATGTGTAAAACTCACGATACAACTTGTCAAACTTCGAGGGCGGTTTCGGGCAGCTAGAGGAGAAACAGGCAGGGCAGTTTGGAGCGGTTTGAGAACTAAAGCGTTAATAGAAGAAAAGAAGTGACTGATTGAAAGTGATTTGTTGAGGTATACCTTAATCTTCCAGATGTTATAGGCTTGGCTAAGTCTGTTGGTCTTAGACACCTCCTTGGCCTTGGTCTTGTTCTTCTCACACTGCTTGCTCTTTCGATGGTACTGTACCCAAGTTTGAAGATGCTCTATCTTGGTCTTTGACTCCTGTAAACAATTCATCATTTTTAAATGTTTGCCACAGAAATTACAGCTGTCTTTACCCTGGTAGTGCCCTGTGTTATTAGTGCGTGTAAAATCATGCATTTTATAAAATATGCCAGGTTTGGTTTATGGCCGATTTGACCCAAAATCTAGATTCAAATTTTAAATAGCTATTTTGATAGATTGAATAAAGTTAAAAGCTTTCGTGTAAGGTTCTCAAGAAAAAAATCCCCCAATGATTAGTGGTTGCTAATTAAAAACTAACAACAAATTATTGTTCCCCGTTTCCACATTGTCTGTATATTCTTGGGACTCCACTGAACAATTGAGCTCAAACTTTCACAAGTTTGTTGTTTCATGTATATGTTGGGCAACAAAGTGTGGATACTGGTCTTTGACAATTACCAATGCTGTCTGTGTGCTTTAACAGACAGATCTTTGTATCCTGGATTAAGGCAACCAGAGCTGTATATAGGGAGAGTTGTGACAACTTGCGATTAGAAGCCATTTTATGTTTTTTTAAAACTGCATAGGCGAATACGGCACGGCGTCCAGCAACCACATTACTGAAGAAAACTGGTCCCTCTATGTCCCAACTGTCTCAATACACAGCTATGGAGACTACCAACCACTGAATGTGTTCTTACCCAATGCTTCCTTGCTGCGTTCTCAACATAATATCTTCTCTGCCAAGTAAACAGGACTCGTCTGAGTCTCATCTGATGGAACTCATCATGAGCCTGATCAGCCAACTCTCGTAGATTGTGACGGTAGCGGGTGTAATCAAGCCATTGGTTGAAGGCTATGCTTGCTGGCCACAGACGCCAGTGGAGGATGATGGACCTCAAGTAGGTCTGCTCCGAGAATGAATTAATGTTAATGGTTCAGAAAGTAGAAACTTATAAACTAGACAAGAGATAATATGTAGGTAAGCTCTCATAAGCTACACCGTGGTAAAGCAAGATAACACCTAACATGACATTTTTAAAGACTTTTTTTATCTTGACAAACAAATATGTCTTCACAAAAAAATGTGTGAGTTGGTAAAATGTACAATACCTTCGTGCAATAATTCACATTAAAAAAATAATAAATATCAACTAAATTTTAACTTGAGGTTTGAGCTTCACAAACCAATCCTATTTTTGATTATCATATAGTGGGAAGTAACTATTACTCGTAAACTTAAACCATGCATAAATCTCTTTTGAGAGGAGTATTGGCTCTGAAAAAACTTTTGGTTTGGTCTCAATATTTTGAACAGTATATGCTGCTTGTCTTCTTTCTCCTGAAGATGAGAAAACACATTGTTCAAAAAGTTGAGACCACAACATCAGCAGTCCAGCATTCCCATGAAGATGAGCAGAGTATACCATTGAAACTTCAAGATGTCGAGACCACACCGGCTCTTCTCAGAGCAAACACTCCTCCCAAAAGAGATTTACAGACGGTTGTACCCACAAGTTTGATAGTTATAGTTACTTCTTATTATCAACACAATGCAAAGCTACAAACATCACTGACACTATTTTTTTTTAATTTGTCCCAAATTCCCTGTCAAAAAGAGAGATTTATTTACGTATCATAAGAGTTTGATAAAACTGCTCACCTTCTGATCAATGAGTGGAGCAAAAACAGCTGCACCTTCTGAATAGACACTAGGAGCATAATCAGAAGCTGTTGCCGACTGACACAAGTCATGCTCTAACAAATCACTGCTTGGAATGCTCTCCGGTAAGCTGCTACAATCAGAGATAGATGATCGACGACTCTCCAAGTCATCCTCCATTGGAGAGAGTCTGTCTGAGAGAGACTGGACCATCTGGAATTGGGGGCTTGGTGGAGATTGGGACTTGGACAAGGGGCTGAAGAAGGGTCTAGGTGACATGGTTCTTGGTGTTAGTGAGAGTGGCGATGAGGTGCCTTGTGAAGCTGTTTGGGCTAGGGGTTGGATGAAGGCTTTGGGTTGCATCATGTTCAGTGGGATGGGTATCCGACGAACACGGGTAGGGGTTTGAAAGCCTAAGACTTCAGGACTCAGTGGAGGAGGGGAATCGTACTGACTGTGACGTCTTGAAGAGGATTTTTGTTTCTCTGTTGATTGGTATTCCTGGCTTTCATCCATGGACGACAGCATTGGATTCTCAGTAGTGGATTTCCTGTGGATATTCCTGAGGTGGTTGAGAACCGTCTGAGAGGACAGCAGACCCTGATCTACGCTGGATCTACGTGTCGGACCCAACACACCAAGAGGTCGCTTCACCGAGGAAAAAATTGCAGGTCTCTGTTCAGCTTGGGTCTTCATGAGCACCGTTTGGTCCAAACTGGCACGCCGCTTAGGAAAGGAAAGCCGCTTGTTGGTCACGGGCGAATGAGATCCAAAGTTACTCTGTGGTGGAGCCTCCAGTCTACTAGAGGCCAGCGGGAGTGGTAGTTTCTTATTTTGCTGAGATAGCCCTTTCAATCTTGAACTTCTCAACTGTACGGGTAGCTCATCTGGATATACGTCTTCATCAGAAGACTCTGCAAGACCATGCCTTCCAGCAGAAGCATCTTGAAGCTCACTGAACCCGTCGACATGAAGCGGTGCTTCTTGGATGCTTGATCCAAGATACTTGTCAGAGTGGATGTTACTCCGATCTCCATCTCGGAGACATCCGGCCGGCAACTGCGGAAACTCCTTCTCACTGCTCTGACCTCCTTGCCTAATGAGTAGCTCATTCCCGTAGAAGCCGCTGTCAGACGTTGACAAGTGTGCCGGGAGGCCCTGAGATCCTCCGCTGCTACTACTCTGAGACACAGACAGGTTTAGATTGAGAGCTGAAGGGGACAACTTGGGACTGCTGATGTCATTTGGGAATCCGCCCCCCATAACCTCATAAGCTTGGTTGAATCTCTGTGTGAGTTGTAGGTAGGATGATCTTGTATCGGTGTGCCAAGCCTGGAAGACCTGATCAAGCAAATGAACCTGCTGCTCCTCAAGAAAATTCCTGAAGGAGAAAGAAAAAAATCAAACTTCCAAGGTTTTTAGGCTTCGAATAGTGATGGTTTAACTCTAGCAGTGTCCATGGCTAATTCAATCAGCCAACTTTTATGTTGTATGTGTAATGCATTTGCGTTCGTTATAACATTCTGCAAAACAATTGTTTTTCTTTCTTTTTTCTACGCTAAGCAAACTTCTAAGCTAAGAAGCTTCATGAAACTGTCCAATACTCCCCTCATAATAATGCCTACCTGAGGATATCATGGACTAGCACCTGCCTCCTCCAACTCTCATAAGCTTTCTTAAGTCTTCTAGCTGAGCTCGCGTCTCTGCATTCCGATATTAGCCTGCTTTTAGTTTCCCTCTGTTGGTGGGAATTCTCAGCCCAAACTCTGAAGTAGTGCATCAACAGAAGAGTTTCTCTAGCCTAGAAAAAAAATATATAATCTTATTCTATTATTTATAATACTAGCAAACAGATAACAAAGTGTGGAAACAAATACGAAAACAGCAACAAATAGACTGAAAAAAGGAAAACAGTACCGAACATTTCCAGATGATTTTTGGTCCTGTGAAAAGCGCATACCCACATTATTCAAAGTGGACAATAATTTACTTTTCTTTGACAAAACAATTCTTATCAAAATATAATTAGGTAAACATACAATGAGTTTGTCCTAAAATCTTTTACTTTTTGTTCCTAAGCAATGTCTTCTCTTTGCAAACCTACCCTGTCACCTTGCTCCACTTCCCGAACCAAGGCTCGCTCCTCACTGGTCTCCCTCCAGGACTCAAACACCCTCCTCACCAAGGCGTCTCGCTGGCACTGCTGGTAATCCTTCAGGTTGGCTCTACGTTGAACCACGTCCCTCCAGCCAGAGAACGCCCTCTCCATCTTGGAGATAAGAAGAATTTTCCTAACGGAGCGAACTTTCTTCTTGGCCTCCGTCTTCTCCCTGAAAGAATGAAAGACTCATGTATCTCAATTATCAGTCACACCAGATAATTCGTCATTAGTTTTTGAAGTGATGTATGGTGCTCCACAGCCAAAATTTGGAGAAAATCACAGTTGAATTTGAACTATTTGGTGACAAATTCTACCATGAATATGTTTGTGTTGTAGTCGCCATTCTATTATTGACACTAACATTATCTTGAATCTAAATGAATTTTAGTGTTTTCTGTTTTTAATTTTCATATATAAATTGATATCTTGCAATTGTTTTTCCTTTTTCCTTCAACAAAACCATTTGTCAGCAGTTGACTTTAAAGACATTTCATAAATTATTTTATGAGGAATTTTTTTTCCCTGCGGCCCTTTTTTAGGTAAGCAACTCTTTTCTTACCTCCAGTGGATAAACGCATCATCCACGGTGTTCTCCAAACGTAACTTCTTAAATTTCTCGCATCTTTTCCTTCTGATAACGACACCTCTCCAGGCATCAAAGAAACTGAATTGGCCAAACAAAACAAAAACACAAATAAATAAACTCTACCTCGTCAACAAGTTCTCTACTACACCATTTGCAGTACTCACTACTAATTACAGGATTCAATCCTCTCCCAGCATGCTCAGTGGTCTAGTGGTTAAAAATCTCAAAACAATGCAGAGTTTGTGGATTATTTCCCCACAGGACTCATAAAGTACTGGTGTAGGTTTCAAAACAAACTATTAATATAAAATAAGTTCTTGTTTGATAACCTTTACAGATGAGAAACCACTTGGCAAAACAAAACTCCCGATAATTTGAAATTTTGAAAACCTACCCAGCAAGTTGTTTGATGGTCTTCCTCTCTAATAACGGAGCGATTGTTTTGGATTCCCTCACGAGGAGCCGCCATGACAACACAAGCCTCAGCAACCTATTCCTAAGAAGAGTTTGTTGAGCCGACAGCGCCCTCTTGTGGTTACACACAGCAAGGCGGCACTCAAGAGACCACTTCTTCCATGCATCTGTAGTTAACGAAAAGCAGAGATTAATAGTTTGGCGGGTCTATGCAATCAAGTCAGTTGACTTACTCCAACAGCAAAACAAAGAAAACTGGCCGGTCTAAGAAACACAAAATTGAATGTTTAAAATTGAATGAACAAACAAGTTTATTAAAAAACATAGTTCTAGCCTCAAGGTTTTGGGAGTCACTGATTATGCTGTGCTTCAATCAGTGGATACAGAACTAATCTGAAAACTGAATAAACAAGTAAATAATATCCTCACCTCTTTGCATATGCATTTGATGGACTGGCTGGTACCTTGCTAACTTCCCCTCCATCTGTTGAAACCGCACCCTTTCCTTCCAGCATCTAACAGCTTTCATGACACACCCCGTGGACCACGCCTTGTGGGCTTCCTGCTTGGCCAGATGCTCCCGTAGTCTGGACGTCCATGTGTGAAGAGCTTTCTGCTTGGACGCAACGTGGCTGCTGCGAATCATACCCCTCATACTGTCCCTGAAATGGAGAATTAATTCATAAAACTTGTTTATAAACAGATGGCTTTCTACAGGTTTTGTGAATGAGTTTCCGGAAGTTTAAATTTTGGCAGCTCATCTGGGAGTCTGTGCAAAAAAAATCTGCTCATGTGACAACTATCCTGAAGAGCTTACACCTGGCTACAAGTAGGATCACAAACAGCACTCTGCACTAATGACGTCACTTTTGCTCAAAATACCCCAAGGTGGATTTTATAATGAGCCAAATTCATCTGAACTAAAACTTGCTTACCGTAGATTGCGTTCTTTTATGCTATGATTTCTCCAAGCCCAGAAAACCATCTTGAGATACGTGTGCCTCAAGATAAGACCAGCCTTACTCACTGAATCCTTCTGTCTCCTAGCAACCAACCTCCATCTGTTAAAATGGTGTTGCTTAGCAACCTTACGGGCCTGGGAGTCCATGATCTGACGATAGAGTTGCTTCCTCTGCAGACGGAGTGTCCATAACTCCCAAATGTATCTGGAGAAATAATCATTGAGTGAAGAAACATAAGCCACAACGAAGGATGCGCTGATTTCATTATAACACTCTGCCTTTTGAATGGCATGGAGCGCGACATAAGGTATGTCTTATTTTTACTAGAAAGCCGCGCAAACGCGACGCGCTATACACACAGCAAACAATGCACTAAACCTGTGGCAACCAGTGAACTACACCCATAGCAACAACAGGTTCTTGGTACCTATAAGTCTAGGCAGAATGTAATAAAACAAATATTGACTGCTTTTACTCATGCTATGGTTAGAACTACGTCATCTTCAGTGATTCCCGGAGCGTTCTGTAAGTAGAACACGCCAAAGATCATCTGAGGGGTCATAGTTTCAGCCATAACACTCCAAGCAATCAATATTTGTATACTACGATTGCCTTGCTAATGAAGTCCTCAACTGCTTTTGTAAAATGTTTGGTTCAAATTCAATGATATGCATCATCTCTCTCTATTTCTATCAATATCTTTGGCAAGTGACAAAATAAATAAATATTGTATCCTTACCGTAATCGAACAATGTTCAGCCTCTGCTTCACGCGTACTACAGTCAGCTCTTCCTTCCAGCGGTTGAAGTGCGCCCTCATAAGCCTACAACGTCTAAACTCCAGGGCTTGGCTATGCTGCTGGAGGCGTTCTGCTTTGGCAAGGCTGGTACCTCGCAACCAAGTGTGCACGACAACTGACAGCAGTTTTTGGCTAAATTAATGATAATATTGATTGGAAAATCTTTCAAATACAGTTAACTAGTTATTTCAACTTGTATGACCGACGCAGTTCAACCAAACTCTACAGGCAAATCCATTCCGAATGTCCTGTACTTGTGTTTTCGGCCATTACTGGGATGTAAATTTATTTTACACACCACAGCGTCTCACGTCAGTGATGTTCACGCAACTGTACAAGCTGCCAGCTTGACACAAGTTAAAGCCTGCATCAATGCTTAAACGCAAGCATTATAGTGGACCAGCAGCCGATTTCATGAAACTTTACGCAACTGCATAGGTCCACTTTTGCAAGACTTCAATAAATGTTGTGCAAGTGGATTTGCGCAATTGCATAAAGTTTTGTGAAATTGGCGGCAGGACATTTAAAACTGGGCCGAAATGGATTGGTCTATGAACTTCATCCCCACAATGCAAAGCTTTAAATCCTTTTTATTGTTAACCTACGTACCTGTGGTGTTCTTTAGCTTGCTGGGTCCGTGCATAGACCATTTTGATCGTACACCAGGCCGTCTTCAGGATCCTCTCCTCACGATGTACTCGGCTCATCTCAATACGATAACCTTTGACCTTGGAGTTACTAGTGAACATCTTCCAGTGTTGGAAGCCTTGATTCAGAAGGCTGACCCTGAATCATAGTGCAAGATGAGAGAAGAAAGATGAGGAACAAGAAAAGAGCACACCCACGTAAGAAAATGTCGAAACCTTTGGTGGCTTCGCCAACCGCTGATCATAAAAATCCTTTAAACATTATTTAAAAGATTGTAAAAAAAAAAGATTTTGTTGCAAATGTGGCTATTGATAAACTGGTTAAAAAAATAAAAAAATCTTAAATTTTCTCTTACTTGAAGTGTAGCTTGGCTATTCCATATTTCTGGACCATACTGTAGCGATCTTTCCATGTCCGGAATGTCTTGGAAACTGAATGGTGCCTCGTCAGTTTCTCCACGAGCTGAGCATGCTCAGTTCGTACCTGGTAGAGCTCCTTCCACTGCGGTAAAACAAAAATGGTGTTTGTGGGAAAACAGTATCTCAGTCAGTCATCTCTAAAGACATTTATAAAAGATTTTGGGTTGAACAAAGAAAAATTTACTAGAGCGGGATTTGAACCAACGACCTCCGGTTTAACGTGCCGGCGCTCTACCAACTGAGCTATCTAGCCCTATGTTGGCGGTTTCCCTATTTTGTCAATATCTTTGTTCGGGGGGTGCCAGTCAGAAGCCATTCAACCGCAAACTGCCGTGTAGCCAGGGATCACACCCAAGTATACGATACAACCTGGGATATTGACAAAATAGGGAAACCGCCAACATAGGGCTAGATAGCTCAGTTGGTAGAGCGCCGGCACGTTAAACCGGAGGTCGTTGGTTCAAATCCCGCTCTAGTCAATTTTTCTTTGTTCAACCCAAAATCATTTAAAAATTTACCCAGTCAGTTTCCCTTGTGGTTTATTATTTGAAGATTTATAAAAAGTAGACAAATTGTTTACCAATTATTTTGAGGATGTTTGGATCTAAAATCTTCATGACAAACTTGTTTGAAATCAACTTGATTTTTCCTAAACTCCTAAATCCAACCTAACACATTCCCCACAACAGGTATTACAAATACCCAATGTACTCACAATGCTAAAATGATGTGCCAACGTTTTCTCAACATGTTTCTTTCCAGCGCCCTCTATCTCTAGTCTGCTCCTCATCGCAGCCCATTGGAGGCTTCGTAGCCCTTTACGGAGCAGGTGTTTCTGCCTGAGCTGGTCTGCTACCCTCCTGTGAGATGGAGGGGCTTGCTGCCAGGCAAGCAGGCTTCTCCACAATAGATTGGTTTGGTGGTGATGTACAGCTCTGTAAGGAAAAGGAATTGAAAACATCATTGCAGGGATGAGATTGGAAGAATGTGAAAATTCATGAAAAGTGGCTTGCTGGACTGGGGGGCCCTCTTATTCTAGACTTAAAGAGTCTCTCAGATTCCACAATTCAGAAGGTTTACAGACTCTGTGCATCATCAGAAATACAAAATTTGATTGCTTTACATCTTTCAAGAAAATTTGAAGGCTCAGGGAGGTTTTGAGAAAATCCTAAAATCAGGAATTCCTGAGAAATCACACGCCTGGTCATATAACTTCAAGGTATCAACTTGTAAAATAATTGCAGAAAAACTTTAAACCAAGATTAAAAGCTTATACTTTTTTATTATTAAAAACTACAGTGATTGATATTGAGTGGTCAGGCAGTAAGAGGGTTGATTGTATACTGTGTAGATGCATTCACTATATGATATCATATTGCAGGCTGGTATATTTTATCTATCAATCAAAACCATGAGGATTATATTGAATAATCAGACAGTAAAAGTGTTGACACTTGCACCGATGCAAATAAAAATGCTTCACAAAAACCTCTTTGCAAGTTTGAAAATATTAACTGAAAAATGGACGATCGTTTCCTACATGTATCCATCACTTAATCCTATCATTACTAGCTTAATCATTACACATGTTCTATTTCCAGGTTTGCACATGTCCATAAGTAAACACACAATCCACACGGTAGCACTACTCAAGTGTTTACACAATAATTCTAACAATGCCTTGTCACGGAACCGGCTGAATAATGTTTGAATGTTATCATGTATCAATATAGACACAAAGAAAGACGTCCAGTTATTTGAAAAAAAAACATGAATATAGAATGAAGTGGGGAGGAACATGCCATAAAGAAAGCACCCTTGGCAGACAGTAGTTGCATCTATTCAGAACTCAAGTACCTGCTCTATGGCATGTACAGTCTTGCAAGATTCCTACAGGGGGTAAAATGGCTGGCTTGGTAATTCCCAAGTATCAGCTGCCCAATTAAAACCCCATTCTGGAGCGAGGCCCTTTAGGGGTTTAGGTACGACAGCATATTTGAAAAAGGGGGTAGTTGAACTCCAAAGTGCTTAACTCCAAAATTGTAATGTTTTATGGGCAGATCACAGTGTCTGCTCAGTGGTTTTCAAGTCCCACAGAAAAATATTCAGTCAACTAAGGCAGGGATCGAACCACAGACCTTTTACTCTATAAGTCTGAGGATTAAGTCGAAGGATTAAGAGAGGAGAGAATTCTGTGTTTTGTGACTTAAAGTCTAGGATAAAGGTAGTCAGGGGCTTAAATGAATTAGAGGATTAAGTAAGTCACAGGAATAAGTTACTTTGAGGTGATCTCACCTGTTCCATTGCTCTTCCATCTCTGCTTGGTGCGCTTTCATCAATCGGACATTACGATGCCATCTTCTGAACCAGTACAACTGAAAATACAATACATGTATTAATCATTATTTTACATCAATGATATGGAAAATTCAACCATTTTAAAACAGTCAGTAATTTTAATTCCCAAATGGCAATGTACAACCATCTGTTGAGTTTAATGTTTGACCTAAGAATTGGTTCTTAAGACAAGAGAGTTAAAATTTCCTTTTTGGTGGGACTTCAGAGAGTTGGTTCCAATCCTGGTCATGACACTTGTGTCCTTGAGCAAGACACTTAACCACAATTGTTTCTCATCACCCAGGTTCAAGTGCCGCTCCAGTCAATTTGTCTTTGTTCAACTCAAGATTATCATTTAACGGATGATTACCTGAGTGACAAGTTGTTCATGGGTCTCTGGTGGGGCACTGTGGAGAATGTCCAGGATCTTGAAGGCCCAGAGGATGGAGAAGGTTCTTCTTGGGCTACGACTGCTGGATAGTGACAGGGTACTGTTATGACAAGATGAAAAACAAAAACAAATTGTCAGCTCAGGACTAAAAGGTCATTAGTGCAGTTTTTATGAATTTAATAAAATTGGCTTTGCATATTTTGGAGCTCGTGGTAAATGGAGTTTATCAAGAGTGGTCTTCATAATAATTGTTTGACAAAAAGAAACAAGGACTTTATAACAAAAACATTTATTTGTGGATATTGATTTATTCTTTTCATTTTAAATACGCGTGTTTAATTCAAAGCTCTTTTACTCATTACGGTAAATCAAATTTCAATTAGCGAGCTTACACTTACAGCACCGAGCCGATGAAAATTTAGTTATCAGATCTTTGCTCATAGGTGTTGATGGAAAGTGTGTAGTGACTCTTATGTAACAAAGAGGCTTTGTGTAGAGGGTTGGCTGCCAATACGATGCAGTAAGGTCAAAGGTTAGCTTACCTCTTTGAAGCCGCTTCCATCGGGATGTTCCTTTGCTTAGGGACCCCCTTAGACTTCACTAGCTGTGGAACCTTAGACAGGTGGCGTGTCTGCCAAGAAAAGATACTCCAATTATACATACATGTATTTAAAAATATCACAGTGACTACTAGTAAACATATTATCATTGCTATAATAATATAATAACAATATGCTGATGGACTTGCTTGATGATCCAGACAATGTTTTTCTTAATATTGAACTTTTAAGTTACTGGAAAAAAAAGCAAGAGAATGGGAAAACAGGGAAAACGAACATACTTACATTTTTGGTTCTTTGATGTATCTTGTCAGCCACTTTGTCCTGCATTGACCTTCTATTGTGGTCTCTCTCAGGCAAAAACCAACTCTCATTGTTCGGGCCACTTTTGACAACCCTTGTAGCCAATTCTGTAGATGCTGATCTATTTGTTGCATAGTTAGTAGTTGCTGACCCAACCCTGACCTTTCTGCTATTTACTCTGGACCGGTCAGATGACAAATCCACTCTATTTTCCATATTTTTCCTGTTGTATTTCGGGGAGATACTCAGGGCAAGATCGTCATATTTCAGTGTGGTACCTGGACTTCCTGGGTATGAATGTCGCAGAGGAGACAACTTGGTGTCAGAAGTGGGATTAACGTACATGTACGAATGTCCCAGAGGAGATCGCAGCTTGCTATCAGAGATAGGATCACTGAATTCGGCGTCCCTTTTAGGAAGAGGGTAAAAAAGCTGAGCTTTTGCTGATGGCTCTCCTTTAGGGTTTGTAAGACTGAGTAATGGCAAATTTGACTGCAATCCATACTGTAATAAAAATGCATCAGTAGTTGCTTCTTGATGAGACACAAACACTTTGGACTGCATTTGGTTTGAGAGAGAAGCATCAATGAGATTCCCATCTGTAAATATATCACTTGGATGGATTGGCAGCTGAAGTGGGGAAGTCGATCTGTTATGAAATTTGACAGGTGATGTTGCTATACTCCGGTTGTCTGATAAATCTTTCACAGCACTTGGGCTTTTCTTATCCTGGTTAGTCCTCCATGATGAGGAGCTTTTAGTCGCATCATTGTACTTCTCCTCAGAGGCTTCTATGGAATCTTCTCCATAGTGTCCAAGATAAAGCTTTCTTTGCCTAGCATTCTTTGAATAGGATGAAAGTGCTGGTTGATTTTCTCTTTGAGAAGGAATCCTGTTGGCATCATCCAGGTTATTGTTGTTCCAGTTTTTGGACAGACTCCTCATCTCATGGAAACCCTTGACCTCCTCACTTTCATCCTTTTCTTTGCCGTCCTCCTTGTCAGGGTCATCATTGTCCATTGACCTCATTGTTGACCTACTCTCTTTTTGACAGCTCTTGTTCTCTTTAACTGGAGTACATCTTGTATACAGACCCTCCTGAGGTTTCAAATGAATAAACTCATCAGCTTCAGACAGTCTGTAAAGGTCCGCATCATCTAGTTTGTCTAATTCTCGAAGATCAACATCGGCAACATCGGCAACATCAGCCGGGTCAGAAAGACTAGAACCACTACTTTGATGAGGATAAACAAAACTGTCATCTGATTGACTTGGATACGCTGAGGTAGAAAATGGCAAATTGTGACTCCTATTTTTCACTGATGAGTTTCTTGCATAAGTTGACATTGGCTTGTTTTTATCAGAGACAAGGCTACGGCTGCTAAGATGAAGGGAGTCTGATCTGTGTGAGAGAAGATCACTCTGAGACAAGGAGTTGACTTCCCAGGAGTGATTGTCGGGGTTAGTTACATGACTGTACAAGCTTGCTCTGCCATCGTCAGAGAAGGCACTGCCAGAACCACTTCCCAACCACCTGTTGTCGACAGGATGGTCTCTTTGGATCCCTGACGTTGTATCCAATCTCTGGCCAATAAAAGGTTTATTGTAGTAACTGTTAGTCCTTTTTGGGTAGAGCTCCTCTTCTCGTCGGCCTTGACGGGAAGACATTGAACCCGATACAAGGCCGTCATCTGGGTAGCAGTTAGAATCCTGTCGATAGATTGAATGGGGAAGTCCTTCGTAATCTGAATCAAATCTTTGCTGGTTCAGGGGGCAGCCAAATAGTGGATTATATTCAAGTTGATTGTGGACTGAAGGCAGCGAGTAGACGTGACTGTCCCATGGGGGAATAGGGCTCTGAATGACCAGCTCTTCCACACGATGCACTACTCAAGAAAGAAAAATACCAAGAGAGTAAAACAAACAGCCAAATGAATTGATCAGAATTAGGTGAATTGACTTTCAATCCGCGATCCGTTTGCTTTAGTCAAAACCAGGGCAGCGTCATGGCAACACTAGACTCATCCACAGGGCAAAGTCCAGTAAATAATACAGTGCGTCCATTTGCTAACCACTTGACGTGTTCACAGCGTTGTCTGTTAATGTCAATAAGGGACCTTTGTGCATTATCTGCACTGACTGAATCAGGGTGTGTTGGCAAGCGTTTTCATGACAAACTTATGTTGGACGAATTCCAGATTATTATTAACGCAAGCCAAGAGTTGATGATTGACTTAGAGAATGTCTGAATTGGGTGACAAATGCTTTTGAATTAGTCTATCATGTATTGTGGCGACTAAGGCTAACTCTCAGTGAACGATCGTCAGATTGCGCCAAACCTATTCAGATGTTTATCAACATTTTCATATTACAAATTACTGGCATTATTCACCACAATGAATTTAAAGACTTAATGTGTGCACATAATGCAATCATCTTTACAGTGTAAGGATAACAATAAACAAGCTTGATGGGTGATTTTATCAAGTGGTTTTCTAGGTCTCAAAAGATGAAACCTGAACTTTGATCCAATACTGAGGTATGGTCTGACCCCAGAAGTACTTTTTGAAAACCTTTGAGAATGATTGGATCCTCATTGTTCCCCTGCCCTTTGATTCCGAGTGAACCCCCCACACCCCCCCCCCCCCATCCACTCCCATATAAAACGATTTTGTTTGTAAGAGCAAATACTTTAGACTTTGATGTTCTAACTGCAGCAGGGATCAAAACTGCCTCAGTGCATCATGTAAACTGCGGGGAAAGTGGGTTCGAATCCAACTTCAGATGTCTGATAAAAAAAAAAATCACAGAACTCAGGAAAGTACCGAGTATGCAGTGATTAACACACCTCGGTGTTTGGGTAAAACACACAAAACATTCTTTATCCCCGATGCAAATTAAATGTATACTAAACTGTTTTGCGGTACGCACTGCTAATTCGAACTGCCTCTAGCTACTGAGTGGACAAGCTTGATGGTCTAGTGGTAAGACATCTGCTCTAGAATGGCAAAGGTCGTGGGTTCAAATCACACCTGAGTAACATGCCTGTGATTTTTTTTTCACAGGACTTGGGTAAGTACGGAGTACAAAGTGCTTAACACACAGGGTATGGGTAATTTATACAATTCAAGAGAGATTAATCTTCACACTGTTCTACTTCCAGGCTGTTACGTCCACAATGCCACAACAGCAGCTTCTTTGTCAAATACTCATGTAATCCAAGGTCGGTTTGAGGTCAAGATAACAAGATAATTTGTCAAAACACCGTCTGACATAAATAGAATAAGAACATCAATTAATGAGTACTTTGCACTTTCTGCTTAAAAAGCAAGATCAAAGTGGAAATATTTTAAAGCAGAAATGTTGGTGTGAGCAGGTTGGTCAAGTCAAACAATAAAGCATTGTTCTCCACTGTAATATCAAGCAACAAGATTGTCTGGCCTTTACAATACATGATATATTATGTCCTCAGTTTAATTGTGGAAACAAACGAGTGTTTTACCGACACACAAATGTGAGTCAAGCACTGTATACTCAGTAATTTTGCGAGTCCTCCGGGGGGAAAAAATCCACAGGGACTCTGGTAGGATTCGAACCAACAACTTGCCATTTTGAAGCAGATGTCAAACATGTATTCAACAAGCATTTTTTTGACATTCTTTTTATAAATTTGGTTTAAGTATGAGCTGATGTTCCACCAAGATCACCGCAGGATCAATCACTACTAATACTTACCAGAAGCAATGTACTGCTCAGGGTGATAAGTTGGTGTAGGTCCAGCGGTCTGTGACTGTGATTGGTCAACCATATACAACGAACCCAGCCTATCAGTGTCCATGGTGCTATGGTCCTGTGAGCTGTCTGATTGGCTGATGATGTCATTGATGGCCAGATCGTCAATTGGCCATTCTTTGGGACTCAACGCCTGTCAATAAGAGAACACCTATAAGTCATCATTGATCTAAAGTAAAATGCAAATAATTATTTTTGGTAAATTAAAGGTTTTCTAATGTCTAATGGTAAGTCTGCTTGCTATAAATATCTTCATAGTTTAAAGTTTTGTGTGTTTTGTTTAGCTTGAAGTCAGATCTGGTCTGCTTCAAAATGTTGTTTTCCAGTTAAGTACACAAACAAACATTAAAGATCGAGTAAACTACGTTTTTTGGAAAATTTTCATTTTTACAAACATTTTTCTAAATCCTTGCAATTTGATTTTTTTGAAACTGTGGAAGCCTGCCGAAAGATCAGGGTTTTTTTTATTATTCAGTTTTCTTGAAAAGTACACAAATATTAAAAAACAGATGATAATTTGTTCCAATATTCACTGTTCATAAATACTGCAATCGATGGAAGTACTGCAAACAATCAAAGCACTTGAACTAATTTTGACACCTTTCAGATTTTGGGCTTTATCTACATAAAGGGAATAATTAATATGTCAACACAGAATCTGTGCCATCAGCTCAGCTGACAGTGAAATATGACCTGATCAGAACTTAAAGCACATAGCAACGACTGCGGTTGAACAGTGTGGCTTGTGATTAGATAAAATGTGGTGTGTGATCAGACCAAACTGGGCTGTAGCTCGAATAGGAGTTATAAGTTGATTCTGATTTCTGTATGAGCTGTAAATCTTTTTTACAATGCCAATTAATGTTTAGGGTGAAAGTGTAGAAACAAGATTTATTTGAAATGGAATCGCATCAAAATACTTGTATTTTGACATACACTTACGTGTACAGTACTATAGCGTCCTACAAGCGTCAGTCCTACAAGCGTCCTACAAGCATTAAAAAGTTTTTAACAAGCCTGCAAGTAAATCAGCGACTTTCAGTGAGAGCAAATCAGTGTTGTTTTTTAGCACATCCCTACCAGGGTTAGTGACAAGAGGTTTCCATACGGAGCACTACTCATTGTAACAAGGCTGAATTAATGTAATCTTTTCAAAGAGCTGGAGCATCCGCCATAATGAACCAGCTTATCCTGTCCTTCTCTAGAAGCCTGATGCCCCTGGTCGTAGAGGTGGTCCCAACATGACCTTGAAATCATCCATGGAGGTCGGCCACTGGTCTAAGGGATCCATCTCTCTCTCTAAAACTGATGCTTGATTGAGTCGGATGGGCACAACTCATCAAGTCATCACGGTAGTGAATGAACAAATCAATGCATGAAGGACCATTTTCTTTCCTCCATGGCTAAACTGATGTACTGGAAACCTTATACCTACCCCTCCTCTTTTAATCCTTTCAAATGTTGAAGATGTACTGAATGCAGTAAGTCTATTTTATGTGTGCTGAATAGCTTTACACACACACACTAACACACCATGTACATGTACATGTAGGCCTAAATTGTAATTCACTAAGTAAGCACATTCTGTGTACATTGTTGTTACAAGTCAATACTTCTTCTTGGCACACTGTGTACATTGTGTAAGAAACTAGAATTAGAGCCACTCAAAAGCTTGTTTTTGAAAGAAAGCCTGATTTCATAATGTCAAATAATTGCAGGGTTTGCCAACAGGTTTTTCAGTGACAAGCCGGCAGGAGCAGTTCGCTTCTCAATTATCATTTCACTAGTCTGTCAGCTTTTCAACAATGAACTTGCCAGCAGCTGACCACTTGGAGAGAATTTTGACTGATCCTTAGTTGTTTTAACTGGCATTTGGCAAGAAGACCACTCTTACGGGAGAACAGAATGCAACAATTAAACAAATTATGAAAAAAATTAAAAGTTTCCCAATCTGGAAAATATCAGGTTTTACAAAAGAACATTTAGTTAAAATGATATACAAAACTGTAAAAAAAAGAAAAAAGTTTAGCACACAAATCCTAGGTTTGAGATTGTTTTATAGGCCTACAGGTTACTTTTGAAAAAATTTGTAAATGTAGGAGCCAAGTTTGAAGATTGGATGATGTAGATGGGATTATTCCAAAGGCGAGGGGGTGGGGGGACCACAATTATAACCAAAGGCACCTGTGGCCAACAGATTTGGAGCAGGTAGGAGTTTTCAAGGTGAGTGGATCACTAAGATGCCATCATCAGGATATCGATTCCCTCCTTATTCCAAATGCTTTAATCTGAATTAACAGCTGAAAGTAATCTTCTTATTTAATTGATCCACTGATCTTCCCAAATAGTTATTCATCTTTTGGCAGTTGGAAATAAACAGATTAGTCTGAAGGAACATTGTCTGTCTGGTGGCCAAACTGCAATAAGAAAGTGACTTAAAAATCACTCTTTGAAATTGACTTTTGTGATTGTGGTTGTTTTTTGTTTCCTTTACTTTGATCTCTAAAGAATATTTCAGTCATGTCTCGATTTTTACACAGCTGAAAAATTTACATAAACATTCTTTGTCAATTTTTCATAAAGAAAGGGGACACATCTCAAAACTTGTTCAGCTGTTAGTTTTATAAATCTTCAATTTATGTGGAAATTATGGCACAAAATGTAACATTAATCCCACATGACTAGTGTAGTATCTTGCCTGGCATAAAGGCCCTGGAATGTACAAGGTCACTCCTTTTGTAAACTTTTAAACAAAGGTTACATACCTGTAGTTTTCAGGGTTTGATTCTGCATAAAAATTGTGGACAAAGGGCACAATAAATCAAAATGGTTTACACCATCTTCCTTCCTATCCAAGGGAGGAACAATGTCAGGAGATTTGATTTACAGTTTGCCTTAGTTACAGAGAAGCTACAAATGTGTAAATTGGTAATCCTGTGTTACCATGGAGACAGGACACACCAACAGTGTCACTACTAGCTACCCAGGGACCTGCATAACTGTCATCTGCCCTTCAGGCAACATTCCTCAGTCACTATTTAAAGGTCCAGGAAAGATTAGGGAGGTGAGGAATTGCTGATTGAAAAACACAACAAAAAGTATCAGTTCAAAAAAATAACAGCTTCAAAGATAGGATTCTAGAGTTTCAAATCTAAGTATTATGGTTTAAATGTTTCAAACCATTTAATTTGTGGAGGAGTTTATGAGACCACTTAAACATTTATTATCTTCCATGATAATGCTTTGCTTTCTTAAGAAGAGCTGCTTCAAGTATTGATGAATGAATGGTTGATTTATTACATCGCAATCACATCACAATCTGCAGATTAAAATTGCATCTAAATTTACATTGAGTACAAACAAAAAATTATTTAGAATGCTTTGTAGAGAAGAACACAAATTCCTTAATTACGGTTTTTCTTTTCCTCCTGAAAACGTTTCCACCTTCGTTTGTTTATGGGCAAACACAATGCTTTATAACTTTAGGGTAAACAATAAAAAGTTATAAAGTTACAAGTATATATTCAAAACATAGTGAAGGATTTGTTCACATTCCCCAAGTGTTTTGGTAAATGAAAAATATACTGGAAATGGAATGGAAAACTGACTCTTGTCTTAAATTATTGAAGAACTAAAATTGTAGAGCTGATAATTCATAATTGATCTTGTTCACAACCAAATTATGCAAGCTAGAACATTGTATTTATAATCTAAACAAATTTCAACTCACAGATGGGGCTGTATTTGTACATAATTTACAACTGAACCGATTCCTATCTACCGTAAATATGTACACAACACAGCGATCAAATATTCCACCATGATAAAACATTTATGGCTGTAGTAATATGTACAGAACTTACCTTCTCTAGTCCAAATTATAAACAATCCGGTGTGCAGAGAGTTTATATCTATGAAACAATGCACCCAACTTGCAGAGTTCAAGCGTAAACCATTTTTGTAAAACTTGGAAAATGAAGTATTCCAATAACAAGCACTAGTTGAGATAATTTACAAAACCTGACCAGTGTTTTTAAAATGTCATTATCACATCGGGTAATGAAAACCAAGTCAACTGTCCACTTGAACTTTATCAAATCTCCTCCGTTAACTTTGAATAAATCCCAGCTGCTGGGTGCTTATCCATTGGCCTGGTAACCATACTCAGATATGATTATTTCATGACAGGTGGTGAAGGTTGGTACCCACTGGGATTCAAAGTTACACTACTGTACATGCACAGCTCTGTGGACAGGGCACATTGGTGTGTAATTACCGGGCTGTCTTGGTCACAATAGGATCAGTCACTCTCAGAGGTGCCAATGCATGAATGGCCACAGGTCCTTTGATATGATTGGCTAGTACTTAATTGGATTGAACCATTTGATTCTGGGTGAACTGATGTAAATTACTACAACTATTATAGCGTTTCTGATTATGTGACCTTTAGATGACACCAGGAGTTCTGCAGTCTTTGAAAGAATGAAAACCTTTTTGGGTTGCACAATATTTAATGGACACGATTGACCAGTTTTGTTGGACTTCCCCATTGCAGCTCACAGGTGTACACAATTATCTGTGGCATGGGCTTGAGGGAATGATCTTTTTGTCATCCTGACTCCTGTTTTGTCTGCGAGCTGAATGACCAGTGTGGGAACTGTAGTTCTCTGGCAGCCTTTTTCTGAGAGAAATATTTCAAGGAAGGAACATGATGCCCTCTCCCTTTTAATGCTTCAAGACAAAGTAGTCTACTCAACCCATATTCTTGCTCTGAAACTCAAATTCGATTTCAATAAGCTTACAATGTTACAAACATCTTTTCATGTAAGTTGTTTTTGTTCCATTATGGCTCTCATTTACCAAGAATCTACTATTTCAACTGAACCACCGATCTCTTTTGATTGTCTTGGAATTACACTTACAGAAAACTTGTTTTCTTTCACACCTCATTCTACAGGACACTCTATCCACACCAAACAAACAATGGATTCACCTTTCCAATCCTCAATGTACACTGTGATGGCAAAGTAATGCTGAAAAGAGAGACACTGTCTGAGAATAGAGGAAGGAAATGTGAGGAGCTGTTTGTTGATTGCTCTTTTACAACTCCAGTTATTTGATCATGAAGAGTAAAGTACACAACATGATGACTCCCACAGGCCCAACTCATAATCATTGAAGGCATTTTCCTCCATGCCCTTGGTTATTACCTTGATCTGCCCTTTTTACTTTTAACTGGTCTGTGCCACAACATACCACAGGAGACCAAGGAGACTGAATCCACAGTACACATGCCATGGTGTTTCCACATACACCGTAATACCCACTGTAACAGAAGAAACCCATGCACCCAATGCTAGCCTGGAAGGTGTAGTACTTTGTAGAAGTCTTTGGTACCAGTGTATCATTATTATGAGGAATGAATCTTCTATTAAAATCTAATATTTTGCTCATACATGTAGGAAGAACCAAGATCAAAGTGCCTGCCCTTGAACATGTTGAAAACAATGTACAATCAGGCATGCTCCTACATGTATTAGTAACAGGTGCAATTTTCTTTCTTACAAAATAAACTCCCAAACATTGAGACGCAAACTAGCTTCTTGATGGACGCACAAAAGATAATTAAAACAATGCAGTAATACCCCCACAAGTCACAAATACTTACCAAAACTACATAAATACATCCTACCTTTCAATGTGACAATAATTTTCTGTTGCAGCAACATTTGCTTTTCCCTGGTAACTGGATAAAGTTCTACAAATAACCATGCAATTTCAAGAGAAAAAGCTACAGCCAGTACGTTACTTTAATCAGCACAGCTTTGTGATGTGAACTGCGCTAGCAACTGACTATTAAGAAAATTTTGTAATAATATCATTAAGAATTAAAGATTTTCAGTATTCGGACACATTATTCTAATCTTACCGGTTGGCACATCTTCGTCAACAGAGGGCTCAGTTCCTCCCAAATGGCAACTGGTTTTCTTCAAGCACGTAGTGTCACCAGTGAATAAATAATGTCACTGAGTCAATTTACACAAAGCTTGAAGGTCCTAATTGAGCCAATTAACCTGTTGTTATCATCACAATAATCTTAGTTGCACCATTTTGTGAGTCAATATCCCCATGTGTAAACAGTGTAGTGTGCATTTTAGGCAACTCAGCATTTCACACTAATACGAGTCGACTCCCACAATGGTGAGCATAGCAGAAACCCCACAGTGACGTTGGTGCAAGGGGTCAATATACCAATTCAAGCTTGTAGCTCAGAACTTTTACAGGAACAGAAATAATCTATGTTCACACGATGAGGGTAAAAATATAATATGGCACACATTTTAAAATAATGTATTTTCAAAGTTAAATGAGAGAAGATTGAAGTTTGTAAGCGTTTTTAGGCAGGCCTGGACAGGAAAAGAGCAATAGCATCTGTTGCCCTTGTCTTCGGTCTTGGCTAAAACTCTCAGCCAATAGTGCCCCTTCAAAGATTTTCCATAAGATTTCCCAAGGAAAGTGCTCATTTCAAAATGAAAATGGCCCTGCCCTCTCAAAGGTGACATTCCAGACCTGATAAAGGACAACAAATTAATATCTCACCAATGTTGTTACAGCCTCTATGTGGCCAATAAGAGCATCTTCAAGGAATGCAGATTCAACATCAAGAGCTGGATGAAACTGGCTAGAACCAGCTCTATCTGGGTCTCTCCAATCATCTTCTGAGTCTATCTCTTCAGATTCTTGATACTGTGGAGCAGATTTCCCTTTAGACACGATGTGATGATCTTGAAGAGATGAGTTGAACACGTTTTCTTGGACAGGAGGGTGATGCTTCAATCGACTCCCTCTATCATCACGCATCTCCATCAATCCACTCTGATCTGCCTCAATCCAGTCTGAACCGGTTTCAAGCAGTAGTGATGTCACAGAGCAGTCAGCATTGCATAAAGATTCCTCATATCTTCCAGGAGGTACTTTCCTGCTGTATTTGACATTATCCTGAAATTTCCCAGATCCTATCTGAAGATTTCTTCTTTGCAAAATTGGTCTGTTAATGTCATCAAATGGCCCAAGCTTGTTCATCACATTATCCTGGACGGAAGTCTGTTGTCCTAGCACCCTCTTGATGCTCTTGTTGGCTCCTTTGTCGTTCGGACAATCAGTTGATAGCGGTTGATACATCACATTGTCTTGCAGAACAGCATCCAGTTTCCGTGAATGTCCATTTGTGGGTTCATTCATAAAACCGTCTGTTGTGTTCTTGTTTGACCGAATCCAGACTGAATCTTCATTATAATGAGGGATTAATGTTTCATCTGCAACATCTTGTGTTCGGTTCCCAACTTTAGCACTCCTGATGTTAGTCTCTTGGCCATGTTGGACGACTTTGGTCTCCAACTTACTCCCTCTATCATCACGCATCTCCATCAATCCACTCTGATCTGCCTCAATCCAGTCTGAACCGGTTTGGACGGAAGTCTGTTGTCCTAGCACCCTCTTGATGCTCTTGTTGGCTCCTTTGTCGTTTGGACAATCAGTTGATAGCGGTTGATACATCACATTGTCTTGCAGAACAGCATCCAGTTTCCGTGAATGTCCATTTGTGGGTTCATTCATAAAACCGTCTGTTGTGTTCTTGTTTGACCGAATCCAGACTGAATCTTCATTATAATGAGGGATTAATGTTTCATCTGCAACATCTTGTGCTCGGTTCCCAACTTTAGCACTCCTGATGTTAGTCTCTTGGCCATGTTGGACGACTTTGGTCTCCAACTTATTCCTATCCTCAACAAAACGCTGCAAACAAACATTCTCCTGAGGTTTGAGAATTCTACATGGAGGAGAACTCTTAACTCTATTGAATCGCTTTGCTCCCGGAGCAACGTTCTCCTTGAACAGAGACCGCCTTGTGGACTTTGGATGAAGTCTTGGCTTTAGTTTAGGATGCTTGACATCCAGCACTTCTGCTAAATTGCTCTGTCGCAGTTGAGCCATGTTTGTTTCAGTAAAAATGCCTTGTTAAGTTCAGTTCGCTGAAAATGAGAAAAACAAAAACAAAAGTTACTAACGAACAACAATAGCCGGTGCCAGCAAAATATCCACTGCCTAAAGCTTTATTATAATTTTTAGTTGAAAAACATAAAAACAAAACAAAAATTAAGCCTCAAAAAGAGTACAGGACCTTTGCGACATCTATCTACTCCATCAAGTCCTTGGCTTGAGGTTTTCCGCTAACGTCTCCACGATAGCAGAACGAACCTTAGTCATAGTTCTAGGACTAGGTTGGTAGGACTCTAGGAGTAGGCGACGTCTACAAAAAACTCAATAAGACTACATCAGTCATCACAACACAAATTCACAAGTCACAAGACAATGTACCACTTTTGATTTTTTGTTTCCCGTCATGGCTAAAAATTATGTATTCGACTGCCACTTAATCACTATATCTGCCTCAATCAGGACAGAGGAATATTGTTAAAAATAAAATAAAAACAACCACCCCCCTCCCTCCTCCCGTCTTAACCACTTGTTTGATGTCCCAAACACTGCCAACTCTCGAAACTGTAGTGTCTGTAAGTCATGCCTGTGGCACCTCGCACTCGCGACTGTGCGGGCAACGGAAACTAAAAAAGAAGTCCTAACTTGTGTCCACTGCTACATGATTTAGCGACTGTCGTTCAGTATGATGATCGGTCAGGACAAACACGTCTCATGTACCAATCTTTAACTAAAATCTGGCAAATATTGGATTGATTTTATCTAAACACTGACTGAAAATCAACAACTTACGATCAAAATCCATCGATCCACAGTATTTCATACAGGGCGCCATTGCCAGACTGGTACCCATATGTATTTCAGCAAATGCATGATAAAAGCACAAAGGTGACGTCGGGGTGTTTGCCGTATGGATCTGTCAAAAAAATAAAAAATCTACGGATGCCCCGAGAGGACAATCAATCCTGGGGAAAAGTTACCACCAAGAAAAGTGAAATATTAAGTACAGTGACAGTGACCTTATGGATTTGGTTCAGAACGACTGTCTGAACGATTGATATTAAAAGACAAATTTAAGAGAAGTTCCTGATGTTCTTTTCCTAATATGAAATAGTTTTTTAAGCCTGTCACTTTGAATTCTTTAAGAATCTGCTCCGTTTCAAAGTAAATGTTATTTGATGACTCTTGTAATTTACTCATATCATGTTTTTTATTTACGACATAATATATTACAATTCAAATATAGTAATCATAACTCACTGATGTCTTTACATACAAAACTGATTTCATCTTCACTTGTGTAGAATCACTGTTTCCAGATTTATAAAATTTTTAAAAAGATCATGCACCAATAATTAAGAGCGAGAGGCACAGGATTTAATAAAGAATTCCAGTCTACCTTAATTTAACAAATTAGATGATTTGTAATGGGAGAAAAGCTACTCAAGTTATCCCCTCCCCTTCTTAACTGAGCCCATCTCCCCCCCCCCCCCCTCAAAAATAAAAAATAAAAAGTTGAACTGATGGCCTTACCAGAATATTTGTAACGGAGATGGGGGGGGGCAAGGTTAAACTCCCTTTTCTTAACAAAGTCAGCAATTTAACAAATTATTAACAGAAAGAAAATTAAAGAATAAACAATTTAATAACAACTTTCAATACAAGTTGTACAATTGCTACAAATATTAAACAGATCGTAATCCTTTGTCCATGGCATCACTTCATGTGTACAAATCAGTCTCAACATCTGTGCTTTCTTCAATCAATAAGGGACTTAAAATTCATGCTGCCACATCAATTTTCTAAACATGGTCTAGCAGTTCCTTGGTTTGAAATCAGTCTCCGTCTCTTTAATAGCCCCTCCTCTTTTGATTAAATATTCATAGTGCCAAGAACCCCAGGTATCTGCTCTAATGCGGGGTCTTGGGTTTGAATCCTACCGGAGTAGTCTGCCCGTGTTTCTTGTTTCCCTCCATAGGACTTGAGAAATCACTGAGTACATAGTGCAGGGCTCTAAGGTTGATCTTAAAGGCACTTTACACGTTCGGTAATTACTCAAAATATATATTAGCATAAAAACTTACTTGGTTACGAGCAACGGAGAGCTGTTGATAGTATAAAACATTGTGAGAAACGACTCCCTCTGAAGTAACGTAGTTTTTGAGAAAGAGGTAATTTCTCACTAAAATAATAAAAGACTTCTGGCCAGAAGCCTTTTATTCCTATCTGAAAGCACACTAATTTGTACAACAAGGGTGTTTTTTCTTTCATCATTTTCTTGCAACTTCAATGACCAATTGAGTCCAAATTTTCACAGGCTTGTTATTTTATGCATATGTTGGGATACACCAAGTGAGAATACTGGTCTTGGACAATTACCAAACGTGTTCAGTGCCTTTAAACTGCAAATCACTCGTAATTGCTAAGCATTTTGTGATGTCCAAATACAACTCACTATGGCAATACTTAGTGCTTTGTGGTCACACATCGTGTATGGTAAAACTAAAATAATATTCTTTATCCCCCAAAATTTGAAAATCTTTTAAAATGACTGATTTAGTTTTATAAATTCAATTTATCTGACAATGTTATCCACATGTCCAATCCATCAATGTCCAACTCCCTGTTAGCTCCTCCTTATTTATTCATTGCATATTCATGTTGCCACAGCAACTTAAGTTTGATTGACCAGATTGTCTCCAACCATGGCATTTGTATCTATGCTTATATCAGCTGTCTTTTCCTCTTGAAAGTTGCCCTGCCCATTCGTTCCACCATTGACAAGTCCATCGCTGTGTTCGACATCGCTGAGGTCTCCATTAGTCACACCCTCTATCTCTGGGGCATTCTGGGAGTTGGCTGCCAAGGTTTTGGTTTCTGTGCTATGTTGAGGGGTAGATGGTGGTGATTGGTTACTGCTGCTGGGTTTGACTGGAGTTGTACTGACTGATGAGCTAGCTTGACGTTGCCAGGATGGAATAGGAGCCGGCTGTGGCGTTGCTGGAAACTGATGCCTGATACAAACAGATAAGTGTTTAAAGGATTAAGCAAACTGAAACACTTGTGGCACATCATTTACAAGTCATTCATCTTGACAATATTCCCAAAGCAGATGTAACCTTGGGTGGGCTAAGATGTTACTGTGATTAAAACCCTTAGGGCCCCCCTTGAGGTTGAGTTGCTCCCTTGAAGTTGAGTTTAGTTTAGGAATAATTCAAGAACGCCTGATGGTTATAATGATGTTAACTGCAAATGAACATCACAGAGACAGTGACATATTGTGTAATACCGGCAACGTTTCTTCACCTTACCTCACCATCTCCTGTGTTTGTGAGCAACAACAAAAATAATCAAGAAGAAAAAAAGTAGGGCTAGATAGCTCATTTGGTAGAGCACCAGAACATAGATCCAAAGGTCACAGATTCACACCCGATATACTCAATTTTTTTGCTCACCTATCTTTGCTCACCTATAATTGATTTATTAGTACTCAGTCAGTTTCCCTTGTGGTTTATTACTTGTAATACTTGATAAGCAAAAAAAGAATTATGAGAGGGTAATCACCTATTTAGAAGAAGTCCTTTTAGTGAAGTAATTTCTGACTTGAGATCAGCTACACCATTACTGTTGCTACTTGATGCTACAGATTTACTAGCCGCAATGTTGGTCGTCAGATTATCCAGTTTAGATTGCTGTAACTCCAGGAGAACTTGGATGGATTTAGTGGCCTTCTCTACTTCTTGAACTGCAAGAATTCAAGGAAAATAAAGAAAACTGTTAGGCCTGGTTCACACTTTACACCAAAACGAATGCGAAGCAAATTATGTACCGCACAGCAAATGATGCCTAACGCGCTGTTTTCCAATTGTGGCACAAGGAAATTCGCTTTGCTTTTGCAATTCATGTGAAGTATGAACTAAGCTTTACAATAAATGCTTCAAGTTAGTCACAAACAAATATTCAATTTGTACGCTTAATATGAATTTTTAAGACTGAAGACGTTGGCTCTTCGTCATGTAGTTCAGCAGTGAGAGAAAGGGTGACACTGAAATGTGTACATACCCGTGTGCACAACGTTTTCATTCAATTCCTTTATAGATGCCTCAAGTCTTTCTAATCTCTCTCGTTCCTCCTGGCGTCCCTTGATGTACGGCATCAGGAAGTTCTGTATGGAATAAAAACCATAAAATAGAGTATTGTATTGTATTTGCTTAACTAAGGTTTGTGATAACTCTATGCAAATAATATCTGTAACGAGTAGAAGGGGTTCTGAAAAGAACCATTTTTAAAATGTTTGTAAGAGGGGTTGCTGTTTGTTTGTTTGTCTGTTTGTTTTTGTGTTCTTAGCTTGTTTACTGTTCATTTAATTTGTGCTTACCGATATTAATTTGTAGATCCCATAGCTGACCCCACCAACGATCACAGCAATGGCCATATAGTCACGCCACCTCGTAGCTGTAGACGGCACAGGCTGACCATAAGGGGCTGTTTAAAGGCAAGATAAAGCAGTGGTTTATTAAAGTGCAAATAAATTCCAATCTTTTCAAAGCCTCACTCCCTAGGGCCACTTGCCAATAGGTGACCCCAATCCTCCACAATCATCCGCTCTATGGTCACTGAACACCAACATGTTTAGACTTTGGTAACATTGGTATGCCTGGCCTAGTGATAAGTAATTGTTATTTGGGCCTACAGTCCTCAATCCTCCACTATCCTCCACTCAACGGTCACTCAACACCAACAAGTTTGGACTATTTTTTAATTATCTTCTTTTAAAGCACCAATTCGATATCAAGCAGAAACTACAGCTAACTCACCCATCTGTTGCTGCATTGGGTTTCCTTGAGCAGGGACCATAGCCTGGCTAGTTGGTGTCTGTACAGGAGCCACTACATGTACATCCTGCTGGGTGCCAGACCTCTCAATTGCTATCTCAATCTCTTGTGCAGTCAAACCTATGCATTGGAATGATAGAGATTTTAAATATTACACTTTATATTTTAAAAAAATCTACCGAGCACCTGCATGACACTGGAACCTTTACTATTTGATCCTCGGCTTGCTTTCACAAGAGCTAAGATTGATCTTAAGATATGTGTTTGTATTAATTGCTAAACGCAGTGTGGTGTTACAAGAATCACTATGGCGATACTGATAACTCATCTTAAGATAAATCCTAGTACTTTGTGAAATCGGGACACTGGTAAATCTTGAAAAGGTCCAGACAAAAATGCTAAAGGAGTGAGAGTTTAATTTACACTGGAAACTGACTGGGTAGAGTTTTAGTAATTTGGGGTTGAACAAAGAAAACTTTACTAGAGAGGGACTTGAACCTGAGGCCTCTGCAATAAGGGTTCATAAAATACTTACCTTTTTTCTGTAGAAAGACTTTCTTTTGAGCTAGAGGGCTAGAACGGACCTGAGGATTCTTCAAGAAGCGAATTGCAGTCTCAATCTATGTGAAGGAGGCAAGAAAAGAAAGAAAATGGGATTGAATTGAAGTGATGTTTGAAGCTTTGAATGGTGCAGGGGTGAGAGTTACTGCTGATAATAAAGTCTGCAACTCTGATCTAAACTTGTATGGATGTTGAAATGATGGCATTTCCACCTTTTGATAACCCCTGGAGTTACAGATTCCAAGGAGCTTCTGGAAACAGTTTCCTCCGTGCTAGAGAAGTAGATTGAAAAGCTGGATTTCTTTGTATCTGAAGAGAAACAAAATCTATTTGTTTTTCACCAGGTAGCCATAAAAGTATGAATTTAATTAAAGGTCTGAAATTTCTCATCCCTGATGGTGTGAATAAAAGCAAGTATATAACTAGTCAACTTGCAGGAACAATCATAACTGTGAATCTCTTTTGGGAGGAGTGTTGGCTCTGAAAAAGAGCTGTTGTGGTTTCAACGTTTCGAACAGTATACTCTGCTCGTCTTCAGTAGATTGGGATTGAATCTGAAAGGAGTTAAGTTTTCTGGTGAAATTTCAATCGAACATTTTGTACTCAACTTGAACCACTGAGGTTATTAGATGTTTTGGGGTTTTTATTCAAAGTTCCTTTCCACTGTACTTTGAATATATTTACCATATTTTCTCTTGGGGCTTGGCTAACACTTGGACCTTGAGCAGTGGCATCAGGCTGTGTAGAAAAGACAATCAAATACGTCAGAGCTTAAATACTTCACCCCAGTCTGCAACTAGCAAATCTTAGCAAGTTCCCTGATACCATTACACATGCACAACTACAAAAATCACATCATTAAATTTAATGCAAAAATTAGTTACGGTACTGGCCTGACATTTCGACCCTAGCAGAGTCTTTCTCGAAGGCTACATTTAACTTTACAGCAAGTACCTTCAGAAGAGTCAGAAGTGAATTTGAAATTGCCTGTTGGCAACAGGCTTTATGCTACCTGGAGCTGGAGGCAATGGAGGCAATAGCCTCCATGCCCCTGGTCATTGCCTTGTTGCCCCTTGAAATGCTCTAATTTAGAAATTTACAATTCCTCGTATACGTGCCCTTTACAAAGGAGAAATGGCCTTGGTGCCCTTGCCCTTACCGGAATGAAGCATCAGGCCTGTAGCAACAATAAGGCTAAACAACTTAAAAGTTTAGACTAAGTTGATCAAAGACAAGCAAAACACTTCATTTATTGTTTTGTATGTAGCTTATATACTCTGAGCTGCAAAATGGCAAAATGTAAATTGGCAAAAAACACCACATAAAACTGAGCAGAAAAACAATTCCTTTTCTAGTATTACTATTACTAACCTTGGCCTGGTCTTCAGGTAAAGTTTCCATGCTGTTTGGTGGTAAGACTTTATTGAGAAGCAATCAAACAACTTAAAAGTTTAGACTAAGTTGATCAAAGACATGATACAAAACAATAAATGAAGTGTTTTGCATGATTCCGAGCTGCAAAATGACAAAATGTTAATTGGCGAAAAACACCACATAAAACTGAGCAAACAAAAATTTGTTTTTCTAGTAAATAGTACACTAACCTTGGCCTGGTCATCAGGTGGTATTGCAGTCTCCATGCTCTTTGATGGCAAGATTTTATTGAGAAGCAATCAAATGAAACCTCCCATACTATGACCCTGCAGTCTTTGCCAGAATAACTTTTTTACCTGTAGTGTTAGAAAAAGCATATTTTAGAGAATTAAAGGGGTAAATGTCAACTTAGCTTAGATTAGAGTGGCATCCCACCAGGGCTTCTAAGTTCTAGTCAGGTTAGTTCTACCTCCATGGTTCTACTACTTACTACTACTAACTACGGTAGACTAGAGTACTACTAGCCAGTAGAAGCGGCGGGTTAGGCTACAGCAGGACTGTATTTCAGGAGTGCCTGTTGCTGCTTCCCAAGCCCACCTTGTTGAGTGTTATATACTTTATAAGACCGATGTTAAAAGAGAGCCATAACAGCCCAACAAGGTGGGTTACTGCTTCCCCTGAAGATCACCATCACCACAAATGAATCAACCTCTTTTCTTTGTTATGTGACTATAATGAATCTTTGTTTAGACCCAGTAACTGGGGCGCTGTACTCCTTTTTTCAAAATTTTGACATCATCGGTCGTATCTAGCGCCCCAGGTTATTATTGTATGTACATACATGATCCGACTCTCAGCATGATCGACGGGTGCCCTGCCTCAAACCGCGTAATCGTATTGGTTGCGGCAGGGCACCCGTCTAGATACGACCGATTATGTCAAAATTTCAAAAAAGGGAGTACAGCGCCCCAGTTACTGGGTCTAACTCTTTGTGAGGATGACTGAGGTGTGTGTCAAAATTTCAAAAAAGGGAGTACAGCGCCCCAGTTACTGGGTCTAACTCTTTGTGAGGATGACTGAGGTTGTGTGTACAACAACAGTTACAAGGTCGTTCCGCTATCGTCTCCACGGAACAAACCTCAGTTCTAGTAGTACTAGTAGGAGTAAGGTGTGTGTGGCCCGGTGGTCTGGCCCTTCCTTTACTGTATCATTCCTTGAGTCATGACCCCTAGGCCTCCCCCACAACCAGAGTCCAGACCCCCCCCCCTGCCCCTCCCATCACCCATCCCATCCAATCCGTAAATCATTATTCTTTTGACAACAAAGTCAAAAGTGTCCTCCAACACTACACTACACTGTATGAATGCGGCACTACGACCACTATTTTACAATTACAAAAACAAGTTTTTAAGATAAGAATAGTTACCCACCCATAGGTGTTACTGGCGTTCAACCTCATCGAGCATCCGAGCATCCGAGCATCCGAAGTCTATTTATAATCTTTTGGTTAGAGAAGTCAGGTACCACAAGCACAGCTACATTTATTCCAAATATAGTGACGTTCAGCACTAAGACAAACAATCATATCGCTGGTACTCGGTCTTCTGAGGATATTGTCACGAAGATTTGCAGTGGTTACCAGCTTAATCTGAACCTATTTGCACCGGCGTGAAGTTGGTTACTTATTTGACGTTTGACGTTCAATATCAAACGAGTAATAGTTACCGGTTTGACATTCGTCTTAATTGCATGTTCTATACGAAAATATAAATCGTTCATTTTCTAGTGGTCAGACCCTTTTGGCCGGGCACTGCTGGGTACAAACGTGTAGAGGAGGGTCCAAGGAACACCTCCATGGTCAGTTTGACCCGGCCATTGGGGTCCTTCTATTTTTTATCTATTTTATTATATTTAACATTTTTGTAATAATTATGTTTAATACACGTTTTACTATCCCAATCGTAACGGTCAGTTTCTTGTGGTCAGACCCTTTTGGCCGGGCACTGCTGGGTACAAATGTGTAGAGGAGGGTCCAAGGAACACCTCCATGGTCAGTTTGACCCGGCCATTGGGGTCCTTCTATTTTTTATCTATTTTATTATATTTAACATTTTTGTCATAATTATGTTTAATACACGTTTTACTATCCCAATCGTAACGGTCAGTTTCTTGTGGTCAGACCCTTTTGGCCGGGCACTGCTGGGTACAAATGTGTAGAGGAGGGTCCAAGGAACACCTCCATGGTCAGTTTGACCCGGCCATTGGGGTCCTTCTATTTTTTATCTATTTTATTATATTTAACATTTTTGTCATAATTATGTTTAATACACGTTTTACTATCCCAATTGTAACGGTCAGTTTCTTGTGGTCAGACCCTTTTGGCCGGGCACTGCTGGGTACAAATGTGTAGAGGAGGGTCCAAGGAACACCTCCATGGTCAGTTTGACCCGCCCATTGGGGTCCTTCTATTTTTAATCTATTTTATTATATTTAATATTTTTGTCATTTATGTTTAATACACGTTTTACTATCCCAATTGTAACGGTCAGTTTCTTGTGGTCAGACCCTTTTGGCCGGGCACTGCTGGGTACAAATGTGTAGAGGAGGGTCCAAGGAACACCTCCATGGTCAGTTTGACCCGGCCATTGGGGTCCTTCTATTTTTTATCTATTTTATTATATTTAACATTTTTGTAATAATTATGTTTAATACACGTTTTACTATCCCAATCGTAACGGTCAGTTTCTTGTGGTCAGACCCTTTTGGCCGGGCACTGCTGGGTACAAATGTGTAGAGGAGGGTCCAAGGAACACCTCCATGGTCAGTTTGACCCGGCCATTGGGGTCCTTCTATTTTTTATCTATTTTATTATATTTAACATTTTTGTCATAATTATGTTTAATACACGTTTTACTATCCCAATCGTAACGGTCAGTTTCTTGTGGTCAGACCCTTTTGGCCGGGCACTGCTGGGTACAAATGTGTAGAGGAGGGTCCAAGGAACACCTCCATGGTCAGTTTGACCCGGCCATTGGGGTCCTTCTATTTTTTATCTATTTTATTATATTTAACATTTTTGTCATAATTATGTTTAATACACGTTTTACTATCCCAATTGTAACGGCTTGTGGTCAGACCCTTTTGGCCGGGCACTGCTGGGTACAAATGTGTAGAGGAGGGTCCAAGGAACACCTCCATGGTCAGTTTGACCCGGCCATTGGGGTCCTTCTATTTGTTATCTATTTTATTATATTTAACATTGTTGTCATAATTATGTTTAATACACGTTTTACTATCCCAATTGTAACGGCTGTACACGGCTGTATTCGCCTCCTCTTTGGTTTTTAATCAAAATAACAGACAAACAAGCACCAAAAATGTTTAAATGCATTGACTCGGGAGAAAGTCTTACGTGCATCTAACTTCAGGTATAATAGAATTTTAAAGCGTTTACTTGTCCAACAAATTATATGTTTGATTGAAACGGGCACAGACAGCTATTGTCTTTCACTGAACTAACCTGGTCATCTCAATTTTAAACGCCTTGATGACCGGGAACGAAAAAAAATGTGTGAAGTGCGTAATCCGACCTAGCCTAAAACCGCAGCGCAGACGGCCGAGCGCAATCTGTTCCACAAACTACAATATTGTTAACCAAAACAGACGATTGGCATCCGGCATTCGGCAAATCTTCAGAGAGCCTTGAAATACAATAACATTTCAGTCGGTGTCACCCCCCCCCCCCCCCCCCCCCCCCCCAACCCCTCTGTCGCTACGCCGCTGATTTCATGTTTGAAAGTTTGTTTGCTTGTGTGTTTCAACATCTACTACACGTACAGTATTTTAAGCCTCTAGTTCACCGGCTGAGTGTGTCATTTCACCAGCATCATCTTTCATCAGGTAAACATAATCATTTTCTTTTCACTTTAAAAACCTCTACTACTTGATACGTTTAACATAATTTATTACAAACGTTTATGGTTATTCTGTGTGTCATTTTGATAGAATTTGATGAAGTATAAAAGAGTTTTAGCCTTTGAAACTGTGAGTCTGTCAATGTTTAAAGAGTTTTGTATTATGTGAAATGTCGTGTCGGCATTGGACTGTGTGTGTATGGCCTACACTGAAATATAGCTTACATGTGCAACTGAAACTTACACGAGAGCGTTCGACTAGCCATCACGTGATCGTGTCTGCCCCGGGGGGAGCCACCACAACCCCAGCTCGCGAGCTGGTCTCTGGTGGATATCTCTGGTGGATGCCCAGGTGTAATGACGCATTATACCAAGATGGCGGGCACAAGTTGAATTTTACGTGAGAACCAAAGTAACAAAATACACAGATTTATCGTCATGGGAAATGGAAAGGAAACGCACTTCCAGAAAAACAAACGGTTGGTGACTGTGTGCAAGTTATTTTATATTGTATAATTAAATTGTGTCGTTACGGACATCAACATTTTCCAAGTGAGCAGACGACGGAGCTTACACTTTTGTAAGTCCTGCCGCTATGCAAAAGCGTTTGACCTTAATTTTCCCAGAGTGCCAAGCGAAAACACCACAGCGTTCAATTGGCCTCGTTGCATGGCTAACACGAGTGTAAATCCCCGGCGCGGTACACACGGGGAAGCTAATCGAACGCACCATAGTGCGCGTTCATGTCGTCGTGGCATTAGTGGCAAGGATTTGTGTAATTGTTGTGTTAAAATAGGGATGGGCCTACACAATTGTCCCTGAATTTGCAGTACGGCGACGTACAAGTATTGTAAATTAAGAAAGTGGGGTGGGGATGGACTCCTTTGACGCTATACAGAGTAATATTTGTTATTAGCAATTTTTTTTCTTCAAATTTCATAACAGTATCAAGGGCATTATAGGGATCAGAATAGAGTTTGATAATCGTTATTCGAAGCTAATCCAAATACATCTTCTGCTTAATTACTAACTTAAAAGATACTTTAACAAGACACTTCCGTGGATGGTAATTGTCTTTAGTGTGATACCGGGGTGGTTAGGGGCACGCCCCGTGTAGTTGTGCCACTGCTGTGGATAAGGTGTGGTGTGTCTACCTGCCCCGCCTTGCAATAATCCACCAAGGATATTATGTTTCTGCCTGTGTTTGTCTGTTTGTCTGTCGGGCTGTCGGTCTGTCTGTCTGTAAGCAGAATATGTAGAATAAAAAATATATAAATTCTAATAATAAAAGGTTGAGGATGCATGTAAACGATTTTGTTTAAAAGATTGATCATGACACAAGGTCCATTTGATTACATGTTAATGATTATATAATTATTAAAACTTTCGTGGATTCTGGAACATTTTGAAGATTCATTTGCTGCTCCGTGTGGAAAAAAGTAAAATCCCTGCATGTGTGTTGCTGTTCGTAGGCTCTATACACAATAGACAACTATTCTCTCGTGCATTTGCTACGTACTGTCTATTAATTGCTGAAATAAAACAGTTCTTTTTGTTCAAATTCCGATTGTGGCAATTGTGTTTTTGAGCAAGGCATTTATCCACACTTCGGATTTTTTTTAAACTGTTCTTTATAACACGCGGTCATATGAAATAAAAGCGCCACCTTGTGGACCCTAGTGAGCATCCATCACCAATTAAGTCAGTCATAGTATCAGGGTGCATCCTCCTGAATAAACTCCCATGACAACCAATGCTAATGTTAAACAATCAAACATTCTTTTTTTTAAAGAAGTGCCACAGCGTTTTCAGTAAAGGGAAAGTTGTTCATTGACAACTATCTCCCACCTTCTGTCAATCTTTTTTCCTAGGTTGGTTGTCCAGAGGCGGGCCTGTTGAGTTATTCCCCTCCCAAGCAAACCACCCATACACGAGTGTCAATTTTCAAACCGATCTATCAATCTTGAAAACATGGCCATACACGTATAATCAAATAGGACCGTTTTTCAGGACCTAGGTCATCCAAAATACATTGAATTAGAATTAGACTCCTTTACCAGCCATACTGGTGGTACCACCCATAAGACAAGGGGTCATGTCACCTGCACCACCACTAATCTAATCTATCTAATATCTTGCAGAGTCTGTGGTGTTCAGTATTATATGTGAAACAAGAACTACATTCGAGAGGCGTTTCTATGGCCACAGATCCACAGTCAACACCGAAAAGCTGGATACACCTGTAGGACACCACTTCAACCTTCCTAACCACTCCATTTCTGACATGAATTTACAGGGCATTGAGGCACTAGGTAACTGCAGAGAGACTGTCCGTCTGAGTAGGGAACAACTTTGGATAAGGCGCATAAGGACCACTCAGCCCCATGGTTTGAACATCCAAGAAGAAAATGACTAATACTTTTGTCTTTGCCTTCTCCTTTTCCCACACAGATATCCCCTTTTTAGGCCGCCCTACATTGTATTAACTAATTATTTACCATTCTTCCAACCTTCCATTTTGTTCTTTGTGTTTCCAACTTTTTGTGGTCAAGCTATCTCCTTCCTTCATAACCTCCCCCCCCCCCCCCTTTGTCCTAATAACCCCTTCTTACCCACTGCCCGTTCTGAATGCTTTCTGCCTTTCTCACTCCACTCTCTCTATTCATGTATTTCCACTTGAATGCTCTTGCAACTCCTGTATGTGTGTTGTTTTGTCATTTAGCCTTCGAGAAAGACTCTGCTAGGGTCGAAACGTCAGGCCACTAACTTATTTTTTGAATAAGAATTCAACGAAACCCAGATCCAGATATTCAGAAGTTGTTTATACCCCAGATTTTTGCCTCTCAAAACTGTCTTTTACATACAAAATTGAAGGCCTAAAAATACCAAATAATCCATGTGGCTGACACTCTGTTCACTCACCTATTTAGGAGAGTGCACCCATTTTCTGCTCTCATGTGGAGGACTGCACTTGCCCGAGTGGTTTTCTGATGTTTGAATGAGTGACCAGAGGGTATCTGATTTGCAAAAGAATGTTCTGTTTGTGATATGTAGGAAATTTGGGGGTGGGGTTCTTATTTTTGTGGTCAGTCTAGCTGTGACTTAGACATATGAGAGAGAGTGAGGAGTTCTGTCGAGGCAGCGTGACATTTTGTGGTCAAGTTGCTGAGCCGCAATTATTATTGCTAAAACACAAGCAGATAATGTGCAGACTGGAACTCAAGACCACAATTTCGGATTAAAAACCGTAAGTTTACCCCCTTTGAGTTTTGCTACCGATAAATAACCTATAAATAAAAATCAATTATTTAAAGGTCTTTAGTTACTTTAGAGCCTTGAGCTAATCCTTGAGCTAATTTATGTGTTAATTTAAAGAGGTATTGTTCAAGTTGCAGTACTTGATTTTTAACTTTCACCCTGATTTAGCAGAAACTGGTGTCAGAAACTGTGCTGAATTAATTTTTAGTTTTAATTTTGAACGCAATGTGTTACTAGTTTGGGTTTCTATTTCATTTGTTTTATAGATGGATTTCACCACCAGACCGAGTGTCGGCCGCAGAGACGTATCGTGTCTGAAGTCATGTTGCTACCAGCAACAGAGGACATTGATACGGGTTATAAATTTTGAACTGTAAGGAACGACAAGTTAAATTTTGAAGTGGTGTAAAAGACCACTTAAACCCGTCACCGGTGGAAGAGCCGTGTGATCTGGAGCGTGTTTTGGCGACCATGACCGGAAACAAGTTTCTGACGTAAAATTCATTGACCGAAACAATTTCCGAGAGCTACGCGAAAACGGGTCGGTAACCAGAAACAGTTTGTGACGTAGGTACATCTCTTGAAAATTCATGTTCTAAAAGTATACAGCCTTTATTTTATTTTCAAGTAATGGAACTTGGTCTTTGTAATTTTATAAACATTTTTGATTACTATGCTTCAATCTTCTTTATTTTTAAAAGAATTCCATTGACTTTTTCCGATAGTTTTTAGAGTCCGCCATCTTGAAACCAAGCCTAACCAAGCCAACAAGTCGGTTACAGTTTTGTCGGAACAGCCGCGTCACCGCGGTTCAACCGAACACGCGAAAACGCTCAACCAATGACCAAAGCTCAAACCAGTTTCTGGTTGGGGTCGCCAAAACGCCTGAAGTGTGATGCGAGGTGAAGGAAGTCTACGCCATTTGGTGGTGGGGTAACTTACTTGTGTTGAATTATCTATGGAAAAGGAAGTTTAATTGAATTTTACAATATTGTAGTAAATTGCAAAATGTTGTATTATCCCCGACATTCATGGAAAGGGACTCAAACTAAAAGAAGTTCAGGCAAGTCTCATTTACTGATTCATTTAGCCGTTTCATTCATTTACAAGTCCCAAATAATGTTAAGTTTCTTTTGCTATTTGAAAAGCCTCACACTAAACTGAAGTACTGGTGAAGTGACGTAGGGCAGTGAATGGCCTACAGTAATTTTTGTCTTTCTTTTTCTTTTCGATTTGAGGCAAAAATGTATATGCCGAGTGAAGGATGGCCGTGAAAAACATGTTATTTACAAGTGCATCTATTATTTTTCGAGCTGGGTTTATTCTCCTGAACAAAATATTGGTGCTCTACAAAATATTGGTGCTCTGATTTGGAAATAGCCTGAGTACAGAGAGTAGTCACTTTGATTATTTAGTTTATTCCTTTCCTTGACTATAACCTAATTGTCAAGAATTGTACAAACTAATAATCGAACATTAAAAGACAGAATTAATAAATAGTAAATGTGTAAGTAATAGTTGTAATTATAACCTTGATTGTTTCTGTGTGCATCCTTTAATGTTGTGCTATTACTTCAGTCATTGGCTGTGACACATTTCCCCCCCCCCCCCCCCCCCCGTACACATAAAAAAAAATATAAAAAAATTGGCCATTATCATGCCCGGTTTTTTCACTGCTTGGGGAATTCCGGGGGTGATCCTATGGGCCATCCCCGTCAAGTTGTTATACCACACCGGTTCTTTTCAGAAACTCCACAACTCATACAGATATATTCTTCTCTAAATGTAAAAGAGTGAAAAACCACTCGTTTTGTCCCCCATACCACTCTACAAAGAGCCATATGGGGGACAAATATTTTTAGAGTGAAAGACGGGTACTTTCAACTGGATTTAGAGTAGCCTAAAGTTCGTTCCAATTTCACTCAAAAAGAGTGACACAGATTGACTTTCACTCTCAAAAGAGCCAAACTGACACCAATCGGACGAGAGAGTGAAACTTTCACTCTTTTACATTATTTACATTATTTTACATTATAAGACCGCAAACCTTACTACAAGAATGAATGTATAATTATTTCCATAAACAAGTGTTTTAATCACTTTTACATACAGGTATAGCTGAATATTGTACAAGGTGTTTACTGACATTAAAATTAAAAGTAGTACTCATCAAACTGGTGATAGCTGACTTATTTTTATAGTGCTATTTGAACACAATCTACCATGAGAAACCGGAGTGTCGTATTCAATGCACTCGTTGAGTGTATTGCGTTATGGCCCCAAGAAAGAATTCACTCCTTCGATCAAGAAGGTTTCAGGACAGCAAACAGTATTTGGGCAGAGCTAGCAACTGCTGTCAAATTAAAGAACAATATCAGAAACCGGAAATGGCTCTATAACCAATGGAAGCACAACATCAACAAATTAAGAAACAAAGTACAGCAGATGAAGCGTCAAGATGATCGAGAATATAGCAACTCTACACCAAGTCACCGTCAAGAAAACACAAGTCTGTACTGCATTTGCCAGAGACCCAATGATGGCAGTCCTTATGTGCTATGCGAAAAATGTAACACATGGTACCATTTCGGCTGTATTGCCTACGAAGAAGATTTAGGTGAAGACGAGCCCTACTACTGCCCCTATTGTAGATCACCGCACGCAGAGAGAGGGAAAGATTTCGCCCAGTTCGCGAGTGATGAAGGGGGTGATGAGGTCGACGATAGACATTCAGAAAGTCCCACAGATGAAAGAGGTGTTTCTGAAATCGATGAAAGTGATGAAGGGGGTGAGCAGGTCGACAAAGAGACCGACGATAGAAATTCTGAAACTCCCACAGATAAAAGAAGTGCTTGTGGGCTCGATGCGAGTGATGAAGGGGGTGAGCAGGTCGACAAAGAGACCGAAGATAGACATTGTGAAAGTCCCGCAAATGAAAGAGGTGTTTCTGAAATCGATGCGAGTGATGAAGAAGGTGAGCAGGTCGACGGTGAGGTCAAAAATAGACATTCTAAAACTCACACAGATGGCAGTCCTTATGTGCAATGCGACAGTTGTAAGACATGGTACCATTTCCGCTGTATTGACTACGACGACGATTTAGGGGAAGACGAGCCCTACTACTGCCCCTATTGTAGATCCCTCAATTCAGAGAGCGGGGATGATTTCGCCCAGTTCGCGAGTGATGAAGAGGATGAGCAGGTCGACGATGAGACCGACGATAGACATTCTGAAAGTCCCACAGATGAAAGAGGTGTTTCTGAAATCGATGAGAGTGATGAAGGGGTTGAGCATGTCGACAAAGAGACCGAAGATAGACATTCTGAAACTCCCACAGATGAAAGAGGTTCTTGGAGAATCGATGTGAGTGATGAAGAGGATGAGCATGTCGACGATGAGGTCGACGATAGACATTCTGAAAGCCCCACAGATAAAAGAGGTTCTTTGAGAATCGATGAGAGTGATGAAGGGGGTGAGCATGTCGATGATGAGACCTACGATAGACATTCTGAAAGTCCCACAGATGAAACAGGTGTTTCTGAAGTCGATGAGAGTGATGAAGGGGTTGAGCATGTCAACGATGAGACCGACGATAGACATTCTGAAACTCCCACAGATGAAACAGGTGTTTCTGAAGTCGATGAGAGTGATGAAGGGGTTGAGCATGTCAACGATGAGACCAACGATAGACATTCTGAAAGTCCCAAAGATAAAAGAGGTGCTTGGGGAATCGATGCGAGTGATGAAGAGGATGAGCAGGTCCACGATGAGACCGACGATGGACACTTTGAAAGTCCCCCAAATGAATGTAGGTCGCCTAAAACCGATGACACGTTCCTGAAGAAATTCGCAATATTTCTTAAACCGGACGAGTGGTCAAAAATCAAGCCCAGACGTGGTAAAAACAGGTTGTGCAACGATTGGACCGATTTGATTTACAACAAGTTCAAGAAGTTCAACAAAACATGTGTCCTCGTGTTTAAGTATAACAGATCGAAGGTACCGAACAGCAGAAAACAAAAGGGTCTCTACCTAACGGTAAATGCACTTTGCAAGTTTCAGGACTGTTGCAGGTACACTTTTACTTTGAAAAAAGTTCCCAACCATACACAGGAAACGATCAGAATAAAAGTAAAAAGAAAGGGTACAGTCAACCACCTGCGAACCGAAGGGAAAAAACGCCACATGAAAGGTGAAAAAAGAAAAGAGATTGCAAGTGAGATTGAAAGAACAGGAGTCACAAACTGGTACTACTCCACTGTAGCTGACATGTCTGCAGAGGAAGTAAGAGCAGGGAACCTTTCGGCTTGTTCGTCTCTTGAGGTTTTAAGAAAAATTATATCAGAAAAAAGGGCAACGGCACACCTCCATGGAGATGCACTTCAGGAGGTAAAAATTCTGCAGGATCTCTACAAAGACGTCTGTCCCGAGTCAAAATACACTGGCAGTGGATTTATCCAGTACTTTTCGTGCGATCCGTTTAAGGTCCATTTGATGCTCGACGACCAGATAAAAATGTACCTGAACATCAAAGGAAGTCGTGTTCTGCACTTAGACGCAACTGGCTCCATCGTAAAGAAGATACCGGGTCAAGCAAAAAGCGTGTTTTACTACGCCTTGTTGATAAAAAATCCCATTGAAGGAAGGGCTGGAATCCCGGTATGCGAAATGTTGTCCTCAGATCAGCATGCTTCAGAAATAAAACATTTCTTGAATAGATTTGTTAATGCCATCACGACAAGTAGAAATCTTTCTTCAGTTATCCCAAGAAGGGTTGAGACTGACTTTTCCTGGGCACTTCTGCAGTCGGTTTTGTTTGCATTTAACGCAGAAGAATGCAAAGGTTACCTTCAGAGAACCCACGACCTTGTCCATAGACGTTTTGATGGGAAGCATATCAAAGGGTTCACATACCCTCACATATGTGCGGCGCATCTCATCAAAGATGTTTCCAACAGAGTGAAAGAGTTCACAAGTGACAAAGGTAGAAGACAACTAATTCTTTACAGCTTTGCATTACTCCAAACGGAGCATTCCTTTGAGAGTGCAAAGCAGATCTTTTTCCACATGAGCAGAGTGTTCAACTTGCCAAATATGAGCGCCGCAGTTAAATCATCAACTGCCAGTATAAAACAGCTTATTAAGAGGTGTAACGTGCAAATCAAACATGAAGCTAGTACATTCCCTCATGACGAGCAGCACTGTGGCGAAACACATAGTTTCGAGAAGGCAAGCACGATCAGGGAGAATTCCCCATGGCGCCGTGACTTTATGCAGGTTGTTCCAGAAGACACTGACGATGAAGATTCGGATGATTTGGATGAGCTAGAATCGATATTACCAAATGAATATTACACACCAGGAGTGATCACAATGCTTCTTGACAATTTCCTACACTTATACCCGTTGTGGAGTGCACTTCTTCTTGGAGATTTGAGTCGCTACGATAAATGTAAAACTGCACTGGTGACAAATCCCCCGTCTCCAAATAGAGCGACAAATGCAGTAATAGAAAACTGGTTTGGTAACGTTAAAAAGGACTTCTGTCCAGGAGGTCGAGTCAGACTAACGGCAGGTCAATTCATCCGAAAAGCCTATATAAATATTTCTGGCAGGGTAACCGAGACGAAGCTGCGACAAACGAAGAGGAAACGTGCAGAGGAAGAGTACAATCCGGAGGAGGTTTGGAAGAAAAAAAAAACATCCAAGGGAAAATATTTCCAGACCCCTAGTCAACTCCTGAAACCAAAATCTGTGAACAAACCTCACACGAAACGAACCCCCAAAACTCAGAAAGTAAAATCTAGGCGTAGTTCTATGCCTAATAGACAGCAAAGAGCAACAAATGGACAACATTTCCAGGACGACCCTCAAATCTCCAAACCAATGTCGGCAAATAAATCACAAACAAAACGAACCCCCAAAACCAAGAAAGTCAAACCTGAGCGTACATCTACATGTAATGAGCAGCAGAGAGCAACAAAGGTAAATCAATTCAAGAACGAAAGTCAAATACCGCAAAATAAGTCAGAAAAAAAATCATCGACAAAAGAACGAAAAGTTTCTCCTCAGAAAGTAAAACCTAGGCCTGGATACAATTCCCAGATAGAAAATCCTAATGTCCCATCCTGGGGAGGGCATGCACTTTATAAAGGTGTAAATGTCCACTTGGACAACACATGTACGATAGATAATTTACTGTTGATTTTAACAACGATGTTTGAGAAGTATCCCAAAGTGAAAGCTGCATTAAATTCAAGCAAAAATGAAGTGTGCCAGCACATTTTAGACGTAACCGAGACCTGCTCAGCTGGAAATTGGTCAAAGGGTAAAATTATGTGGTTACATAATGTATGCCACATGAAGCTGAAGGATAGTAGTGCAGTTCAGACCTTAAACGCCTTGGGTACTGAATATGAAATGTTTATCAAGTATATGGATGTTATCCAAAGGAGCAAGCAAACGTCTAAATGTTCAAACAGAAAATGCAGCAGAAGAGAAACGTCGAATAGCTGTCGTGACATTTATCTTGGGTATGTTTTTCAAAGTTAAAATCTTTGTTTTTGTTTTTGTGTATGTTTTCTATCAAAATAGTGTTGTACCAGTACACAAAATGGAAAACTATAACATTTTTAACAACCTTTTGTACACATACCCAGCGCTTGAAATAGAGTATAGTAGACATTCAGTTTTGGGGATTTCAAACAAAAGTTGGTGCTCGGGTACAAGTAAACGAATATTGTAAATATCAAAACGTCAAACACAAAAAGTATTCAAGGCCACAGACACGTAACAATAATACTATAGGTATTTAAGTCCGAAACCCTAAATAGTTTTTCTGTTAAGGTGTTTATTTATTTGTATTTTATTAATATAAAAAAAAAATACTTTATTATCGGAAGACTAAAGATCTGCCATAAATGCGTGATGGGAAAACATTAACGAAATATTTTGTTTAGTGCCCCACAAAATGCAGGTATTGGAAGTGTACAAGATGCGTTAGACTACTGGGTGGCACCCTTCGTCACGGCTATTTGTGGAGCGCAATTGACTGATCCCGAAAGGTTATTATACTAGATTTTTTGTTAATTTAAAAACAGTCACATTATTTTAAACAGTCACCTATTGTGTTTTCATTACAACTTTTTATCTTTTATCACTGTCAAAGAATTATAATTAAGTAAGTTTAAACAATTATTTCAATTCAACCAATACTGTAAATGAAGGAAGAATGGATCTGAATCAATACACTTTTAAACAAAACATCATGGCTACACAACCACCGAATCAGCATACGGTAATTTATAGAAGGAGTGGTTTTAAATTATGATAACAAGTATAGCCATTACAATGAATGATTAGTTACATATTGATTTTCAGTAACATGAGTACAAAAAGTAAATAATACCAAATTGCACAAATCGCATTTTTAGCTTTTCAGACCGTCTGGTCCTGCAGGTGGAGTTCAAAATTATTATACGCTTTATTTAAAATCAAAAAAGTAATAAGACTTGCCCTCGCATTATACAAAACATGATAAAGGTGTGTGCCATCACGGGCAACGTGACACAGGGTTTGGTCTTACACAGTGCAATACTTGAGCGAATTCATGATAAAGGAGGTTAAAAACATGGCCGGGAATTTCATATTGTGTCCCCCACGGCGTCCCCCACCCATGAACATTTGGGGAACATTTGGAGGGGACATGTCCCCCTGTCCCCCCAATGATTGACGCCCATGACTACAGTTAACTCAAATTTCTTCAATACAGTTCCTGTGCAGGTCGACGGCACTTCAGTAGTCGTCAGTTCACCCATTTTGACGGAAACCCTCCAATGCTTTTTATAAATCCAACACACTACTCAGTTACGCACAAGAGGAGGGTGACACTCTTCTACCAGCATGAGATCATCGTTTGTAAACAGAGGTAATTTGGGGTGATTAAAAACTGTTATCCTCGCGTAAAACCATACATTATGTTAACATACACATTTACATTAGACACTTTTGTTTAACTTGTGCATCAACTCAATCGTTCTGTTTGTCATATTTTGTTTATAGGTACACACTACACGCACTAACAGTTCATAGAGACGGTCATTTCACCTGCTGCCTCCAACCTCCTGCCTCCAACAAACACTGGGCTTCATTCGATGGGTTAAAGCGCCGCTATTTCAACCATGAAACCTTCCCTGTGCTGGAAGAAGGTGATTTGCCGGGCTACCTTGTATACGTCAGAGAGGAGCTTACCCTGCCCGTAGTTCATGCATAAGTGTAGTCTTCATTCCAAGTACCGTTGGCCCTAATTTTTAAGAGGGGCTCTAAGGTCAAATTGTGTTTTTTTGATGCACTGATTTTTAAATAGATTGTTTATGTCATTGATAAAGTGTAAAAAAAAGGTAAAAGTATCTATTACCTCACGTCAAAGTGGTGTAAATGTAAGTTTCTTTAAAATCTTTGCCGAGCAACATTTGAAACATGACGCCGTTGTTACGAAAAATGATTTTGTAACATTACATACAGAAATGTTCGTTCAATTTGATATTTAACGTCAAATTTGTTTGGATGTTAACATAATTATTTGCACTGGAAGGGTATCAAATACAATGGAGTTTTATACCGTTTTATGAGCCAGTATACACTTATGGTTAAAACTCAAAACCAGTGTCCAAATTTTTGTGTGATTCAACCTATAGGCCTACATGAAAAGAACACAAATAATACTTGTGAAAGCCAAAATACTTGTGACAGTCAAGTGAAATAGTTTTAAAAAAAATACAAAATAAAGCATAGGCCTACTATGTTTAATGTTTTCCAAACATCTGGTTTACGTCTCCCTGAGACGGCAACTATTTGTTCTACTCATTTCTCACAACCTATTTTGGACAGAAAAATTTCAAGGGAAACTTTTTATCAGATAGGCCTAGTTATGATGTTAATCTGTGAACATTTACGTTTTTCGATCTCACTAATGGTGTATAAAGCTTTGATCCAAGGTCAGAAACTTTAAATTTTTTGTCACACTTTAAAATGGCAAGTTGCCTTTGGATTGGGCACTTTTGGCTATAAAAAAACGTTTTAAGAAATGAATATGACTGAAATGAATATGATTGAACATATCTTTGAAAAGTAGAATACAATGATTCACATAACCCATCGAAATTATGTATTCTTTTAATACGTCCGCCTTTTTCTTTTTGTATCCACAAAAAAGCGGACCTACCGGACACGGCCTGATTTTACAAAAATTCCTTGTTTGAAAACGGTCCTTATGACAGACAGTGACATTGTTAAGATGTTAAGTCTTTAAAACAATCATCTACATGTGAAGGCAAATGCTGCTGTCGAATTAGTTGCTGAAAACTTGTTTTAAATGTGGCTTATTTATTGCTTATAATGTGCTTTCACGATGTTTGGAGCCAGCACGTGTGAAATGGGCGTGTTTTTTGTTGCTAAAACGTCACACCATACATTGTACCAACAAACATTAGTGCATCACAAACCTTAATTATTTGTGACCATCTCCATCACAATGAGGCATTATCCCCCTCATTTTACTTGATATTTCCATAATCTTTAACAATATTCTCAAAAAGCAATGAATAATACATGTACTGATCAAGCGACACTCCCTTCCAAACTGATGAGAATATTACCACGACCATGAAACACCCGACCCGTGGTGAAAAACGTTTCATGAGAAAAGTGATTTTAAAATCGTGACCTGTTGCAATTAGGACACAACTCAGTTCAGAAATTGTCTTGATTTCCAATTTGATCTTTTGACAAGAGGGTAAGAGCACAGCAAGAAAAAACAAGATTAAGGCAATCGAAAAAATTTTATAAAACACAAAATTGATTTGTGTAACTTTATTTTAAATGTTTTAACTTCTGTGTCAAATTACACGGAGTTGTTCTTTGGGGATAATTGCCTCAATTCGACGGATGTGGTCCGATTTGACCATAAAGCCTCTCCTTAAAGCCATTATACATTTTGGGGTGGTTCAAAGATGATGATGGTAGAAAGGTTCCCTTTAAATATTTCTGAAATGCCATACTTTATGAGAAATTAGTAAAATAAATAGCTTTAGTCTGACGGAGACGAAACTGTTTAGTTTTTGAAACGGTTTTCCATTATTTGTTTCACCTGTGACTCGGATGACCATTCCCTTTGAGTTAAATGTTTCACAGGTATATTATTTTATATAAAATAATGTTGAATCAAAGCAAGTGTGGACACTGGTTTTTCAGCTTCAAAAAAGTGTCTTATGGTAAGATCGAACACCTGAAGAATTACGCATTAAACTTACATGGTTTAAAAATGATGCTAGACATGTCATAATAAGTTATAAATGAGTAAAACAGTATGTTTTCGTCTCAGGGAGACAAAAACACAGTTTTTGACACTTTTCATGAGAGACTTTGTCATGACTTATTATTGACACTTTGATTATAGCTTGCCATCAGCTGGTTTACTCAATGCATGAGTGACATACTTATATAATAAGTGTCTGACATTGTACGTAGGTCTACTCCTCGGCTGGTTTTCTGTGTGAGTATTACTCATTCGTTATTGCTAGTAAGTGCGATCAGTATACGAGTAGTGCGTGGAATGGCTTATATTTTTATTCTGAGCGATGGGATCATCTCCCTTTGGATTTGTGTGGTTATGCACATTATTTGTGAACAAATTATTCAGATGATGTGTAATAAAAGACAGTGAATTGAAATGTTACCTATAAAGCGTTGGTATATCTGCAGTCGATTTAACCAATTTCATCTTGACTTAAGACTTATCCTACATGTGGGGCATTTCAACATGTATATTTAAACATATGACAACATTTTTAAATAAAATGAAAATAGATAAAAAATAGAAGGACCCCAATGGCCGGGTCAAACTGACCATGGAGGTGTTCCTTGGACCCTCCTCTACACGTTTGTCCCCAGCAGTGCCCGGCCAATAGGGTCTGACCACTAGAAACTGACCGTTACAATTGGGATAGTAAAACGTGTATTAAACATAAATGACAAAAATATTAAATATAATAAAATAGATAAAAAATAGAAGGACCCCAATGGCCGGGTCAAACTGACCATGGAGGTGTTCCTTGGACCCTCCTCTACACATTTGTCCCCAGCAGTGCCCGGCCAAAAGGGTCTGACCACTAGAAACTGACCGTTACAATTGGGATAGTAAAACGTGTATTAAACATAATTATGACAACAATGTTAAATATAATAAAATAGATAAAAAATAGAAGGACCCCAATGGCCGGGTCAAACTGACCATGGAGGTGTTCCTTGGACCCTCCTCTACACGTTTGTACCCAGCAGTGCCCGGCCAAAAGGGTCTGACCACTAGAAACTGACCGTTACAATTGGGATAGTAAAACGTGTATTAAACATAATTATGACAACAATGTTAAATATAATAAAATAGATAAAAAATAGAAGGACCCCAATGGCCGGGTCAAACTGACCATGGAGGTGTTCCTTGGACCCTCCTCTACACATTTGTCCCCAGCAGTGCCCGGCCAAAAGGGTCTGACCACTAGAAACTGACCGTTACAATTGGGATAGTAAAACGTGTATTAAACATAATTATGACAACAATGTTAAATATAATAAAATAGATAAAAAATAGAAGGACCCCAATGGCCGGGTCAAACTGACCATGGAGGTGTTCCTTGGACCCTCCTCTACACGTTTGTACCCAGCAGTGCCCGGCCAAAAGGGTCTGACCACTAGAAACTGACCGTTACAATTGGGATAGTAAAACGTGTATTAAACATAATTATGACAACAATGTTAAATATAATAAAATAGATAAAAAATAGAAGGACCCCAATGGCCGGGTCAAACTGACCATGGAGGTGTTCCTTGGACCCTCCTCTACACATTTGTCCCCAGCAGTGCCCGGCCAAAAGGGTCTGACCACTAGAAACTGACCGTTACAATTGGGATAGTAAAACGTGTATTAAACATAATTATGACAACAATGTTAAATATAATAAAATAGATAAAAAATAGAAGGACCCCAATGGCCGGGTCAAACTGACCATGGAGGTGTTCCTTGGACCCTCCTCTACACGTTTGTCCCCAGCAGTGCCCGGCCAATAGGGTCTGACCACTAGAAACTGACCGTTACAATTGGGATAGTAAAACGTGTATTAAACATAATTATGACAAAAATGTTAAATATAATAAAATAGATAAAAAATAGAAGGACCCCAATGGCCGGGTCAAACTGACCATGGAGGTGTTCCTTGGACCCTCCTCTACACGTTTGTACCCAGCAGTGCCCGGCCAAAAGGGTCTGACCACTAGAAACTGACCGTTACAATTGGGATAGTAAAACGTGTATTAAACATAATTATGACAACAATGTTAAATATAATAAAATAGATAAAAAATAGAAGGACCCCAATGGCCGGGTCAAACTGACCATGGAGGTGTTCCTTGGACCCTCCTCTACACATTTGTCCCCAGCAGTGCCCGGCCAAAAGGGTCTGACCACTAGAAACTGACCGTTACAATTGGGATAGTAAAACGTGTATTAAACATAATTATGACAACAATGTTAAATATAATAAAATAGATAAAAAATAGAAGGACCCCAATGGCCGGGTCAAACTGACCATGGAGGTGTTCCTTGGACCCTCCTCTACACGTTTGTACCCAGCAGTGCCCGGCCAAAAGGGTCTGACCACTAGAAACTGACCGTTACAATTGGGATAGTAAAACGTGTATTAAACATAATTATGACAAAAATGTTAAATATAATAAAATAGATAAAAAATAGAAGGACCCCAATGGCCGGGTCAAACTGACCATGGAGGTGTTCCTTGGACCCTCCTCTACACATTTGTACCCAGCAGTGCCCGGCCAAAAGGGTCTGACCACAAGAAACTGACCGTTACGATTGGGATAGTAAAACGTGTATTAAACATAATTATGACAAAAATGTTAAATATAATAAAATAGATAAAAAATAGAAGGACCCCAATGGCCGGGTCAAACTGACCATGGAGGTGTTCCTTGGACCCTCCTCTACACATTTGTACCCAGCAGTGCCCGGCCAAAAGGGTCTGACCACAAGAAACTGACCGTTACGATTGGGATAGTAAAACGTGTATTAAACATAATTATTACAAAAATTTTAAATATAATAAAATAGATAAAAAATAGAAGGACCCCAATGGCCGGGTCAAACTGACCATGGAGGTGTTCTTTGGACCCTCCTCTACACGTTTGTACCCAGCAGTGCCCGGCCAAAAGGGTCTGACCACTAGAAAATTAACGATTTATATTTTCGTATAGAACATGCAATTAAGACGAATGTCAAACCGGTAACTATTACTCGTTTGATATTGAACGTCAAACGTCAAATAAGTAACCAACTTCACGCCGGTCCTATTTGCTCACATAAAAAAAAGAAGTTACGTCGAAAGATGTCAAGTTTGCGGCTAATGGATCACCAAGAAGTCAATTTTAGTCCCCCGTCACAAGGAGAAAACGGAGCCAATATGGCTCGAGATTCCAAGATCAGCATGCATGACACTCAGCCCATTGATCACAAACGGGCAAGGTATCCGCACTGTGTTGTTTGGACGCCAATTCCATTTTTAACGTGAGTAAAGTTTAGAATAGAATGTTGCAGTAATATATTAATCAATGGTGGTGGTGGTGCGAAGGAGGAGGTAAACAATTTCTCTATCTATAATAAATTGTACGGTGGCTCATTAGCAAATTGGCATAATGACATAATTATTAGCTAATTCTTAGAATATATATTTTTTTTAAAGCTTTAAATTGGAGCAGTTTTGTGTTTTAATATTGCCGTTGTGTCGTGTTTCCGTATACGGTATATAATTGATTTGCGTTTATCGCCGAATTTTAATGCTCTAAATTGCGGTATTTTTTAAAGCAAAAATACTGCGTTATAATTTTTAGTTCAACAATTATTAAAATACGACAATCCTAAAATAGTACGCTGATAATTAGACCCAGTAACTGGGGCGCTGTACTCATTTTTTGAAATTTTGTCTTTTATTTCAAAAAATGAGTACAGCGCCCCAGTTACTGGGTCTAGCTGATAATAATAAATCATATAAAATATAGCAATATAACGAAATAATTAAATACAGTGATAAATGCATAAAAAGGCTGTAAAATACGTCGATAAGCGCAATAGTACAGTGACATCGCAATACAACGACGTCAATACAACAAGTTTTGTAGGAATCTGGCCAATATGAGCCATCGTAGGATTGACAAATGTCAAAACTACAGCAGGTACGTACGTACATGTACATGTATGTAATCCATCATCCATGTGAAAAAATGTTGATCAACAATTATTGTTATAGTTTTATATTAAATATTATACGTGTCGTTTTTAATCAGTATTCATCATGTAGAATGCAATGGAATGTTTTTGATACTTTTTTGTTTTATTTATTTAAGTATTATCGTTATTTTCAGCTGGCTATTTCCTTTTATTGGTCATATGGGTATCGCAATGTCATCCGGTGTCATCCGTGATTTTGCTGCACCTTATTATGTCTCGGTAAGTCTACATGCAGCTGGAGTAACATCCGAGAGGTTCTGGGTGTAGAATTATTAATTAAGCCATTTGCCAGGAATTTTCACATTTTTCAAATCTTATTTCGGAACAAAGGAAATCTTTCACTTGGTTAGATAAAGGATGCATGGAATGTAATGAACCACATGATATTTTATTTTTAAGTCAACATAAATGTGTCCATTTTAAGGTTTGTCTGAAGAACATAGTGTCATATTTCTTTTCATAGGAAGATGATATGGGATTTGGCAAACCGACAAAGTACTGGATGTTGGACCAGAGTCGAGCCAGGCCAAATTCCTGGGATGTCAGCGTGTCTGAGGCATCTGAGGAGTACAAAAGTAGAATGGTAACATTTGCAAATTTATAAACTTTGTTTTAAAACCCATGGCTGTGATTTGTCAGGATGTTTCATTGACCTCCCTTGACCTTCAATTCAATTCAATGTTTATTGTTCATAAAATGGAAATTTGCTTTGTCGAACATGCTCATAACAAGGGAGCAAGTCGACTGGTTGCCGCAGAACAGCGCCCTCAATAGATTCAGATTTTTCTTGGAAGAGGTGAACTTACCGTCAATCACTAGACAAAATTCTCGGCTTTTGTTACGATCAAACCTATACATTTCTATTAATGGTGATGTAAACAATCTCACTCTCACCTCTGAAATATATCATCCTATTTTTTTTTTTGGGGGGGGGGAGTTTCATATCCAGACCATGAGTTTGTTGTTATCCAATTGTCAACATTTTTGATTTTTGTACTAATCACACCCCTAAAGTTAGTTTGAGTGAAATAGTTTTTTCGGAACTCAAGAGTTGTTCAGTGGAAAGGAAGAGCTTACAAAGGTGTATTAGTTTTTGGGGAAAAGGGAAATGTTAGTTTGGAGTTACAAGGACAATTTAAAAGGTATAATTGCTGTTGAGATTTTACGAAACATTTATCCTTTATTTGGAGGTTTCAAGCTGGTTAGGGTTAACATTGCATGCCGTGTATCAGAATTGGTTTTCTGTTTTTTGTTTACAGCACAATCTTTGTTGTGATAACTGTCACTCGCACGTTGCCATGGCGCTCAACTTGATGCAATACAAAGGTCAAAGCTGGAATATGATCAAACTCTGCTTTCTCATGTTGATATTTGGTCGGCACGTTGGGTGAGTACACCACTTTAAGCCATTGACAAATTAACCAATGGAAGACAGACTTAAACTATAACAAAGGTTATATAGATGTTAAATCTGCATCGGGGATAAAGAACATTATTTGTGTTTTCCCCAAACACTGACATGTCTTAAGCAGTCTTTCCCGAGTCCTATGAAAAAATAAATAACAAAACCCACAGGCATATTACTTGGATGGTATTCGAGTTCAAACCCACCACCTTTGCCATTCTAGGGCAGATGTCTTACCACTAGAGCCTTAGGATTCAAACTGCCTCTAGCCACAGGGCAAGCTTTATGTAGCAAGAAATCTGCTTTAGAATCCCACACGAGTAATACCTCTGTGGATTCTTCTTTTTTCCCATAGGACTCGGGGGAAAGTACTGAGTATACAGTGCTTAAAGGCCCTGTACACTATTGGTAAGATCGAAAAACACAAATGTTCACAGATTCACACACAACTTACATGATTTAACCCTCCTACTGTTCGCAACATTTTCAAGTGAGTTGACCAACCATTTGAAACCATTCAACTGCCAAAGTTGTGTATGGTGGCACAACTAACTGTGTACTGTGTACTGTGTACATGCATTCCCTCATGGTATCATATTGCAGAATGGCATAGCTTATCTATCATTCAAAACCACAGTGAATGGTATTGAATGGTCAGACAGCAAGAGGGTTAAAGTAAGTAATGGTAGAAAGGGTTCCTTAAAATATTTTTGCCTAAAATGCTATCGTTTCTGAGAAATGAGTAAAACAATAGTTTTTATCACGCGTGATAATAAACTCGATGTTTGAAAAACAGAAAACACATAAGGTCTCTTTTCACTATTTTCTCGTGACCTCGATGACCAATTGAGCTCAAACTTTCACAGGTTTGTTTGTTCATGCATATGTTGAATCACACAAAATGTTGACACTGATTTTGAGCTGTTACCAAAAGTATACAATACCTTTAACACACACTGGCAGGCCTCGAACTTACCCACAGCACCCACAGCAATTGCCGTGGTGCCCGGTACTTTTGCTGTGGTGCCCTGCAAGGTTCCCATACAAATTAACATTTTCTTCATAGAAGTGCCCCTTACTAGAGGGAAATTGCTGTGGCCCTACTAGAGCGAAGTCCAAGGCCTGCATTGGTGTATGTGTAAAACACAAATAAATCCAGATTCATTGTGTGACCATGAAAATGTGGAAAACTTTGGACGGTCTCTAGAATGAAAGAAAGGTGTTTCTTTTATTCTCAACAGGATTGGTGGATTTTTGAAGACGTGGCTTCCAGCATTCATTTTCTATGGAATTATTGTGGCTCTTGTGGTGATCCTGTGACAAGACTTTCTCCAAGATTAAAAATTTTACTTGAAATTGCTTATCGATTATAAACCTTTTAAATAATGGTTAATTTTGTTGGTGCGATTTGCTGAAAAGAAACTCAACTTCACAAAAATCTTTGTTATTGTAGTTCCGATGAGCAATTGTGATTTTTTTGTTTAGGTTTACTTCTCAATAACGTTAATAACTTCATGTACAATTGGTAAACTACAAGTTCAACAGTACCTTTTTTGTATATATATTTCATTGGTCCCATATTTATTGTTTAGGTGTATAGATGGATTCAGTAAAAGAACATTTATGTAAATAGTATGTATATTGTAAGACGTTTTTGAAATTTTATATCATGGTGGAATTGCAATAAATCTAGTGCCATTTTATCCAAGTTGGTGTATTGCCTTTTGATGTGGTCAATTATCTAGAAAGAGGAAAAAGTTCCAGGGCCCAACTGCATAGAGCTGCTTAAGCATATAAAATGTTTAAGTAAAAATAAGCTGTGAATTAGTTGCAAAGTACATGCAGGCATTACGCCTTATGAAGTCAAGATTGCCAGGACTGGCCAAATTACATTGTTATAAGAAGACAGCAAAACACAAAGCAGAAATGAGATTTGGGACTTCAGAATGTTCTCTTTATAAGCAGAACCTTTTTATAACAAGGGTTTAATGTATATATATACAAATAAAGTTTCATGCTTTATGGATGTTGCTTATTGCATTTCTGTGAACTGGAGCCCTAAAACTGAGCTTTAATCTTCAAGCACAAGGAAAAGTTTCTAATATAAAAGTCATAGAGTATAGAGCAAGGGGCAAGTGATACAGTTTTTGACTTGGTAAAAGAGTAAATATGTTAAATACAATAAATACAGACCAGACTGGAAATTGTATAAAGTAATTAAAAAAAAAAATTCTTCCTGATTCAGTTAATAGCCAAGGTAACATCAAATTTCACGTAAAAAACAAAGAGGACCATCCAAGGTCAATAAGGAAGTCTCAAGAAATTACAAAATTAAGATGGTCATTGATTTTAGTGATTTTTATTCTAATGTTGGGCATCTGCAAAGAGAATTCTCATAAGATTAATTTAGTCCTTGAGATAATTATGTAATTAAAAAAACATAGTGTCTAACAAATGGAACCACAATGGGGACCTTTCCACATTTATAATCATGTTTATAAATAAAAAGTGCAAACCAAACTCATAAAATGGCAGCTGTTTTCTGTCTCTTTCTTTTCCTTTTAGCTTTTTTCATTTTGTTTACTTTATTTGCATTTTCATTAATTTCTTCTTCAATTTCTTGTGTGGTTCTATGCTTATCCAATTTGTCTAGGTTTTCTGCCCTTTGTTGCATACTTCAAAAAAATGTTGTTTCTTAGAGTTTGATTGTCCTTGCGCCTTCTTTCTCCTCTTCCGGTTTTTCTTTTTTGGCTTTCCGGTTTCCAGAGAATCAATTTTGCTTTGGTTTTCACTGCTATCCATATCAATAACCTCTTTATTGATTTCAACAGATTTATGTTTACTTCTCTTTTTTCTTTGGCCTACTTTCTTCATCCCCTTGCCATTTTGAGCAGTCGGTACGCAAGGAGACTCTTTCTTGTTTATGGAAATTTCTTTTCGTTTAAACAATGCTACAAAGAATCCAATAGTTAAATCCTCCTTGGGCACTGCACGCAAACAAGCCTGAAAATCAAACGACTTAGAATCACTTTTCCCAGCGTTTGTGTCTCCAATTCCCCTATTTTTCCATGAGGGAAGAGTCCACTCCAGCTGGAATTCCGGATGAGAATCCAGGGCTTCCCTTACAACTTCCTCATTTTCCCTGCTGTGGATTGAGCAAGTTGAATAAACCAGCCGTTTAAGGTTGGGAAATGACAGGGCGTGAGACAATAGCGCGGCTTGCACCCTTGCCAACGACTCAAGCCTATCTTGAGAATCTGATTGGTCATCGTTGGTCAGGTGATTGAGCCGACTGACAATGCCAGACCCGCTGCAGGATGGATCCAGGAGGATGTAATGGACATCACAGAACTTGTCCTCCATTGGGTTGACCTTCAGGAAGTCTTGGTTGGTGAGGTCAAGGTTTGTAGATCCTGTTAGTTTGGTCAGTCTAGACATCAGAGAGAGACGCTTGGGATCCAACTCGAATGCAAACACACGTCTGGAAATAAACAAACAAAAAGACAACAGGTCGACCCAATTATTTACTGCAGTCATTTTCAAAACCACAGCCGAGGCTTTGGACCTAGCCGAGGCTTTGGACCTGGCCTAGGCACCATCCACCTGTTGGAAGTCCTGAAAGAGTAGTTTTTAAAATTACTGATGGAGCTAAAGACGAAAATGAAGCCGAAGCTGTGGTTTTCAAAAATCTCCATATTACTCCGATAACCAAAAAATATCTGTAAGTTTGTAACTAAGATTCAAATTTTGGGAGGTATAATGAAATTACGGCATTTCCACTTTTTAGTGAACCCTGTGCTTTAGATTTCACCGGGCTTATAGAAACAGTATCCTCAGTCTGCACTGGAGAAGGAGATCAGACAGCACATTTTCCTTTTTTTTATGTGGGAAAACAAGCTAATTTTATCCACCAGGCAGACTTAAAAAGTCTAAATTCAGATACAAGTCTGAAATTTCTCATCCCTGCTCGATATACTTTTGAAGAAACCATAGTATTAGTTAACTTGAACCCAAGCGAAAGCAAATTTTTTCCCTCCATGTATTTGGCAAGCTAAGAAGCCAAAGCATCAAGTCAATTTACCCAGTATTCTCTAAAATGGCCGCCAGGTGGGACGTCTTGTTGCCAGGGGCTGCACACGCATCGATCACATGACTTCCTGGGGGAGGGGCCAAGATGTAAGCTGGAAGACAACTTGCCTTGAAACAAAACACAGGAAAAAAACCTCATTTAATTGCTAAGAATATAACTAAGATGTTTTAGATACCATCAATGGAGTAACAGCATTGTGTTTTGAATGAATACAGGCCTGGAATTTTATCTTGGAGATGGCAAGGCCATTTTCAATTTGCAAACGAAACTTCCGCTGAAAATTTTAAAATTTTATGGGAAGGGGCACCACGACCAAGACCAGGGGCAACACTCAGAGGCCATGACCTCCGTGGCCTCTGTGTTATTCCAGGCCTGTGAATATCACAATATTCAACAACAATTTTGATGGAAACTTTAAAAATAAATAAATCAGAAATCCCAGATAATAAATTTTTTGAAGATCACAGCAAGAAATGTTTCTCAAGTGCACAACCGCAAACCAAGTAATCATAAAAACTAAACAATCAACTTATTACATTTGACACCACACAGTGTCAGCCAACTTTACGAGCAATGATTATCTTCTGTTGGAACATACAACTTTGCGTTTTAAGTAAACACCACGTGCAACAAGCGGGAGTTTTATCAAGCAAAGTCCGTCAAGTTTGGTCGATAAATCACTCAACTGTTATAATTCAGAACGCTTGATGTAGCTCATTGCCAAAACCTAAGTTGCTCGTACAGATGGTGTTTTTCAGGAACTATGCATCTCAACCATTTCCACCATTTTTGGAATCTATTCCTTTGTGTACATTTTGAACCCAAAATGGCGGCCAGGATAAACGCATGTAAGTACGCTGCGCATTATGCAGGAGGTCAATATTACCGTAAACAGCTTTACCTTATCTTGGAGTATGATAGCTCCTGTTTGATACAACTGGTGCCCGTGAAAGTCGGTACCCGGCGGAAACACAAGAAGATTCTGTACATGTACGTCACACATGAATTGACCTTGCTTTAAACTGTTCACCAAGTCTCTAAAAACTGCACTGTAAAGCATGACAAAGAATCAAGATTAGTCACTAGATTGATGGATCTCTTACAAGACTCCATTTTTATTTTTTATTTTTTTGGGGGGGGGGGGGGAGTCTACAAGACTGAAGGACTAAATTTGTATTGGACTGGAAAAATGTTGTGCAATTTAACATATAAGCAGTATTAAGACCAGAGTTATCCCTGTATTATGGACAGGTGTACTACAATACTCAACAGAATTAAAAGATAATCAGATTCAAAGTGAAAAATTGCAGTTTCATTTATACACTAAGGTCTAAGTACATGATAAGTTTCAAGTCTGTACAACCTTTACTTTTCTTGCGAAAAATGTGAGAGAAGAATTAGGGATAAGAAGCGGACGTTGACAAAAAACACCAATAACAATAGGTTTTTTGGCTGTTGGCCGCACACATTATGATACTATCTGTTCACAAACTGACAACAGCGCTATTGTGTGAGTATCAAACAAATCAATGGTTGATAAGTTGACACATGGAGGCAATACCTTAAGGCCTGTGCGTTCTCAGCATCCTGCGAGACTGCAGCAGCTTCTTGTTGGGTCAGTACACACTCACAGCCTTCCTGAACAAACTGGTTAATAGCATCCCGAGTAGAAATCTTTAATGTGTTGACTCTCACATACCTCGGCAGTGTAACTGATGATGAAAAGAAAATTTGAATCCATCAAAGTTTTAGAAATATTGAAGTGAGGTGTACCAAAAAACAAGAAACACTTTGTGGGGGTGGAAAAGGAGAGGTAGCAGTTTTGGATGGAGTTACATGTAGTGTTCCCGAACCTCCTTTCTTATAAGTAGGTCTCTATATATTGAAGAGTGGGTGTGATACAGGCCGTGCAACATAAGTGTATGTCACACGTCTTGACGCTATGGGTCGACCAATCAGAGCAGAGGATTCAAGTTCGCTTGAAGAAGGGTAAATTGTAAAGAATATAATTTGAAAGGGTTGGGGGCAATACATCCTCTCTGATAGAAATGAGTAAACATCTTTTGGGACAACAGGCTCAAGTTTTTTTGAGACTTTTAAAAATGTTCTGAGACTTTACCTTCATCTTTGACTGAGTCAGGAAGGAGGTCTTTGTTGTTGACCACACCCTTCTTGATCTTCATCCTGACCAGAGCAGCATTGAGAGGAGATTTGTGCCGTTTGATTGCCAGACGATGCTTTCCACCACACTGATAATGAATATTCATCACATCTTTGAATATTTATCAAGTCATTGAATATTTATCACATCATAGAATATTCATCACATTAAACAATTAATATGTAAATGGTATTTTGACTGATTAAACAAAACACGGTCCCCAAAGAGACCATTAAAAGCAGGAGAAAAAACAAAGGAAATACTTCAAGGGGCTGATTAAAGCAGGCCTGTGGCTGCACATGGATTTATGAACTTTCATCCCGTTACAGCACGTGTGTGCACTCTCCATAGATACGAAGGGAGGGCGCCTGCATGAAGTAACCAGTAATTGGGTAAGAGTTCATAATTCAATGTGTAGCCACAGGGCTGCATTAATCATGACAACACAGCCCCTGTAAATGTTAACATTTGCAAAGTTTTCACACATGGTTTGTTTACAGCCACCGGGCATATCGGGGGTTACGATTATCGCAACTAACATTTGTGCGCTAACAGAACACAGACTTACCTGAATTCCTCGGCCAAACAATGCCTCGTAGACAAGAATCATTGCCATGGGTCGATCTAACCATTTCTCTTGCTCCAGGAATTTGGTGGTGACAAGAATTTGATCAATTGTACTGGAATACTTCAGAGTCTCACAGACCAAGGCATACAGCTGTTTAAGATTCTGCAATAGGAAACATGAAACAGTTTAATTTATGTTTTTTTTTTTTTATATCAAGTTCCAGTGAAACAAACATGATCCAAATGGAAATTGGAGTTATAATATATACAGGAATAGACCCCTTGCATATGACGTCTCAAGCCCAAACAGCGTTCAAGGGAATACCTATCATAGGCTGAGGGTTGTGTGAGCACATACACACGTGCACATTTGCATTGTTTGACCTCAGCGATGGCGGCCAATTCAAGGGATCTAATTATAGTATTAAAATATACAATGCAAAGTGTGGTAAAATGACCTCAAAAGTCATCTGCCAACCCTTTTTTTATATACCAATACGCCACTCTTGGTATTCTCTAGCCAGTAGTAGCCATTGAGTTACAACATAATTAAAACACCATAGAGCAAGGACTACTTCTAGAAACTATTAAAGGCTCCCCCGTGAGCCTTATAGGGGTCTAACATTTTGGGCCTCCGTAACGCTATACATTTTCAAAACGGTCGTTGATAGGTGAACATTTTATGGTCGTTAGCCAGCAATAACTTCAGTTTCTTTTGTACATGTACTACACAGCTAAAACTTTCCCATCACACTAAATATACATTCACGATGCTTGTCAGGCCCTTTTGTTGAGTTACATGCAAAAACATATTCAAAAAATGAAATTTACCACGCAATACTCACGGTTGTTTTGCTCTTCATCGCGGCACTCACGCGGCGTTCACGAATTGCCCAAAAACTAAGACAGCGCGGGGGAGCCTTATAGTTTCTAGAAGTAGAGCAAGGACCACACCCTGGACTCGCAAGAAGCAGAGAGAGTCCATTTTGTTGGCACTTTATTAAAAATAATGGTGCTATATTTATAAATTTTCAATCATATTCAAGAAATGCAGATCTAGTAAAATAGACCCCTTGCATAGGCTGCCATCACTGATGAGGTCAAGCCTCAAGGGGTCAAGCATGTCAAACAAGTTACAACTACAATAACAATACAAACAAATGGAACAAACTTTTACCCATCTGGCCATGGGCAGACCATAGAGCAAGAAAGGCAGACTAAAGACAAGAGCATGCAAAGTGCAAATGTGCAATAAAATAATAATTGAATAAAATCATACAATTCCATGATACTAGTAATTATTAATACATTAATTTGAAGTTTCTTGTTACATTTTAGTTTTTATTTCATAATTGATGGAAATTAGCCAATGTTTTGAACTCACCTTGTAACCACTTGAATGAATAAGAGACTTTACGGTCCCTTGTTTCTTCTGAATCTGGTCAATGATTTTAGATGCATGTTTATACAACATTTCCAACCCGAATTTGGCACACTCACTCAGTGAGTGCATGTGTGATGCATACGGCATGTACGGTGAACGCGTCGTGTTACAGACTGTGTTGTGTGTGTGGTTCACGCACGTGGGAGACCACCTGATAATATTGTTCGCCCACAAAAACACGCCAACGACCGTCAGTAACTGTCAGTGTCGATCGTTGGATGATCATAGAGAACTGAGAGGATCCTAGGACCCAACAAAAGCTCTTTGAACATTTTCAATGTAAATTCTTTCAAAAAATCTTTATTCATAGACCTAGGTATACATTCAAAATGTTTTAGCTATATCAATATCATGCCATAGACGGATTAGACGCTCGTTTTCTAAAGTTAACGCTACCCCCTGCTCCCCCCTCCCTATACAGTCCCAGCTAGTGGTGATCAATCTCGGGCGCGCCACTCCCCCTCCCCTTCCCCCTCCATGTATGTAATTTACCTATAATATTATAATAGGATTCGAACCCATGGTGATGGTGCAGTGACGTACGGTTACGTGTTTATATTAGAATGCTCCCTACTGTTTATATAGAACTCTGTAACCTATGGGTAGGCCTAACAAATAAAAAAAGAAAAGAGAAAGAAAATGAAAACAGGTGGTGACAGTAGAATGTCACCCCACAAAGTCTTTGTTATGCAAATAAGGAGTTTTGCGCACGGTTTTCGAAGCTCTCGTTGTGGCCCAATACCGCATGGCATTACTGTAGTGGACGTGTTGCGCTCTGGAGGTGGACAGCCATTGCCGTATCTTGTCTGCACAAATCGCCGCCACTGGGCTATAAACGTGCAGACGTGCTATATTTTGGCTCTAACATAGTGTTGGACGTCGCGTTTTCTGACTTAAAAGACCTAAAAGTGTTCGCTAAAATTGACCACTTATTTACTTGAACTGTAGTATTGATTGAGGGAACGACTGAGGGCGAGGCAGCTGCAACGACTTGAAGGTATAAAAATATAAATAATGTTTCATTCCCATGAAAATAATATACTATTTCAATATCCTTGAAATGAAATTTAGTTCTCCCAAATTTTATTTCGAGGGAACACATTTCGAAGGAACTAGGTATTGTTCAGAGGGAACAATAACATTTCCAGTAAACAAAATAACTGTAATATAGGCCTATTTTAAAATGTCAACCTTTTTACCTTTCCCTTTAGGGGCTACGTATAATTGTGATGACGACTCTCAAGAGACAAAAATAATGGGAGTTGAAGATCAATGGATATGTGGTATGTGGACGTTCATTGGAGGTCGCCAAAGGACCAAGGTAATGAAAACTTTGCCGAATTTATCCGACCTCCACTTTTTAAGTTCTCTTGTGTGATTCACCTCTTTGATAATGTTGGATTTTATCACCATTAACAAAAATAAAAAAACACTTATGGTTAAAATTTTTGACATTCTTAAAAAAGAAGAAACAAATTTTTTTGATGAGTGCATAGTGGAGGTCGGATTGTGCAAGTTGACATAATTCAAGATAAAGACAAGGTGAAGACTGCGAATGGTAAGATATTATATAACCCGTTTTCTTGCAGAGTCCTTCCCCTTTTGTACCACTCCCCTTCCCCCAAGATGTTCGGCGACCTTGTTGATGTTGTCCTTGCTTGTGCTGTTTTCATGGTGACGTCACAGTGTCTCGGCATATCTTGATTTGCATATTGGTCGAAGCCAGTGATGCTTTTATTTAGGAGACTAGTCTTACTGGAAATTTCTCTCTGGGTTGATACTTCAAGGCAACATTTGTCATGTTTATTTATAATTGTCATAGTTTTACATTTAAAAAAAAAAAATAATAATAAAATAAAATGCAAATCTTTGTTCTTCACTTTTCCCCTCCCCTACTGTGCTTTGAATTGTAGGCACAAAACCCACCACCATAATATTCCAGTCCATTCCCCATTCATTTGATGATTAATGTTTGATTTAGGAGTACTATAAATAGATAATTTAGACAAGCTAAATAAATATTTGCATACTCCTATCATCATTACATCAAATCTGAATGAAGACATTTTCAAGTGTGTTTGAAAATAAAATAAAAAAATAAAAGATAAAAACAACATAGCTGTGACCCCTTGCTCATTTAGATCAAAGTGTAAATAAAACAAGTGGTTGGAACTTATACCAAACACAAGTTTTTGTAAAGCTGTATAGTCCCGAAATTAAAATCTTTTATATCAAAACTGATAGGGCTCATTGCAAATAACTAATTCAAACAAATATTTCTAAGCGCCGCAAAAAAGCAGGACAAAATTAATAAAAAGAAAGAAAAAAAGGAAAAGAAAAAAAGAGGGGTAAAAAAAAATGGAGACGGCGAGAGAGGAAAAAAAGATGGGGAAAAAGAGCAGATCATCCACGAGGGAAAGACGTCAGTGATGCCTCCAGGTTTGTATGAATGGTAAGACAGTAAAGGCCTAGAGTATTTAAAGTGTTGGCCTAGAGATAAGACTAACTCTCTACTCTTTCAGCGGGTTTACTGGCAATAGGTAAAGTATAAGGTGTGACTGGCGTAGTACTTAGTCTTGATTCTAAGATGTTCAATCTCATTTCCTTTGTGATGACACAACACACGTGCTTTCACCTGACAGTAAAATCAAGTCCCTAAAGGAATAAAATAGATAATGTCTTGAACCAAAACTAAGAACTACGCTGTCATCAGTCAACACAGAGCTTGTAGAAGATAAAGACTCTTGATGTCCACGATGAGTGACTGGATCAGGCTGGAGGCTGGCTGTTTGCATCAAAGGTTAAGTAAAACAGGTGAAGTATCAGGTAAAAGTGTTTGGGTAAGTGACAGAATAACCCCTTTTCTCCACAGCTTTTAATCTTTTTCTCCACAGATTTCCTGATCTAACGTTTATTCCACAGCCTCTGACCTGGCCTACACAGGCCACTCTTTTTGTTTTGTTTTCCACAGTCTGTACCTGTTCTTCCTAAAGTAGATGTTCTGGCAGGTGATTGTTCTTTGAAATGCACAAAAATGAGCAGACACTACAATCTTGAAACTCCCTTTGATGTCACTGATTCATGACCAAGGGTCAGTAGGGTCGATTGAAGGTCAAGTATCAGGTGAAGTATCAGGTGAAGTATTAGGTAAAGTTGAGGGTAAGTGTGAAAGACAAGTAACCCTTCTCTCCACCTAGCTTCTAACTTTTATTTTCACAGCTCCTAACACTTCCTTCACAGGCCAGCCATTACCTTGTTTTTGTTTTCCACAGTCTGTAACTCGTTAAAGTCAAGTTGATGTTGTGGCAAACATTTACGCACAGATGTCACCTCTGGGACACCATAGATGATATCGGTTTGGTAAAGTGTTGGGGTTTTCTCAGGTAATGTGTATGGTGAAACTGACTTTGGCAATATGCTAACCTTCTACATAAATTGTTCTTCCAAAAAGCAGATCTTGTTTTCATCGTGAAGATTAAGTAGTAGTTTGTGTTCTGGAATCTTCACTGAGAGTGAGGCGGTGCTGCAGTGACTGGAGTCATGCAAACAATTTGGTAATGTATCAGGTTGTAAAGTCCTGTTACTGGTGAAGAAACTACCTAAACGGGACAAATCGACCAAGACATTTGGAAGATCACAAACAAATCTACAAAATTATAAACTTTGGAAGGAAACCCGAAACATGCCTAAACAGTCAAAAGAGTAGTATTATTTGAGACTCTACAACAGAAATCATGAACGATCAGCCAATCACAGAGGTGAAAAAATAAGTCAGCTTTTCTTGCATTAATATGTAAATCAGAGGTAAATTTCTCTCTGCACACAATTTTCCCTAATAGTTTTGAGCAGTATCTTGTGGAATGGTGACTGCAGCCGGACCTGTTTCGATCAGCATCGTTGGAGGATACATGTGCAAAGATTCAAGAACAGACTGCGTGGTAAGTTTGGGGGGGAAAAATCATTTAGAAACTTTTTTGGAAGAGAAGGTTCATCCCACAAATTTGGCAAAGGAGATAATGTTTCAGAAAAGGCACCTTTGAATGTTTCAAATCGTGGATTTGAAAGAATACATTTATTCCGAATGTTTGTTCATAATAAACACACCATACAACGAAGTGGTGAAAAACTTAGGTCAAGGAGGTCCAAGTTGGTCAGGAAAGGATTTTTTACAAACACAGAAAGTTCAGCAAAACCTGGAACGTTGTGCCATGTTAGAAAAACACAGAAAGTTCAGCAAAACCTGGAACGTTGTGCCATGTTAGAAGTATAAATAAATACATATTATACTTGCGGGTACAACCATGTATTAAAACTCTTTGTGGGAGTGTTGGCTCTTTGTGGGAGTGTTGTGCCATGTTGTTTGTGAACTGATTGGAGCTGGAGGAGACTTAACTATTTCTAAGAACAACTGATACTTGTATTAAAATGGTTTATCAAAATTAATCTTAGAAAATCATTTATCTTCTATAGCCACAGTTTGAGATGATGACCTTGGAGATGACATGCACCCAACATTGAGGACAATCAACGCTTTTTGGACTGTGCCACCAGCCGAGGAATGACTGTGTCAAGACTAACCAGACGACTCTTTGATACAAGTTCAACAATTCACAAGTGATATAGGAATGTTGCGAGGAGAACCACCACTTTTTGAACTGAAAAACTGCGTCATAGTTCAACTGACAAAGGGATAAAAGTATAACTCCTTCCAGAGCCAACGCCCCTCCCAAAAGAGATTTTTACACATGGTTGTACCCGCAAGTTTACTAGTTATAGTTACTTCTTACTTTCCACACCATTCAAAGCTACAAACATCACTGACATAATGTTTGAACTCGGAATTTGTTTGGACTGTCACCAGCTAAAGAAAGACTGTCAAGTTTCCAGCCAGATGATTCCCCACATGTTCAACTGTAACAAGCTGGACCATGACGACACCTTACTGTATGAAGACACTCGGACTCGGACTCGGACTCGGACTCGGACTCGGACTCGGACTCGGACTCGGACTCGGAGGAGAGGAGCATCTGAGGCCTGATCTGAATGTGTAGCTGTGGCTATGGCTTTGGCTGTTGCTATGGGCCTCATAATACTTTAATATATGTTGGCATGACGATTAAGCCGCATCCACAGCCACTCATTCAGATACAGCCTTCTTTTTACTCAATAGGCTTTAAATTGAATCCATCAAACTCCAATACCATTGTGCAATGATCAAATTGGCACAGCTGGCCTCTTCTTGTCAAGCATTATTGGTTCATCAAAAATAAAATTCATTAAATCGAGTTACAATAACCTTTGGGTTTTGATGGAGTCAGAGCAGTTAGGATACAACTCTAAAGAATGTAGGCCTACAGCTTTTGTACAAGAAAACAAACAATCAAATCGGGGTATCAAAAATGTCAGAATGTTAGCGCAATTTACGAGAACTGTGTTTGTACTTTTGCCAAAAAATTTGGGGGACGATTTGAACAAATTTACATTTGAACAAAACCAAAGTCACCAAAGTTCTTTGATATGTTAGACATCATGGCAAGAAAAGCTCAGTTAAAGTAATTTTATTATGGTAAACTCGTACTGCTTTGTAGAATAATTCATTTGGTGAAGGTAGAAAACTTTAGAAAAATTTACTCTGTAATTATGTACAACTATTTTGAGGTAATGATTTCATTTTGTGAGACTAAATCAATCGACTTGTTTTATAAGCCCTTCATCTGAGGTACATTGCTCAATAAGTATAATTGAAAGATGTGTGGGAAGTTTTCAAAGTGTACACTTGAGTGCAAAGACAGAATGAATGTTTTAGCGAATTGCGCGAGCAGCTGTTGCTATGCTACCACAAACCATGGCCACTATCACAACACCAGGGCTCGGTTTCACAAAGAGCTATAAGATTGATCAAAGTGTAATGTGACAATACAAATCACTTTTGTAAAACCGAGACCAGTACACCTTACACTAACACTGAACTAAAACTTCACACTTTAACTTAACCCTGGCACTAAAACAAAAAAAACAAAATATCACTCACAGTACTAACGCCCCACCATCAGCACCAACCACCATTCCGTGCCAAAACTTTTTCTTATTGAACATTTGTCTAAGCGCTCAAAACAACTTTTGTTATACAGTAGATATTTTAATTATTGTAATTTTTTGGAGTGTGTATTTATTTATCTGAGTTATTACGTAATGATACTGTAGAAAAGCAAACAAAACAAGATGGCCTCTCCATTATGAAAAAGGTACACTGCAATGTCTAGTTTTAGATTTATAATAACAATAAAGCAAGACAGTAGGCCTACTATATACTTAATGTAGTATCGCTTAATGTTTGTAACTAATATTTATTCAAATTATTGTGCAGGGAAAAATTTCATCGTTAGGCAAATTTACATAGCCACCAATTTAAACTGAACATGTGTTGTGCACACTAAATGTTACATAATTATGTTGAATTCTACATAAAATATTATGTAAAACCAACTTAGCAAAATGGTGATTTTGCGATGCAACAGATACAGTCATTTTGCATAAACTTATTTGTGCTTGAAGTACTTTATAGGTAACATGAATTCAGTAGGCCTATGTGATAATTTTTTTTTATTCAGACGAATAATAATAAAGTCAAACAGAATAATAAAAGGGTTGGCACCATATCCAAATGTATAGTGGGGCAATGGCCAACCCAAGTCTTTGCTTGTTATGTATTAATTGTTTTGTAGAATTCTAATATTCTAATAAGATATTACCCCAATAATGATGATCCTTACAATAGGGCGTAATTAACTATGACTTAATAGACCTTATGCATATGACGTCATTTGAGTATGGCGCCCTCACCTAGAGGTCAAAAGGAAGATGCTCATTGGCCAGTCTTGTGCGCCGCGCGTACAAATCGGCGCGTTTCCATTGTTTCATCATCAGTTTACCACTAAGATGGCGGCTTGGTGACGTCAATGCATAAGGTCTATACTGAGATAATAATGCCATAGATATGCTAAGTCTTCGAAGTCACCAGCCAAATGCTTGTTTCTAATGGGGGACTTTTGGGACGCTAGGTGGCAGCAGACTTACCAGGTAAATCTATTGTTCTGGGTAAAGTGCGCATGCTCAGAACTACGTAAACAATGGAAATTTACCTGGAAAGTCTGCTGCCAGCTAGCGTTCTAAAGTCTCCCATTGATGCAATCAAAATAACCCGTAAACGTAAACACTCCAAGGGGCAATCAGTGTCGTTGTGATAACAGTCTGCTTACTGCTGGACATGAACTCTCGTTCACCAAGGTACTGTGCGTGCGTTAACCGTCACATCACAAACAATAAAAGGGGCGGCCTAATTTTGCGCGCGCGCGTGCAGTAACTTGGGAGATCCATACTCCCTCTGATGATCACAACGACAGTGCCTCTTTAATGATACCGCTCGCATTAGGAAGAAGAAACTTAAAGGGGAATATATAGTTAAGTCATAATTGTACCACTTGACCCCATTGCATTAAATTTTTTGTAGGTAAGGATTTTCAGCACAATATAATTATTTCCCCCAAAATATCAAAATTTCCAAAAGTATATATAGCAACTTTCCTGGGTCAAGATCAACGCCCAAAAGCATCGGTGTTTGACGGCATCATTATGGCACCTTCAAAATTGGCCCAAGTTTGATAAAAATGCTGGACTTACCCCATATGATTTATTCACTTTTTGTTTCATGTCACTAAGTCCGATTTGATGCTTTATAACGTTTATATCCGGACTAATGGATCCTGCCGAGTGAAGTAACAAAGTAGAAGTAGAAAGACTAAACTAGAAATGGGGTTAGGGTTAATATGGTTAGGGTTAGAATTAGGGTTAGGGTTTAGTGTCGGGATATTGGTTAGGGTTAGGAATAGGGTTAGGGTTAGGAATAGGTTTATGGTTAGGAATAGGGTTAGGGTTTAGTGTCGGGTTAGGGTTAGGGTTAGGGTTAGGAATAGGGTTTATATTATAGGGTTATGGGGTTAGGAATAGGGTTAGGGTTAGGGTTAGGGTTTATGGGGTTTAGTGTAAATGCCGTGCAGGGTTAGGGTTAGGGTTATTGTATAGTTTGTTAGGGTTAATGGTTATGATAAGGGTCGGGGTTAGGGTTAGGGTTAGAATTAGGACCAGAATTAGTGTTAGGGTTAGAATAAGGGTCAGGGTTAGGATAAGGTTTGGGTTAGGAATAGGGTTAGGGTTAGGGTAAGCCAGGGTAAGGTTTATCGTTGTTAGGGCTAAGTTTAGGGTTAAGTTTAGTGTAAGGGTTTTAGGGATATGTGGTTAGGTTTATAGGGGTTGTAGGCCCATGGTTTGGGTTGGGGTTAGGGTTAGGGCCAGAGTTGGGGTTAGTGTTAAAAGTTAGAGTTAGGGTTAGGGTTAGTGTTTAGGATTAGGGCTAGGGTACGGGTTAGTGTTAGGGTAAGGGTAAAAGTTAGAGCTATAGGGTTTATAGGGTTAGTGTTTGTGATAGGGTTTTGGTTTGGGGGACAGTTACAGGATTTGATTCCGGGTTAGGGTTATTGTTAGGGTTAGGTTTGGGGTTAGAGTTAAGGTTAGGGTAAGGTTGCGTAAATTTTAATGGAGATCATTATCCCCATCACATTCTCTTGATCTTGTGCCATGTCTTGAACAATAGTTTGAGTGATCATAATGTGTGAAAACCCCGCCCCTATACTGTGATTGGTTATAAGTTTCGTGGAGCATGATCACTGCGCAAACAAGTCACATGAGGGCGCTCCCATGTGGAAAAATTGGAACGTGTGATAGGGTTTTGGTAATTAACGGCGCTGTATAGGGGCTGTACGTGATGCTATTAACCAACCAGTCACTAAAACAAATTACAAAGTGTCTTTTGCATGTCGTCACTCTATCATCCCGAATGAAAACAAAACTTCCCTGGTTCGCTGAAGAATGTATGGAATACCTTTTTATGACAATAAAATGACTGATAACTTCATAAATCCACTAATAAAAACACTTGAATTATGACATATCAATTTATGTGGCTTAGTTACGATCTCAAACAACACACTTCATACAGGCAATGCTTGGCTCTAATACAGGACTCCGTAACACAAGTAATTTAACAGAACTGCTGCAAACGTGACTTCTTTTGTAAAGGGAATCCATCCATCAATCAAACAAACATTCAGATCAGTTTCTTCTTGCATAATTATCTTTGTGAATAAAACTTTAACTTTAATGAAACTTAAAAGAGTTCCGATTAAATAGATCGATCCATTAAGCCCCGCCTCCTTACGAGTTGACAATCACAGCCGCAAAACCGATCACCGTTAGTCCAAAGATCACCAAACGGCTCAAATGGTGATCAGATTTCGCGGTTGTGATTGGTCAATGAGAAATGGGCGTGGCTTAATGGATCGGTGTATTAATTGATTGTTCGTGTTCTTTGATGTATCCTCTTCTCCTCTTACAATGTCACATAATGGGTTTCCGTACTCTCTATATAAATGCACACAAGGTTTCCTGTAGAACCAGGAGCCGATTTCACAAACTAAGATCGATCTTAACTGCGAACCAATCTTAATTGCTATGCAAAGTGTGATGTAACAATCCCGGCTAATTACCCAAACCCTAACCCTAACCCTAACACTAACCCTAACCCTATTCCTAACCCTATCACTATGGGAATATTGGCAACTCATCTCAAAGATGAATATTATTAGTGCTTTGTGAAATCGAGCCCAGATGTGATAATCTTTACTGAACGAGCGTTGACCGAGAGGAGTCGGCTGTTTTAATCGACGTTTCAATATTCGAACAAGTATAATAGTTTTCCAGACTGAGTTATGTTTGGAGTTGTGTTGGTTTTAATTTTGACTGGGTGTGACTCGTATGCAGCCATAGTTGCCAGAACCATGGAGGTGGGCTGGCAGAACTGGCGAACCGGAACCAATACGAGGCAGCCAAGTTCACTAAATTTTGTTTATTATGTTCATACAGAGAATTACTGAACCATAACTCCTATTGAATGTATACAATTATTATTAATTTAGTGACGACCAAGGGCAGGCTCACAGCTGACGCTCTTGAATGTGTGCTTGATTTTAAAACATGACAGACAATAATTACGAAACTATTGACCTCGTTGGTAAAGATCTGTACACACCAAAGACAGAGACCTTCATCGGATTACATCGATCACGCCATTCTATAAATGCCTACAGTGGAGCTCATGATCTGCATGCTTGGCTGGCGATTTGACCCAACATGCTTCTAAACACTTTTATAGCGATGTAGATGGTTCTTTTACTCTAGTTATATATAGCAGAAAGCTGTGAGTTGAGGATATCTAATGACAAGAAAGGGGTTGGAGTTCCAGCAGGAGTTCCAGCGGTACCAGAGCGGGCACAATGCGTCGAGGAGCATGATGGCTCTGCGTTCGAAAGGTACGGTGAGATCGGAGCGTGGTGGCCGCCGGGATAGGAGCTCAAAGACAAGGGAAGTCTTGATGAGGCTGGCTCAGGTTTACGCATACGTGGGATGATCAAAATTTAAGTTCTGTACTGAATTTAGGTAACGGTATTATAGACGGTGTTGTTTCAGTGCAACTAAAGTCGTGTCCCCTAAATAGCACTACGTTACGCGCGAGTTCGAAAATTTTCTGAAACTATAAGATGTCGTACCCTTGTAGTGCCTGGATGGACACACAATAATACTACTCGCTGAGACATGACCTTTTGTGTGCAAATCATGAAGCATTCTTTGCGCGAGATAAAATAACGACGTTGTTGCAAAATCAAGAAATCGAGATAAGACGTTTTTGCACTGACGCATATAATATTAATAAGCTTATAAAATTTATCTCAGTAGGCCTAGTTTAAAGCTATTGCAACAGTTTACTCTGGTATTAATCTTAAAAGTCGGACGATATTTCAAATGGGATGCCGGCGCTGGCCTGGGGTGTGATGCATAGGTAGGCCTACCCACTGCATGCTGCCAATAATTGTCACAAAACACATTAGCTCATCTTAAGATGAATCTTAGTGCTTGTATTTGTGAAATCGAGCAGGACTCTACACCCATATTCAAAACAGGAATTAAAGGAACTTGCCGCCCAACTTTTAAGAAAGTTCATGTATATTAACAGAACTAGTCAGAGTTTTGGCTGGCGATTTGACCCAACATTTTAGATTTATACATTTCAAATAGCCATTTTCATAGTTTCGAGAAACAATAGGTTCTAGTCTATGTTCATTTAGGCCCTAAGGAAATTTGCACGAGAAAAAAACCCCGCTATAACACCAAAACAGCCTAAAGGAGCCTATAATTAACCCGTAAAAATGAACTCATTGTCCGGATTCCAACATTTAACGTCAAAAGCCATCCACAAACAATGTTGCGGATAACTTGCATTTTTAATTGTGCATTGACCTTGGCATATGCAAATTTGTATTTAGATTTATAACGTGACTTTTCACGTCAAGGTCTTGCACTCTTGCTTTCTAATTCTACCTCCATGCTTGAACCACTGAGGTACAAGGTTTTTAAGGCTTTCTGGAAACACAACAGCCAACAGCTTCTTCAGCAGTATGATGTCACGAGACCCAGGGTCACCTGATAAACAAACTGTGTTGCGCGGTGTGCCGTTTTTGAAGACACAAACTCAGTTTGCTCGCGTTAATTCGAAAATTGCGTAAAAGAGCTGGAGCGCAACCTTTAACTGGATCTTAAAACTTTGGTCTGAAGGGATATTTTTGTTCTGAATCATGTAGAGAGAATTGTAAACATGGTTAAACGTGAACTAAGGATTTCTTTTGACAAAGCGCTGGACAAGGGAAGCCGGGGGATACAACTCATCTGACAAGTATCGTTATTGAGCGCGCATTTTTTCGCACAAGTTGAACTTGAACTCAAAAATTGCGCACGTGCAGTGTTTGAAAATTGCGCACGCAAATTAAGTAAAATTGATCGTCTGCTGCGCTGCCGAGTATCAACCTCTTATGCACCGATGGTAAATCAGATCGAACACCTAACGCTCGGAATAGTTTAGCAACTTACGAACGCCCCTGGATTCGAGTATGTTTATTTAGGGTCACTGTAGGGTCACCAGTCAGCCGTTCGCCGGCCGTGTGATGTTGTGTCTCTGACGACATTCGTCCCCCCTTCATTGCTCACCGGTACCACGGTATATGGTGAACTGTTGACAATGTCAAGTGAAAGAATTGATTTCTGTGACTGTTTCCGATAATTATGAGTAGCATAAACGAAAGTGGTGAAGGCAAAGGAGGAAACAGTAAAAGGTAAGTGTTGTCTGTGCCATTCATTGTTGCCTTCGGCCCCCTGCTTGGCCTTGGGTTTATTGGCTTTTTTTTACGTTTAAAACTTTGAAAATGAATTATATTAGGCTATATATATAAATTGTATCTAAACTTAGAACAGCCTAAGCCTGTTGACTTTAACAGTAAAAAGTAGTTAGTACGTTAGCACTTGGGTAGTAAAAAACAAATTATTGTTACATACAGAGTTTTACTTTTTACACACGTTCCCAAGGTTTACACAGTTTGTCACTGCAAACTCTGAGACTGTGACTTGAGTGCGATCGTATCTTGTGGACTGACACACATGACTGAGTTAGCTTACAATAAGGTTTATTGCTGTATTTATATTACCGCCTGGTTGATTTTGATGAATGGCCGAAAGGCACTGCCACTGTGGGAAGGGAAAAGGTGCAAACAGTGCTCCCTTTTCCTTCCCACAATGCCTTTCGGCCATTCATCAAAATCAACCAGGCGGTAACTAATAATAGTAATACTAATAAACCTTATCATATCGCGTTATCAAATTCGGAGTGATCTCATTCATAATCATAGTCATAGATTTTATTGTTATTTTATTATTAATATTTTTTTAATACATGGAGCAATAAACTAGAAAGAGTGTCATATCTCAAAGCGCTGATCATGGATAACTCAACGCGGAATCAAAATACGTGCAACAGTCATTTTAGTTCTCTCGAGAGGTACATGTACAGTACAGTAACAAACACTGACATAGAATGTCGATAATGTCGCATATCTACGCCACTTTTTCTCCCAGAATTTAGCTTCAGATAAACATGGAGGAGGGAATTAGATCTGATTCCAACCTCTGACGAAAAATGAACAGCATGTACACTGTAGAGACAAAGAAGGAACTTCGAATCATTCCACTCTAGATTGTCGTAGCACTGTGCTGAGTACTAGGTTTTATGATCGTGACGCAACCCTAAAGTGGAGAAAAAGTGCTATCCGACGAACACCTTTTCACTCATTAGTCATTAGGTCTTTAAACATAATTGTATCTTGGTAAACTGATCTGGACATAATTCATGTAATGAGTGAAAGGTGGCAGTCAGATTTAACAGTTCCCTTGTTGGGAAGATTATCTAAACAAACAAACAAACAGGCATCTTCCCGCTCGGAGACTAAGCTCTGAAAGATTCATATGCCTAAGTTAATAAAATGGCCGAAAATCAGAGTCATTGGCAAACTGTTCCATAGGTGGAGGGCTGCAACTGAGAAACTTCTATTGCCATATTTTTAAAGCTTTCATCCCAGCAGATGGAACCACAAGCAATTGGCTTCACTTGAAAATTGAGATTCTTAGAACCTTTCTTGATTCCCTGCCCAGAGCCTCCAGAGGGTTTTGGTCATTGTGACTACCACGACGACTTGCATTCTCAAGCAGACATAACAAATTTCCTCTCCGCTTTTCCATTTAGGCTGACGCTGTGGTTAAGAAAAGAGACAGAAATGCAGCGTGCCGGAATGAATGAAAAGTCACCCCTCCTAAGGTATCGATTAGACAGCCAAGATAACAGCATCGATGTAGCGGACAATGATGGCAGACATGAAAACCGCAGCGATGGATCTACCCGACATCTGACGACATTCTATGGCGTTTTTGTGCCGTGTGTGCTGTCCATGTTCAGCGTGATCTTGTTCTTGAGAGTCGGTAAGTGCAATATCTTAGAATTTCTTGGGAATGAAACATCTGTGCTATGATAGATGTAGTACAGTTATTTTGGGGTAATTATCTAAAAAAGAAATTATTCTGCAACAATAGAACGCACTCACCAGTTTATTTTTGTTTTCTATGTGTATAATTTTTTATTTTGTAAATTTATTTGTTTTACTTACCCTACAAAGGTCGTTATGTAATTCCATGCCCACTATGATACAACCTTGTTTCACTACAATATCATGCAACTAGGACCCAATGTCATAGGCTGCTTAAGCACTAAGCAGAAAATATTGCTTTAAACATTTCTGCTAGGCAAACTGTAGCAGGAAACCAGCCAAACACTGTATATGAAATGGCATGTTGGCTGGTAACTTATTTTTGGTAAGCACTTTTTTTTGCTTCAAGCTGATGTTTGTGCTTTTTAAAAGCAGCTCTAAGGAAATTTGTCCCAGGTCGTAAACTCATCATACAACTCGGTGAACGATTTCCCTTGTACAGCAGAACAAATTGCTACACAAAATGCAAGAGTTGCTTCTCAAAAATCAGGGTTCTGCCCACGGTGGTCGGTGCCGGAAAATCCGACCGGCACTCATGATTCCCCGACCGGCACTCGCAAAAAAAAATCTTTTTCCGACCACCACACATTTTCCCTTTTTTTTGCCCATTTCCTTCAAAATATTTTGAACAACGTGTAAAACAAATTATTTACCAGTAAACAGTTTTATCCAAAGCTAGTTTCGAGTAGCCTACTTCTTTGGTTTGAGTCTATTTTAATGATCCAGGATCGAGCATTCCTCCCGCCTGTACGATGTACAATATATCCAACGCACGAAACCCGCATTGTTTTTGCAATGGTTTCCAGTCACGCTGATTATAGCTTTACGCTTGGAATAACATGATACCAGTTTCATCATGTTGCGAACCCTATTCTCAGCGTTTAATACAACGGAAATGAACTGCAGAGTAAGCACCATGCTATAGATGCTGTAAATTGTTTTCCCATGGCGGTAAAGGCGTGCGCGCACTGAGGGCCTATTCAAGGCACAGCTGCAGGGCGCACGTGTGTAACCACTCCGTGCACGATCGAAAGGAAATTGACTTGACTGTACTAGGAAAAAAAAAATTCCGGCACTAAACAAATCCTGGGCAGAACCCTGAAAAATCAGGAGTTGCTACTCAATATTAGTATTCAGTGTGCACAAAACAAGTTCAGTCTGAATACTTTGCTATAATGCAAAATTGCTGGATGAAATCGTTCCCTGCAACTTAGTTACATCAACGAGATGTGATGCCAACATGCTAAACTTCCGTCTCTCTCAGGTTATGCTATTGGTGAGAGCGGCCTCTTAGAAACCCTGGGTATGTTTGCTCTGGGTTATTTCATCGTCTTGCTTACCGTCCTCTCCATCTGTGCCATCTCAACCAACGGGGCCATCGAAGGAGGAGGAGCCTACTGTATCCTTTTAGGCATTTTTTAGGATTTCTCCTGATTTTCTTTAAGTCTCCTTTAAGACTCTTTCAACTTTCTTGAAAAAGTAATGTGAAGCAGTCACCAAAGAAATAGTCCACATTATGTCTAAACCAGTAGTTTTGTATTCCTACATGTAGGGATGCACAGACTCTGTAATTGTAACATCTGAGAGGTTCTGGGTCTAAAATAAGGGGTAACCCAGGCGTCATTCGCTTGAGTTTTTACATTCATCAAATCTCATCATTGATCCTTTGTCAAGTTGTATTTTCAAGCAAATTTTAGAAGAGCCCGAGAAGATTTCTCTTGCGTGGCTCCTTTTTTACTTTTAATGGTGATTATTTGTGACTTACATTTTAAGAATAGTATTTTGCTTTTGCCCTTACAAGTTACATCGATGAGCTTTAAGCACTGTGAAAAAAAAAAACAATCACAGGCATATCCCTCATTCATGCTCAAGTGCCATGACAGGGATTCGAACCCACACTCTGATGACTTGGACACCCTGAGCTTAGTGTCCAGTGCAATAGGCCAGTCATCCAGGATGCAATTCACTGAAACTTCCCTCGGGGAAACTTTGGTAAACTTTCATGTATGTTGCAAGAGCGAATTTCCGTCATGTGACTCGAGAGCGGGGCCCAAATTCAAAGCCCTGCTTAGCCCAGATCTCTACTACGCTTACAGCAAATAGAATCACATGCTTTAGTGGTTTACAGTGCAATGCAATTGGACCCCAACAGAAAGGGTATAACCCAAAGCTACAAACAGTATATTATGTCTAAATTTAGACAACAAATACAATGGTAAATAAAACATGAACAAGTACACCAGGAAGCAAGTGAAAATAATTTAAAGGGCAGCATTAGGAAAAATGTAAATCATTAACCATAGGGTCATCCAAACTACCCCAAATAGGATATACTGATATACCTACATTTAAACCTTTTTTCCCCAAATGAGGGTACAAGTTTTTCTCAGTCAAGATAACTTTTTCAAATGACTATGACAACTGGCAGTGCTGCTACAGTCAGGTGGTATTCAAATACTATCCCAATTGGGGTATATCTGTACTCGATTAGAACTCTCATCTCCCGAGTAGGGTTATCGAAGATCCAAGTCAGATTAGCATATATAGGGCCTACTGTACTGATGTGATTATCTATATATTCTGATTTAAACATTTTTTTTCTAATGAGGGTATAAGTGGGTCTCAGTCAAGATAACTTTTTCAGATGACTATTTTATACAATTGCTTAGCTACAGTCAGGTGGTTTTAACATACATGTACTACCCAAATCGGGTATGTCTGTTCCCTGATTAGAACTCTCATCTCCCAATTAGGGTATCAAAGGTCCCCAATCAGATTGTTGACAATGCCACCTGCAATCACATCACATGACGATCTATGAACACAATACCAGGGGTCTAATAACCTTTGACCCAATCACCACTTACTGGTGGAAGGATCAGAGTTTGTTCTCTGAGCCAGGTGATAACAAAGCCCTTCCTACTTCAGATAATTTTCACCGATTGGTCATAAAGCTTCTAGTAAACAAGTTTACTTAACAGGTACCAGTCTAAAGTGCTGTATTCAGCTGTTAAGGATTAAGATTGGATGCAAGACCCTTTATGCAACCTGCATTATGACCTTTTGATTCAGACATTGCATTGATTGTTTATCCTTAATTGATTATTTTAGTCCATGAACCCAAAAGTTCAGTGTTGTCTGGGGTATACTTTGATAAAAACCTGAATTGAATAAATGAAATGAAAAATGACCCACATTGACTTACTTTATAACTTTTCAAGCATTGTTAAAATCTTTGTTAATTTCTGCTCAAGCATTGTGATTGTGAAGTGAGATGAGTACGCCAAGCAGAAGTATTTAGTTTAAAAACTTTCTTGAAAATTTTTCCTTGTATTTTGAACAGCCATAACATTTATTTTATTTTTGGGGAATTCATTTTTCCCTGCTGCAGTTCATTCTCAAGGCATTATGTCGACACAAAGCAAATTCTGAAATAAAAATGTAGCTTCACATCGAATCAATCACAAAAGGTTAAAGGTTTTCCTCAATTATTGCTCTTTTTCAAAACAATGGACAACTAGCTTTAAAATTATATTGTATTGCGGGCTGGAATAGTTTTTTAAATGTATAGTTCAATGGATGATATTGAATGGTCAGGCAGTAGGAGGGTTGACTGTGTACTGTATATCTAAATGCATTCACCACATGATATCATATTGCAGGCTAGCATAGTTTATCTATCATTCAAAACCACAGCTTTTTTGGATGATATTGAATGGTCAGACAGTAGGAGGGGAGGGCTGACTGTGTACTTTTTATAAGTATGCACCAATATTGCAATTGCAGGCTGGCATAGTTTAATATCCATCACCCAAAACCTTGGGGGGGGGGGGGATAGTGAATGGTCACACAGTAGGAGGGTTGGTTTTGTTCCTTTATACATCCTCTCACTGCATCCTTTCAGGTAAAGATGCATTTGCGGAAATTATTTCTTTGTACCAAATATTTTACCTTAATTTGAGCTTCTCAGTTATGATCAGCAGAGCTTTAGGACCAGAATTTGGTGGAAGTATTGGGGTCATGTTCTTCATCGCTAACGTCTTCTCATCAGCGCTTTATTGCATCGGCTTCGTGGAGGCTATTATCGATAACTTTGGCACTGGAGGTGAGATTTTATGTCAGAAGTTTCTTCAAAGCTAAATTGAAAAATAGTAGTTAATGATAATAATTTGGGATGACAATCTGAATCCTTAAGGATGTGGTTACAGTGTGGTGGAGCCGTAGTCATGTAAAGGGGTCTGTTGGCAGCAAGCAACCATGGAGCACAGCCGGAGATCGAAAGTCATTGATTTTTCTTGAAGGAGGAAAACCAGAGGGGCCCGAGAAAAACTCTTCTCACATATGGCCCAAGTGGGGTATCGAACCAGGGCCACAGTGGTGCGAGGCGAGCGCTTTACGCACTAGCCACGCATGCCATCCCAAAGAGCTCAAATTTACAAGACCTTAAGATTTGGCATGCCCATTGCCAATGGCATTAAAAGTGAAGACAACCGAAATATCAACTTATCAATGTGATGTGATGTTTTAAACAATCTGTATGTTGAGAAATACTTACCTCATAGGCCCTGATTAGGAATTATTTGAAAGCTCTTCTTCTCACCTATTTGAGTTTGAGCTGGAAGTGCCAGGTGTTGGCCAGGAGTGTCGTATATCATTTGAGTTGGTAACGAAAGAATCTTAATCAAGTGTCAGGACCAGGACTCGAACTCACAACCTATTCGTTTGGAAAACCAGAACTAGAGTCCGATGCGCTAGACTGCTCGGCCATGAGACACCACAGACTGTGATGTATCTTTATTTTGTTTTCACAGGAGCACTGCTCGTTGACGGACAGAATGGTCTTCCTATCGACCATTGGTGGACATTCCTCTACTCCTCCATCGTCCTCTTGTTTTGTCTCACCGTGTGTCTCATCGGAGCTGGGATGTTCGCCCGCACCTCTTTCCTAATCTTCTTGGTTGTCATGGCAACACTCATCACGGTGATAGTGAGTTTCTTCACCAAGCCTAAGGGGGACATGCCGATCCCGCACAACAATCCAATCCACAACGTGACGCCTAACGCTTCATACACCGGTTTCAGCTTGAAGACGCTGGAGAGCAATCTGTACTGTGAGTAATGCATCACCACTTATTTCAGTGTATAGACCTTATGGCACATGGCGCTGTTTGAGTAGGGCGCCCTCGTCTAAAGGTCAAAGAAAGGTTACTCATTGACCCATTGACCTCATTGCAGGCTGGGAGAGTTAAATCTGTCATTCAAAACCACAGCAATGGTCAGAAAGCAGGAGAAAGTAACTATAACCAGTAAACTTGCAGGTACAACCAAGTATAAATCTCTTTTGGGAGGATTTGTGGCTCTAAAAATAGAAGAATAAAATCATCCCATTTCGTTAAAACATTTTTAATTCTCTGTCAATTTCCGCAGGTGATTTAGTCCCAGACTATACAACGGGAAAGGATGTTAATTTCCTTGTGGTCTTTGCTGTGTTGTTCAATGGATGTACAGGAATCATGGCTGGAGCTAATATGTCAGGTTGGTAAAATTGGTTTTGCCCCCAATGCATTCGGAAAAGTAAGAGTTAAGTTATTTGGAGAAAATATAATTAGCTGTTGTAAACTGCTTACCAACCAAAAGGACTGTTGTAAACTGCTTACCAACCAAAAGGACTGTTGTAAACTGCTTACCAACCAAAAGGACTGTTGTAAACTGCTTACCAACCAAAAGGACATGTGGTATAAATGCAAAAATTAGTTAGTGGCCTGGGCCCAATTTCATAAAGCCTGTAAGCACAAAAACATGCTCAGCACAGAAAAGTATTGCTTAGCAAAAACAGGTTACCAGCCAAAATTACATAAACTTTGCATTGTTGAGACTGGTTCCCCCACTAAATTTTTGCTTAGCAAAGAAATTTGTCAAGCAGTATTTTCTGCTTAACAGCTTTATGAAATTGGGCCCTCACGTTTCGACTCTAGCAGAGTCTTTCTTGAAGGCAATAAAACAAAATTAAAAAGAAGAAGTTATTTTCCCGGCTTCCCCTGTCATGTCTGTAGTTGTTTGACCAGCCTGCCTGCTCTTAATGTCTATAGTGCTTTGTGGCGTGTCGTGGCTGAGCAGTCAAGCGTATTGGACTCAGGTTCCAGGGCTCAAAATTCACGGCGGCCACGCGGCCATTGCCGTCGATGCCCCTCTGTCTGGCCGACAAGCCCCTGGAAAAATTCACCTCCTCACGGCCAACACTGCCGTGCCTTTTTCTTCCGTTGGCCGCCGTGCCCTTTTTAATAATTTACTTTATACATGGTACCGGTACTCCATGCTTTTTATAACGGCAATTTTCTTCTCTCCAATCCCGAAGCGTGGCGTACCGACCATTCACCACGTCCGCAACCACACAGGAACACGGAACCATTCGTGATGCACGTTGTACACGTGTGATGCACGTTGTACACGTACGTGTACAACCTACACAGCATGTCATGTACAACCTGTACAGTGTACAATACACTAATGCACATACCCGACGAGCCGGCCTCCTGCGCAGGCGCATATCTGCAAGGCTGGCTTTCGTTGGTAGCAGCAACGGTGTGCACTTAGCGCTGGTTCGCGTCAGCTAGTGCCAAATGAATTGTACACGGACGGTCCATAGCTCGCTAAATGAGCATGTGCGATGCTTGTGCGATGCTTGTGCGATGCTGTTGTAAACGTCTATTATAGTTCGTTCATGTGCGAATAAACTTTCCTGAGCGTCGGCCACGCACTGGACAATTGTTATCTTATTGTTAATTTGCTTTTAAAAGGGAGAACTTTTTACAAAACCAGGTAGTTTCCATCATCCATTTCATTTTGTTATAATGTACATGTATGTAATACGTCTATTTTTAATGCTGACTTGAAAGAATGTGTTTTATTTTACTTAAATCTAGTATTAATAAGTAGACCCTATTTAATTTATAGGTCCTACTTAATACATGTAGTAATACTAGATTTAAGTAAAATAAAACGCATTCTTTCAAGTCAGCATTAAAAATCGTTTGTTTGTTTGTTTTTTTTTGGCCTTGGTGCCCTTTTCTCAAGGCCTTATTTGGCCTTGGTGCCCATCCTTTTGGCCTTGGTGCCCTTCAAAATGTTTCTTCATTTAAGGCCAAAGTGGCCTGCCCTAAAAATGACGAGATTTAAGGCCTGAGGTTCTGATGGCTTATTTATCGGAGTGTGAGTTCGAATCCTAGTCATGACACTTGTGTCCTTGAGTTAGGCACTTGACCATAATTGCTTCTCTTCACCCAGGTGTATAAAATTAAAAATAATAATATATTCGATTTATATAGCGCCTAATATAAAGTTATCTCTAGGCGCTTTACAAAGTATATTAAATAAACTTACATGTTAATTTATTTACAATTGGCTTAATGATCTTATTCTAAGATTAACACAAAAGCTAGGACAAAATCAATTCAAATTGTGAACTTGAGATTACATCAACTATGAACACAATTTACATATTAAAGAGGTGGGTTTTCAGGGCACTTTTGTATGATTCAAAGGAGGTGATAGATCGAATGTGATGGGGGAGATTGTTCCAGAGAGTGGGTGCAGTAACGCTGAATGACCGGTTTCCGTAGTGCTGTGTGTTGAATCTTGGAATTTGAAGGAGATGTTGGTTTTGTGAGTGAAGAAATTGGGAACCATGAAAAGATTCATGCATGAATGGTTTCTCAGATTTCTGAGGGTTGGTGTCCGTTTGCAAATGCTGTGGATAGAGATGCGGATGGTACCCGCTGTCACCGCGCTAAACGTGGGATTGATTTTACCTTCTTGTGAAAATGACGTAAAAGTTTCTGCTGGTTTCTCAACAAGAAGACACTGCATTCAGCTGAAACTTTCACTTGTGACTTTTATTGTGTCTTTCTTGGTAATTTTCCCAATAAATCGACAGTATGTTTACAAAAAACCTGTTGAAATATTTGTAGGTGAGATAAAGAACCCGGGTAAATCGATCCCCAGGGGAACTCTGGGAGCTTGTCTCTTCACTGGACTGATTTACGCCCTGGTGGCTTTCCTCGTTAGCGCAACCTGCTCAAGGTAAGGCTGAGAATGACTTTTTTCTTGATTCTTCTTCTTCTTCTTCTTCTTCTTCTTCTTCTTTTTTCGTATGACACAATAGTTCATGTCGATTAAAATTTAAGAAGGTATTGTACAGGACTGGTAAGGATAAAAAACATCATGGCAAAATTTTAGTCTGAAAACTTACTTATTTATGAAGTTAATTCTAGGACAATTTTTTCTTGGAAATATTTCCCTCTGAACCGAAGTCATATTTGAGAAAACTGTATCTGAAAACCTAAAACAGTGCAACAGCTGATTTCGGTTGATACAACCAAAATTAAGGACAAAATGTTTACATGCTGAAAATTGTACATGGGTTTTTCACTTTTTTCTTCTGACCCGCACAATGGACTAAGCCAAATTTTTCACAAAGTGCTCAGCTTATACTGGTCTTTGACAATTACCAATGTTGTCCATATGATAATAGTGCTGTAGAAGGCTTGGGTAAAAAAGGTACAAAGTTAAGTCTGGTTGGCCATTTCTCTTCTCTTGGCAATTACAAAGTTTGATAAATGCTCCTTTTCTCATCTGAAATGGATAGCAATCTTTTCGGAAGGAAAGTTTGATTGCTAAATTCTCCACTCATTTCATTTCCAGAGAACTTCTGCAGAACTCTTACGGCTTTCTGCAGCAGATTAACATCTTTCCACCGGGTGTGGTGGTTGGAATCTTAGTAGTCTCTTTATCAGCCGCTCTTACAACTCTCATTGGAGCATCTCGCGTCCTCCAAGCCATTGCTAAAGATGCTGTATTTGGTAAGTTATTTGATAACACTCATCCACAAATTTATGAAGTTTTCTTTTGGGACGTTTGTTGAGAACTGCTTGACATGCGGATTCACTGTTAGTAACAACTTCCACTGAGTTGACTAAACCATATAACAGCTACGGGTTGTGTACGGTGGAACAACTGTGCAGTCAGGTTGGCGTAGTGGTATCTTTCCTCGCCTTCCACCTCTGGGACCCTGGTTCGGGCACTATGTGGATTGGGTTTTCAGTCCCTGACTGATTGCATGGGTTTTCCCTGGAATAATTCTCTGGGGTTTTCCTCCCACATCTGAAACTGAAACTACCTTCCTTGTTTGGGGTTCTTCAACTTCTTGGCTAGTATAGTGATTAAGTTCTATTTTCTGAGAATCTTTTGCTTCACAACCAGAACTAATAAATGAAATGAAAATGAAAGAACTAACTTTACACAAATGGTTACTGTTTAGTATGCATTCACCACATTATTAGTTATCACATAAGTGCGAGTGGATTACGAAAAAATGTAGCACTTCAGCGTCCCACATCCAACACGGCCTAAAAAACAAATTTATCTTCAAGCAAACTTGATGCGTAGCTTAAAATAGCACGTTATAGAACGGGGTTTGACATGGGCTGTTTGATATAAGTTTATATTACTCTCTTGTTGCAATGGATCGACCAATCAGAATTAAGGGTTCAAATTTGCTTGAAGATAAGATATAATATTGCTGGCTGGCATAGTTAATCTATCATTCAAAACCACTGCATATAATATTAAATGGTCAGACAGTAGGAGGGTTGAATGTACACTGTGTAGAAAGATTCACCACATGATATCAGAAATAAGTTACTAACCTAAATGCTATGTGATAAATATTGATTATAACTGCTTCCCAGTTATTGCTGCACAAATATTTGTTTAATGCATTTTCTACAAGTATTTGACAGTATGGTCAGCTCCAAGAAAAGTGACCAACTTGACATTTTCTTTTCTTTCTTTCTCTATTTTCAAGGAGTAATTCTTCTGCCAGTACACAAAGGAGTCACAAAGGGTGGCAATCCTATTGTCGCAGTGCTCGTCTCTTGGTTTCTCGTCCAGGTATAATAAACCATTCTTGAAATAATATTAATACCGGAATAAAAGAGTGTCTTAATTGGTCGGTTAAATTGGGCAGGGTTGTGGCCGTCTAATAAAGGACAGAGCCAAGCTATATTCCACTTTGTGGCAGAAAAGAAGATCCAGGAATAGTTCTTTGAGAACTATATTCTATTTTGTGGCATTAGTGGCAGTTCTAAGTTGTAGAAAGAGTTTTTTGAGAACTAGTTTGTACTCGGGGGGGAATGGTTAACCAAAACCAATGCAGTTATTGTTGTAAAAATGCTCTAAACTTTTTGTTACAAATGATTATGAATTCGGCTGAAAATTACTTTATTAAATCAGTTACAAATATTTTGTGATGATTTTGTTTCTAAAACAGCTTGTTTTATTGATGGGATCCTTGAACACCATCGCTCCCTTGGTCACCATTTTCTTCTTGCTGTCCTACACGGCCACCAATTTGGCTTGTATGGCCATGCATATTGCATCAGCTCCGAACTTTAGGTAAAGTGCATTGAAAAAAAGTAAATCTTATTTTTCAATGGTTAAAAATGTAGTATTCCCTATTAGGTTTATCTTGATACATTTGGGTGTGGTTTGGGTGTGCCATAGGCTCATCCTGGTTTACTTATGCTATTCCAAGAATATCTTTCTAGCCAAAGCCTAACACACTGCGCAACCCAGAGCATAAGCCAGAGCTCAACCCAGATCTTAAACCAGGTCCTAAACCAGCTTCCAAACAAGGTCATAAACCAGCTCCTTAACCAGATCTTAAACCAGAGCCTTACCCAGACCATAAGCAAGAGCCTAACCTAGACCATAACCAGCCCTGAAAACAGATCTAAAGCCAGAACCATGGTAAAGAAACTTTCCTTGGTGTTGACTGTTTTGATTCTCGCCCATCCCATCCTCCAGGCCGTCCTTCAGGTACTTCTCATGGCACACTTCTCTTCTTGGGATCATCTGTTGTCTGGTCATGATGTTCCTCATCAATCTACTCTGGGCTTCCATCAGCATCGTCGTCTTCATCCTCCTCTTCATCATCATCTCGTTCCGCATCGGTGAATCGGAGTGGGGTTACATCACTCAGGCGCTCATCTTTCATCAGGTCAGTGAATTTTTGTTTTTTATATATGTGATGAGACAGGGAGGCCTACCCGACACAGTTTTAGATGGTCTGCCTAAGGGTACAATTCGAGGCAGAGGTGGCCCTAAGCTGCGTTGGATAGACAATGTGACAAAGTGGAGTGGTAGAGAGTGTAGGAGAGCTGAGAATTGCAGCGATTGAAAGAGAACAGGTGATGGCGGCAACTCCAGGAATGTCTCCCATTACAATCTGAGGACGTGGCAGCCACAGACGCAAGTTTTTGCCAAATAATGATGATATCTGTGTCTTTATTTGTAATCAATCAAGTCGTAAAGAAGGACACCATTTCTATGGCAAACATCTCATTTAAAAAAAGTTTTCCCGTTTTTTGTCGGCAGGTTCGTAAATACCTACTTCGTCTTGATACTAGAAAGGATCACGTGAAGTTCTGGCGCCCTCAGATGCTCCTACTAGTTGCCAATCCTCGCTCTTGCTGTGAACTCATCAGATTTGTCAACGATATGAAGAAGAGTGGATTGTATATTCTGGGGCATGTCAAACAAGGTCAGTGAAGAATTTGACTGTTGCACATTTTGCCACTTTTTTTTGTGAAGCCTAAGTTAAATTTAAAATTTCATAATATTGGTTATTTAACAATAATTCATCCTAACTACTTTCTTAAAGGTGTTTTGGATGAGGATTACTCCGACCCCGTTCAGAAGGAATACCCAGCATGGATCGTCCTGATAGAGAAACTCAAAGTGAAAGCGTTTACTGAACTGACTCTCGCTCGGACGATACGAGAAGGAGCTCAACATCTCATGAGGATCTCGGGACTTGGAGGTGAGGAGAAAGTTGGTCACCAGCTTGCATCTTATCAGTCGGTGTTTGCTGATCAAACAACTCCAGCCATAAGAAAGAGAATATTTGTAACTCAAGGTTTCCTTAGTCTTGAGATTTGTCCTTGCTTGTTGTCTCTCTCACTCACAATACCTCACATTCTCTAATACTGGTCCTCTTCTTTGGAATAAACTTCCTCAAAATATTCGCAACATATCTTCTGTGAGCAGTTTTAAGGAAACTCACAAAACATTGTTGTTCACTCAAGCCTATAGCCCATAAAGTATTGTTCTGTTTTCTCTCGGGTAGTAGCTATGTATATATATACTTATTTCTTTCTATTAATTTTTCCGGTTTATTGCACCATGAGCATCTTTTGTGATGGATACCGGCACATTATAAATATTCATATTATTATTATTATTTTATTGAGAGGTTTGAATCCTAGGGACCATAGTTGTCGCAAGCGATTGTACCAAATTGTCCTAACTGTGACTGCAAAAGGCCACAAGATTTGACCTACTTCCTTCAACCTAAAGGTCAAAGTAAAGGTCAGGTCCCAAATTGAAATTTTCCAGTTTTTTCCAATAGCGTCTCAATGCTAGGAATGATCTAATTGGACCGGAAGTATTCCATTAGTCGAACATGGACCGGTTTATTGGACTATCGGAGTATTTCATTCGAACGTTCAAATTACTGATTCCCATGCTCTCTCCATTATGACTTTTCCCATATTGTGGCACAATGCAGATTGCTCAGGTGGTTGACTGGATTGCAGGCGTATGCCTACAGGAATGTTTGCTTGTGCCTACAATGTGCCAGACTTATCAGACGCTCCATTACCATAGTATCTACATTTCTAAAATAAAAAATGAATTTCTGTGATTTAGTCATTTTGAAGAAATTTATTTTCAATAAAACATTAAGTCAAACTGCCAAGTTTTGGCATGTTGTGATGATTATACAGAAATGAGTGGTCTGTGGAGCAATAAGTAAAAGATTTGCATAAGTTATGAAGTTCAAAACTTTGGTAATCCATTAACTGAATCTATATTTTGTTATGATTTACAAAAAGACAGACCCTTCCTCTAGTTATTAAATTAGTTTTTCTGAATTTTTCTTGTAGGTATGAAACCTAATACAACAATTCTAGGTTTCTACGACAGCTGCCCATCAAGAGATTCATTCAAAAAATGCAAAGTGACCAATCACCATGGCAACATGAATGGGACAGACGATTCAGACATTGATGAGGAGAGAGGAGATCCGTTGAATGCCTTTGAGCCGGTCAGACAGTTCAATAGTCCAAACAGGTTGTCTGTCGAGGAATATGTCATGATCATCAGTGACAGCATCCGATTGAGGAAGAATGTCTGCCTCGCCCGTTACTTCAGTAAGTTTGACCGGGATGCCATTGCTGCCAGCAAGACGCCGGCATTCATAGACGTTTGGCCTATCAACTTCTTCAAGCCGGAAACCAGCGGGTACCTGGATACGGCTTGTATCTTCCTGCTGCAGCTCGCCTGCGTCCTCCACATGGTACATGTCTGGAAGAAACACACCTTGCTACGAGTGTTCCTGTGTAACGGCGCCGATGATGACAGCTTCATCAGCAAGCACAGGCAGGAGAAAATGGAGAAGTTTCTAGACGAATTGCGCATCAATGCCACGATCATCACGGTCAGCAACAACAACATCCAGCAGCTGGCCGTCATGAAGGACGACATAGGTGCTAGTAGGGACCATGGCCACGCCCAGTTGGTGTACTCGCAGGTCTCCGACACCTACATCAAGGAAGTTAACACCATGATCAAGGGTTACTCTACAAACACCGCAGTGACCTTCTGTTATCTACCTCTACCTCCGACTGACTCCACTCAGCACGCTGATTACGTCCGACATCTAGATGCTCTGACCTTCGACCTGCCCCCGACTGTTCTTGTGCACGGCATACAAGAAGTAACAAGCACAGCACTCTAGAAGATATCATGTCAAAGTTCCTACGGTTACCGTTTATAATTTATGTCAGTTGAATACATGTGCATCTAATGCGTTTAAATTTGCAATTATTTTGGTACTTTGCTTACTTACACATTCTATTTATGATATTGATATTAATTGATGCTTTTTAGAAAATGATTTCTTTTTTTTAGCCTTCAAGAAAAACTCTGCAAAGGTTGAAGTGTCAGGCCATAAACTGTTGTTTTACATTTATACCATAGGTACTTTTGGTTGGTGAGCAGTTTGCAACAGCTAATCTTATTTTCTATTTTTTCCCAGAATGGTTTACTCAGAAGAGGCTTTTCACCAACATTCATGACATTTATAAAAACAAAATCAAAATATTTTGAGAGAAAAAAGGTTGGACTTGTATTGATGATAACTTGATTAGAAATTACTCAATCGGTGATAGAAAAAAATTATCTTGTGTTTAATTGGTACGAGGATCAATCATTTAGCGAATAATTAAAGAAAATTTGATAGTAGGCTTACAGCATAATTTCCCAAACACTTGCAATTAGTTTGTGGTTGTTGTGCTTTATGTAGAGTATTTTTAAAGGATAAACTCCAGAAACTCAGTGCTTTCCAAGTCCTGCCGGGAAATAAATCCATAGTTACACAACTCAGGCGGGATTCGAACCCATGACCCATACATTCTAGAGCTGATGTCTTAACCACTAGACCACCGAGCGTTGAGAGGCCATTTCGAAACCTTCAATTAACAGCGGGTTTCACAACAATTTAATATAATTCAGTTGTTGTGCTTGTTATCTGTGAAAAAAAATTACCAATTATTTTGTGGGTAAAATAGTTTAACTTTCAACAAGAGATTTCACATTTGACTTGTTAAGCCAGAGCTCAACCCAGCTCCTAAACCAGCTCCTAAACCAGATACTAAACCAGCGCCTAAACCAGCGCCTAAAATGTGAAGTAATTTATTTATTATATTTGGACGTGCAAACCTGATATTCATAGTTGTATTAACTGCATAGAATATTACTCTATGATTAACTGCCTCTGTGCTCCTTGTATTTGTCGTGGTGCCCCCTTGGTGCCCTTCCGGTGCCCCTCAAAATGTTCCAGTAGAATTTCTTTGATTCTTCTCCTATCTGATCTTGGCATTGATGCCCCTTCAAAACATTTCGAAAAACTTTAAGATTGTCCAATGGAAATGCCCTTTGCAAAATGAAAATGGCCTTACCCGCTCAAAGATGAAAATGGCCTTGCATTATGACGAGGGCTTCGCTTGTTTTTGTGAACACTATTTTAAAGAATGTATGATACTGTGAGCATCAATTAGTTCAAGTTGAGTTGTAGCTAACAGTTATCTCCCTATATATAATATTATTCAATCAAATTGTGTTTATAAATAATTTGTAAGTACCATTTTTTTCTTAGTATAACTAACAAGTATTGTTGGGTTTCCTTCAGGATATTTGTTAATAACTCAATACCAGGAAAGTAACTTTTTATAAAAAGTAAACAAATTTTGAATACAATTTTGTAGTCATCAGAAAAATAAACTTATACAATATTTTAATTAGGGAACAATTGCTGCATATTATGAGATTTTATCAAGTAGTAGAAAATAGCTTGCATTCCTATACAAGCATTGTTTTCTGCTGATTGCTTTTTGTAGATTTTGTTATAAATTGAAGAAGAAAATTAATTCAGAAAGGAGCACATCGCTGGTGGAGTTGCATAAACTTTGGCGCCAAATGTTACAAAATATAACTTGGCTGGCTCAAATCTGCTGTTGTGGGATAACATTTAAAACATTTTTGTATGAATAATGTGTGTACTTTTTGTATTAGTATCTGTGATGTTGGTATAATATAATATAATGTGATAGAGTTATTATATTAATGATAAATTGTGCTTTAATCAGTAAAGGCTGCCCGTGCATGACGTCATGACGTTACACATGACAGTAAAACGGTACCTTATGCATATGACGTCATTTGAGTAGGGCGCCCTCGCCTAGAGGTCAAAAGGAAGCCGTTCATTGGCCAGTCCTGTGCGCCGCGCGTACAAATCAGCGCGTTTCCATTGTTTCATCATCAGTTTACCTCTAAGATGGCGGCTTGATGACGTCAATGCATAAGGTCTATAAGAACATGTCCACTAAATGCGTACAATTGGTTAGTCAACTTAATAAGTCATTTACCCAGTCAGTTTCCCTTGTGGTTTATTATTTGATATTTTAAATAAGACATACAGCCTAGAAGTTGCTCTCAAACATGTTTTTAAAGATACATCTCAGACTTGTTTTCTGAATTCATATTTTTTGTTTCCGCCTGTATGGTAGGCCTACTTTATTCACATAAAAAAGAGTCTTGCTCTTTGATTTTTTTTTTCTGAAGTGCTCAGGATGCAGTGTCCAAAAGTTTTTATCAGAAACTCAATGGGTTACCAAAAGGTGGATTTGGCTCCATTTTTTCAACATTATCATAATGCTGCCGATCTTTGACGATTTAGAAATTCGTAAATGGGCATCATGAAATGAACCCCATGTAGTAAAACTGTTAAAGAGGGACACAAATTGCTAAGCAGATACAAATATTGCTTAATAGTAGAAATGTATTGCCAGCCAAAATGCATCATATTGTTACGGTCGGTATACCCTGCTACAAAGCTGCCTACTGTCCCTGACTCTGATCATTCCATGTTCTGATGGACACATTTTGAAAATCTCCCTGATTATGGAAACTTTTTCCCCTATTATGTTGAATGTAATTCTAAATATCTCCCTGATTGTTGTACAACATCTCCCTGATTGCAAGATGCAAACGTTGGCAGCTTTGCTGCTCCTATCTCATTAGCAGCTTGTTTTAGAGGCTATGGCTCCCGTTCATTTGATGGAAGCATCAAGGATGGTTTGTGGTTCTTCGGAGTGACCATTGACGTTTCGACCAGTGCTCTCTATCAGTATTCCGTGTATAACTTAAATTGTGCGTTAGCTTTAATTTAACATCCGAAATCTTAATGGCGTAATTGAAATAAAACTAATTTACAAATTTAGTTTAAAGGCAAAGGGTTGTTTTATTATAACATTGTTTGTGATTAGGGCCCAATTCAATTTCTCATAGGCCCCTACTTCTGCGCAACTTTTTGTGCTTACAAATCTCTGTAAAGAACGGGAATCTAAGGACGTTGAGCGCAGAGCGCAGAATTTCGAGGTAGTAAAGCAGAGCCATGAATTTAGGTCCATGGGTCCATTTCATAGAGCTGTTTGAGCAGAAAATATTGCTTAACAAATTTCTGCTAAGCGCATTTTAGCCGGAAACCAGTCACAAAATTATTGTACCATGTGAAATAGAGTTTTGGCTGGTAACATTGCCTGTAACCAAAACCCATTTGTGCTTAATAGCAACTATTGTGCTTGAGCGGCTCCATGAAATCGGCCCCCGGGCATGGTCCCATCAATTCCATGTCACTGCCAATTCCATGGCACTGCTTACCAGAGCGCCCATCTAGAACTGCGCACTTCTTGATTGGGTTCCGTTAGCGCAGAATTGTGCTATCTAATCAGCACCGAAATTGTACCCTGATTTGAACAGTTTAAACTCTTTGACCATAGATAGTTCCCAGTAGACGCCATCTTTACGGGCAAATCGCATTTTTGCTTGCAGGCGCGTCAAGCGCTCAAATTATTAACGCAGCCGCGTCGTTCACTAACCAATCATGCAATGAGTTTGGTGAAATGTGCGCGTACTGCACGCCGTTCTCACGCGTAACGCATGACTGTGTGTTCCAAATTGCCCGTAAAGATGGCCGACTTACGTCACACTGCAACCTATCTATTGGTTGAGTCAATCTGAAGCCCCTGTGCAGGCATTTTTAGCCTTCCGTATTGATCACTAGACAGGCATTTTATACTGAGAGTGGTAACATGGCGGCCCTTGATTATTCATTACGAGCACCACAATAAGTGCGGTCAGAGAGATCAGGCCCCTCAAATCACAAACAGAAGTCTGCTCTGTGTATATCAGAGGAAGTCCAGGTACTCGACTCCGGCCTTTGGGTCAATATCGGTATGGTCATCCTGCATTATTGCTTTGAAAAATACCTTTTGTCGTGGAAGCCTCTCTCTATTGTAGGCCTACCGAGGAAAAACGATCTCCCGAGCTCAAAAGCCCCCAAGCAAATAGCGACTCCTAAATTACGCCACGACACATTACGGCACATCAGTTAGTCAAGGGCGAACCGGTAAACTGTGACTTTATGTGAAGTCACGCTTCGGTCACTTAGGTGCCGAGATCGAAAATCTAAGCCATGAATTGTGGTATCCATTTCAAGAAGATTCGATTGAATTCCATTGGATGGTGTTTGGATGGTCCTGCAAGACTGGAGGCCTTATTCTTACCTCATCCCCTTTTTCCCCCGGCGTCTTCAAAATCTCAGGTAAGATCTTCCACCCAGCTGTGTGCACGTGCAGTTAAAACCTGTATTTGAAGATGGCGCGTGCTCGAACTGCACACGGTGCTAAACACGTATCGCGATATTGAACAGTACTATGGCTGAAGTTTAATGGCTGGGATTTTAAAGTGTGTTTTACATTTCGGTAGACATTTTTAGGTTGTGTCTCTGTTGAGTGCAAGCGGCTTGATATGGCATTGACCAAACGTTGAAACCAAATCCTTCGTGATCCGTTTGAAGTACTTATATACACTCAGTGCTGAGGCGAATCTTCTAGCCAAGTTAACTTCAAGAAAGTACAAATTAAAAGTGCATTCTCTGAATTTATTTTAATTTTTAAATATTGATATTTGACATAAATCAATAATACAAAAATACTTATTTGAATGACTCTCCGGCCAGTTCGAATCGTTTTTGTAGATTTGGTTCTAATGACTCCTTAATAAAAACATCAGACACAGTTAATTTATTTGAATATGCCTGTCTTTTAATACAAACCTAATTGCTTTAATATTGATACTATTGTTGACAAGGAAAATTAACAAAAAAATATATTAACATCGACGACTTTGTAAATCTTTTGAAGGGAAGGGAGAACTTGTTGGCCCAAATCTTATAATAAAGTTACATTATGAGTTATAAATTTCGTCTGACAGAGTTGCGGCTTAAACGGTCTTAAATGGAAAAGCAAATACCTACAAAATGCTTTTTCGAATTATCGAAACTTACAGTATTAAGTGAAATCATCGTTCCACATACTGCTGTTTCATGTTTAAGTTTTCATTTTCAGTGAAAGCGTCTTGCATTTTGACTTGAATTTAAATCCATCTTTTATGATTTATTATTAGTCATTATCGGGCCTAGTATTTTAGGATTATTTACATTGGAGATCTTTTACTCAAATTACGCAACGTCAGATGTGTTGCACTCAATTATTGGTCGTTTTGGGAAGCTACTATAATGGGCTGTCTCGAGCTCTTGCCCCGCCCTCATTTTCAAAACCCGTGATCAAAGCAAATTCAATATGGCCGACGAGAAGACCTTTAGTCAGACCCTTTATTAGCATGAAGCCTTTGCTCATTTACGTTACGGACGGCAACGTAACGTAGCGATACTGTGAACAACAGTCAGTATTATTTAGACAATGCGAGTAGGCCTATAACTTTACTAAGCATGCACCTCACCATGCCAGTGGGCGGTACTTATTAACTAATTATCTATTCATTTATGCAAACCAGTGGGTAGCCTAATGCAGATGAATAATATTTACAGCAGTAATCAAACTAGGGATGGGTGTTATAGAAACAAAAATACTAACACTATAGGACGACGTCAGGGTTTCGCGCCGAAAACTATAATTAGGCCTATTGAAACATAAGGGGAGCTAGAGATACATTCACAATCTAAACTAACTTGGCTAAAAGGAAAAACTAGCCATTTTGTAATATAGCGGAATCAATACTACGACACTGTTAGGTTTGGGTAAATTTGTATATAGATAGTTCCCAGTAGACGCCATCTTTACGGGCAAATTGCATTTTGGCTTGCAGGCGCGTCAAGCGCTCAAATTATTAACGCAGCCGCGTCATTCACTAACCAATCATGCAATGAGTTTTGTGAAATGTGCGCGTGCTGCACGCCGTTCTCACGCGTAACGCATGACTGTGTGTTCCAAATTGCCCGTAAAGATGGCCGACTTACGTCATACTGCAACCTATCTATACATCCAAACCAAACAGTGCACTTCTATTATGTGTCCACCATAATATCTCAAAAAGGCTAAGTGGGAGTTTTGCTCTGTCGTAAATAATGGCAGTGCGCTCGTTTTAACTCATCTCTTGTGTTAATGTCAACTGAAAGACGAATGCACATCAGATTATAAACACAAACCAATTACCAATCTTTTCACTTAAAAGGGAAAGTCTTGATCTTTGATTGAATTCCGTTATTTGCAAAGTCATCATCTAATCGAAGTAGCTTACATGCAAGGTGATGTTCATGGATGAGCGAAGTGGGTTGGTAAATGGAAAGCAGTGTGAGGGTTCAATTTGTGAATTTTAAACTTCTAAAAAGTAGTCCTTCGCGAGGAAATCTCTACAATGCATTAAGAACGAATGTTTTCTTGCAGGAAATCTTGAAATGTGCAACTCGCTGAATCTACTCAAAATTAACTTTTGTTTGCAAGTAATTTTGATCACATCGTAAGACGTAAAAACTTCCAGCGTTTCGGAAACTACTGTTTCAAAAAGAAAAGAACAAACTCATCAAGGTAGATAAGCCTTTCTCAAACCAGCAAGATTATTGAAACTTCGGTCGCCATTTTCTTGCCAAAGGACGGCAAGAAAATAGCCCCGATGTTGTCGACTATCCGTATTGAATTAAACACCTTTGGCTACGGCTGTTTGCTGTACATTTGAAGTAGTGTACTAGCCGTAGCCGGAGCCAAAGCTGCTGTATTCCAACACGACCATGTTTAGAGGAATCGTGATGTAGTCGAGAGTGACATAATTTGCAGTCCTCAATTGCCTCTCTTTTGTGGGCCCGGTCCGCCCTGTCTCAGTACGGGCGTCCTCCAGAACAGAAATTGACTTCTCGCTGGATCGAAAAGAAGACAGAGAAAGTAAAAATTAGTTGAAAGGCCTACGCTTTTTATACAAGCTGAAACCATAGAAAATAGTGCTTGAACGACATTCGTATTAGGAATACAACTTTTAAAATATATTAAATTTGCATCGGGGATATAGAATGTTTTACCGCTACATCGTGACGTGTGTCAAGAACTGTCAGTCAGTATTTACATGAGTCTTGTGTCTGTACGACGGGCTCTGGCAAAAGTGGGTTCGATTTCCACCCGAGCTAATATGCCTGAGGATTATTCTCACGTGACTCAGGGGAAAGTTCTGAGATACAGTGCTTGACACAGATGGGTAAAATACAATTAAAGACTGAACTTGACTACTTTTACGAGTGGTAGTGTTCTCTTCTCGGAGAAGATGTGATTCTGAAAAGAACCAGTGGTGAGATAGTCCTCGACGTTTCGAACAGTATACGCTGTTGGCCTCATGCGAATACTAGCAGTGTATTTGGTTATTTTTAATAAACAATCTTCGTTCGTGTTTTTTTTTAAAGCAATCTTTACTCGGGCTAAGAATTTGCAACATCTTTAAAATTGTAAACTACTATTTATTATAAAACCGGGGTTTTATGTGATTTGATGTCTTCAAACTTCTCTTATAAAGCGGAATTATTTAATAACGGACAATGATTGATTAACAGACAATAGTTATGAAGAATATATACATTTTGAATGGAAAGCTTTTTACTTAAAAACAAATATAAATCTCGATTGGTAAGTCTGTCCTTGAAAAAATTGACTGCCGTGAAAGAAAAGCTTTTGCAGATTGTTGCAGTAAAACATAAATAAACAAAGTAAAGTCTGTCCCGGTTTCATTGCCATTAAACGACTGCGAATATTTATATTCCCCCATGGACAGGATACCAGTCCATCGCAGGTTACTCCCAAGCTCTCGCCGGTACCCATTTGTACTCATGGGTGGAGAGAAGCAATTATGATGGAATAAGTGTCGCGACTGACCAGGCCAGGATTCGAAGTCAATCGCTCTAGACCGCTCGACCAAGACACCACATTTAAAAAAAATAGTATTTTAAAAACGAGCAAGTGGTAGTTATTACCGGTAGTCAAATAAAATCATACGAGTTGAAGTGTATCTTTAAAACACTTTCCTCGCCGTAAATGATCAAGGGACGAAAGTACAGTATGTATTGGTACGGACACGACTCCGCGAACCAAATACGTGCTCTTTTGATCACCTATCGATTTATCCATAGCCGAAAAGACGGCTTGTCTGGAAGACTACACAATAACCCACCCACGTCAACACGAAACCGATCCCGTACTTGAGATATGAAATTCCAAATGATCCGATTACGTCCCAAAAATATTTATTGCACCGTAATAAATATTCTTAAGAATTAAATACCTGAATCACAGGGTAGACGATGGGTGAGAATCACGCGAATTAATGTCGCATTTTCGTAGTTTAGTTGTGAATTTCAGGATCTTAATAAACCTGCTCACTTTGTAAATTCCAAACTTCACGGTATTAAAGTGGCAAAAAGCAGCGGTTGTGTTTTTTTTAGAACGTTTGCGATCCAAGTTTTCAAAAGTACTCGTATAGTTATAACATTATAGTCACAATTTGTTGTTTTGTTTTTGCACAAAACAACCAAAAGTGAATCTGAAACGAGTCAACCCGAGTTAAGTCAAACCGTCAAAATGCAAACGGAAACTACGGTTTTACAGCTGGCCAGAAGCCCCCCCCCCCCCATCCCCCGCCCCCCATAAATGTTTTTACGTATCCCCATGTACCCCTCTAAACATTTACATTTATAGTTTCGCTGCTGTTCAGTGGTTGGTACTTCACGGTTTAATTTTAAAAGGAAAAGTTAAAATGCACTTGAGTTCGACATTTTTTGGTGTGGAAAATGTGAGTCGTAGTTTCACTTAGGGGAATCCCAGTTGCATTTCCATGGACATGTCGAAGTGAATTCCATGAAACTTTTAAAAAACATTTTCGTTAATGATGTTTATTTATGATTGCTTTGTTTTTGTTTTGTTTTCACAATTTGTGTGTATATTTTTCGTAAGTATTTCATATTGTAAAGCGCTATGATCATGCCTTTTTGGAATAGCGCTATATAAGCACTGTTTCTTTATTATTATTTTATTTAAGCAGAAATTAATGTGTCAAGTGCCTCGGATATCAAGCTCAAGCAATAAATGTCGAGTATCGTAGATTAGTGTGCCAATCCCCACGTTATCATTACAGCATTTAGATCACCAAGAACCTCATTGGGCTGTAGAAACCCCTGGAGTTATTGGAAGTAACAAAGAAATCGGGGTTGGACAAATAGAAAATTTCAAACAACCCTCGAAGGATTTGTAAATGTTGTTCTTTCTTCGATGGTGAATGAAACGAGCACGGGTCGAGTAGACGTTAAAATAAGGCGAGAAATAACCGCGGGGTACACCGTAGTAAAAACACGTCGCGGGAAAAATTCCTTGCATCTAAAAATATATTTCAGTGTGTGAAAGAAAGCAGTCTTGTTTATTACATTCATAATTAAATTTATGGATACATTCAGATTGTTCTTTTTATTCGAAGAGTTGTTGACGAAAAGTAGGCTGATATGGGACCAACCAAACAAAAAAATCGACAGAAAAAGTTTATTTATTAAGGTGCATATTTTGTGTAGTGATGTAGTCTGCTTTGATTGTAAACCCATAAGATTAGAAAAGAAACTATTTCTTGCGTTCATATCTAAAATGTTTATAAAGACTGATAAATTTCGAGAACAATAATATTCATATTGTTTGAGAAGATTTTGTGTGAGACTAAGACTTAGATTACCATAGTAATCTTCACCAATATTCATCATTATTACGGAGATGGAATATTTGACTATTCCGAAATTTTACGTCACAATAAAGTGAAATATTTCCAGTAGTTTTACCGTGATTTACTAGGCAGCATGCATGGGTGACAAACAGTTTCCCGTAACATTTACGGGTACTGTTTCACTGCACAAAAACGGTTCTCTCTTCATGATTGTGTTCTCATCCTTTCCCGAAATCATTACGGAAATAATTACGGTCGTAAGTATTGCGGTTCGAAATGATTACGGTAGGCCTACTCATTTGGCACCCAAATGCGTGCCAGATAAACCACCGTTGAAATATATTATAATTTTCGCATCAACATTCAGAAAATTTTATGAAGATCCAAATCAATAAACACAAACTATAATTTCCCGCTCTCCACATTCAGCGAAGAGACATATAAACGGAGAGATAAGAGCTGGAACGTGTAAGGCAACATCTCCATTCGGCCACGCAGGGACTGACGGTGGGTTACGTGACTGGCCAAAGGCACCCATTTTTGACCTTTATACTTCTAAGTCTTTGAATTGAAACCAAATCGCAAATTTTGATTAAAGGTGTCATCAGCTCGTCACGGTAGACAAAGGAAGAGCCTCGATAAGTCTCCAAGCATTGCAGCTTGTTGTCAATCGTCAAAATGTCATAAACAGACAAATGTCACTATAATCATGAAATAATATTATCAGCATTAAAACTGTCGTTGTGAACGTGTAAACTCGCTTGTTGGTCACAAAAAGGTACTTAGCACAAAACAATTGTGCTTACCAGAATAAGGTTACCATCCAAAACACCATATCACGTGTCCCATTGCTACATGGTGTCCAGCTTATCTTTGCTAAGCAGAAACGTTTTAAACACTCGTGTCTGGTTAAGCAGCTCTGCGACATTTGTCTCTGGTAAGTTATGTTTAACTTGGCATATTTTGCTGAAAGTTTAATTTGAACTAACTATAATACCATACTAATAAGTCTGTAAGAGTTCCTGCGAAACAGATGAATTTTTCTAATCGACAATAGGCCTAAGGTCCAACAAGGGCACCCGTCGGTAAAAAGCATCAACGCTATCTCTGCAATTTCCATTTACTGTACATTGTCTTGATTCATAGAGCGTAAGCATTAACAGCAGTCCAGATACCAATACAGAAGATGCACTTTAGCTTGATTCAAAACAGTATGTATTTGTCTGCAGTTATTCTAATGGGAAATTTCATCAGCATTTCCAATGACGTATCGAATTAATGATAAAGGGAAAAAGGCAGCAACCATTAAACAAAAATTATTAGCAAACAGGACTTTATTGGGAGATTTGAATAACTTGAAATGACGATATTCATTTTTCATTTTGCCTTTGCCTTTCGATTAAAAAAATGAACAAAACAAAGCAGTATATTATTTGCTCTTCGTATTAAATCGATCTCCCAACATTTTTGTTTTTCATTTCTCGGGATATCCTGTTCCAAAACTGCCTGTAAATATTTGAGCATTTCCTCAAAAACTGTCGCTCAAACCTTCCTTTTTACGAACGCAAGACCCACTTTCCATTAGACTTAATTCAGCCGCTTAATCTTACAGCCGGTAGGGTTTCCCATTACGCCGTACGCACACCAGCCTTCAGATAAATTAGCTGTAACCGTAGTTGAGACTAATAACGGTAAAAGCCCTCGTGCCGTGCGTACGAGCGCATTTGTTTTAATTAACATCATATCAAAAGAATTAGGTTTTAATCTATTTAGTTAGCGTGAAATCTCTATAGTAGAGCTCTTCTACTCGACTAGTCTTCATACCAGTCTGAAGACATTACTCTTCCTGATAATCCAGAACCATTCCAATTATTTGAATGTATAATGACTAGAGGAAACAAAAATAAGAACGACATGGAAAGGAAATGAAATAAACGATGCAACTCTCAGTACTCGAAAGGAAATGATTACGGCGTTTCTTGAGAGCAAAAAAGCGGGTCTTTTCATCTCGTTCGTCGAAGATTTTATTATATTTAATTAATCATCTACGATTTGATTTCGTGTATCATTTTCTGTGGAGGTATCTAAACTTCATATATCTGTTTTATAAATAGGTCACTTACTTCATTAGTAGAGCTATCTAAGTCTTTACTTCAAGCTATATTTTTTTTCCAAAGGGTATTGGATATTCTGTTTTCTTGAAGTGGTATTTATAATTCTTAAAGCGTACCTTTTAGAGATTTCGTAGATTTTATACAATTTTAGGCTATACATCGTTGTGGTCTTTTAAAGAAATTTGTGTATAATAGAGATATTTGTGACACAAAAATAAAGATACCATAGATTTAATATATTTTTATTGAAAGTGTAGTTTACTGAATGGTTTGAAAGGTTTTCGTTTCTAATCAAACTGTTCAAAACCGATATTTTTGAAAGTTACCTTTGATGTCTGTCTGATGTTTGATATGAAAATAATGACATTCATAAGCAATTCCTTACACAAGCCGTCGCATAAATTATCATTGGTTAAAAACCTCATAAATATTTACGAAGGGCGTGGTTAGTCTTACCTTTCTTTACAACTTGTTGGACGTCATCTCCATTGGGCGTGTCCATCTCTTCCCTTAACAACACCAGAGCATCCAATAGCAGGTCTACCGTTCTCCTCTGCCATAGTCCGGGAGATGTTGCTGCCGGCCTCGCCGCCACCATGTCGTAGGGAAGATTCTCTGCGTGAGTTGTAGAAAAACGAAAACAAAAGTCATTGTATTTTTTCAAAATTTTAGCAGAAAGATTTTTTCATCGGTGTGTATTACCAAAAGAAAAGTCTGCTGGAGCAGTATTCTATATAAGTGATCAATATAGTTATCTATGTTTTCTATTACAACAAGATTTTAAAATCGATTTTGCATTTTGAAACTGAACTTTGAAAACTCTTATACAAATAAACAGTAATTACTTTCTGTTAAAACACTCAAAACACCAAGTGTCTTTACCCCAGCGACTCGTATTTTGCCGCCATTAAGGTTTTAAGGGAAATTGTTCGGAACTATATAGGCCTAACAAGATTTTAAAAAATAGTTTTGCGTTTTGAAACTAAACTTTGAAAACTGAGAAGAATTTTTTTTTGAAACTTTAGGTCAATTTTTGTCGAACTTGAAAAGAAAAACGTGGAACCCACATTTGTAGCCTCAAGATAGAATTTGTTAAAATAAACAAGGATTGTTATTCAATTGCATGTTCATGTAATAACGAAACCTAAAGTATAAAATGGTGATATTAAATATAACCATACGAGCAAAAATAGAAGACCTGCTTTAAGTAAAAAAATATATATATAATGTGACACTTGTTTGAGAGCTTCCCTCAATCTATACGATCTTTTATGAACAGAAACTACGCTCATTTGCAGAGCTATAACTGCTGCCAAAGGAAAACGCGCTGTTTGCACCAAAAGAAACCCACATTCATCTTCTGGAAGATATTTACTTGTCTGCTGATATTAATAATATTTAAAAAAAAAATTAAAAAAAATAAACAAACTTTTCTAAGGTAGTATATTTCATCTCTGGAGGTCAGCTGTTTTTGTTTTTAGTTTATGTTTTTTATAATATGACCCCATCCGGGATGTGTAACCAAGGCATTGTGAGTGAAGTATTCAAACAGCTGAAGAGGCTGAACAAAGTTTCTCAAACAACTGAAATTGTTTTATTTGTTTCTGTTGATATGAGGGTGGGCTATACAATGTACAAATATTCGATTATAAAATCAACTAATTAGTGGCTTTGTGGGGTCCAGTTAGGCTGCCGATGCGTAGGGTTTTAGAAAGAGGGTGATGCAGGCTGGTTCGCTCTACTGAAACGTGAACAAAATGAAATGTATACAAGCCTGCTTTATTTATTCTGTGATTAAAATGATGATCATGAATGCACGAATGTTTCTCAGAAATTAAAATACATGGGAAGGATTGCAGGTAATTAATTAAAACCTAATGCTGACAAGTGAGTTTGAATAGGGAGACGAAAGACAATTATTTCAAGCAGGGAATCCAAAGTTTTAGAGTTAATTAAAAAATATATTCAATATTGATTTGCAAAATGCACATAAAGGCGTTAGCCAGGCTCGGTTTAGACTTTACCTGAGTCCTTACTCCTGGGCTAGGGATCCTCTTATTGGATTAAATTGCGCTTATTGTTTATAGTCATTCCCAGGGGGTGATACTCGGATAAATGAGAAACTAATGACTGTATAATCCAAACAATGTTACTTGTTGACGGACGTTGTTGTCCTAAGACGCTAATCTGAATGTAATTCAATTGCGTTCAACCATCCACGCTGGCTTAGCCTTTTGTCAAGGCCTTCGTGGCTTGAACAGCTTTGTAGAGCCGCGATCCCAAGCGACTGAAATGGGAGACCACGCACGCGAGTGGCGAAGCCACGAGGGCCTTTTCCAACTTGTTTGCGGTTTCTTATGTGTTTCTTTATAATCTCGACTTTTGCTACCCGAAACGGTAGCAAAAGTCCAAACCAATCAGAAGTGCATAACGCACGTTTCAAACTTCATGAAAAATTCATTAAAAAAACCGCAAACAAGTTGGAAAAGGCCCTCGTGGCTTCGCCACTCGGCTTGCGCGCGTGGTCCCTCGCTCCAGTCCCTCCACTGTTTACAAAGCTGTCCAAGCCACGATGGCCTTGACAAAAGGCTAACGCTGGCTTTGAAAGATTTGAAAGCAACAAAATGAAAAGGTTGCTGGCAATGTTTCGCATACTGTGTTCGCGGTGTGGAGAAAATATTATGGCAAAATGTTTTAAAAACAAATAAGATAAAACAATTTAGCGCTACCTCGTCACTCCTGATGTATTTTTCTTTAAATAAAACCAATGGTGAACGAATATTGAAAATGAATCACCGATGTTCCGAAAACTGACAAGATAGTAAGTACTTTTGAAATGAATTTGACGACGATCTGAGCATACTGATTGAAAAGTTGAGTTTTTTCACAACATAATCTTTCCAGAATTACCGCAACTCATTTCAAAACTTAGTCAAGTTTACAATGGATCCTTCGAAAGTAAACCAGACGAGGACTTTCAAAAACCCAACATGTCTTTGTCTAATCAAAAAATCTATGGCAAGTAATTTCAAGATATCTCAAGATAGGCCTATCCTTCTATATTCGGTACAAAATTTAAAATTCACTTTCATTTGGTAATAAATATTTTCCTACGAAAGCGCACTCAAATTCACTCATTTTTTTCAGAAAAAGAATGAGAACAGTGTAAAAACAAATAGTGAAGCAGTTTAGATAATTTCTTACCTTCTTCCGAATAAGGCGTTTCCATTGTGCTAGCGGATTGTGTTAGTGTCGATATAACTACAGCAACCAATGCTAAAAGCATGCACATTCTTGCACTAGTCGTTCCCGCCATTTCCCGTATATAGTTGTCGTCTGCTCGTGGTAGTTTCTGCTCTGTTTGATACACAATCAAATCTCGTGGACATGCGGGTTTGGATCACTGTACTCCGAGTTAGTGAACTCTTCTCTTTGGCTGAAAGTGTATAATGACCGAAGATACGGCCAAGGGAGCGGTTTTTATGCGACGGCTACGGTAGGCTCCTCCTCAACTCGCAACTACAAACAAAAGACTGTACGTGAGTTGTTTTTGCTGTCAGAAGACGAGTCCCCGGGCGGCAAATCGCGGACAAAAGATAACTAGCCTGTTCTTGGACAGAGGAATCAAATGAAGAGGCAGTTCGTGTCGTAATTGCTAAAGCAGCGTGTTTCGTTTTGCAGTTGTGATGGAGTGGTTAACGTTTGGTGATCGCAGGCGACATTTTAATGAACATCTTGCAGGCTTTTCTTTTTTTTCTTTTTCTTGCACGACGTCTAAGTTACGGGTGATTTGATTGGCTGGAATGTTTCCGGTGTAGCACACACGGATGTAACCTGTGGTTCTCATTGGTCCACACCGGTATGACGTCAATTTCGTCTCGTGCAACTTTTATTACGTAGATGGCAAGTGATGATAGAAAATGGAACATCATGGTAAAATACGAACGTATGATATATCTTTCATTTTGAAAACCCCTTTTTTAAGGTACAGGCAAATATCTTTAGGCCCCTTTCGAACCACGGCTCCGGTTTGGGTTCCGGTTTGGGCTACTTCAGGTTTTTAAACTTGTGATTTCGGTACTGGGCTTAAATTTAAAGTATGCTGACGGAGCCTTTAGCTGAAACCCAAGGTAAAGCAATGGCTTAGAAAAGGCTCTAAGATTTTTTGCATTTCAGTCAGTTTCAATCCGTCGATTAAAGAAAGTCCTGACCTCCGTTTATTGTTACTGTAAACAATTAAGATTGTTGCCCAAATAACGGTCAAGTTATAATGGTCGCACAAATTCAGGCGTGATTGGCAAATTGTTCTTATTAAGCATACTCGTTCCAAGTATTTGTTTTGTTTCGATGTTAGGCTTAACTTTAACAAATAATTTATATTTATACCCGTAACAGTTGAAAACATATTTATAAAAAATAGTCATTGGGATTTTTATATTCAAGTAGATCTTAAAAAGAAAACTTGGTTTCATCGGGGAAAAAAAATTTGTTATGAGCTGCACATCTTGTAATGAACAGTCATATAATATACAGGCATAATATTTGGGTCTATACACTGTCTAACATTTGAAGAAATGTTATCGTTTTCTAATTTTGACTTCCACCTCAAAATTATTTTGAAAGGGTCAAGCTAAGAGTGGAAGCTATGGAAAAGATTTACACAATCACCAATTTACACAATCACCATGACAGCTAGTGACCAACGCTATTCCGTAATTTCTAATCAGTGGGATAGATTATGAAGATTCCTAGGGTTTTGATCTGTGCTATTTTCACCGGAGAACTGCCGACTTGTTAGGCGGGGAGGAAGCACACCGTGCCTCGGGGGACTTTTCGACGATATTTTAGCCTCCAACAAGAGATCAATTTCAAAGGAAAAATCGATAATGATTATGAATGATTTCCGAATATTTTTGAGGACTTTTGTTTTTAATGCGTTCCTCGAGTATTTTTTCATTTTTGATATCAACTATGTCATTTCCCAGTTTCTGTTTGGCTTCACGTTGCCGTAAAGACGAGTTTTAAACCAAAACACAAGATAATCTTTGCATTGTTAACGTATAATTAAACTTCCATTCAAACCCTAATTGAAAAGAGAATCACGATGATATGAAGAAAAAGAAAACAATGAAGATTGTTGTAGGTTTGAGAGATCAGTAGGCTTATGTTCTCAAAAAGGGGATCTTTGTAGTAAAGATTACGTTTGCGTTGAAAACAAAATCTCACCTTAAACAGAAGACTGTGATTCATTCTTACCATACCAAAAGGCTAGCTAGCTCAGTTGGTAGAGCGCTGGCTTGCTAATTCAGAGGTCGCAGGTTAACGTCCCGCGCTAGTCAATTTTTCTTTGTTCACCCCAAAAATATTTGCAATTTTACTTAGTCGGTTTCTCTTGTGGTTTATTACTTGACAAAAGAATTCTATAATTAGTGCAATAACAACACTGTTCTTGTTTAGTCCATAGACTTTGGCTGCGGCTATCGCTAGATAGCCGCTTCTGTTGATGTACTTCCACATCATAATCCAAGCAATCAGCCACAGCCACTCAGCTCGGCGACGGCTTAGAGATACCTCAGTTGGTTTGTATTTCCATATAATTATCAGCAACCTTATCCGTTTCATATAAGTTACATCGTGACGTGGCCGTTCGGAGAAGGTCCCAGCCGTGACGCATATACACCATTAAAATGATGGTTCCCAGTGACGTATGATGGTAAATTTTTGCATAAAAAAATTATTATTATTCGTCTTCGATGGATCTCTATGGCGGAGCCTGCAACATAACACGCACAAAGTTAAATTTAACTGTTATTCCGAGTTCACTCTTTGAATCAAGTTTTAACAAATGTTTGAATAATTGCTCAGTGGCGGAGTAAGATTTATTCTCATAGAAACAAAAGCATAATGTTATGCACGAAATAAAAACTAGTGAGTCGGCCAATACTTTGACGAACAAGGACAAAATAATGGCACTGATTTTACGGACAAATTGTGCAGATGCACGTTGGATTCATTTCAGTTCCAGAACTTGAAAAACTGCTGTCAGTTCTAATAAAAATTCAGGCATTATTATTAGTGTCATTTTCTAAGGGCACTTATACAAATTAATTATTTGTATCACCCTCTCTACTTGACTCGTGTTTCGCTTTAATACGGGAGTCGAAGACTAACGCTAACCATCGAGTCTTCTTCCGAAAGCTCTACGTCATGTCCCCGGCCTTCAAATAACAACACTTTTGAGCACAACTTGACAGAAAACACTCCAAGTGTTCTAAATCAACACCGATGTCGAATCTGTCGAGGGTCGGTTGGAACTGTAAGAGGTTTACCAACGTAACTTGCCCGTATTTGCAGTATCAGGAGCACCCTCGTGCGTGATTCGAGCGGGAAGAAAGCCCGCGCTTTTTCGCAGCAGACGACAGCTGGTGCAACAAGGGGAAGTGGGAGAGTAACATTTGACTGTTACACATGACTCCGAGTCGGAAAGCTGTTATGTCGAGTTTCATTGTTTTTCGCCCTTTCTGGCAAAGGAGGCTGAGATTGCAGGAAGTGAAACGAGCAATATAACACTCGCTAGCTGATCATGTTAGAGCCGGACATGATGGGCATACTAAATACAAACAGATGCCAAACAAAATAAGAATGACTTAGTTTCCTACACACTATGTTTCACCAGTTGTTACTTCAATTGAAACCATTGTGAACACTAATCCCAAATTTCCCAACAAATATGTTCACTATACACTGGGGTAACTTAATTATTTCCGATATTTGTATGTGACAGCACCTACGTGGTGTTAGTTATCGCTTCGTTGGTAAAGTTAATACCGTGTCGGGGTTGTACCATTATAGATACCAAGAGAATTAACTTGACACTCCAGTTTTCGCGGTGTGGGACTAGCCCTTTGTTGGCTGTCTCCCTATTTTGTCAAATATCTTTGTCCGGGATGCCAGTCAGAAACCATACAACCGTTAACTACCGTGTGGCCAGGGATCACACCCAAGTATACGATACAACCTGGGAAGCGGCAGCCAGGGGATCTTTCATCTTTAAATACATTGTAAGACACACTCCATGTTTGAATTCCTCGAGGTTTTAAGACCATATGATGCAATGTCTTGGCTTCATCTACTCGAGATTTGGGATAATGCTTTTATGCTTGACATGCAAACATCCACCACAGTAATCCACTATGGACTCCACGTAGCTAGGTTAAACGCTGTCTATTTTCTATAATCACTGAAAATGATCCATGATGGCTCAACATTCTGGGGGGCTCGCGTTTCAAACTCAAATATCTTAAGTGCTCGTGAAGGAGACTACGAGACTCCCCACAGTCTTGGTCAACTATTTGTTATTTACGCAATGTCCGTCTTGTTTTAATTGACATAATTAATCATTATATAAAGAATGCCTGATGAATGGGTGGAGAGCAGGAGACGAGTTATGTCGCCAGTAGAAAGAAAAGAAGAAGAACAAAATTTGTTGCACCCCTTCCATCTTTCGGATGGATTTGCACAATAATTGTGTTTTAAAATGTCCCAGGGTGTGGTTTTAAATAAAGTGGAAGAGTTTGTTCTTAAATGAAGAAAAACATGTGACAGTAACTCTGGATGAAGTAGGAGGCGATTTGAAGCTACCAATGAGTAAGGTAAAGTCTGTCCTGCTCCAATACGACCAACTAGGCCGGTGTTATAACCGGCTTCCATAGCAGTAAACGACTGAGAATATTCGTATCCCCCTGGACAGGGTGCCAGTCCATCGCAGGTTACTCACCAGCATGGCATGGCCGCTACCCATTTGTACTCCTGGGTGGAGAGAATCAATTAATGATAATGTGCCTTAAAATAACAAGCATAGAACGAATCACGAAAAAGTGAAGATATCTTTGAATGTTTTCACTGTTTTCAAACAACCGGATTTTGGACTTGCGAGACCAAAACCGATTGTTTGACTCATTTCTAAAAAACTATAGCGTTTCAGATCAAGCAAAAATATTTCGAGGGATCGTTTCCCAGCAACATGGTCTTCTTTATGCCATGTAAGGTATGTGCAAATCTAGATCTACGAAACATGTTTTCAATTCTGCCAATGTTGCCATCACCCTTTAACTCATTGCCCAAAGAACAGATTATTCTCCTTGCAATCATGACCGAACGGATTCTTTAAGTTCTTATCTCGCTTGTACGAGGTATAATTTTTGAATGGCCTTGAAGGGGCTCCATATGAACCATTCTTTGTCCAATAGGGTTTTGATGAAAAAATTAAAACCATCTTGTACAGCGGCAGGGCTAAGGGTACTTAGTGGCGTCACTTATCGCTGTTCCGTTTTGTCGTTAACTTGGTATCGCCAGTTTACCTTTAACGTCTAGCCAATCGTGACTTCTTTCACTGTGCAGCCATTGTGCATGCAGCACATTTAAACCGCATTACGTGACCAAATTGAGGTTATACGGTAAAATAGTCTGGCACCTGCACTCCTTTACCTATTAAACAACATTGATGACGTATATAGCGAGGGACATGAGGAGGAGCAGACGCCATTTTACCACAGTGCAAGTAGATCCATTTTGATCAGGCAAACTATGCGGGATTCACTGTTTACAAAACTCATTATATTTTCCCACGATATCCAGGCTGGTTGCCTTGGGCTTTGGAATTAAAAATAAATTGTTGCATTTGGAACAATTAACCTTCGATTATAGTGGAATGTATTTAGATAATGTAACATTCATTGGTTTGAGGAACTGATTGCAGAAGTAGAGCATTAGCGTGCGCACCAAGGACGGCCATGTTGACTGAATGTTTTTATGGTTGATTCAAGACGACAAAGACGTATGGTTCCTGATTGTTTCCCGCAGGTATTCGGTCTTGTTTTGGGACTTGTTATAGAAAAATCGTCGCATGTTGGAAGGTGAGCCACTCGGTGTAATTGCTAATTCGTCATCATTCCGAGGTTTGATCACTGATGATTGATTAATCTCGTTCACCGTGTCTTGTCTCTGACTCGTTGCCCGTGATTATGCGACATCACGCGGGGAACGTCTGATGTCTGTGACCCCCTAAAATAAAAGCAATCTCGGATAATGAGGAATCCGATTGTATCCGGTTATAGGGGACATAGTGGTCTATCTAAGGTATACCTTCATCTTCTTTTGAATAATATGATTTCGGAGGCGTTGCATGTTCGTGTAGGGCTATCGATTCAGTTTGTGGTAACACCAATGTCTACTTTGCCGTGAAAATGTTTTTTATCAATCTTCTACAGGTCGACCCAGCATTTACACGCCCACCATAATATCCGACGTGCAATTCGACTACCAAAATGGCGAGCGCAGCAGACAGTAGTCGCGTATGACATTGGTTTAAGAAGTTAAGAGGTCGACAGACTAAGTAACACTAATTTAATAAAAGGTTAGCAAAAAGGGTCTTTATAGGCCGATTATGTTTACTTTCACGAAAATAACATTTCCACCGAGCTTCTGTACCCTTAGACCCAGTGGTATCATTAAACGAAATAGTTGGGCAAAAACATAACAACGTGATATCAATATTCAGTCCTAAATGTTGAAACTAAAACAAATTAATGCAGAATTATTCTAAATGTTCTATACATTTCTAAATAAATAACATCTTTTGCCAATAGAGTAAGAAGTTCAAAGTGTAGGCTATTTATTTTATAAGAATTAAAAAAACCTAACCAACCTTGATATGTCAAATATACCAGTAGCCTATCCGAAGTTGTGAAAATATAAGCTCAACAAGTCATCGGAGTCACAAGAAAATAGTGAACAAATATTGTTTTATGTTTTCACTGTTTTAGAAAATTGAGTTCGAACTCGAACTCGCGAGATCATAACAGATACAATGGAAGTTTTCTACAATGACTATCTTTATCCCATGTAACTTTAAGGGAACGTTGCCTTGGATCGGGCGAGTTGGTCTAATAAAAAGCGTTTGTAACCGTTTGTTATAAAATGCATATGGTTAGAAAGATGTTTTAAAAGTAGAATATAATGATCCACACAAATATGCCTCGAAATTGCGTGGTTTTCCTTTTACATCGTGAACTAACACGGTCGGCCATTTTGTGGAGTCAAATTTGTTGACTCCCCAAAATGGCTGACAGTGTTAGTTCGCAAAGTAAAGCGAAAACCACGCAATTTTGAGGCATATTTGTGTGGATCATTGTATTCTACTTTTAAAACATCTTTCTAACCATATGCATTTTATAACAAACGGTTACAAACGCTTTTTATAGACCAACTCGTCCGATCCAAGGCAACGTGTCCCTTTAAGCGCAAATCTGTGAACGTTTATTTTGCTTAAGCTTACACATTTTGTGCTCACCTTGTATTGTTGCTCTGAACTCAACTGTGAGTGGAACCCTATGATATCATATTTGTATTTGTTATTGAAAGACACCGAGAGGAGGAAACAGCAGAAAGGTAAATTTAAACAGAAAACGAATGTCAACGACATTATAATCATCATCTTTTTTTAGCAACTATAATAATATAGAATGTTGTGTAGCGCATCAGCACGCCGTACAGCGCCGGGGCGAACGTGCCGTCGGTCCCCATTGCCCGCTCAGCCCTGCTTTGGTGTTTATCTTTTGCCGGGCTACTACTCCTTCAACGTGTAAGCCATGTCTAGTGCTATTCTAGCGGGAGATGATTGGAATTCTAGATGAACACAGATTACGATGTTACCGTGTGTATACGGAATTGGGTACTTCAGGGGGTAACAGGGGCATCGGGCCCGGGTTGCTGAACTTACCCGTAAAAAATGATTTAAACAGTAAGCCATTCCACCATCTTGCATACAACTTCACAAAGTTAAACAGTTTTCACTTATTGTTGGCACATAGTTTTTTTGAAAGTATTTTATTACCGAGTATTTTTATTGTGCGATAGTCCGAGAGTATAAAACACAGTTTTCTGTCTTTCTTTTAATTTAGGATAGCCCCATCAATGTTTAGTGAATTGTTCTCGGGGGGGGGGGGGGGGGGGGGGCATGGATACATATAATTAAAATGCATGTACACAGAAATTGATTACAATGATAGCTAAACATTACTATGAAAAGAACAGAGTTCTAAGGAGTACAAAATGGATCCTAATTATGGCCAAGAAAGCGACACATCCAACTACAAAAAGAGGCATTCGGAAAGAGGTGTAAAAACGAGGATTAAAAACAAAAGCTAAATGAAGCCATGCAATACAAGTGCAAAAGTAGGCTTGGACAAAATTTAAAGTTTAATAGTAACAGACGCTTAAAGGGCATGACAATTTTAGACTTTATAGACGGGCATAATTCAATTTAAAAAATTTAACAAATATTAAGACACTGAGTTGGAAATGATTATATTGATTTCCAGTAAAATGAAAGTATGATAAGGGTTTTTTGTAAAACAATTTCTTAAAACTAGTAACAACAACGAGTATTTAACTAGTTTGTACTTATTTTAGTACACTTACAATGTTACCCTCGGCGATCTCAATTCCTCCAAAGATTATATAAAAAAGTGACATTTATGATATTTTGTGGAATGTTCTTTGTGATTTAAGTTGATAATATTATTATCCATTGTGAAATTAGTGTTTGACTTTGTAGGTTATAGCAACACGCACAGTCCGGGATGATCGGAGCGTGTGGATAAATACGTGCGACGCCGTGAGATGGTGTCGATAGACGGGGGGAAGTTTGAATGGGGACAGGTGAGGAGAGTTACGGGCTCGTTGAGTAGCTTTGAAGTCGCCGCACTCAATGATTACTAAAAACTGTTAACAATGTGTTGGAGGGTATTTTAAAACCCCTTCAAATTTTATTGTACGGGTTCAAAAATGACTCGTGTTTGTTTTGAGACAGAAGTAAGGATTGGGAACTATTATTGTCAGATACTCTACGATGAAAGAAATCATTTATTTCTTTTCTTTTTTTATCAATAGATTACAGCTGCCGTTGTGGGCGCTTGACAGGGAAGTGACGTTGGTGGTCTTCTCTTGATGTTGGAAATGAAAATATGAAGATGGTGAGCTTTTTAGTCTTGCTCATTTAGGGGAAAATTTCAAATTCTATTCGTAATGTGTTTCATTTCATATTTTTAGATATTAGTCAAATCAACTTATTAGAATAGTATTATTAACCTCACATAAAATGCCCAGCCTCCTCCCGACTGAAATAAATGATTCCCCCCAAGATTGAACTGTATGCGGAATCGGCAGTGGCTATATGGCCGGTGTCACAGTGGATTTTCACCCCCTTGATTCTGTCCCCAACGCCCGGTGTAGAAATGTCTCCTGAAACGCCCACGACGCAACTTTCTTCGGCCGATTTTTTACCTTGGGGATGAATGCACAGACAGATGAACAAACATCACCCAAATGGGCACCGCTGGGATCGCTGAAAAGTCCCCCCCCCCCCCCCAGCAAGAGCTGAGAAGAGTATAATGATTCGGACACGACCTAGAAAGCCCCTTTCGAACCATCAATACACATTTTGAACAATATAGTGACGATACGTGACCCTAAGTGACCCTAAGCCAGAGGCCGGCCAAGCCGGGGGTGTGGTTTCATAAAGGGCACAACCACAGACATAGGGCATTTCTTAAACCTCGGTTTAGGCTCCGTTCCCGGCTCTGTTTGCTTTTGGAAACACTGAACAAAACGCGCTCCTGCTCTAAAATTGATGACGCAGCCGGAGCCGGAGGACCCGGAGCCGGACCCGGAGGAAAGGGTCTAGTGTCGGCACAACCGATTTGGGAGTTTGTAGTATACCGCCCTCATCGACATTATTTTGCACATTATTTTAAACATTATGATGACCCTTGACCTTTTGTGCCATGTGTGTGTGTACCGACCGGCAAACAAACATTGCTAACTAACTCGACGTGTACTTTAATCCGGACAGAGAGTGTCGAGGAACATTGATGTGTGTTTTTTATCTTGTCCCACCGAAAGTATGTTTTCCAACTTTAGGAGTTCTCAGTGCTTGGTATTACTTCTGTCATGGATGATTTTCAGCGCAGAATCAGCTCAAAAAGAAGACATTCCATCAGGTAATTATTATTGTTGTACTACTACCGTAAATAAACTACGTAGTTAGTTACTTAGTACGGTATATACTATTAATATTACTAAGCATGGAGGTAGGAATATAAGTACAGGTCAGAGGTGTAGTTCTTTTTGAAGTGTTTGTGTTGGGGTTGTCAATGTCAACACTGATCATTGCTCCATTTGCAAAAAGACCATTGTTGTGGGCAAAACTACTAAATACTATCCGAATTTTAGGTCGCTACATGCATATATTACCTCTTTGATGACTTGAAAATTCTATTTCTGATTCTTTAATCTTTAATTCTATTTGATTTTCTGAGAATCCCTGGCTTCACAACAAGAGTTAATAAATGAAACAAATATCGGCCTAAAAGGAGGATGGAGGGTTATGATTTTCGCAAGTGACATGATGATGTTTGCCTCAAATTCCTTGTAACTTTAGCATGTTTTAATAGCTATAGTGCCAATAGCTATAGTGCCAATACTCTGGACTCCCCAGCAGGGATTCAATAGCCATTTTATTTCATTTAATTTAATTTAATTTATTCTGGTTCTGAAGCCAATTACTCTAAAAAAGGGAACTTAATCACTGTACTAGCCTAGAACCCAATGGAGAGAAGACAGGGAAGGAAGTTTCAGTTTTAGATGTGGGAGGAAAACCCCAGAGAACTATTCCAGGGAAAACCCAAGCAGTCATAGGGACTGAAAACCCAATCCACATAGTGCCCCTGGTGGGATTTGAACCGGGGTCCTAGAGATGGAAGGCAAAGGAAAGAAACCACTACACCAACCTGACCACCCAGTTACTTCACGCGCGCACCCTCCCTCTGTGTCATATCTTTGGAGACGGCGTGCATGTTTGCTGTAACTGGGTGAGAGTTCATAATTCCTTGTACAGCCAGAGGTCTGCTTTGATCATGACGACACAGCCCCTTCAACATTTTTTACAAAAACTATACCAATAGTAATTACCAGTCCCTCAGAGAATTTTGTTTGTTTAGAAATACTGTCAAAGTTGAAAAAATAATATTTGAAAACTCAAATTCCAAATTTTTATTAATGTTTCCATTTTTATCTGGTCGATCATTTGAAGACTGGAGCAACTGAATAAACTGTTGCAATATTTTCTCCCATCTTGCTCACCCAGATCCTGAGGTCGATAAGTATGAGGAGATGGTTCTTATTGAAGGCAAGGAGTTCATCATGGGAACAGATGCAGAGGATGGCAAAGAAGGAGAAGGTCCTACACGTCTTGAGAAGGTCAAAAACTTCAAGATCAACAAATATCCCGTCACGATAGCGTCCTTTAGGTATAGTAAGCATTACATAAGTTATGAAGTGATCGGTGCAGGTTGTATTAGTGGGGAGGAAGGAGGAACGGCCCTCTACTGAAATGGGACAAGCATTTTACCAAAAATACAAAATCCACATGATGGCATATATGTAACAATATCTGTGTTTATACCCGCCAACAGAGAGAGGGCGCTTGCAACAAATTTATTTCACAACTCTCACAATGGAGTTTTAAAATGCTCATTCATTTATAACTCTTTCAATTTTATTTGGACAGAAAATTTGTCAAGGCTAAGAAATTCAAGACAGATGCTGAGAATTTCGGCTGGAGTTTTGTCTTGGAGATGTTTGTTCCCAAAGCAGTCAGTGACAAGGCAAAGGACAGAATTCAGGTAAGAGTCGGACTATAGCTATGGCTATTAATATTCTTAACATTTATTAAAATATTACATATCAAAATCGCACTAAACAGCTGAATTACAATGATATTAACAGGATAAAAAAAAGATGATAAAAAATGCAAAACACAATCATTACATACTTACAAAAGATAAAAAGTCAAACAAAGTGACTTCATTGGCTACATTGCCCTGTTTTTGGCCTTGGCGCCCCTTTAAAAGTTTCTTAAAGACTTTGAGATTTCCAATTGAAGTGCCCTTTGAGAAATGAAAATAGCCTTGCCCTCTCAAAGATGAATTTCCAGGTCTGTTTCAAATGCTAGAGTGCAGGACTTGTTTGATTTTAGGGGCTACTGACCAATTGAGCTGAAATGACTGGACTCTGGCCAGTGGTCCAGTTGGTATTGCAAGCCCAGGCCCCAATGTCATTGTGCTGCTTAAACATAAATTATTGCTTAAAAAATGTCTGCTTAGCAAAACCAAGCAGGATACCAGTCACAGGTTGTACATGTGACATGGTACTTTAGCTGGTAACCTTATTCTGGTAGTTATGCTTAGCTGCTTGTAAAGGAGCTCTATGAAATTGGGCCCTGGTGTATGTGGCAGTGTGTACAGAATTATTGGTGTCACAGTACAGCATTGATCAAACATTAGGAATGTTTAAATTGTTTGGAACATCTGTTGCTTATTGTTTGCCAAGCACATATGTTGCAAACAGCTGTGGTTTGGACATGACTAAATAATGAACTTTAATTAACTGAGGACTTAATTTACGATGGCTGATTTCATTTATCCAGGGTGCACCGTGGTGGGTACCAGTTGATCGAGCCTACTGGAGAATGGTAAGATTGAGTTTACATTGCCTGTGTTTGTCTTAGTCTATTGTTTTCAGTTTGTGGCGATGACTTAGTTTCTGGAGTTGAACAAAATGCTAGACTACTCGGCCATGACACACTATCAGTTATTCCAGATCAAGCAACGTTTAAGACCTCAAAATCCTCAGTAAAAACTTTCTTGGAGTCCATTGAATTCCATCGAATACAAATCATTGTAAGTTGTTACATACATGTTGGAAAAATAAATCCACATTTATCTTTTGAACTTAAACAACCCCCAAACCAATCAATCTGGGGGGAAAAGAGGAAAAGCCCCACATCTTTGTTGTGAAAGGCACTGTTTCAAAATTGCTAGTTTTATTCCATAACTTTTTTGATTTCTTCTTTAGCCAGAAGGAAAAGGTTCAACGGTCGAACATCGTCTAAATCATCCAGCGACTCATATCAGCCACAGAGACGCCAGAGCTTACTGTCAGTGGCATGGATGGAGACTACCAACTGAGATAGAATGGGAATATGCTGCTAGAGGAGGTTTAGCAAGTAAGCTGGTAGCTTAGGGGGTGTGGGTTTAGCAAGTAAGCTGGTAGCTTAGGGGGTGTGGGTTTAGTAGGGGTGGGGAGGTGGTTTCACTGTTCAGTAGTGTTAGAACCATCCGGCAGTTCATGTGAAGGCACTGAGTTGCCAGAGCTTACTGTCAGAGAAATGAATGAAGACTATCAACTGAGATAGAATAGGAGTTTGCTGTTGGAGTAAGTTAAGGAAGTAAGCTAGTGGGGAAGAGGAAGAGGACGGGGATGGGGGAGTGGTCGCTAGCATTGAGGTGTTTGTGAATGGCATCTGGCTGTCCTCATCAGCCGCATAGCAGAAGAGCTTACTGTCCATGTAGAGGTAACCTACAGAGATTAAATGAGACTCGTGCTGGATAAGAACTTTCAGCAAATAATTGTCATCCTGCTGTGCTTGCCCTCTATATCAGCTGTGGACATAAATTATTGGTAGACCCCTTGCATATGATGTCATAATCTCAAACAGCGCCCTCACTCAGGGACAAGGAAGATCTGTCATTGTCTTGAAATGCTTGAGGCAAACACCAGGCACATTTCCATTGCTTGGCCTCAGTGATGACGGCCTAAACAAGGGGTTAATACTGTTTGACATGCCAGTATGGCAAAATTACCCAGATTAAGCTGAAATGTGCCCGATACAGCAAAAATAGGCAGTGTGCAAGACGTGACTTCAAACTAGATATGCAAAGATAACTACACTCACAGCATTCTCCTAGTTTTGTTTTTATGGTTTCACCTTTAACCTCTGGTTAAGTAACAATGTTTTGATTATTTCATTGTCTACAGAAAGAAAATATCCATGGGGCAACAAGTTTGACGTCAATCGCATGAATATCTGGCAGGGAAAATTCCCCGACAAGAACTCAGAGAAAGACGGCTACAAGAGCGTGTCACCTGTGGATGCCTTCCCAGCTCAAAACGAGTATGGTGAGTCTCTGAGCAACTCCTCCATGGAGTAAAGATACTTAATCCTGTCGTTTCTTCTAAACGCGTAGTATTCAAGAAGTTCTTCAAACCCTCAATTGAGGGTGGCTTTGACACTGCACATGCTACACTGGCCACGTGTTAACATAATTAGGTCAAAGTGAAATTCAGACCTTAAGTTTCAATTGAAGTCTACCATTTCATCGAAGTGTTCAGAATTTTGTTTTGAAAATTAAAAGGGAACTCAAAAAAAAGTTTTTAAAATAAACTTAACTGTAAAAAAAAAATTAAATGTGACCCAGTCCATACATTTGAGGGACCTGGTTCCACTTTCATGACTGCTTACCGCAGTACAGCCCATAGAATTACTTGCTTTACAGTGCATTGTAAGCACAGAATTCCAAATTAGGCAGAGCTCAGTAATTGGATCCTGGGCCCAATGTCATAAAACCTGTAAGCACGAAAACTTGCTAAGCACAGACAAATCTTGCTTAGCACAAACAGGTAACCAGCCAACATTCCATAAAGTTTACACTGTTGCAACTGGTGGCCCAACTCATTTTTTGCTAAGCATCATTTTCTGCTAAACAGCTTTATGAAATTGGGTCCTGTTTGGTTGCAACGTCCCCATGGTATACTATCAGCACATGCCGACTATCTCTTTCTATAAGTTGAGTTTCTTGACTCCTGTCTTGAAAGAAAAAGTTGCATCCCGCAAGGTGGCCCCTCTGCTGCCAATTCCCACATTGTATCTTAAACATTTGGTTACCAGTTGAATGGCTTCTTACTGGCACCCCCAAATAAAGGTATTGACAAAATAGGGAGACCACCCACATTGGGCTAGATTAGATAGCTCAGTTGGTAGAGCACCGACATGTTAATCTGGAGGACAGGTTCAAGTCCCGTTGTAGTCAATCTTTCTTTGTTCAACCAATTAAAAAAAAAGTTTACTCAGTCAGTTTCGCCTGTGTTTTATAATAGATTTATAAATGGTTATTTTGATTAAAAGAGCTTTATGACATGGTTGGCAATGTGTGGGAATGGACGTCATCTCGGTTCGATGGCAGCAGTGAAGATTCTGAGGAGACTGAGGGAACCAAATACACCTTAAGAGGAGGTTCTTATATCGACTCTAAGGACGGCTCCTTCAATCATCAAGTCAGAGTCACTACAAGGTGAGTGGATAGATTGATGTCTTATCAATCATTAAGGGAATAAAAGACTGTTTATAACCAGCAGGGTTGTGGCCGTGCGATGTAGGATCAAGCCAAAGGTGACCAACGGCCACGACCCTGCCAAGGTGTTAAATGGCCATTGAAAACCGGCATAGTTGCGGCCTGTTGTATGGGATCCAGCCTAAGGCCTCACATGGCAAAGACCCTGCAATGTTTTGAACGGCCATTTAAGACAGAGTCACCACTCTTTTATTCCCATTCATATAACCTTTCCATTAAAAAAAAAATCCAAAAACCTTTAAAAGTTGAGGAAAATACCGATAGTTTAGCCTCAGTTGGTCTTGACTCTATGTTGGATTTGTATCTATGTTGAGTGCTAACTAGCTCTTCAAAGTTTCAAACTATCGGACACAAGTTTCAAACTTGCTCAGGACAAATATGCAACCTACCAGCACAAATTAGGGCGTGAAATTTGCTCGTTACGTGTAAAATCATCCGAGTGATAGCGCCCTCTTTTGAATCAATTTCCTCGTCAGGCCATGTTGAAACACTGACTCCTCACTATGTTTATATCGCACGTTTAACAAGGCCAAGTGATCTCCTCTCAACAGAATAGATAAATTTTCCCAGGTATCTGTGAATAACTAATCAATGGTGTTACTGACTTCAATAAATAAAGTCCATTGTGTTTGTTCTCCAAAGTTAGCGAGTATGGACACTCGTACATACTTGTTGACCCGGACAATCAAGGATTTGACCTCATTCCTCCATTCTCTTTGCTCCTCCATGTTGCTTGGTCTTACTCTCGACTGTGCCCGGCCAACCGATCGGAAAAATTGTTTTTATTTTGACTCTCCCTATACATCCTTATTTAGGTCCCGCTTTAAACAATTACTGTGATAATTATTTTCAGAACTGGAAACACCCCGGATGCAGGATCAGACAACCTTGGCTTCCGTTGTGCATTGTCCGTCTCATCAAACACTCAGAAACCCCCTAAGGGCAAGAAAAAAGGCAAAGATAAAAAACGACAAGCTGAGGAGCCTGATGTCATTATAAAAGAGGGTCAAAAGGTCAAGGAAGTCAAGCCTAGTCCAGCGGACCTGAATGGTAAGAAGAAAGGTAAAAAAAGTCAAGCTAAAAATGAACTTTAACAGTGCCTTGTGTAATTTTTACCACTTATTTTGTACACTTGTGGAAAAGTTTTGAATAAAATATTTCTAATTCAAACCTGTAAGCACAAAAATTATTGCTCATCAGAAACTGGTTACCAGCAAACATCCCATAATTTTACATTGTTGCGACTGGTGCCCCACTCATTTAAAGAAAATTAGCTAAGCAGTATTTTCTGCAAAACAGCTTCACAAAATTGGGGCCCGATGAATCAGGTCCCAATTCCATGGCTCTGCTTACCGAGTAAGCGCCAAATTTCTGCGCTTGCCATCACCATTCTCCGCTTACCGAGTAAGCGCCAAATTTCTGCGCTAGCTGTGTAAGCGTAGAATGCCTAGTAACAAACGTGGACTACGCAAGCGCATCAGCAAAAATTTCCCGCTAACCCTTGGAATACGCTTGACGTGAGCATGGAGTTCCCTGCTTCTGTAAGCGCTGATTTTTTGCTTACGGTAAGCAGAGCCATGAAATTGGGCACTTGTCAATTCATTATGTGAATTCCAGTTGAAGAACTTGAAATTTTTATGAGTTTTACTAAAATGTTTTGTAGGTATTTATTACTCAGATTTGTTTTGATGACCGATTGAGCTTAAACTTTCACAGGTTTGTTATTTCATGTATATGTTGGGTCACTTCAAGTGTGGATACCGGTCTTTGACAATTACCAATGTTGTACACATGTGCTTTATAGTATTTGTTTGCAATTGAACCTATTGAGTGAGTTTATGGACAGACCATGAAGCTGAATGTGTATGACAAGACCACCAAAGTGCCTTGTGTATTGAAAGGCAACAAGTTTTTTTTAAAGCAATAAAATGTACACAAATAATGTCGTTGAAGTTTATGATTATAATATGCCATTCAAATCCATCATCTCAAAGACAGTGGATCAGAAAACTTCATAAAACTTTAATTCTATCATTTTATTTTTATAATTCACATTTTTGTCCAAATATGTAAATAAGGTTAAAATTAAACTCACTCAAACTTCCACAGGTTTTTGTACCTGTTAACATCATGAAAAATGTCAGCTATGTTTATAGATAGTTCCCCATTTACATACATGTACGCCGTCATTTTTCAGGCAATTGGGGTTTTGGTTTTGAGCTGCATCAAACATTGAAATCTTTTTACGCAGCTAAGTGGTTCACCGACCAATCAAAATTCCCGCATGTCGCACACCGTATTTGAGCCTACAATAGTTGTTCGTTAACTTTTTTGCCTCATTGCCCTAAAAATGGCCGACTTTACACTGTATTGTTGAGTGGGGACTATATATTTTGCACATGATCATAAACCCAACAAGTGGCAAGCAATTTAGTACATTATCATAGGTTATTCTAACGGTAAACTGTTGTTTAAAACTATTATCTGTAGTACTGGCAAGCAAAACCTTGTATTTCATTTTTCTAAATAATCATGTACAATGACTACATGTAATATGTAAGGTAAAGGGATCGTCCAAAGTTGTCAACATTCTGAAGGATGAACAGATAGTACCACTTTTTAAAGACACCCCCTCCAAAGAAGTGCCTACAGGTATATGAACCGTGTGTGTGTCAGTATCAATGTGCAGTAAAAATTGTTTTGTAACATCCCCCCGCCCTACCATACAAAACAAAAACATGAATGTTTACAAGATTTTAAAGTAATTTTCCCCTAAATTAAAGATAAAGTGTGCCTTCTTTTGATACTGACAGAAAATCATCACCCTGACCCCTGACCCACCCATCCTCCTGACCCACCCATCCTCCTGACCCACCCATCCTCCTCAGACTCTTCTTACGACCTTCAATTCACTCTGCATGAAGAGTTATTCTATTATTTAATGTTATTACTTAACTCTCTAGCCATACATGCTCAATGCTACAATATATAACATTGCCCTCAAACTGGTGGAGGTCTTTGGTTCGAATCCCACCGGAGTACCTTATTAAGGACTCTGAAAGCACTGAGGTGGGGTTATTGCATCGATGTAAGAGTAAAACCACACAAATATTTTTAGTGTAAAGTGTCAGAGCTGGTCATCATTGTCTTTGATCAACCAAAGAGAACAGAATTGAGCTGGGAAATTTCATTAAGATCACCACATGGCAAAATTGGTAGCATCTTGTTGCAATCAGCTTGGTGTGTTGCCTGCAGTTGTGTGGGCAAATAATGCAAATAATACTTGTATTGAGGTAGTATATACTTGTATTGAACATAGGTGTTTGAAATAATGTGACTCTTTGAGAACATTTCTCCCAACAACACTCAGTTCTTGTATTGGTTTTCGATTTGTCAAATCTAAAACTTAAACGACTATTACAAATATAAAGTGATCTTAAGGCAAATTGCCTTGCTAAATATTAATTAGTTTTGGATTGAACAAAGAAAAATACTTTGATACTTACATCATTCAAGAATTATATCTTTATACTATTAGTACTAAACATAACAAACATTGTGGAAATTTGTAATCTACAAGACACGTACATCAATCATCAAAGAGTTTTGAACTAGAAACACAATAAGAGAAACGACTTTGCATCCATTATGTTAAAAGTTTTTTCAATGGCTGTAAGTTACCATCAAATAATGTTCCAATAAGTGAATGGACTCACAGGCTTATACAAAGCACTGAAATTAACCAAACTTTATTCAATTGTTGTTGTTTTAAATACTTTTTTAGACCCTCAACTTTTCCATCAAAAACGGATGGAAAAAGTTACCTACCTTCTCCGTTTTAAATTGAAATTTGAGAGAAATAAAAAAAATCCATAATACTCATCAACTCATATTGTTGTCAGTAAAAGCCTGCATGTCCAGATTCTTAAAACAAAGTTACGGGCCTTGGAAAAACTGCTAACGAGACGGTAATTAAGTGGTACACTTTATTGTGTTTCTTATGTTCTGTTTAATCATTTGTCTGTTTAATAGTAGAGAGGAATTAATTAGCACACACTGCTAAGAAATTTGCATTGTTGTTGCAATGAACATGTCAAGGTGGGTGTTTGATAAAAATAAAGTACAAATGGTAACAGCTTGTATGGAAATCTAGTTGTTTTCAAGTCGCTGTAGACTAATGAAAAATCAGCGCTTACAGTGGAGGACATTGGGACTATTTTTCAACTATCAATATTTCTCAAAATATAGCTTGTATCCTAGGTCTCGTTACATAAAATGGCTTCAGTAGAGCCTACTGCATCATTCTAGAGCATAAAATCACAACTTAAAAAATGGCCCAAATTTGATAAAAATGCTGGACCATTTTTTAAGTTGTGATTTTATGCTCTAGAATGATGCAGTAGGCTCTACTGAAGCCATTTTATGTGTTTTTTTCAATTTTGGGCCTGTTTTTCAACCATCAATATTTCTCCAAATAAAGCCTATATCCTATGTCAAGTTATATAAAATGGCATCAGTAGAGCCTACTGCATCATTCTAGAGTGTAAAATTGAAACTAAAAAAATTGCCAAAATTTGATAAAAATGCTGGACTTCCCCTTGTGGTTTTTTCAATTTTGGGCCTGTTTTTCAACCATCAATATTTCTCCAAATAAAGCCTATATCCTAGGTCAAGTTATATAAAATGGTAATAGTAGAGCCCACTGCATCATTCTAGAGTGTAAAATTGCAACTTAAAAAATAGCCCAAATTTGATAAAAATGCTGGACTTACCCCTTGTGGTTTTTTCAATTTTGGGCCTGTTTTTCAACTATCAATATTTCTCCAAATAAAGCCTATATCCTAGGTCAAGTTATATAAAATGGCATCAGTAGAGCCTACTGCATCATTCTAGAGTGTAAAATTGAAACTAAAAAAATTGCCAAAATTTGATAAAAATGCTGGACTTACCCCTTGTGGTTTTTTCAATTTTGGGCCTGTTTTTCAACTATCAATATTTCTCCAAATAAAGCCTATATCCTAGGTCAAGTTATATAAAATGGCATCAGTAGAGCCTACTGCATCATTCTAGAGTGTAAAATTGAAACTAAAAAAATTGCCAAAATTTGATAAAAATGCTGGACTTACCCCTTGTGGTTTTTTCAATTTTGGGCCTGTTTTTCAACTATCAATATTTCTCCAAATAAAGCCTATATCCTAGGTCAAGTTATATAAAATGGCATCAGTAGAGCCTACTGCATCATTCTAGAGTGTAAAATTGCAACTTAAAAAATAGCCCAAATTTGATAAAAATGCTGGACTTACCCCTTGTGGTTTTTTCAATTTTGGGCCAGTTTTTCAACCATCAATATTTCTCCAAATAAAGCCTATATCCTAGGTCAAGTTATATAAAATGGCTTCAGTAGAGCCTACTGCATCATTCTAGAGCATAAAATCACAACTTAAAAATTTGCCCAAATTTGATAAAAATGCTGGACTTTGTGGTTTTTTCAGATTTTGGCCTATATTTCAACTATCAATATTTCTCCAAATAAAGCCTATATCCTACTAGGTCAAGTTATATAAAATGGCATCAGTAGAGCCTACTGCATCATTCTAGAGTGTAAAATTGAAACTAAAAAAATTGTCCAAATTTGATAAAAATGCTGGACTTACCCCTTGTGGTTTTTTCAATTTTGGGCCTGTTTTTCAACTATCAATATTTCTCCAAATAAAGCCTATATCCTAGGTCAAGTTATATAAAATGGCATCAGTAGAGCCTACTGCATCATTCTAGAGTGTAAAATTGAAACTAAAAAAATTGCCAAAATTTGATAAAAATGCTGGACTTACCCCTTGTGGTTTTTTTCAATTTTGGGCCTGTTTTTCAACTATCAATATTTCTCCAAATAAAGCCTATATCCTAGGTCAAGTTATATAAAATGGTATCAGTAGAGCCTACTGCATCATTCTAGAGCCTAAAATCACAACTTAAAAATTGGCCCAAATTTGATAAAAATGCTGGACTTACTTCTTGTGGTTTTTTCAGATTTTGGCCTATATTTCAACTATCAATATTTCTCCAAATAAAGCCTATATCCTACTAGGTCAAGTTATATAAAATGGCATCAGTAGAGCCTACTGCATCATTCTAGAGCCTAAAATCACAACTTAAAAATTGGCCCAAATTTGATAAAAATGCTGGACTTACTTCTTGTGGTTTTTTCAGATTTTGGCCTATATTTCAACTATCAATATTTCTCCAAATAAAGCCTATATCCTACTAGGTCAAGTTATATAAAATGGCATCAGTAGAGCCTACTGCAACAGAGGCCAAGACCAGGGGCAACAGAGGCCATGACCAGGGGCAGAGAGGCCAAGACCAGGGGCAGAGAGGCCATGATCAGGGGCAGAGAGGCCATGATCAGGGCAACAGAGGCCATGACCAGGGGCAACAGAGGCCATGACCAGGGGCAACAGAGGCAAAGACCAGGGGCAACAGAGTCCAAGACCAGGGGCAACAGAGTCCAAGACCAGGGGCAACAGAGTCCAAGACCAGGGGCAACAGAGGCCAAGACCAGGGCAACAGAGGCCAAGACCAGGGGCAACAGAGGCCAAGACCAGGGGCAGAGAGGCCATGATCAGGGGCAGAGAGGCCATGATCAGGGGCAGAGAGGCCATGACCAGGGGCAACAGAGGCCATGACCAGGGGCAACAGAGGCCATGACCAGGGGCAACAGAGGCAAAGACCAGGGGCAACAGAGGCCAAGACCAGGGCAACAGAGGCCAAGACCAGGGCAACAGAGGCCAAGACCAGGGCAACAGAGGCCAAGACCAGGGCAACAGAGGCCAAGACCAGGGGCAACAGAGGCCAAGACCAGGGCAACAGAGGCCATGACCAGGGGCAACAGAGGCCAAGACCAGGGGCAACAGAGGCCAAGACCAGGGCAACAGAGGCAAAGACCAGGGGCAACAGAGGCCAAGACCAGGGCAACAGAGGCCAAGACCAGGGCAACAGAGGCCAAGACCAGGGCAACAGAGGCCAAGACCAAGGCAACAGAGGCCAAGAACAGGGGCAGAGAGGCCATGATCAGGGCAACAGAGGCCAAGACCAGGGCAACAGAGGCCATGACCAGGGCAACAGAGGCCAAGACCAGGGGCAACAGAGGCCAAGACCAGGGGCAACAGAGGCCAAGACCAGGGCAACAGAGGCCAAGACCAGGGCAACAGAGGCCAAGACCAGGGCAACAGAGGCCAAGACCAGGGCAACAGAGGCCAAGACCAGGGCAACAGAGGCCAAGACCAGGGCAACAGAGGCCAATACCAGGGCAACAGAGGCCAAGACCAGGGGCAACAGAGGCCAAGACCAGGGCAACAGAGGCCAAGACCAGGGCAACAGAGGCCAAGACCAGGGCAACAGAGGCCATGACCAGGGGCAAAGGAGGCCTTGACCAGGGCCAATAGAGGCCAAGACCAGGGGCAGAGAGGCCATGACTAGGGGCAACAGAGGCCATTACCAGGGGCAACAGAGGCCTCCATGTAATTCCAGGCCTGAAGATGAACAGGATTTGATTTTACAAAACACTAAGATTCATCTTAAGATGAGTTGTCAATATTGTCATAGTGATTTGTATTGTGACGTCTCATAATACTTAGCAATTGAGATTGACACACATCTTAAGATCAATCTCAGCATTTAGTGAAATCCAGCCCAGGCATGCATGCAAGAGTAGCTGATCTAAAATAAAGAAAAGACATCAATACTGTCTTTAAACATTTTCAACGGCACAGCTGAGAAGAAGATGTCAGCTGATCAGCTAAAGCGTTCCAAGCCTGGGTGATGTAATAACTTGACAAGAAAGCAGCAAGGAATGTGTGAATCATCACCTCACACAGAGCTGAAACCAAGGACCAGTTTTGTAAAAGCTACTTACCCATTACAATTTGCTAAGCACGGAAAAACATTGCTTAACAGAACCTACTTCCCATCCCAAATACCATGCAGTCTTAGTAACTGGTTCCCTGCGTGGCAGACACATTAGCGAAGTGTTACCGTAGCAGCCTTAAGAAAACGTTTCCCTGATCCCTTTACTCTTTGATCCATTCAAGGAATCCAATCTTCTTAAGATCCTGTTCCATGAGGTGGAGTGTCTCACTGTCAAGGTTAGGGTTTGGAAGACGTGCGGGGCCGATGTCTTGGCACTTAGCTACCTTCATTATGCCCTTGTTGACGCCAACATTTCCCCCTGTCATGCAAAATAAAAGTCCTGTTTAATAGATTGTTTGCGGTACCTACCTACAGCTAAGTACATGATTGGAACTGGACTCTTACTGGGCATGCTCAGTGGTCTAGTGGTTAAGAAATCTACTCTAGAATGCATGAATGGGTTCAAATCTCACCGGAGTAGCCTGTTTTTTCTTTTCCTGCAGGACTTGAAAAGCACCGAGTTTTTAGAGGTTATTGTCGGGTCAGTGCAAAAATGTAGAATCTTTCACAAAAATGCTTCGTGCAAAGACATTGTATCTAAGTGTGTACTTGTTTTGTGTGTACATCTGGGCTGTTTTAAGCCAGACATGAGTTTGACACTTTCAAGCTTGCGGGTAACATTTTAGGAGATTTAAGGAGATTGTTGCACTCACACAATGTTATCTGTGTAATGGTAATACCAAAATAATATACAATTTATATTATTTCATCTATTAATTAACTCAAAGGCATGGTTTCGGTGATGTAAGAAAATTAGTTCCAGTGTGAATTTGGAAGCGGTATGAAGTGAACTACAACTTACCATATTTAAACAGCACTGGTATGAAAGACAGATACATCTCCTATAATGTAGAAGAAAAAACAAAACACAAAAAAACCCTTATGAAACAGATAAAAAGATTTATGCAATTATTAAGAAAACTCCCAGGCTAAACATTCTACCAATATCAGGCATGATGATTGGTCCTTTGGAAAAAAGTAAGAACATGTTATAGAGTACAAGGGCTGACCTACACATACACATGCTGTAGGATTTAATAGATTTTTCTGGCTGTTTAATCACAGTTTTCCAAAGATAAAAAAAAATTATATACAAAATCAGACTTAAAGGCACTGGACACGTTTGGTAATTACTCAAAATATAAAAACTTACTTGGTAACGAGCAACGGAGAGCTGTTGATAGTATAACACATTTTGAGAAACGACTCCCTCTGAAGTAACGTAGTTTTTGAGAAAGAGTTAATTTCTCACTAAAATATTTGAATCTGAAAATGATTTCAGGCATGAAGCCTTTTTCAGGCATCTGAAAGCACACAAATTTGTGCAACAAGGGTGTTTTTTCTTTCATCATTTTCTCGCAACTTCGATGACCAATTGAGCCACAATTTTCACAGGTTTGTCACTTTATGCATATGTTGGGTTACACCAAGTGAGAATACTGGTCTTTGACAATTACCAAACGTGTCCATCGCCTTTAAGTAGGAAGAATATTATGTGTGATAAATCTAGAAGACTATCAAAGTCTGAGACCGCATACAACTTCAAAGGTGCATACAATTTTGGAACTTGAAAAATGTGCAACAATTTTGAAAGAAACATTTTGATAAGTACTACTTTGGGGGGGGGCCTCAAAAGCAGGACCATCAGTATGACCTGAATACATGTTGACAACTGTGTGGACGGTCCCTTAGGCCTTATACAGCAATCCTTCACCGATCTTGAACTCTTGGTGGCAGCAGATACCGCCATTATTGCGGTGGTACCTGGGTGCTACTGCGCTGCCTAGCGTCGGGTTTAAGCGATTTGCAAAGTAAAAGTCCAATAACCCGCGACTGATCAAATGATCGCCGTGTAGCCCAAACCTTATACCAGTCGCTAGGCAGCGCAGTACCACCCAGGTACACCGCAGTAATGGAGGCATGTCTGCTGCCACCAAGAGTTCAAGATCGGTGAAGGATTGCTGTATAAAGTGAAGATTTTCTTGAGATTCCAGCCCTGCAGCCGAAATTAAAGTCATAAACTCAGAGAGTGGCTTAACTTACATATTCCTTCTTGAGGGTTTTGGAGTCTCCAGCCTTATGTGCCTCAATGATCCTATTTGCCCCTCTGCCTGTATAGTTGTATGTACTTCAAGAAAAAACAAACACAAAAGCAGTTTGTCAATATTTGACCTTGGGTCAAAGAGCATAGGTGGATCACTTTGAAGAGTATCTGAATATTGATTGGGTTGGCGTAGTGATATCTTTCCTCGCCTTCCCACTCTGGGCCCCTAATTCTAATCCTGCCGGGGTCACAATGTGGGTTGGATTTTTAGTTCCAACCTGATTGCATGGGTTTTCACTGGATATTTCTCTGGGGTTTCTTCCAACATCTAAAACTAAAAACTACCTTGTCTTCTCTCCATTGGGTTCTTGGCTAGTACTGTGATTAAGTTCACTTTACTGTGAGTCCTTGGCTTCACAACCAAAGTTAATAAATGAAATGAAATATTGAAACTAGTATTAAATATTCACCTGCCGATAAATGCTTCAATTCCCATGGCCAAGGCTGCTGGCAATTGCTGCAAAATAATAATAAGTGAAAGTAATTTTGAAGAAACTTATCAAAATAAATCCTCCCCTCCCAACCAGCACAATTTCAAACAGAGCACTTTAAATTGTAAGTATTTTCAAAGTTGCATCTATGTTTTACAAAGAAAGTCCACAAGGCTGGTTTATCAGTGGGAGACAAAAGGTCTCCAGGGAGGAGCTTGAGCTGACACAGAGAACCCCCACTTATTGATCCTGACCTGAATGACCCTCACCCCCAGGGACCCTCACCCCCAGGGACTCCAAGGGGCTCCATTGACCCTAAGGACCCCCACCCCAAACCCCAAATGTCCCTGACCACAGAACACTGACCTCCAGTGACACCAAAGCTACCCCGAGGTTCAGTGACACCGACTTCTTGGATCCTAAACAATGGGTGACCACCTCCAGTGACACTGACCTTCAATGACACTGACCTCCAGTGACACTGATCTCCAGTGACACCGACTTCAGGGATCCTGCAGCCGATTTCACGAAAGTAGTGCGTAACTTGCGTCATGTGTTAAAGTTACGCCATGTAAATGTTGCGCAGCTGCGCCACTTCCTTAAATTGCGATCTTTTTACACAACAACATGTTTGTACAGTAAAGAGTCAACGGCGGTAAGTGTCGGAATAAGATGGCTCAACTTGGACCACTGACTTCGTTTATTTTGAATTTCCATTATATTTCATTATCTGACTGCTAAATTAAGTTGATGTTGCCATGTATTTTTAAAACAATGCTCGATTAATTTGTTGGGGTGGGCGTTGAATTTATTTTCAGCTGGTTTTGAACACAACAAAAGTAATAAACTTGTTTGTTTTTAATCGTAAAAATTACTTGAAAACCAATGGCTGACGAACGTGTTTTTTGTTCAGTGCTTACCGAGTCAGCTACAGAAAAGAAAGAAAGCAACATCTTTCGGTAAGCACTGAAATAACGTTGTTTACCAAGGATAGTGTAGCCTACTCGGGTTAAACACGTTGTACCGCTATAAAACACTGACTTACGCCATCAAAATCGAGTGCGTAAGTTGCGCCATTTTTGTGGCATAACTTTCAGACTTGCGCCACTTTCAGACGTGGCGTAACTTTCGTGAAATCGATCATAAATTTGTGGCGCAACTTACGCCATAAATGTTGCGCAAGTGGACTTACGCCATGGCATAAAGTTTCGTGAAATCGGCTGCTGAACCTCAAGCACACCCAGTGACCACCAACCAGACCCCCCCCAACACCCAGTTACCTACAGGAACACCAGATATTGACCCTGACCCAAGTGATCCTCACCCCGTCCTTCTTCCCACAGAACTCTATTTCACTTGCAAGTTTGCAAGTTGAATTCATTCTTACCTCATCAGTGGAGTACAGAATTTGTAGTGTGTCCCCTGCAAGGAGCATGACCCTACTCATATCATACAAGTTGGAATTGGTGAATTTTACGCCTCTCAACGTTGGAACTGGCATCGTCTTGAGACCTGTCCATATGGCTTCAAGTGAAACTGTAGACAAAGTGGATAAAAGTTGGTTATTAGTGGTCTGATAACCATGAAGGGTTCTGCTCAGGATTTCTTTAGTGATGAACAAAATATTTCCTTTTACCATCCTAAATGATAAAATGCCTTATGCTCAGCGAACGCTTCATGCATTTCTCACCGACTGTCCTTGCATAATACGCTAATACATCTAGGTCAGTGCGGCGGCGCGCAAACAGGGCATGCGGGATGATGCGTTGTTGATGATGCGTTGTCAAGCAACAGCAGATGTTGGGCATAATAAAGCAGGTCAACTTTTAACCAATCAGTGTCCTTCGCAATTCAGCTTCTCAGCAACAAGTAAGAATGATTAGTCTCCGATGTTATTACTATTCTTATTATTGTCTACCCCTAAATTATGTGCCTATTATTTGTGCAAATGGAATGAGAACATAATAATTATATCAAATAACAACTTATTGTGAGCAGCTTTTTAATTTTTAATTTTTAATTTTTTCAATGATTTGTGGCAGACAAATCTGCTAGTATGTGCAATGTACTAATTTTTTTCTTCTTCTAGATTCGTAACCAACCCATATCGTGTTTTTTTTATTTGTTTTATACAAGTTTGCTGTGATTTTGATGTTTTTAATATTGTAAATTATCATGCAATTTGGCCTTCGGGTCACAATGTGATAATGTGAATAAAATATACCATATATATATATATACAACTTACAATTGATTCCTGTATATCCTGGATTGTGGTAATAGTAGAGGGGTAGTGTTGGCGCTGACTTGGAAACCTCACTTAGGTATTGTAAAAGCAGTTCTGAAAAAGACAAATATACATGTAAGGGATAATAATAACAATATACGCAGTTCTTATAGACGATGTGACCTGTGACATCACATGTTTACAAAAGAGCCACAGAGCCTGGACTTCCTGCAGGCACATTTGTACACAGCTCAATGGAAGAAAACAATAAATCTTATGTTTTATGGAGATTGCACTGTCTGATTTTTCTCAACTTTTGATATGAAGAAAGGGGGGACATCTCAAAAGGTGTACAGCTGTTGCTTTTGTAAATTTTGAATTTATGTGAAAATTATGACACAAAATGTAAATTTTCCCATATAGCCTGTGTAGTATTATGCCCGGCAGGAAACGCTTTAGAATGTACAAGGTCACTACTCTGTAAACAAATGTAACATGGTCTATACAGCACTTTATCAGGCCCATAAGGCATCACAAGCACTCATTAGTTTTATGACATGGTACATGTATGATGCAGAGTTTTGTTTGAATTGTTGAGACCCATATAGAACCTTGTAAAAGTTTGCAAGGCAATCTGCTGCTAACCATGCCAGAAACACTGAGGCAAACCCCTCCCTCTCAACAGTAAGTGTACTGGGTTCTTTTACATACTTACACAACTACCTACGACTTAACGTCACATTTGAAGTACGAAGCAATTATGGTTAAGTGTCTTGCTTAAGGACACAGGTGCCATGACTGGGACCCGAACCAACACTCTGCTGATCAGAAACACCAGAGCTTGAATCCAGTGGGAAGAGTATCATGCCTGCTTTTGCATGCAGGGGATTGGTTGCCTCCAAGTTTCCTGTAAAAAGTGGCGTGTGTGACATGGACTTAAGGGCTTTTAGACTTACCAACAGACTGTGGTTTGAAGTACACAGGAGCAACTGAGCAGATAGCATCAGCTCCGATCTCAGAGGCATGAGCAGCCTGCATGGACAAATTCACAAAAAGGAATCTTTACAAACCATGGAGGTAGAAAGGCAAGACAAGGATGCAGTTTAATCCTATTTGTTTCGCCTAATAATCTTTTAGTACAACACCTTTTCAGGGCTAGAATTTGGAGGAACAAATCCACATGACCGCATGACTTGTAGCTTTCAATTTTCACAAGACCAGAATCAAAATTATCTAATTTAACTTATAAACCGTACCGTTCTTATTTGAACAAGCGCTACAAGAAGATTTATCTCATTAAGTTTCCTTTGATACTGTACAGAATTGAAAGAAATTCTTTAAATGAACACAAGATCGCCGGACTTGTCCGGTCATGAGTTTACCGTTCAGGTGCTAAAATGATTGCCCTGGGGCCAGCAGTTCAGTTTAAATTTCGAGCCCTGCTTCTAAAGTTGTACACCTGCCTTCTCTAATTACCCTTCTCGCCGAAGTACTTTTATGATTGAAAAGTTTAGGCTAGATTACATCATTTGCAGAAATGACAGAAATAAACTTCCAAGTTACTACAAAATAACTTGATATTATTACCTATCAAAAAAAAAATTCCTGATGCTGTTTTATTTTAAAGAAAATTTTGTATAATTTTGAAGCAATGGTTCAGCCAACATTCATTTGAACGTGCAAGTTTTAAAACAACAAGGTTCAACAATTTCGCAGGTTCAAGTCTTGCTCTAGTCAAATTTTCTTTGTTTAACCCCAAAATAGTTCATTAATTTCACACACAAAAATTCTCTCACCAGTTGCTTGGTTGCCTTGATGGATTCTGTTCCTACATGCACCATTATGACATCAAACCTGTCAAAAAATAAACAAAAACAACAAAAAAGTCCAATCAAGCGTTGGCCATTTTCTAGGTGGGTGTGAGGGGCAGGCAGCAAATAATTCAGGGTGAAATCAATGATGGCATCATACAATAATGTTTTGCTCGGTATGGGTGTGACTAAAAAAGGGAGTAACTTTGTGGATGGGGAAACCTTTGTTTCTTTAAGTCCTCACTTATTTTTGCCTACTTGGATCCATTTTTCAGCCACCTGTTTTCTCTCTTCCACTGTTAAACATGCTCCCTCTCCTGTAGTCCCACAAGCTGAAAAAATAAAAAGTGAAGAAAACTGAAATGTCAGCCATTATATCAACTTGATGTGGTGTCTTAAACATAGGTTGAGATTTACTCACCTTTATAGACCTTACAATAGTTACTTGAAAGCGTTAATTCTCATCTTTAAAACTATATAAAAGTAAACTTGACATTCCATATGGGCACACTTAATACTAACAAGTACAAATGTAGGCTTATATCTTGAGAACCTGTTATACAAAAAATAAATCTGAAATACATTTATGATAGTAGATTCTGATAATTTGGTACCAATTATCATAAACATTGATTATCAGGGGTAAATCTTATCTTGATTTTTAGTTTTTTTTTTTACTGCTGGCTCCAAAAATGGCATTATGTATAGTTTTACCCCAAAACACCCATTTCATCATGACAGAAACTTTTAAGTCTGAGAAAGGCCCCAGGTCTTTAAAGAGCATATCTAAAAACTAAACCAATTATTGAATTTGTTCTTGCATAATTCATTAAAAAAAAAAAATTTAAAGCTCAATGCAGCTCCTAAAAGGGCTTCTGGTTATCAGTGGAGCCACTTTCTGTGTGAAGTGGGCGTTTCTACTTACGAAATATATTCCGAACACCGTCTGACAGAAGCTGATCTGCATACCCATCGATAACTCCTAAATTCAAGCTCCTGATGATATAAAGTAAAATGCAAGAAAAAGAAAAGACAAAATTAATGCCGTTATCTTACTCCTGATTTTAGAGAAAGACTCTGCTAGGGTCAAAAAGTCAGGCCATATAACTATTTTTTTGCATTCCTGATTTTATTTTACAAAAGGGAATGATTTCGTTCATTTATTTTGTTTCTGCACTTGTGATTTCATGCAGGGCCTGTTTCAAAACCAATTGTTTCAAATAAATTGCAATGTTTCAAATTTTAATACAAAAATTAGTTTCAATTCGTTTTTTGAGTTGAATCCACTGCCATGGCCAGACCATGGATTTTTTCCAAATGGAAATGTTGTTTGTAAAAATAAAATTACCAACTACCAGCATTTCTCCACAAATTAAAAAACAAAAACTAAATAAATAAATAAAAACAAGATGTAAAAAAAAACAATTTACCCGTCTTCCTTCAAAGGAGTGAAAACTGCTGCAGTCAGCCCCTTCACCTTAAAATTGGCTAGACTGGAATTAATGTTGTTCTGTAAAAACAAAAATAAAACACAATCAAACATCAATAAAAGAAATTCATTTATAAAGAAAACACTCAGACAAAACCCGCTGATTGATTAAGACAGGATTATATTTTTGTAACACGATTAAAACAAATAAACACCACATTTGTTGTTCAATTTCTGCCGTGAATAAGATTTGTTTTCGAAAAAGAAAAAATTCAAAATTTACTTTAAATTTTAAACACATTTCACTCACACTCCTTCAAAATAAAGGTCTGAACTAACAGATCCCACATGCAGAACCTCAAAGTTGACCAATACTTCCTTACCAGTTTTGGTTAGTCTCTTAAATAAATAATTGTTAGGGTAAAAAAAAAAAATGAGCTGGATTACTATTTCTTAACATTCACATTATATTTCAGACCCCGGCTTCTATGCTTGATCCATTGATTGCTAAAAATACACCATAATAAACAACTGTGTCAGGTGGTGGTGGGAGGGGTGGTGTGGGTTTGCACTCGGCATCTGGTGACTATTTATATATCTGGGGTAGGTTAATCATTGTTTGTGCCAGGATTACACAAATATTGACTAAGTATTAAACCATAATTCTCCTAGTTCAAGTAGTTTTTGAACATTGTCATAAGTGCACCCACTTGACAAACAGGACTTTGTTGGGTCCTTTTGGAGCATGCAACTTTACAAAGGTTTTGAACCCCACAGAGGTTTGCTTTAGTATAATTAATAGGGAACAATAGACTAGAAATACATGGCCCTCTCAAACTTCATGGTTGATTTTTACAAAAAAATAACTAATTTCATCCAAACTGATAATTCTGAAAGGACCTTAAATGCAAGTCTAAAAATTATTCAATACATGACTTAACTCCTCAACAACAGCTCACCAATGGAGCTCAACGATGGTTTCCTACAGGCAGTGGCATAAGAGAAATTTGAATGTTTTTTCTTTTCTTTGTTTGTTTGTTTGTTTGTGTTTTTTTGGGGGAGGGGGTTGCAACCAGGGGGAAATACATTTCTTTCTTTTCATTTGTGTTTTCCCCCCTTTTTTTAAAGGGGGGGACAATGTATTCTTTCACTTTTGCATTTTGTTCTGATCTCACTTTTTTTTTTTGCTGAGAGAAAGATTTCTAAGCTGGGGATGGGGGTGGGAGGACGTTGTACCTATTTATTAATAGCATGACTTACCATATTAATTGACTTTGCTGATCAACAGGGCCTATAAAACATAGATCTTCTACCTGCAAGAGTACAAAATGAAAAATTGCTTCAAAAATACCACCAAAAAAGAAAATTTTAATAATTAAAAGTCAATGATTAATTTTTTTTCACAGACAGTTCAGAAAACAGAAGAATGGAACATTTCTTACTACAGAGGAAGACATGGCCTATGTTACTTTGGTCTGAGGTGCATGCTATTGTAAAATGCGCAACATAAGTACTAGTTATTAATATTATTATTATTGGGCCTACAGAAAAAAGTATGTTGGGTGCAACATGACAAGCCATAAAATTTGGCCAACCCAACTTTAAAAAACAAAATCATATTTCAGGAGGAAACAAATGAACATTTCAACAGTCATAATGCTGTAGAAGATTTATAGATAAACCTACACGGTAGACATATAAAAACACAAAATGTTTGTTTGGATTTTCTTTCTCAAATCAATTTTCCTATCCATTTTGTTTAACATGTCCAGCAGTATTCCTTAGGCAAAGGTACTTTACAAAAGTTAAATTAGTGTTGACTTTGTCCGATGGAAATTAACAATAGAAATCTGATTATAACCCTTTAGAGATCATAGCAGCTGGTCACTTGTTCAAACCGCCATTAGGGACCGCAAACAGCAGCAAGATTTAACCTCCACTTTAAAACCATGGAGGTAGGAATAGAAAAACCAACAGGTCATTAGATCATGTCCTGATGTTTTTCCATACATTTTTTTACGAACAAAACTGAGTCAGAAAGTCAATAAAATTGTGACTTGGGCCAATGGTAATGATTGTTCAGCAATGAATAATCTTTAGCGAATTAAAAAATACAGTGTAGGTATTGTCTTCTTCACGTGACATAAATTGTGCCATAACATCCTGGTGTTTAACCATATTAAAATGAAATGAAATAAAACACAAATAAAAGACTTGTGTACAAAAATATACACCTACATGTACACTATATCCTTGGCCTGTTTTTTCTTTTTCGCATTAGTTTTGGATCCACCTCCATGGCCAGACCAGTTCCTGTTGTTTGTAAAATATAAATTTCAACAGACAAATGCATAAATTCTATAGAGGTAATAAATGGAATGACAAACAAATTTCCAAGGCTGGCAGTTGCATACTCAATGTGTATAAAAATCAAATAAAAACCCGATGGCCTTTACGCAAATAATGACAATTAAAGAGGCTTTTTGGGGGTTCGTCTATTATAATGCAAATTTTGAAGAGCGAAGCACAATCAACAGTTGGCTGTGTATGATGTCAGGTTTGTTACACACACGCCAAAGGCTATTTTCAAGTGCTTGATCGATACACATTTTAAAAGATACATTTTAAAAGATACTGGATACAATTTAATGGCTCTACTAACCAGGGAATTCTGCGCTTACAGATCCCTGCAAAGCATATAATTCTATGGGCCGTAATTATAACTTATAAGTGCAGAACTTCGCCATAAGCAGAGCCATGAAATTGGGCCCTTATTTGCAGGGAATTCTGCCATTACACTATTGCCCACACCATAAGCCTTTTTGAGTTATGGCGGACACTATGCTACAACACTATGGTTTGGGTAAATTTGTCTGTATACACCCAAACTAAACAGTGTACTAGGCTATAGTGTCCGCCATATCTCAAAAAGGCTAATGGAGTAGCTCTGATCCATGCCCTCCCCCCCCCCCCCCCCCCCACCCCCATTGCTAATGAGATGAGCTGGCCAGAGGCAGCACTGCATGGTGGCAACAGATGAGGCAACCAGCTTCACTCCCTCCTCCCCAGGTCGTTTGACCTTGGTGTTACATGTACTTGAATTCAGTGGCATATTTATAACCATTATAACTAGATACAATTTGAATTGGGGGTGGGGGCAAAGAATTTGTTTAATTTCTTTATCTTTATTGTATAAACAAAATATTTAGGTTGCATATAATAGGCCTAAAACTATTCATTTGTACATTTATTTTACCTCATTTGGGGGAAATGGGGGGAGGGCAGGCAAGCCCTGTGCTATTAATGTTTTCACTGCATGAAATGTTCCAGACAACAATTAACATTCCCTAATTGCCCTAATATTTGTATATGCTTTGCCCTGTAATTACATTATCATAATGCAGTGTCAGGCTAGGGTGAGTGAGATGGGTGTACAAACTGAATCCAATGCTGCAGGGCATTTCCATGGGAACAGGCTAATGTATTCACCCATACGGGGATATAGAGGTCATAGAGGTCATAAGCTGTTTTTTTAAAGCCCTTGGCAGTAAGATTATCATATAGATGAGTTTTCAGTATTATCAAAGTGGTTTGTATTTTTAACATCACACTTTGATTAGCAATTAATACTTTGAGAAAATAGAATTTAGCTGGATTGCAAACTTTTCAATTGTTTGCCCCTTGCTTTTCCTGTGTGCTTTCTGCCTCCCCTATCTCTCTCATTTCATGTATTTCCACTTGACTGCTTCTTGCATACCTGTTTATTTGTGTTGTGATGTCATTTAGGCTTTGAGAATTGACTCTCCTAGGATCGAAATGTCAGGCCACTAACTTTTGTTTGCAATTAATAGTTTGATACACAGTGAAGAACAATTTAACTCTATACGAAATGGGGCCCTGATGGATGAATACTTCCTTTCCATCTGACCTACTTCAATAATTGTAACCCTCCCTCCCTTTTGAGTCAATATGATGGATACTGTATACAGTCAACCCTCCTACTTTTGACCAATCAATACTATTCACCGTGGGTTTGAATGATAAACTATGTCCGCCTGCAGTATGAGATCATGAATGCATACATTGTAAACAGTCAACCTTCTGACTGTTTGACCATTCAATATCATCGACAGTGGTTTTCGAAAGATTATGCCAGCCTGCAATGATGAATGCGTCGAGACAGTACACAGTCAACCCTCCTACTGTCTGACAATTAATACCATCCATTGAATGAAAGATGGGCCTAAACTATATGTACAATGTTGATAATGTGGTAAAGACTGTACACCGTCAACGCTCCTACTGTACGACCATTCAATAATGTCCACTGTGATTTTGGAGAGATTGATATGCCAGCCTGCAAGTGTCAGACAGAGTAAGAGAGTTGACTGTCAGACTGTGTGTTGTGTAGATCAGCATAATACCACACTGGCATACCAAAATGGCATAAAATAAAGTAACCTTTAAAATTAAAATTAATATTATTTGTAGTTTCACAATGACTTGGACAGACCCTCAGCAGTGATACTTGATCTCTCGTAAATCTGATTTGTCAGACAAAAGAATGAAGGTCTAGAATTACACAAAAATCTCTTGTAAAAAGGAGAATTCCGGTATGTGGCAAATAAAGCAAGTTTTTGTCTTTTTTTCTTCAAAATATTTTCTCAATGATGTTATGAGTGTTATGAATGGATTCATTAGACATTGATGATCAAATCCATCTGTGACCATCGGGAGGGTGGTGGGTTACGATTATCGCAACTAGGCTTTCTAGCAAGTTGTTAATACTTAATAATATAAATATGTTAACAAAAACTGACACTCGCGACTCGATAAGCATTTGAATTTCCCCCAAAATGTGTGATGTTTTAGCAACAAACTCCAGCAGTTGGACTATCTACAGGTACAGGGCCCAATTCTTGGCTCTGCTTTACCGTAAGCAAACAATCGACGCTTACGGAAGCAGGGAATTCCGCGCTTACGTCAAGCATATTTCACAGGTTAGCAGGGAATTTTTGCTTGTGCGCTTGTGTAGACTACTTACTACTACATGTAGGCATTCTACGCTCACACAGCTAGCGCAGAAAAATCGGCGCTTGCTCGTTATGCACGTATCAATTGTAGTCCCGGCCCTGGGGGACCTGGGACTTTGGCAGAGGTAGCCGGGACAGACAGGGATGTGCAAAAACCGTGCCCCGCTAGCCGGGACAATAGCGGGGTCTGTGCCGAGGTTGTACAATTTGTTTCCCCGCCCTACCGGGACAATAGCGGGGTCTTTGCTGAGGTTGTACAATTTGTTTCCCCGCCCTACCGGGACAATAGCGGATCGTTTTGTGGGTGACAAATATAATGCCCTGCTTGTCGGTCGGGCCGGGATTGTGCGGGGCTTGTTATAAATGCCCCGCATGCCGGGGCCGGGATCGTGCGGGGGTTGTTATAATAGCACCGCATGCCTGGGCCGGGATCGTGCGGGGGATGTACAAAAACAAGTGCCCCGCCCGGCCGGGCACGTAGCGGGGCATGGCAGGGACTATGACGCCAATCCATTTTTACATCCCCGGCCAAGTCCCCGCTAGTCCCGGGTCCCCCAGGGCCGGGATTACAATTGATATGTGCAATAAGCGGAGAATAGTGATTGCAGCGCAAAATTTGGCGGTAAGCAGAGCCATGAAATTGGGCCCAGTAGCATTCGATTGGTAAGTTTCATGATCATCATGACATCGATCATACTGCAAGAACAAAGCAGATCGAAAAACAGTGGGCAAAGAAATAGCATTGCGTTGGTGCAAGGGCCAATTATACGAAGTGGATTGGCCCTATTTATGGGGCTAGGTTTGACCATGAACTCTCCAATAGCGAACTGGTCATAGTTCATACAATATCTTGGTTAAATGATTGTCACGTCGTGCTATTCGTTTTCGTCACCGGCACCGCAAATCGTTTTCCCATACACAGCAACAGATCGACCTCTATTCCTACCTCCATAATATTTCTTATATTCTACCTCCATGATCTAACCACATCGACATTCTTGAACAATTCAATTTAACCATCAAAAGTGTCGCAAACAAACCCTTATTTATTTACTGACCCATCAGTAACCATATGAAACATTTCCATAGACAAGAAATTGTCTGTAATAATGATCAATGACAGAAACTACTTACAAAGTCGTACTGTCACTCTCAGTTCACATGAAGTGTGTCTGTCCTTGTCCTTGCTCTATGGTGGTTTTGTGACAATCAAGCAGACACGGCCGGAATCAATCAATAAGCACAGCTGATTGCGAAGAGCACGTGACGCATAACAATGCCATATGGTATTTACCTTTCTCCACGGAATGTTTCATTATATTTTAGGTAACAATTTGTTTGGTTGTAGATTTTTACTCGTTTTATTTTAAAAAATGTACTTTGTGTGTATAATGCATCCGGTTCTTTTTGCAGATTGAACATTCTTCTTATTTTTTTTTCTTATAGCGACTATGAATTAAAAAATGACAGCATAGCGGAATTGTAGCTCGGATAAATGATCTCCCTCAGAATGTGTGGTTTTACCCATTGTCCAAGTCCTTCACGACAATAAATCGACTGAGGGCGCTCTCTTGAACTGTCATCGGACTTTGTGGGTGCACCACACTAAATAAGCCAGAATTAATGCACCAAGCTACTTATCATAATTTGTAAACCCACAACTTATTTTTAATTATAACGTTTTGGGGGTCATGCAATTAATAGATTGTGTAAATATAAGAATCTATCACAACCCGGGGGTTCTGTGCTTCAACTTTTGAGGAGACTTGATAAATTTAGGCGTTAAAGTTGGCCCTATTTGACCGGGGAAGTGGAGAAGTGCTTCACGAAAACTGGCAGCAAGTCGGTTTTTGAAAAGAAAAAAATCGTGTTTTTTTCTTCTGGAGTAGTTAGCAAAAATTCCAAACGGCTGACCTGCCAAAAATTGAAAAGAATTCTGAAGTTTAGTTGTTCGGAAATATGTCTGATTGGTTTTCAAGAGGCTGAGAGACTTACACGATTTTTTGAGTATTTTTGAATAATTACCATTTAGCATTGGTTCCTATGGGAGATTATTTAGAGGGGTGCGCCCTTCCTTGTGGGGAATAAACTGGCCTCATCAAATTCAGCTTTTTGAAACGCTGCAAACAACCTGCTCAATATCTTCTAGTTCTAAGGGGAATTAAAGTTTGTATAATATATACAACAGGAGAGATTTCTTTGCTATTATTCGCTTTTGTCAAATAAAAAAAAAACCATCCCATATAGGTGTGGAATTTAACGTAACTAAGTGTTGTTTAAGGGTTCAAAACTACTTTTACAAAAAATAAAAAAGCAAGGTCGAAACATTAATTGTCGAAACCTTACAATTGCGGATGCGGACCTAAATAAGTACTATAGGCTTAAAGGAGAAACACAACAATGAGTTACCAATGATATTTTGATGTTTATTTCTATAATTATTACCGACACCATTCCGACCAATTACAAATTTGTTTTGAACCATTAAACGTCTGGAAAAAATACAAACAATTACAATACTAACAGAAATAAGCCTTTCCCATGAAGTGTGTCCATTACATTCACACATGCATGCGTACAGACAATATTGTTGGGCAAATGCCAAAGAGTCGCGTGCACTGGCAGACGCACTAAACGCGGATCACGCCATTATCAAAGCACCATACAAAATAGCATCATATGTTATAGCTCCATGATTTTGCCAACCAGAGGCTGATTTCGAAGCAAGATTCAAGATTCATTGTCAGTATATTGCCATGGTGATTTGTATTGTGACATCACACTTTGCTTATAGCAATTAAGAGTGATTTGCAGTTAAATCTTAACTCTTCAGTGAAGTTAAGCCCAACCAGTAGTGTTAGTGCGCATGCGCATGATTGTGCAATGTGTGCATTTTACACTCATGGGAATGGTCTAATATTCTGTATTGTTTTTGTATTAGAAACATATACGATATTTTGCATAGAAAACATTCGTCGTCAAATGTAAAATTCAGGACATGATCTTTACTTGAATATTTTGACCTTTTGGGTTGAGAGGTCAATGGTCAAATCTTGTGGCCGTTTTCAGCCTCAAAGCACTTTGTGCAATTCGACAACTGAAGGGAATTGATATCTCATTTAAAAGGAAATGGTCGGATTAAAATAAAATCCTTCAAACACTATTTACAGAGAAAAATAATAATACTAATGGAAATCATAATCTAAAACTATATATATGCGAGGAGCTTTTGTTGTTTTTCCATAACAGGAGTGAACAACAAGAGGTATACAGGGAGCGAACAGTGAAATATCCTCCGATAAAGACTGCTCTTTCTCCTGTGCTGAACCTGAACTCGATCTGGAACAATCTTCCTCAACACTTGCGCCAACTAGAATCCCTGTCAACTTTAATCATCACTCAAAACTTATCTTTTCCCTACTTTTTATTCTGTTCAATTGGTTTTTGTATTGTTTGAAATGCGCCATGGGCGTCATGCCTGACGAATACTGGCGCTTCACAAGCGCTCTAGTCATTGTTATTACTTATTAATAATGTTTTATTATTTAATATAGACTGCCGCTACTGATTTTGAATTTGAATTTTATTAAAAATTGACAAACTTCGTGACCCGAAGGTCAAATTACAGAGTAGTCATGACTCAGTGAATTGAACTGGGAAACTAATATAATATTTAAGAATAGATTTAAATTATGATCGGTATAACATAATTATTAAAATCGCGTTCACTACTTATATGATCTTGCAAAAAAAAACCAAAAACACCACTCGGTAATTATAGGCTACTAAAACATAAAAATAAACCTACAAGGCTCACCTATCGAGGGACTAGCAAAGCCTACCTTCGTGGTTTCTGAAAGTGTTGTGACCGTAGTAAATCATCATGTTAAAAATTAATCAAAAGTTGCAATAACTTTGTTTCAAGGAAACATACGAACTTTCGCAAACACTTCGATCTAAACCAAAAAGTTCCAGTCTACGGGCGGACAAATTCTAATGAAAACATTCTAATACTAACATTAAAATTTCTGTTTTATTTCTAACGGGTTTACAAAACATCAATACAACCACCAAAGTACGGAGTTCCGGAAATGCCAGTCGACAGGTCGGATAGCTCTGACAGAGCTCTGTTTTCGGAGTTAAAAAGAGACGTTGTCAATCTGGATTGCTGCCAACAACTACAGTTTCCACCATCATTAATTCTTCATACTTGGCATGCTTAGCACGACGGCAGTACTTACAGGATACCAGTTTTAGCAACGAACGGTTAGACACCAGAAACACCTGAATATGAATAACAAAACTTATGAAAAGCTTTTATTCAAAATAGGCTGACTTTTTTCAACTTTTGTACTGAACTTTTGAGAACACTTTATCATGGAGTCATTGATTGTTGTAAAAATGATCAAGCAATAATTCTGATTGCTTTGTGAACTGTTATAATAATTAATTAAATTTTCTTTTGGAAAGTGCAGAAGTACTTCGGTGAAGTCGTAAATGAAAGAAACATTTTGGTGTTTTTATTTTACAACGATATTTTCTCCCAACCAAACTGAATCTGTACGCAGTAAAAATATACCGGGTTAGAATTGCTCAATTTTTAGGTCAGTTTGACCAGGAACCTGTGCATCAAACTGACCCAAAACTGTGTGAAAGAGTTAGAGTCAAAATCCCCATTTTTAACCAAAGCCTGCATACATTGACCTACCTCTACAACAGCCGACAAGAATAAGTTGAAGAAAACCACCGCCAGGATGATTCCTTTGAATCTGAAGCTCGGAATGTGTTGAAACTATAGCATCAAAGAACAGTGTGTAAAATTACTAAATAAAAACAACGAAGTAACACAATCAAGATGGATGTAAAGCTTTCAAATGGAACCAATTTCAACTTTATACAAAATGTGGCTTTGCCGAATTGGTGGCTGAGGTTACGGCTGCGGTTGGACTACCTACCACTACGTGCGTTGAAGCATAGACCGTGCCCAAAATGGCGGCTATGACTGAGTTTCTGCGTCATCATGCGTTGAAGTATATTTGACATTCTTAGAAGCACCTTTGCAGCAGTCGTAGCCAGAGCTGTAGCCGCTAATTCAGGCTGCCCTTATAGCTACTCCTTAAGCAACAACTACAGCCGCCAATTTGGCTATTGGAGTAAAAATTAAAGTAAACATTAAATATTGGACAGTTTATCCTCCACTGGATAACTCACCTCGAAGAGTTCTTCGATTTCCTCCGGTGGATAAAACAACATGACAAAGCTACAGACGATTATGATAAAGAGATCCGCCATGTACAAATCTATAAAAAAATATTATAACATAATTCAAAGCTAGTAATGTGTGTTGGTGAAACGCAGTATGCAGACACACTTCTTGCGGTATTGTGGGTTTAACTCTAAAACCTGAGCACAGAAAGTAAAGTTGTGGTTTTAGTTTGATAGACTTCGGGCTCTCGCGGCAATTCTTCACTGAAGGAGACACAGTTTTAAAAACAAAAAAGATGATGGAGATATTATATTTCACGATATCGTGAAACTATGGTTTTATAACTTTGGGTTGGGACAAAGAGAAATTGACTAGAACGGGACTTGAACCCGTGACACCCGGATTAACGTGCCCAACAGTGCCCACTCTATCAACTGAGCTGTCTAGCCCTCATGTTGGCGGTCTCTCTTTTTTGTCAATCTTTGTTCGGGGTGCCAGTCAGAAGCCATGTACAACCAGTAACTGAAGCCAGGGTTGTTATGGGATTAAATAGAATAAAATGGAAGATTCAAAGTTGTATTCACAGTTTCTGTAGATGGGTTTCCTGTAGGGCTTTCCCGGTGTACACACGATAGCCATTATGGTGTACTGAAACATGGATACCAGGAAGACAGAGGTCGTTTCCCAGCACTGGATATTCTTGTCTGTTTTAGAGGGAACCAGCGGAACAAACCTTAGGAGAGAGACACACACAAGAGAAACAGAAAAGTGAAATTAAAATCTGAAGTCAAAATAAGTACAACATGTCCTGTTTGCACGTGACGTCACTGTTTAAGCATGGGAACCCAATGTTCTTAATCACTTTCGAAAAGCACAAAAAGTATTAGAAACAAATATAAAATAAACAAATTGGCCTAAAATGAGTAAGTCAATACGGAATTTTACTTTAGTTTGTTCAATATTGATGAGTATTAAACATGAATAAATAAAAATGTACCACAGCTCAAATTACACAACAGGCAAAAATCAAACAATAAATACTATACTTAATAAAGAAAAGAAATATGCATCAAAAACGTACCAATAAACATGAATACAAGTCAATAAACATAAGTTTCTATCTCAGCGTTTTTTGCTATGCAATCCGAATATACAAACATTTTTTGTAAGACCTTTAGTCAAAGTTTTTCCCGAGCCTGTCTCTGAAAGGACTTAACAACTCTACGAACCATAGTTGAGTTTTGAGGATGGCAAAGATGGCTGCTTGGCAGACAGTCTGGACAGCCACTTGTAAGGTCAGAGACAAGATGATTGGCGTCACGAATAGCTTCGTTGTCGGCTTCTTCAGAGCGATTGAGTGGTAGGCGTCGTTACGCCCCACTGAGGAGATGAACAAAAAATATAATAAACGTTAATACCAGACATAAGTGGCACGTGTGATCCGTAGAGTCGAATGGGTTAAAAAGCTGCGAGTATGGGATATGCAGTAAAGATCAGAAATGCATGTTTTCAGTAAAGTTGTTGTTTATGCTGCGGGGTGATATCATCATACTTACTAAATAAAATCACAGTTGTGCAAACGAAGATGTCCGAATACATGAACATAAATTGTTGTTTATGCTGCGGGGTGATATCATCATACTTACTAAATAAAATCACAGTTGTGCAAACGAAGATGTCCGAATACATGAACATAAAATTACTCAGGGCAGAGTGGACCTGTATAATTTAAAAAGAAGCACAAAGTGATAACAATAATCGTGGCTTCATATACCGCTCAAATCCATCAACCCTGGCCACTGGGCCATTTATTCCTTAAACCATCTCAGCTCCCTTTGGAGTATACAACCTGTGCTGCCAAGTATGAAGCGCACTAAAAGCTAAATCATTCGCAAGAACCATCTCTGCCCTCACAGGTACCCATTAATATCCCAAGTTGAGGTGCGCAAGTATAGAAGTGTCTTGCAAGGACACAAAAATGTCATGTTCCTCCTTACTCCCTCTTCATATAATGGGGACCGATAACTTCATTTTGATAAAATGGATTTGAAAGAAATGCAGAACTGAACTCACTGTGTAGCAAATCATGACGGACACGAACTGTATCATGCTGTATAGTGCAATGAACTTGAACATACCGAATGCCGTCACCAGCGAAGCACGGCCTTCCCTGAAAAAAAAAATTAATAAATAAAAAATAGAGGAATAAAGATGAAAAACAATTAGCTGTTGCAAACTGCAATATCATATATATAAGGTATAAATGCAATTTTTTTTAGTGGCTTGACGTTTTGACCATAGCAGAGTCTATCGCGGAGGCTACAAAATATGTTCTGTAAACTGTAAAACTCCAGATGATTGTCATGTCCTCAAGGAAGAATACTCACTTGATGATAATTGGGACACAAGAGATGTTCTGTATCTTTGAGGTGAACGGCGAGGCCACTGAAGCCTCAGCCTCCGACAGGGCAATACCGGCATGAGCAGCCTTCAATGCCCCGCAGTCATTGGCCCCGTCCCCGCACATCCCCACACGGTACTCCAAGTCCTGAAGAGCCTCGACGAGCTCACTTTTCTGATCTGGTGTCATGCGAGCAAAGATGGTTCCTTTGACAGCAAGCTTTAAAATGCACGATACAGTTCTGGTTCAGATGATAGTATGTGTATGGTTAAAATGATAGTATAGTGAAGACATTCACGAAGTTTCGGAAAGTCAATTATGTTTCCTTGCTTGATGCCATCGGTCACCAATCAAGTGTTCGTTTTTAATTAAACAGTCAGTACTCCGCAATTTTTTAATTTATTTTTTATCTAAAACATTCCAAGGTTCCCAACTACACCTAGCCAAATAGCATCCCAACTGTTTTGTTACCATCGGGGTTGTTTTTCACACAAAAATCCATCAATGAATGACCAGCTCTCCCGGTTTCCCCCCTAGGAATTGTGCAGCAATTCGTCAATGGGTTCCGAATGAACTTTCGTTGTTACTTCACCGTTTTTTTTGTTTTTCAATTTATTAGATATATTATGTTTCCATTGTCGATTTTTGAACGTTGCTTCGAAAATGATCTGAAAAAACTATCATAACGATCTCAGCCTTAAAATTCCACTACTGACACATTTTAGGAAACCGGTTTTTCTGGTCACATATCTATACTCGCCAATTTACCCTGTCAATATGGCAAAAATGCGAATAACCCCGACGCAGACCTTACCCACAAAAAATGTCAAAACACAATTACGGTTTTATGTAGTGTCACTGAATTGGACTCCGCCATCAATTCGTAACCAATTAATAATTAACTCCCCCATGAGTTTACCTGGGGTAGTACAGTCTGGTGTTGCTTCTTCACTGCTTCGAACGATTTACCGTCTATAGCGTAGTGTACCTTGCGTTTGATTGGCTCAATCTGAAGGGAAGTTTCACCATTTTCCTGAAAAAGGTATAGAAACTAATGGTTGTATAAATGAATAAATTACAATAAAAAGACAACTTTTAATAAAAAGTCACTCTCTGATGGTTTGTGCAAAATGATTATATTTTGTGCAAGATTGAAATTTGTATGGTAGCATACTAGAATGCCCTTATAGGTGCATGCGTTAAGGTTTTCAATTTTCGCGCCCTTTTTCTGAACAAGATTGACGGCGGGCTACTTTGCTTAGCACAGCAAAATCTTGAATAGAAGCAACAGATTGCAACCCAAAACGTCATGTCATAATGTTGCTGGTAACTGCTACCCCGCTTTATGTTTGCTTAGCAAACACATTTGATAAGCAAGTCTTTCCTGCTTAACAGCTTGGGATACTTTTGGGGATGACAGCAGTTTAAGAGGTAAATTTCAATTGCTTACGTAGTTCTGAGCGTGCGCACATTTTCGAGAACTATGGATTAATCTGGTAGCCTGCTGCCACCTAGCGTCCAAAAAGTCGAATATTGGACCCTGGATTAGAAATAAATGGTATACATTCTCATGGCTCACCAGGTCCATGCCATAATTCGGATATTCGGAACTGTTTTCGTCTTGCCCTGATGACGTCACTTTGGTGAAGTGTAGAGCTGAGTGCTTAGCATCTTCGCAGTAGTCAGCCACGATGCGGACGATGTCGTCATCCGCGCCGATCATGCCACACTTACGGGCAACATTAATGGCGGTTAAGATATTATCACCTGGTCGTATGGAGAAAGAAACCGATTTAGAAAGAAACAATAAAATAAACCGTCAAAAGTTAAAAGTTTACCAACAACTTTTAAAATGTAGCATGGTGCTCGAATTTGCAATGAAAATATGGCAACTCTTGTCAACGCTCGAAGATAAAGAAAGAAAAAACAGTAATTTAGACTAAAAACTGTCTCATGACGATTGCTATATCTCTCTTCAAACGTTTTCACAAAATAACCTTTCCCAATATAAAAGAAAAGAAAAAAGAAGTCATTTATGGTATTAACTATTTAAGGAGAAGTGTTGGTTCTGATCGCGTTGTGAAGAAAGTTTACTATTAATTATATGCCTATTGTTACCTTATAAACATCCACATAATGCAAAGCTTTTAAACATCCCTTAAAGTAATTTTTGTGTCTGATAACTGTGTATAATAAGTTTCACAATACCTGTGACCATTACAGTTCGAATATTAGCACTCGTCAGTTCGTCTATAACAGGTTTGGTCTCCGGCTTCAATTTATTCTGCATAATGAGAAGACCGACGAAAGTCAAATCTCGCTCCACTTGGTCCCTAAAATCAAAACAATTTCAGAAAATAACCCTGTTATAATTTGTACGGATTTATATTTTGTAAAATGGGTGATCGTTATGTAGCCGTCTGAATGCTAGAGACTATCATTTGTGTGTTCAGAATTGGTGCAGCCATTTTGTTTTCAAGAACACAAATAGATCTCATGCCCATGACGTCACTGTGTTGGGGTGCCCCCAAGTAGAGGTCAAAAAGAGGCTACTCATTCGTCCATACTGAGTACCGCGGTGTACACAGATTTGCGTTTTTCATGGTTTCATCGCCGTTTTACCACCAAGATGGCGATAGGATGACGTAAACGAAAACGGTCTGTTGACTGCAACAATACCAAAGCCTGAAGAGTCTATTAGCAGTAAGATTTTATTCATAGGTCATCATTTACTTGAAGAGCCTTGATTAAAAAGCCCAGTTCATCATACTTTACGAGATAGCCAATGCGAAGCGATGTACGCGACCCCAGCAATCAGTTTAATGTTGCTGTTTTCCAATCGTCACGCAGAAGATTTGCTTAATTCGCTTACACGCATCTGGGATATCACACACCTTGACTTCACACTGTTGAATATAGACGGGTCACAATTTGATTGCTTGATTTTATTTCTTGAATTCAATGAGAATGACATCATGGTTACCTGTTAAGTTGTTGAAGTTTATGCCAGGACAGCTTTGGGTCCAGCTGTTTGGTTGCAAGTGCCAAGACACGGAATCCATCATTGGTGTAGGAGTTTAGCATCTCTTGGAAATCAGAAGGAACTGAAAAAGATCAAATTAATCCGTCATAATCAGTCAGATCAAAATGTGACATCCTCCAGACTTCAGGTCATCCAGAGGAATTTTATGATGGGGTGAAAGTTCCCAAAATGGTGCGTCTCCCATCCCCGTGCCAAATTTTATAGAGTTGTGTCTAAATTACACAGACTAACATTTATTTTGTCTAATATAAAGAAGCAGGTTACCAGCCATATTACTTCGCATGACACTGAAGGTGGTAACCTGTATCTGCTAAGCAGCTTTCTGTGCTAAGCAAATTAATGTGTTAAAAAAAGGGCTCTTTGAAAATAAAAACAGCTTGTGAGACGCCCAAAAACAAACTATGCCTAGTCCTTTTAAAATGATACTGGTTTGAATGCAATGACATCTAGACAGGGAGGGGCGTGGTGGTGGTGGTGGGTGGGGGGGGGGGGTAGTTGGCAGGAGACCACACTTGTTCCTTCGATGACCTCTCGCTGACATCATCTTATCTTACCCGTAGACATCTTGGAGAGGGAAGCTACCAGCTCTGGTGATCCCTTGATGTACAGCTGCATGGGTTGATCTCTAACAGACCGCGTGATGACGCTCATCCGCTGAAGCTCGGAGGAGAATGGAAACTGCTTCAAGACACCAATCTCCTCAACATCCTAAAGTTACAAGAAGTCATCTCTGAGATTTGGATAAGGAGTCGTTCTTTTTGTAAAAATAATTTAAAAACAGCGTAAGAATGTTGACACCGGTAAAGGAATGGTATTCAGTTGTGAAAAGTCGTAACAAAAATTCAAAACTTTACATCACAAGACATGAAGTCTTACCTCTGATTTATGTTTATCTTTCTCTGGTGATCGTACGATGGTGGATACCATCATATCAAAATTTGTACTTTCTTTACTCGTTGGTTCTTCAAGCTCCTACAAAACAACCCAGCAAAACAATCATTGATTTAATAAACTGTTCTCAGAGTCTGCATCATGGTCAGGGGAGGATTGATTTGCACAAAATTGTACACAGATAAAAACATTTGTAAATGTTTCAACTTATTTCTGAATATTTACCCAGTCATTTCCCTTGTGGTTTATTGTACTTGATACTAACAACACCAGGTGAAAGGTTGTTGTTGTTGTTGTTTTGATTTTTTTTCTATGTCCGACTTTTTTCTTCTTACTGTGCCTGACTTTTTCCGCCTGTTTCATCTGAATTGTTTTAGGGGCAGTTGCCCCCCCCCCCCCCCTTGCCCATAGTCTTCCTAACTTACCCATCCAGAAGCCTGGAACATCTTAAGATCGATCGGATCTCCGCTTATCTCGCCATTGATGATGGTTAGCGAATGACAAGTTGCCATGGCAACAATGTGATGTCCAATGGGAGCGTCGTTAGCTACTGATGTCTTCAGTTCACCGAAACTAAAATAAAGACATTGAGAACGATGAGAATCTTCGACTCCTCTCTCCATTTTCCAGCACGAACAAAATACAAACAAGAATGAAAGAGAACTATATTTTAAGACACACAAAAGTTACGAAGAATTAGTTTGAGTAAAATAGTTTTGAAGTTGAGAGATTGACACGTCATCACCATTTTGTAGAGTGTACGACTGTTTAATGCATTTTGAGCTGAACTATTACACGGATTATAAAGGAGTAACCGATTCGTACGTTCCATCCGCAGCCAGCTGAACACCCATCAAGTCAAGCCCATCTTCGGTCAAGGTTCCCGTCTAGCAATCAAAATAGAAAACATGATTCGATTTATTTAAATTTCGAAACAATTAATTACGATTCTACCGCTGTATTCATGTATTTATATGCCACATGGGACAAGTGAATGACGTTCAACTGAAGTACACGATACCTATGGGCGTGCATTTTGTTAAGCTTTTACTTCCAAATGCTGGCACTATGTTATGTTTTGACGGAGAGAATTTGGGACGCAAGAAAACAAACTTGGCGGAACTCACCTTATCGAAGCAGACGACATTGAGCGTACCGCACGTGTTGATCCGCTGGGGACTGATGCAGAATATACCTTTGGCTTTCAAACGAAGTTGGGCGTATACCATTCCGATCGTGAGGGCTGCAGGTAAAACCGGAGGGACAGCGATCGTGATGATATCCAAGCAGCGTTTGGCGATGTAACTCGAGTCAAACTAACAAATTTAAAGAGGTGAAAAGACATCATTGAAACGAGAATTCAAAATGTTGGCCCCCAAAAACATTAAAGTGAGAACATTATTTTCTTATAATGGCAATTAACAGTTTCAAAATTATTTGGATAAACAACTATTTTTTCAAGACTGGAAAACAATCTTACCCCAAAGTTTACGAAGATAATAATCGTGTAGATGAAACCAATGAAAGCTGCAAAAAACAATAAATTGAAATTAATATTTAAACATTTTCAGCTTTTTTAGGTTTTACGTTTTGTTTATGTAGCCATCAACTTTTGTTATTTTCTTACCAAAGCATGAAAGTAGAGCAATAAACATCATAGCGTCCTTGAGCATGCTAAAATCCATCGGCTTCGGAAATAGGATCGAGCGTACTAAACCACCTTTCGCTGTTGCAAAACCTGAAAAGGGAAATGCACGGTAGACACAATTATGTTTAAAGGGAATATTGCCTTCGGATTGGGCGCGGATAAAAGCGTTTGCTTTGAAATTAATAGGATGTTTTAAAAGTAGAATATAATGATTCACACGAAGATTTGTGGTTTTTCCTTTTACTTCGTGAACTAAAACTGTCCGCCATTTTGTAGAAACTTTTTGTTTACTCCACAAAATCTTAAGATCCACACCATACCTTCCTTGGAAATGTTTTTGGGGTTTTTTATTGAAAGGGGTGTAGCCATCTTATCTTTTCTTCCATTAAACTAATTGTAACCAAAGCGAGGCTGTGTGAATAATCTGGTCCCTGTACCCCACAAATGTGTAAGTGAACTATTATATGAAGCATACTGACCTGTTTGAACAACGACTGCTGTAACCCTTTCGCCCCCGTAGTACCGCGTCTGAATCACCTGAGTTCCACAGAACAGTGTGTGCCGCTTGTGCTTATCAGCGCTATAACCTGGTGATGACTCTCCGTCGACCCCGCTGGTCCTTGGTAAGGGCGTCTTCGTAACTGGAACACTTTCACCTGTATACGAGGTTGATAAGTTAAATTGAGAGACTTTTGGGCTCAAGGTGGCAGCAGACTTATCGGGTAACTTTTCATTGTTTGTGTATTTTTCTGAGCATTGTTCCAAGAAAGTTTGGTATTACCTGTTAGCATGCTCTCATTGACAATACATTTACCAGCTAGTAGTACTGCGTCGCATGTCATCATACACCCCTGGGAAGGAAGAACTATGACGTCACCAGGCACGATCTCTTCCTCCGTCATCTCGATAGATTCTGCGACGACGAGAACAAATCGTGGTTTGTTTGTAAAAAACAGTATTTGAGTTTGGGTTCAATTCCGTGCCCGTGTCCTGTTTCATAAACAACGACACATACCTCAAAGAAAGTGAGGCAACACGCGCCGTCAAGTCTTCTCTCGATCGTTTTTGATACACAACTTTTCTGCTATGGTAAGAACAAACATTTTGCTTACCGGTAAACAGCAGTCTGCTTAATGAAATTAAATACTTTTTCTTCCTGTGAACTTTCCCTCAATACCTACCTCCAGATTTTCTCAAGACCTCAACGACCCTGTTGGATTGTACCATGTCTCTCAACGTTGTACTTTGCTGTGGAGATTGAAGAAGGTGTGTGAAAAGTAAATTAAAGGTTTGTGAAAACTCTTCAAAAGCCGTACAAACGGTGGGGGAAAAGGGGCTACCGCGTGTATCTGACAATTTGGCAACCTTTGTTACAAATTGACCCAGAATCCAGACTCGAAGGTAAGATTGCCTAATTCGCTGTTCAACTCGATCACGAAACATTTTTAACTGGGAAGAAAATTCAAACAATTGACCGAAGAATCTGGGTTGGTTTGGGTAGGAAAACGGGCCAGGAGCCAGGTCGACCTGAAAACGGGTCTCGGCTTCTTGCTGGTCCCAAGACTTATAGCAGAATTTAGAGCGAACAATCTGGATCCAAGTTTTTTAGTTTATTCACCTTTCTGGTAGTGTAGAGTGAAAGAGCAATGGAGATGGCTGACATTAAGATGATGCATCCAGAGTAATAATAATACTCATCAGCCATCCATACAGAGACACTGAAGATCTGGAAGACGTAGAAAGGATTCAAGACCTTGCAAGAAAGGAAAACATAATAAATCTATAAGTTACAATTACGCATATTCCTGTTCGTCCTCTCCGATCTGCTGGCCAATCCCTACTCACGCAAACTACTTTTTCCACAAAATTTTATGGTCAAAGAGCCTTCAACTTCATTGCACCTTCATTATGGAATGACTTACCTCTTAATATTCGCCAAGCTGGCTCTCTTCAGATTTTCAAGGGACTTTTAAAAACTCATTTGTTTGAATCTTTATTTGTGTAACTTGCTTTTTAAAATTATATTCTTTTCTATGTTTTTGTTTTTGTGTTGCGCATAGAGGCTTCTGCATTATGCGCTATATACATTTCTCGTATTATTATTATATCGTGAACCTGTAAAGGTGATATAATTTACACGAGTGAATATTGTGTGTCTTGAAAACTTACACGAATAAACAAAAGTACTCAAAAGAATTGTCAGGCTTTGATTGTACTCCAGAGAAAAGGGAAATGAGGAATTCGAGAGGACTAAATGTTTGTTTTGTACACTCACTTCTTGTACCAGTAAAACAAGAATGGGACGAACTTGGATGACTATCTTATTGAAGCCGTAGACAAATCGCCTAAGTGGAGAAATAAATAAAGCAACAACAATTTCATTAAATTATAAATCTTTTATTAATTTATCAGTTAAATCCATTTACTATGCTCAATTAGACATGCTGGACAAATAACTATACAGCGAAATAAAAAAAACGTTTTAGCGATTTGGTGGCAGAAGTTGGATTTGGTGGCAGCAGTGGGATTGTATGTCAATCAATTCAGGTAGTCACCATGCTCAGTATCTTTTTATATGGATCGAGTGCTTCAAATTGCAAGAAAACTCACCGCTCGGCAGCTTCTTGTTGAGTTAGACCATTTTGAAGTTCATCATAAAACTCGGAACAACTTGTTGCCCCATCAAGAGCTCTGAAAGGAAACACAAAAATCCGTCTCGTGTTTTCATACATTGCGTAAATTTACCAACATCCAGAAATTAAACCAAAGACGTTTGTATTTTACCTCAGCTTGTAGAAAGCTTTTTCTGTTGGGTGCCACACGTAGAGCATCTCTTGATACCGAAAATACTTCCAAATACCGTCAACTACGACATCACGACGTAACAGCAATCGGAGTGTCTTGGCTGAGCACTCACTGTAAACAATTTAACAAATTGAAAACTTAATTTCTTGAGAAACATTTTTTTCTAAACAAGTCAATGCTTAATAATTTAGTATAAATACGCCGGAAAAAATGTGGGTAATTTATTTACCTTTCGGAATTTATTTGCAGTTTGTGAATTGAACAAACATGGTTGCGTTGGTAGATATCCTGAAAGAGCAACAATGTCAAAACAAATTATGATCTTTAAGAATAAATACGGTGTTTGAAAGTAAGGAAAGTTAAACTCATGTAACTCCAAGGATGTCCGAAGATGGTTTTTACGTCAATTGAGACGTTTCGCCTGACCTCATCACAAACTGTAAGTCTCTAAAACGCCATTCTGGGAGTCAGCTTTTATGTGATTTACTATGCAGTCTGCATTATTAGCTGACGCACGCGTGTAGTTAGACAGGCACCATTATTGTACATGCAATATTAATCCCCAAATGGCAGCTCATGGGCGGCAGACAATAGCAGCGTGACGTCAGTGCAAGGGCTTAATATTACATAGACTGTATGAAACAGTGTTGCGAATTTCTTGTTTTTAATAAATATGATGAATATTCATTAACTTCGAGGAAAATTGTATGACAACCTTAATTATAACAGAATCAGCCTCTTGTAGGTCACATGCGTAACACGTGAATCTGATAAACCAGTCCGTTTTCCAGTAAAACACCAGGATGGCGAATCCAATAGTCAGGACGCAGAGGGCGTAACTCAGCCATGTCCACAGTGTACTCCGGCGGTATCCGAAACATACCTGGGGGAAATGACACCATTATGACTGATCAGTTCGAAAGTTTACAGGTCAGACAGATCGGGTAACTTCTCAATGCCAGCTTCCAAAACAAATTCCAAAAATAATATACATTTTTAATTGACAAAAACACTATATAAAGCACTGAATGATTATAAAAAGACCACCTACAAATGGATCTTCTTTCTCCTCGTTGATCTCTACGCCCCGCTGCTTCTCGCTGGTCCCCGCCCTCATCATGTGTGTTTCTTCGCAGTCGTCAATACTGAATTAGTGGTGATGAGCCTCGGTGTTGGTCGTGTCAGCTCATTCTGAATCAACGCAAGGATGAAAATTCAAGAACTGTATCTTCAAACTATTTGAAATAAATGTACCAAAGCCGAGGCTGGTGTGAACTTTTCAGATATCCTGTTCATAGTTGTGACGTAATTCCACTGTAATTAATGTTTTGTGTTCTTTTTGAGTGCCGCTGGTTGGCAAAACGCACGGCTGTACTGTAACGTTGCACAAGAAAGACAACGAGAAGCTTTCAATGTTTGCCTTCACACGGGTAACATGGCCAAGATGGCGGCGTAACATCGTCAGTAATAACAAGGCATTTCAACAGGCACTTTAAATCCAGTATACACCACAACAGACACAACAGCATAAACAAAAGCGTCAATATTAGACTCAGTCATTCGAACTTCAATGACATATGAACAGAATAATGTATAGTCGAGTGTAATGCAAGTAAAAACACGAATGAGTGAAAAGGAGACCATGTCACAGTACAGCATTATTGAACCAAACTGGTAAAACAATACATGCAACTGTATTATGATTCAGATGTATATGCACACTGTATATAAAACTAGCAGAACCAATCAGAGTAGTGCTGACTCTGCCCTAAACCACAGAGTCCCTAAATAGACCAGCATCTCAAACACTCACTCAGTCTCCAGTCGATGACTGGACCAGCACGCCGAGACCAATTAAAAACTTACTCTTCGGAAGTGAAGTTAATAACGAGAAGTCCCCTTGACCACGAAGTGCCAGAAAGTATAGTCCTGGCCACTAATACTCAGGTAGAACTTACTAGGTAGGAAAGTTCTTTTCAGAACTTCCGAATTCCAAAATCTACTCACCCACGGCAGTAGAATAAATAGCAAGCTAGTTCAGTTCTCAAGAACAAGTCTACACAGCGAAGTGTATGTTCACATATTGGTTGCGCCAAACTGAATAATACTATTTGCAATGCCTCAAAACCCATACACTACCTTGACCTTATGGTACGATAGTCTGTGACTACTCAACATCGATATGTACCTGGAAAGGTACATACAAAATGCCGTACAACCCTTCAATAGATTCAGTCACCTGATTATGGCGTGTCAAACGTTGCAATATTCGATAACGTACAATGTATGTGCGATGTTTCTCATATATATGCGATGATTGTCACATGTGCGATATTCGTTTTATGTATGCAATATATGTAATATATATGCGATAATTTGTAATATATGTGCGATAATTTGCAATATATATGCGATAATTTTTTAATATATGCGATAATTTTATATATATATTGGATAATTTTTTAATATATATTAAATGCGATCATGCGATAATTGTTTAATGCGAAAATTTGTTATATATATTTGATAATTTTTTAATATATATTATATGCGATGTTGCAACGTTTGAGACGCCATACCTGATGACCTATTCCAATTGAACTGAAGGAATAAACTAGTTTTGTCCAAACACCTTAAAACGCGTGCCTGATCACTCAAAAGTATAATACCTTGTTGGGCTCTTGGACTCTTAAACTTTGGTCTTTGAGTTCAAACTCAGTCTGAGCTGGACCCTGTGTTTAATACCGCAGTAGGTCTGCGTGTGTAGCCCTATGTAGTCCTACAATAGACAATAATCCGATTAGATATTGAATGACCTTGGATCTGTGATCGAGGAGAAAAAAACCCACCAAAACAAACACACAGATAAGATCGAAAAATGCACAAATTAATGATGGTTCGATACATCAAATACCCCTCCACTTAAACACAAAAATAAGAAGAATACAAATTTTGTATTTGTACCCTGTCCCAAAAGATGAACGTCTGGTTACAGTAGCAGAACCACCGCAACTCTAGAGAGAGTTATTATGTACATGGTGTCGCCGCAAACGAACGACCTTTGACTTACCTCGGGGGTTAACAAGATGAATATCACTGGGCTGAAAAACAGCAATCTGAAGTTGTTTGCACGAGTACGAGTTCTGTATAGGGCCTATACTGTATTATTTAGTCCCAAACTGATGTGTATGGTGGCCCTGAAGGGACATCGCATATCGCATACGTGTGCGCACACGTATGCAGTGTCGTGAAACAATTCGCGAATATGTGCGCACACGTATGCAATGTCGTGAAACAATTCGCGAATATGTGCGCACACGTACGCAATGTCGTGAAACAAATCGCGAATGTGTGCGCACACGTATGCAATGTCGTGAAACAAATCGCGAATGTGTGCGCACACGGTATGCAATGTCGTGAAACAATTCGCGCATATGTGCGCACACGTCTGCAAATATATTTGCAATGTCGTGAACGTTTATTGCATACCAAGTTTATTTTATTTATTTTATTTATTTCATTTTCCGGGATAATACAAACAGTGAACTACAGACAAAACAATTACATGTACAAATAACACTGAGTAGTAAACATAACAGAAAACAACACCCCAAAAGCTCCCGTAGGATTACCCAAAAGAAACAAGTTTCTGTCGAGGGGCTCTCCGAACTAATAGGATAACAGTGATTAATACATTTAGGATAAAATTAATTAAATAGAATATCTATAAAATTAAGCAGTTATTCAAAATATTAAAAAATAATAATAATAAGTTGCATACCTTTGAATAAAATGTCTAATGATCTGGGGGGTTTCTTGCCTACAGTGAGATTAGCGGTAGTCATTGCAGCGGTAGTCATTGTTGTGAGGCAAGCGAGGCGGGTGGCGTATTTCTTTTAGCCATGCTTACAGGAGCCTGACTGTAGCGCCACGTACTCCCTAGGTCTCTAACAAATTGTCTGCAACTATGACATCATCCCAAAGGTATGCAACTTGGTATGCAATAAACGTTCACGACATTGCAAATATATTCGCACTCGTGTGCGCACACATTCGCGATTTGTTTCACGACATTGCATACGTGTGCGCACATATTCGCGATTTGTTTCACGACATTGCATACGTGTGCGCACATATTCGCGATTTGTTTCACGACATTGCATACGTGTGCGCACATATTCGCGAATTGTTTCACGACATTGCATACGTGTGCGCACATATTCGCGAATTGTTTCACGACATTGCATACGTGTGCGCACATATTCGCGAATTGTTTCACGACATTGCATACGTGTGCGCACATATTCGCGAATTGTTTCACGACATTGCATACGTGTGCGCACACGTATGCGATATGCGATGTCCCTTCAGGGCCACCATAGTATGTGCGATAAGTACTGCAACGTGGTCTATTTCTGGGTTTTCCTTACTACTGTTGCAAAACGCCGGACAGAAAGTACCAGAGAACAATCAGGTTTTTCATCAATACAACAACAGCTTTATTAACTCTCAAAAACACGTCTGGTCATTTCAAGCTTTTAACGCAACTCTCCTTTTCAACGAGGTTGTCACAAAACCTATCTATCTTTAGAAGGACGCCAACTTTATATAAAATCAATTCATAAACTTCCAAAGTCAATGCAAACTCTAGTGGTTCCACCCTTTCTCTTGACGAGGACGATTGGGGAGCACCAGGGGCTTCGTGATGGTTCAATAATCCCGTGTGAGATCATCTTCTCAACCTCTATGTGGTCTCTGGGTCTCTGACGATTAGGTAGGGCATTTCCTGTTCAATGCGAAGCTTCGTGGCGGTGGTTCTGCCAATGTCACCATCTCCCTTGTAAAAGGTGTCACCAAACCTTGCGAAGTATTGATGTAAGTTCCCCCCGTTCATTATTTGTCAATCCCTCACAACTTGTGTCAAAAAGTCCATGCAGATGCACGGGCACTTCGAATGTATCCAGAGGACCATTCGCCTCCTCGGGTTGTGTTGTTCTCAATGCTCCGTAGCTTTATCACTCGATACGGGTCCACAGGCTCGAGAATGGTGGCGTCTGTGCCTTTCCACTGTCGGGTCTCAGTAGATAAATTCATGAGCCTCACCAGCACCCGGGAACCTCGAGTACCAACAAGGGTGCTTGCTACAACAACGTCATGATCTTTGATAATGCTCCCTCTGTTCTGTGACTCCCCAACTTGGCAAAATATTTGCATGCTGGATTAATTGAATCACTTCGCAACTGAGTAAAACTTCTGTGAGGAGAGGAACAATCACATTGATGCGGCAGATGGACGGTTCAAGTGAGCATGATTTCATGAGGATTCTTCAAGCACAGATCATCCCACTCCAGTTTGCATTTATTTTTCTTCATGAAATCCAGTCCCAGTACGGCATCGTCGTCTAAATGTCTGCAACCCATATCATGTGGCCAATGTCACATCCTCCAAGCTTCACTGTCATCCGAGCTCTCACAGCAAAGCACAAATTACTGCCGTCAGCTAAATGGAATCTTCTGTCTTGGCACTTGAAGGGTCGGCTTAATTTGTGTGGCTACAGTATCGAAATATCGCTTTGAGACAAAAGTCTGTGTGGCTCCCGTGTCCACAAGAAAACTGACTCTTTGATCCAGCAGCTTACCCCGAACGTATAACCCTGCTCCTTTGGAATTGGTTGTATCCGTGCCCACCCCTTGAAGTGATGCTCTGTGAGGGTCTTCCTGAGGGTATTAAGTTTCTGGTAAAGAGGCTCCCGTTGCACCAACGGATCAGTCTGCACCGGCGGATCAACCCGCACCGGCGGATCAACCCGCACCGGCGGATCAACCCGCACCCGCGGATCAACCCGCACCGGCGGATCAACCCGCACCGGCGGATCAACCCGCACCCGCGGATCAACCCGCACCGGCGGATCAATCCGCAAGGCGGTCACAAAACCGATCTATCTTTACAACGCCAATTTTATATAAAATCGACCCGTTCATAAACTTCTGGTGTATCAGTTCAACTAGAGTTCACGTGTCTGTAAAGTTCCGGCAGCGAACATTAAACAGCAAAAGTGAAAACAATGTACAACTGTTTTCCCCTTCCAGAAGATATTATAGATATTGAGAGTTCAGACCTTGTTATTACTTTATTAGATTCGTAGTATTTTCTTGGCGTCTTACATAAGTTTTAAACTCTCATTTTCATGACGTGTCAAGAATGATTACAAAACGAAAACATTTTATTGGAATATAGCAATCAAATACAACCCATCTTTCCTAAAGACGCTTGGTCAAAAAGTTCCATAAATTTGATTTTATCACCTTGAAGTGACCGTTTTTCTGTTGAACCATTCGCGCATTGCTCTTTATACAAAAATTGGCAATCCGGAAAATTAAAGCCCGCCCTCTATACTCGTTTTAATTCTATAAAGCCTACTCGACTAACAGGATTAATTGGAGTGCAGACAAAATTAGTCGTTTACTTGTATTTCTCTAAGTTATTTTTAAGAAAAACGCTTAAATGAATTAAATCAAACAATGTAATGGAGAGGTTAAAGGGTGTGACTTGATGTGACCCAACACATACATGAAATAACAAATAAAAACCTGTGAAAGTTTAAGCTCAATCGGTCTTCGGAGTCATGAGAAAACAGAAGACAAAAATTATGTTTTAACTTTTTTTTTAAACATCGGATTTTATCCTGCATGATAAAGACTATTGTTTTACTCATTTCCTAAAAACTATGGCATTTCAAGCAAACTATTTCAAGGGAAGTTTTCCACCATGACCATCTTTATACCATGTAAGTTACGTTCAAATCTGTGAACACCCTTTAAGCTACACATTTTGTTAAGGCTTTGGGTCTATAGCTTTTGGGAGTATAGACCCCTTGCATTACGCCACAGGTACGCTGGGGTCACGCGCACGTTTTATGCACAAAGAACAGCTTTCGTCGAATGATCTGCCTCTTTTTGCCTCAGTGAGGGCGCTTTATTGAGAGTGCGACGTCATATGCGAGGGGTGTATTCATCCACCAATGGCTCAGGGTTTACGTTAACCCAACCAGTCTTCTTCTTTCGAGCCCATCATCTACGTCCTCTTCAAATAACGTTTGGCCAGGATTGGGCACATTTCACAACCTTCTCGTAGTGCTGCCATCCGGTCTTCAAGGCAGCACTACTCCTCAAGGGCTGGGCATCGTTGAAAGGTGTGGCATATATTGGGGGTGATCGATGTGCTACAATCGTAATTGGTGTCATCATCGACGGTATATCCCCACCCGTCACCGAACTGCATTCCTTTCGTTGTCACAAATAATATTGTTAAGTCGTATCAAATTAACAATGCAACAAACAATCTCAATTGTTGTAAATGGGAAAGAAACGGGGATTCACCGAAAAATTACCGAGAAATCCTCGATTCATCACGAAAACTTTTCAACTTTCACCTACAATTGTATTTTTAATTTATGAAACTGAGTTACAACCAACTGAAGTAGCGCCCTCCATCGAGAACAACAAGACATGCACTTGTCGTGAACCAGTCAGTGCCCAGATAGTAGTGCACTATGTGCAGCGCAAAGACAATGTACAACATTGGTAATTGTCAAAGACCAGCACACTTGATGTGACCCAACATATACATGAAATAACAAACCTGTGAAAGTCTAAGCCGCATTATATGTTTTCACTGTTTTCAAACATCGAATTTTATCACTTAAGAAAGACTTATTGTTTTACATTTCCTAAGATACAGATACACAAGCACTGTGTCCCGGCCATTCATGGAGTCCGCCAGCGCTAGAGTAGACCGTTTCCCACAGTTCACACACTAATAATACACACAAGACAGCCTTGCAATCAAGACTATGCGCTCTTAAACGTTGTATCAAAGAGCTTCGGACTATCAGACTACACATCATTGAGCCTTTAGCATTCCTGAAACCATCTCAGCTCCTTTGTAGTATGCATCACCTGCAGTCAAGTTTGCGCACAGGCTGCGAATCATTCACACCAACGATCTCCACCCTTGCAGGTACTCATTTACTTCTGGGTGATGTGAAGTAGTTAGGCCTAAGTGTCTAGCCCAATAACACAAGTGTCAGAACCGGGATTCGAACCCACACTCTGATGTCTCAGCCACCATAACCTGAGGTCGATGCTCGAGATATGCTCTTCCATATTTCAAACACAGATTTCAAACTCCTTTAATATCGTTAAAATACTGACCCAAAATCGTGTTTATTTAATCATGTATTTCGTCTTATTTAGGGTAGCGTCATCAGTTTTCAAGAATGAACTCTTGTACCTGGGGACTACAACACTGCCTGGGGGGCCTGGATATATATGCAAAATAAAATACACATTAGAATAAAGTACATAAATATACCTATACAAACAATACGTAATAATAGAAAATAGACGTTCAGCGGGTGTGAAAAATAAACTGCTTAAAACACACAAAATGTCATTGAGAAATTCTAAAAATATTAAGACATTCACTCAAATCTAAATTCAGTATCAACAACCACGACCCCTTCCCTTTAGTCAATCTTACAATATTACCAATGTTATTAATAATCAAATTTTTGGACTGGGGCTCTCCCTCGTAGACGATCCAAAGAAATGAAATGAATGTTTACAAGATTCACTTCGTGGTCGAGGTAGACAGATTAATGTTGTTGGAATATTTGCAAAAAGAAAGGAACACGGACCATTCACAAGTAAGTTTTAATAAATTGAATGTCACGAAATGTTGCTTCGTAAAACGATACTGAGCTTATAAGTTTTTAAAATGAATTGGTTTATTTTGGATTTCGCGGAGCAGCACCATTTAGATTAAGGACTCGATGGACTTAGTAAATGGTTGGGTTGTGGTTTATCTAGGTCTAAAGATTCTCTGATCATGAATGCGACAAAAACTCAATCCTAGTTTACCTTTATCATTACCAGGAAATGGAAGGGCCCTGGAATCCACTATAAAAGGGTGACGTCGTCGCTATAATAGAAAAGATCATTGACGTATAACCATACATTTATTTGCATATTATACACTGTTCTTTTCTTGTGGGGAGCTGGGCAAGCAGAGGGCTGAGACATATTGATGGGGGGTGGGGGTGGCTTTTGCTGTACTGAACTATTCATTTGTGCATGCTTTCGATCTCAAGAGGGGGCAAGAGGGGGCAGGGTTCTGAGCTTGGGAAAGGGGGGCTGTCCTCCCTGCCCCACCCCAATGCACAAGATAACATACCCGAAAGCAGCCGAATGGCTTGTTTGGTAATGAGATAAATCAAGAATAATTTTAGTGTTATGACATGTTTGTAAAAACTTAACTTAATGTATAAGGTAGCGGCTTATTAGTCTAGTTAACAATTCAAAACAACAGAAATGTCTAATCAACTCCAATGCGTACAGCCTTCCATGTATCAAGGAAGGAGCACTGCAGAGCTGCTGTTATTATAAAACATTAAATTACACCATTTGAAGTAATGTAGTTTTAAAGAAAGATGATTTTTTTCCACCCAAACATTTGAATCTGAAGGGCTTCAAGCATGAAGCCTTTCTCAGGCATATCACACATTTCTAAGCAACAAGAGTGTTTTATCTCTAGTCATTATTTTCTATATTATTTGGTAATACACCAAGTGAGGAAACTGGTCTTTGACAATTACCAAAAGCATACCCTACCTTCAACAAGTTCAAACTTTATAATAGAAAAAGCAGAGTCATATCTTTAAACTACTGGGTCAGAATTGACCCGGATCAGGTGACCCGGATCAGGTGACCTAACCCAGTTCTGGGTCAGACTGAATCCGGTAAGAAAAACAAAGGATTTTCAAATCGGACTTTGCGTCAGTTTGACACATGAGATCCCGTGTCAAATTGATTTAGAAATGCGTCAGGCCCCACGAGCACGGTATACGGGTCGAGAGTTTTACTTTAGAGTGCATAAATACGAAGCCCCTATAAAGGGACAGGTAAAACAAAATATGAAGAGGTAAACAATTCGAGGGAACGAAATAATATTTCGAGGAACGAAATAATTTAAGATTTTTTGTTTACCTTTTCATATTTGTTTTTACCTGTCCTTTTAGGGGCTTCGTACATAAACTAAATTTATTACGGAACAAATTCCTTAGGGAAACTATGATTATTTGAAGGAATCCACAAAGGCAAAACCTTTTTTTAAAGGTCCTGATATAAAAAATTATAACGATTCAAATTCCCCCATTAGATTTTCTCATACTTCCATTATAATAGATTGGTTTGAGAAATGAAACAGCCACTCAAAAAAACCTACATCGATGGGTGGATTATGATAATTATGCAAGTAACATTATGCAAAGTGTGAAAAGTCAAAGGTCACTATGACATTGTAACTTCCTTGTATACCGTGTAATTTGATATCGCAATGAAAATGAGTTTCGGAGTTAGGCGGAAATTAATGGCAGCTAATATAAAGTGCACATAATAGTCGTACATAACAATAACTACAATGTATCGTGAACGGGTCATGCGTGGTGTGTGCTTCCTCCAAGCGTTCCCCGCCAGTATTACTGGGCGTTGATACTGCGTTGCCATAGTAACGGCAGATATGGGGAATCCCCCCACCGGTACCGAGAATCCAGGGTCACGAGCTCAATACGTTCAATGAATGGACGGCATGGTACGAGTTGGTGCGAACCTTTTTGACATGGTGGCACAGCCTTTACAGCGGTGAACATTGAGACGGTTTTTTGTGGTGTTTGGTTTTAGCAGGAAGTAAGTGAACAACGGATTTCTCACATCACCAGCTGTATTGATTACGATCGGCTTGATAATCGATTATTGACTATCGCCTGATTTAGTTCAAACATTAACGGCAGTCTGTCTAATTTAGGCACATTCTGGACGACGATTATAACGAGGCATGCGGTCTTATTAGATGGTATTCGAAGGAGGAAATAATGTTGTGATATATAAACATTCGTGATGCTGTCATCATTTTAGAGACTAGCCTATACGTCACAAAGGGCTGAAGTGATCACATGGGCAGTGGTAATTGCTAGAAAAATAATACCAAATAGAGAGATTTATTTGAGGCAAACATGCTGGACTATCACCAGAAACAGAGCCAGATAGTGTACCAGCACCAGGGGTTACCACAAGCCGTGCATGCCAAGCTTCAACCAGGCAGGGACATTGGCTGGGCTGTACCGGAGAACTCGCTCATCCGCTACGGGGGTCGGTCGCCTGCTCCGGAACCCGTTGACGTGGAGAAACGTTTGGCGGGAAAAAAGATGATTAACACACCGCAGATTATGGCTGCCCCAGATCTCGCCATGTGAGTTGTTATTGTATTTCTAAAACCAAAACCATGCAAATTGAATCGAAACAAGTCATGTTTTAATTTTCAATTTCTATGTGTCATAATAAAGAAGGAATACCGGTGTAATTTCTACATCCGTATTGATTGTATTAACCATCACAGTTACCTTGGATTATATCCCAGCTAACTTTCATTTAATAATATAAAGCCACACCAGCATGACAAAATGGCTCATCATCATTGTTTATAATATCAATTCGCGCATATCGTGCATCCAATATTATGCTCGCAAATTACATTTTGTAATTGTGTAATTTTGTTATCTTTTAAAATTAAGCTTTCTCTGTATGTTTTCCTGTAATTCGACCCTTGGTCGCCAGGGGAAAATTTGTTTTTAAAGAATAAACCATTAATGAATGAATGAATGAAAACCACGATGACTGGCACTTCCTCATGACAGTGCATAAATAATGTAGACTTCCAATAATGATTTATTAAATATTCTTCAAATGCAATAGAAGTGGGGAGTGGAGAAATTTCGGAATGAATGTCTCACCAACGTTTTTATTAAAGGGTGTGTACAACATTGATAATTTTGTCAAAGATCAGCATCCGCACTTGATGTGACTCAACATATACATGAAATAACAAACCTGTGAAAGTTTCAGCTAAATCGGTCTTCGGAGTCATGAGAAAACAGTAAAAAAAAAACATTAAATGTTTTTACTGTTTTCAAACATCGGATTGTATCACCAGTGATAAAGACTAATTGTTTTACCCATTTCCCAAAAACTATAGCATTTCAAGCAAAATTATTTCTAGGGAAGTTTCCCACCATGACCATCTTTATACCATGTAAGTAATGTGCAAATCTGTGAATATTTATATTTTCAATCTTACCAATGTTGTACACACCATTTAAGCGTTAAGCGTTATATTATTTCTGTATCTTCGACATTTAAAACAAAAATGACATGAATATAGTATTTCGAGACCTTGAGACTATATTGGAGAAAAACAAATTACCATTAATTTTTGTTTACAGCCGCGTTGGAGATTTGTACTTGTCTCTTATTCAATGTTTTGTTTTTGTTTTGTTTTTTACCTGAGCGATGCTTTTTGGTATCTATAAATAAACACAAAGTATACATGATTGCTATAGTTATTAAAGGTACTGGACACGTTTGGTAATTACTCAAAATATATATTAGCATAAAAACTTACTTGGTAACCAGCAACGGAGAGCTGTTGATAGTATAAAACCACTCCCTCTGAAGTAACGTAGTTTTTGAGAAAGAGGTAACTTCTCACTAAAATAATAAAAGACTTCATGCATGAAGCCTTTTATTAGCATCTGAAAGCACACAAAATTGTGCAACAAGGGTGTTTTTTCTTTCTTTATTTTCTTGCAACTTCGATGACCGATTCAGCCCATATTTTCACAGGTTTGTTATTTTATGCATATGTTGGGATACTCCGAGTGACAATACTGGTCTTTGATAATTACCAAACATGTTCAGTGCCTTTAAAGATATGACCTTCTTTTGCTGCTATTTTCATAAATAAATGGATTTGTAGGTTTGTATTTTATAGCCTGTAGCAAATACCGAAACACTGACCTGTTTAAATGAAGGGTATACCTAGCTTTTGGTAATTGTCAAACATATCCTCACCTGGGTGTCTCTTAAAATTTGCATAAAATAACAAACTTAGTTGTGAAAACTTGGGCTAAACTGATCATCGTATAGTTGCAAGAAAATAATGAAAGAAAAAACACCCTTGTTGCATAGATTTGTGTGCTTTCAGATGCCCGAGAAAGGCTTCATGCCTGAAGCCTTTCTCAAATTCAAATTTTTTGTTGAAAAATTACCTCTTTCTCAAAAACTACAATACTTCAAAGAGGGTCGTTTCTTACAATGTTTTTAATATTAACAACTATATCCAGTGCTCTCGTTTTTTGTGGTCATTATTTGTTGAGTAATTACCGAAGGTATCGCTCCTTTATAGTGTTGTGTGCAAAGATGGTGGGAATTTTTTTTCTAGTGGTTCGCTTATCATACTTCAGACAAAACTGATGAGCAATTTAAAGACAACCGGATATTCTCAGGTCAGTGTATACTATGTACAGATTTTCAGCTAAAAATCGTTGGAAAATAAATAGATTTCCACTTTTCTTGAAAACAAAATCACAATATGTTTTACTTAATGTACATCGTTTGGTAAAACAGACGGTATAAGTTCATTTACTCAGCTGAAGAAAAATAAAGCCCTCGAATGCCCCGCCATAAGAACATTGCCAATTCTCCAAGCAACACTGTCTCTTAGTTCGGCATCGACCGGTTGGACGATGATGCCGTGAAAAAGCTCCATGAGACGGTACACTCGATGGAGACAGCAGGGTCACTATGCGTAGATCTTCGTATACTTCCTTGTGCTTGGAACCACATATTATTTTACAAACTCGTTCAAACATTTTATTCCAGATCATAAGAAACTCAAATTACCTTAAACTATACGTAAACAAATCGGTTGTTTTAAAAAAAGCCACCTTCTAAAATTGTTAGCTACCACAAAAAGGGCACTCATGAAAGCTTGTAGCCTTCGTTCCGCAGCCTTTTAGAAAGAAACGCGGTGTCTGCTTCAACGACCAAACTCCGTTCACTTTACAATGTTGCATAGACCATGGTTAATCTAAGCCACCTTTTATATAGAGTAACTCCTTGAGAGAGGGTCTGCACTCAGCTCAACCCTGGAAGCACAATCATTTAGCCGCGGATAAACACAAAAATATATTTTTCAGAATGTAGGCCTCCATGTGAACGCCACTTGGGCCTCTTACACACCCTCACCACACTCACAATTGAGAGGAGGAAGTAACCGATCATGGACCACTGCCTCGTGGGGGAAAACTCCACAAAGTGATCGAGAATGGTGGAAAACTCTACAAAGTGATCGAGAATGGTGGAAAATTCGATAAAGTGATACAGTATTAGAGAAAAACTCTGTACAGTGATCAAGAAAGGGGAAAACTCTAAATAGTGACGAAGAATGAAGAAAAACTCTACACAGTGATAGAGTAAGAGAGAAAAACTATAAATTATACAGTAATAAAGTTAGTACCCTGACGTTTCGACCCTAGCAGAGTCTAAAGCCTTCGAGAAAGACTCTGCTAGGGTCGAAACGTCAGGCCACTAAGTAATTGTTTGCATTTATACCTCAGGTCCTTTTGGTTAGTAAGCAGTTTGCAACAGCTAATTCTATTTTCTCACAGTAATAAAGTGTAAAAGAAAAACTCTACACGTTGATAAAGATTTGGGGGGAAACAAATTTGGGAAAAATCTACACCCACCAAAAAGAGATTGGACAATCTGTGGTTGTTTCAATTCAATTCAATTCAATTCAATTCAATTCAATTCAATTCAATTCAATTCAATAAACATTTATTTCGGTATTGCCCTCACATGATATAATACATCATTGTTTTTTTTATAAATATTAACAGTGGCAGTTATAAACAGTAGCCAAAATTATTAACAAGTCAGAAGGGCAAAACTTAGGATTGGGTGGTGAAGCCTTGGCTTTTGTACCCTAACCTATTGACAGACTAACAAAACAATAAGACTCACAAAGACATGGGACTACAAGGACAGACGAACAAATGTAGGTGTATCAACAATATACCAAAAGTAAGCCATGAAATAATTATAATGAATATGCATTTGAATTTTCTATACACGGCCACAATTTGTCAGTTGTAGCCAGGAACCTTGCCTATTGCCGAAGGTAGTTCATACCCCCATGGGGTGACCGCAATCCTCAGAACAGGCAAAGGGTGTCGAATTAAAAAGTTCATGATCCATGTACACACAGTCGTAGTTATAGATTTAAGTATTTCCTCAATACTGGATTTGCGGTTATCGAGTTTATCAAACAATCCGCTGTACGGAGTATTTCTTCTCTCTTTAATGTAGCGCCTCTATTCGACAAACATAACTGCATTGGTAGGTGGTGATATCACACTTCACCTGTGATTTAACGGACACCATGCCGGCTTTGGGGGCGTTGTCGTGATCTAAAGTCTTTTCTTAGCGAAGGTTCCAGGTATAAACGAAGGTTCCGTGACCTGCTTGGTAACGTCTTTATAGGGTCAACATTTTCTTCAAGAAAATGTCTGCTCAAAAGTGATCGTTATTCAGTTTTATTCGCTGGAAATTGAAAGTTTCTCAAAACAGTAATTCAATTCTACTTTGTGATGTTAACATTAACAATTTTTCTGTCACTTAAAATGCATGAAAGAGTAGGCCTAATGTAGCGAACATTCTAAACAAATGATACGGGAGATTATGAAAAGTGTAAAGGGGGGGGGGGGTGTTCTTAAAAGTTGCTAAATTATTAAGTGAGGATGTAAACTAGCGAGGGAGTTGCAGCTATAGTGTTTTTATACCTGTCTGAGCTTCTGACCGTGTTGTGACCAGGAGAAGGGGCCGATACATCAACTCAAAACTGGAACAGGGTACACACTCATAAATCACGGACACCAGTGACGGACACATTTTTCTGACAAAATAATAGACAACCAAACCACGCTATGTTCTCAGTCGACATCAACTGTTCGTTCTGTTGTAGCTAGTAACCCCGTTCACAACAATCAGTAATAATTGTACCTTTGACATACAATACAACATTCCCACTCAAATAAATATAATTTCTAAAGTTGTGGTTTTACAGGGGGGGGGGGACGGACGGAAAAAGCCTCATTGCTTCAGGGTGATTTCTCATTTTTTGTTGTTGAATGTCAATGTCCCCTTTTCACTGGGTTCCATCAATGCGTGTAGTAGCACATAAGGGAAATTGACCTTGGTTTGACCTGTCTAGATTAAATGTTCTGGAGATGGCATGCTATGTGTTGATACAATTTTATTTATTTTTTACCCGTAATGTTTCTATTGTTGTTTGTATTAAGAAACTTGCAATTTTATTATCGGTCACCTCTGAGGCTCTGAAAATCTGAAGCCTTTCTGTACTATACTGCTACTGGGTTAGGAAAATGTTTCTGCCAAGTAAAAATTTGCATGGAACCAGCCAGAAACACTTATGCATTGCATTGCATTTCGGCTGGTAACCTTTTTCTTCTAAGCAATATTTTTCTATACTCGACAATTTGTATGAGACTGGGTCCTGTCGGTTCGCTGTATGCTGAAAACTTGAGTAAAGATAAAGTAACAGCAAAGCCGCAAATGTTTTTGAACCAAAGTACATTTTTAAATAGTTGCATCTTGTGCTAATTTTACACCTGTTGATCTTCACAACTCCGAACCCTAACAAAAGTAAACAGCTTGCTGAAGGAAAAATACATTCATTTCATTGTTGTTGTTGTCGTTGTTGCTATATTGTTTGATTGTTTTTTAATATATGTTTAAGTCCTCTTGTTGTAATGATCATACCCTCAAACCATGGAGCAGGGACCATGGAGCAGGGACCATGGAGCACTGAGGGACCATGTCGACTGTATTATTCACCTACTTCGTTCACATTCTCTCCGACTTACAAGGTCAAGCTTTTAGTGGAAACGACGACGCAACGGATTGTGTTTTGTGAGGTTTTGTTTTTGTCCACGTTCACATCCATCTTATTTTGATTACGGCAATAGAATCAAGCAACGGTGATTCAGTGTTGGGCAAATGCTATTTCCAGTGACAGTATTTCAGATGGACTGAAGCTGTAACTTATTTATGTTTATTTAGTTCGCCAGTTATCAAATCCTGTTTTGTCTTTCAGCCTATACTGTTTGCTTTGGGTGGGGCAAAGCTAACATATCCGCCATAACCAGAGTCCAACTGTTTTATTATACAATTAATGCAAAGTTGAGCATGAACTAAAACGTAATCTTCGTCTACAGAAAAAGACTATGCCCTTTGCATTGATATCAATCCAACAATGGCTTGTTATAATTATTCACAGCCACAAACTCGTCCCCGGGTCTACATCGTCTCGTTCCATCCACTTGGAACATCCGATGGGATAGATTGTCACGCCGGGGACAAGGTTTATCAAAAGGTGGGAAGTCCCATGCAACTACACGGAACTCCTCACTTGACCTTTGACACTGTAAATACATAAATCAAAACAATTTCAATATATTATTATTGAACGTTCGAGGAAGCAAAACTACCAGCTCAACATTTACATAAACACAACCATCACACAATGTACTATGTACTATTGGTACTGTAGTTTTACGTATCCTTGGCACCTAATTTAGGTAAACAAATACAACGCGATAATGTCATGGTATTATCATATGGCGAGCGGACTTGCTCGGGGAACTCCCATATCCCTGGGGAGCCCCAGGTGACATATATGTCACATTTTATAAATAAAATACAAAAAAATATAAAAAACATTTTTTTTTACATCAAACCCCCACCAAAGCCCAATGTTACACTGATGTAACATGTATAGCGACCTCTAGTGGCAGTTCCAGGTATAACGGATAGGTCATTACCCCTCAAACATGGCGGTAACACAAGATTGTTCAACGTAAAAAATACCCAGATTTCCATGGTGTCTTTCTACGTGTTCTAGGTAAGTATCATGTGAACATTATATGTTAGAATTATCAGTAGATAGTAAAGGTAATTTGGAGGTATAAAGTTTTGGAAAACTATTCATTTGGGCTTTGATGAGGGCAATTTTATAGTCGTGTTACGCCCGTGTCACAATGGGGCTTACTGCACACTGTGCACTTACTTAGTGCATGTACCATCACATGCATTGGTATACCATGACAACGCGTCGTTGATAGGCAAAATCGTCGTCTAGCAATATACAACACAGTGATTTATGTTTTGGTCTTGGGATTGGAAATACATACATTTCAAAAACCTGGTAATGAATTAATTATTAATATTAAATATTATTACTATTACAATTAGGGCCTATTTTATTTTTTTTTACATTTTTTTATACATTTTTTTTTTTTTTTTAAATGGATTGGGGGGGGGGGATTGTTTGGCAAGTCAGCTGGTATTTAAAAGAACTGAAGATTTAGCCTACTCTGCTGATGATGAATCTAGTCACGAATATCCATTCAAAATACAGAGAAGAATATTTGTAATGTTATTGTAAATGTTTTTTTGTTTTTGTTTGTTTTTTCAGAGCATGGCTTTTCGTCAGAGGGTAAAGTTGAATGTCAGAGATGTGTTGCAAGTTTTAGATTGTAACGAGAGTGATGATGGGTCAGAAGATGATAGTGATTCAGATGAGCCGATGGAAATTGAGACTGCATCAGATGTTGGCACAGCTGATAGTGATGATAGCTTCAGCTCATCAGATGAGGAGCCACTTGCCAACATTGCAAGTACTTCAGCAGCCAAAAGAGCAAAGGCCAAGAAGGCCAAACCTGTGTATCGGTGGAAGAAGAAACCCTTCAAGACAACAGACACGACATTCACTGGGCCAACTATTGACCCTCCACCTGCCATGGAGTTGGACACACCGTTAGGATATTTTCAACGGTTCATCACTGACGAGATGTTGGACCATGTTGTTGAATATTCGAACCAGTACAGCGTTCAGAAGAATGGACATGTCGCAAACACATTACGGAAAGAGTTGGAGCAAGTGATTGGTATGTTCTTCCGAATGGGTCTCGTTCAGATGGCTGGAGTTCGAGCTTACTGGGAAAACGGGACAAATCACGAACCCGTCAGTGGTGTCATGAGCCGTAATCGGTTCCAGTTATTGCTAACTGTACTGCACTTTGTTGACAATTTGGTCATGACTGATGCAGACAAGAAGGCCGACAAGCTGTGGAAAATTCGCCCATGGCTAAATATGCTGCATGAAAACTGCTTGAAATTGACAGCAGAGGAGCACAACTCCATTGACGAAATGATGGTGCAGTACAAAGGGAGGACCAGCGGCATCAGACAGTATGTCCGAAACAAACCACATCCCTGGGGGTTCAAAATCTGGGTGAGAGCTGGCACAGATGGCTTAGTTCACGACTTCGATGTCTACCAAGGGGGTGACGGTAAACGCACAGAACTTGGCCAAGGTGCTGATGTCGTCCTGAAACTTGCTGCTACATTGCCTTATCATGTCCAGCATAAGATATTCGCCGACAATCTCTTCACCGGTGTTCCCCTCCTTGTCAAAATAAAGGAGATTGGAATGCACTACATCGGCACCGTGCGCCAAAACCGTCTTCATGGTTGCAAGCTTGCAGATGAAAAAGAGCTCAAGAAGAAGGGTAGGGGCGCACATGACTACTGCGTGGAAGAGGACCACAACATCGTGGCAGTCAGATGGCTTGACAACAAAGCTGTAACGCTTCTGTCCACATATGTTGGCATCAATCCCACAGACAACGTCCGCCGATGGCATTCAGAGGAAAAAGAACACAAAGAAGTCGAGCGTCCTGCCATCATCAAAGCATACAACCAGTTCATGGGCGGCATTGACTTGATGGACAGCTACCTGGCCAAATACAGGTTTCGTGTGAAGTCACGGCGTTGGTACATGTACCTGTTTTGGCATTCACTCATGATTGCTGTCGTGAATGCTTGGTTGGTGTATCGCCGTGAGTACAAGTCACTTCAACTTCCAGAGAAGTCTATGATGAAGCGCCGTGTCTTTCAGGCACATGTTGCCTCAGCACTGGTTGGGAGGAAGTACGCACGACCACCTGGAAGACCATCACTGGAGGACGTCCATGATGCAATGGTGAAACCCCGTCCCAGAAAAGTGCGCAAGGGACCAGTGGATGATGTCCGAAAGGACTGTTATGCTCACTGGCCAGTGAAGGTGGACAAAAGAGGGAGATGCAAACACTGTGAAGTGAACAATACAAACACCTTGTGTGAGAAGTGTAACGTGAGACTGTGTTTCGTTGAGAACCGCAACTGTTTCAAGTCCTACCATGTGTAGACTGAATCATCATGTACACGTATGAACATGCTCCAGCAGTATATGAAATTGTATGACAGCACAGGCTTTTACTAGATTTTGGGGGGGGGGGGGGGTGGAGAGAGGAAAATCACTCAGTGGTTCACCAAGCATTTGTCTTTTGGGGGCTCCTGAATGTTTTAAATTTTGAATTTTCTCCCTCCAAAAGTGACGTGGAAAATTTTCTACCGGGACAAATAATTTGAAAAGCGTATGGCTGGGGGGGGGGGGGGGGGGGGGGGGGGGTGGGGGGGCGCAGCTATGACTCTATTTCTACACAGGTGGTGCAAATTCGCTTGGTACGTTATACTTTGCACTTAGTGATCTCCCATAAACTAATCCATCACAAAGTGCACCACTGGAAAATAACATTTAAAAAAAAAATTAGATTACAAGCCAATCCCCCCCCCCCCCCCGGGGGGGGGGGGGGGCTCTGATACCACTTTAAACTGACCCTAGAGTTGTGTACCATTTATTAATAAGTACAGGATACATGATGCATCGTATTGGACTTCAGTACTGGAATGGATTACAGTGTAATGAAATTGGTTTCCAACACATTTTTCAATATGTAACTTACCGTATGACCCAATGTGACGTATTTGTCACATTCCGTAAAAAAGGTCAAATGAGGTCATATGTTTGCAAATGCTAAATAAATGTGGTACAGCACCCCAAACAAACTTGCTTTTGTGAAAGAATATTTTTTATTTCATTTAAAAGATGCCTTGGGTTCCCCAGGGTTAAAATTTCCACGATCGGTGAAATTGGGCGTTAGATAGGGCGCCAACTTGCGTTCACCAAATCAATTAAGTCTATGTAAAGAAACGTGCCCCAAGTTTGCAGTGTTATAGTCAGTAGGAGTAGGCCCTACCAGTTTGCAGTGCTATAGTCAGTAGGAGTAGGCCCTACCAGTTTGCAGTGCTATAGTCAGTAGGAGTAGGCCCTACCAGTTTGCAGTGTTATAGTCAGTAGGAGTAGGCCCTACCAGTTTGCAGTGTTATAGTCAGTAGGAGTAGGCCCTACCAGTTTGCAGTGTTATAGTCAGTAGGAGTAGGCCCTACCAGTTTGCAGTGTTATAGCATAGAGCAAGGACCAGACTTGCTCTATGGTTATAGTCAGTGGAGTAGGCCCTACCAGTTTGCAGTGCTATAGTCAGTAGGAGTAGGCCCTACCAGTTTGCAGTGTTATAGTCAGTAGGAGTAGGCCCTACCAGTTTGCAGTGTTATAGTCAGTAGGAGTAGGCCCTACCAATTTGCAGTGTTATAGTCAGTAGGAGTAGGCCCTACCAGTTTTTCTGTCAAATATTTCCCTCTGAAATGAAGTCATTTTTGAGAAAACTGTTTCTTAAAACTGATTTCGGACGTCACAACTAAAGTTAAGGACATTTTTAAAGTTTACAAAATTGTCCATGTTTAAAAATAAAAATTCTCCTGACTCACACGACGGATTAAGCCCAATTTTTTACAGGTTTGTTATTTCGTTTTTGTGGTCGATCACAAAAAGCATGAACAATGTCTCCGACTATTTTGTCAGCTCTACCAATCCTTTATACATAAATATTCGATGTGACCCCAATTCCTCACAATGAAATTGGATGTATTCCAAAGTTAAACAGGATATAGGCATCAGCAAATCATTCAACCGAGAAACATTTTACAATAATATAGTCAAAATGTACCGCAACCGAATGTTAAAAACATGACGTCATTGTTTACGCTAACAGCGCCCTCATACCGAATCAAACTTTAATGAAAATCCACAGTGAAAGTCGCAAAAGGGTTTGCCCCTTTTACTTACGAAAGAATTCAGATTGAAACTAAGGGTGGCGTGATGTTGACCCTAGACCCACCTCCTTTCAATAAGGAGGCAGTTTTACTGTATACTTCAATTTCAAAACAAAAACATGGCTACCGTTCTTCGCCTATAATTTTCTCAGTTACACAATTTCATTTCCGCATTCCACTCGTGTCGGTTCAACCGTTAAATATTTTTGATTAAATGTCTTTTGTGATCATTGTGGACGTCCTTTTTATGTAGCTATAAAGACCAGTAGCCTACCTTACGAGGAGTCCAAACCCATCTAGTGACGATCGTTTCACAAAATAGAAACAATATATATACAGGTGATTTATTGTTGGGTGTTCCCCCCAGGTATAACGTTTCAATCAGTATTAGTATTGTAAATTATTATTCGGGAAAGAAATTTTTAAAAGAAGTTATCTCCGTTTGCCTGTGAGTTAAACTCTTATAAAAGTCTCCGGCCGAGAACAACATCATTTACAGTGCAAAATAACTCGGTATCTCAGGATCAATGTTACTGAGATTTTAGAAGTGGGTTTCACTGATCCGGGAGAGTAGCCTGACCCAAATGGAAGCCCAAACCCGGTCAGTCCTGACACGGATGTTATAAAAAAAAAACACGAATAAACAAACCCCCGTCTTGGTTTGTTTAAAACCATTTAACACCCTCCTAAAGAGGTGCATTGTTCTTCACCAAGAATGAATGAATATAATTCTTAATTGTGTCTGCATCAAAAATACAGATAATTTTGTTCCATTAGCATTTGGAAACATTTAAAAAAAACTAAAATTTACATGTACTTACGAATACATATAATTGCCAATGTTAACAGTTTATTAACTTTTTTTTTTACAATTTCGAAACTTGAACATTGAATTAAACAACCCTTTCCAGTGGACGAGAGAAGTAGGTTATTTACCGCTATACAGCATTATACACTAATGGATTGAGTTTGGTGTAAACGATTGGACAAGTCCCAAGTCCTTCAACCAACAAGCTCTTCGGAGCAATAGCTCTGCTTAACACTACCTCATCGTCCGTCTACGTATCTGTGATTATTTTGTTCTTTTTTAAATAAAAGACTTGTGATTCATCTTGAAGCCTTTATAGTACTTCCACCTATTTTTAAAACCACAAAAGTCCTTCCAAAAGAAGTCCAACTCCCACAATGGCCCAATGCCAATTGACGACAATTTCAAATCTATGGTCCATAAATGGCAGACACGACTTGGCAGAGGTCTTTAAAGGGGGGTAAAACGTGGGTCGATTGACGCACCTGCCCCGTCCCTCCCACTCTCTTACTCCGCATTGATGTGTTCTTAATCGTCCTTTTCCTACCACAACTAAAAATGACCATTCCTGAACATCATCAATCCCGAAAATAGAAAAAGAGACTCTTATTGATCAATGAAATGAAGAAGGTATCAGAACAGACATGGCTGACGGAAGATTAAAGAATTGTTTAAATTTGGTCATGACTTGGTTGCTTTTTAAAGCCGCTCACATGAGTAACATTTAACAGGGGAACCGGGATATTGAAAAGTATAAAAGGTGAATAATCATACCGCATAAGATTATGTTTGTTCACGCGGAACCTATAGCAAGGGAGGTGAGTGTTTATCGGGGAGATTATAAACCATAACACTGGATTGATAGCCGAATGTATTTCGTGTACAGACAATTTCTCAAAGGAGGCGAGTGATCTGTATTGCTTTGATAGCGAACTCTGGCCTTCAAACGGGTCTAAAAACAAAGGAGGTGAGTGATCTGGGGAGGGGGCGGGGGTTAGGTGACTTGGAATGAAAGGTAGTTTGTGTTGAATGTAAACATTCTAGAATAGACCAAGAGTGCAATAGAAATCGTCATTGTTGGCAGCTTCTAAAAAATTCATGTGAATTGAAAGTCAATTCGTCTTGTAAATGTTTAGTTAGTGAAATTGGACCAAGAATCGTTTTTTTTTTTTTTTTTTTTTTTTTTCTTCGTAAAAGGAAGCACGAACACATTATTCTAAATCCACTAACAAAATTAAATGCTATTTCAAGGACGAAAAGCGAATGTTTTATTTATTGTGGATCTTTCGATCGCTCATAGGGAAGTACTTTTGACAAATAAATATGGTTATTTTACGACCACAGCAGGAGATCAATCAGATTTCTTGTCAGAGAAGTTGGATCATCTTACAAAATTGGATTTCAAACAAAAATTTAGAAGAAATTTGCTCAACATTGTGCTGCCTAATAAGCGAACTGGAACACTCAGATATCGAGTTTAGCAACGATGATTATTTTAACAGGGATTTATTTAGGTCAATTAGGCAATTGTGACAATCTGAAATTACATCCACATTTCAGGAATGATATTGTAATGATATTGTATTAAAAGAAAGAAAACAAATTATTAAAATATAAATCAAGCATTATGTTCCACATGTTTAATACATTTTACAATTATCTAATTAATTCTTCCAATCTTCAAACTGAGAAGAAATTATAAGCTTGATATGAATCAAAATGAAAAACAAACGGTAAACACTTTTAGTGTGAGTAGTTCTGTCAAGTAATTAGATAACAAATAGAAGGCGCTGTGTCCACGACTTTCTGTTCATTTTGGTGAATTTAATTGAAAAAGGACTTCATATATTTACAAGATTGGATTAGGGTCAAATGGAGAATATTGTCTGGTGTGAATGTGTTTTGTAACAAAGACTTTTACGAACCCTTTGTAATCGCTCACTTTCCGTCACTGCTGAAATTTTCATCGCGTTCTTACTCGGAGAGGTCTGCCCCAAAATTATAAAGATGAACATTTTTTTGAAGAGTAAGAATTTCCTCTTCGTCTAGATCTATTATCGAAATAAGTAACAATGATTTGGTCGGTCTTCAAATGTTATTTCCTTCACACTTTAAGAGCACTTTAGATGGATTTTCCCTGTAGATAGAAGCATGGTTTATTTCGTCGGACTTCAAAACAACAAAGAGGCTGACGTTATTCAAAATATACAAAGTTATAGTGATGTGAACTTTTATAATCAGTGAGTGTTCAGATTGAAACACTATTTTTTTATTTGCATGATTACCAATTCCTCTGTTTTGTTTTAAAAGTTGAGCCTGCGGAATAATGTTTGAACGGCCCAACTGTGATCCCCAGTCTGGTGTGAGTACAGCGTATCTGCGTCTTTCCGTTCCAACCACCAGCGTGCGTCACGGAAACTTTTTGGCTGGTTGAACGACTCTCTGCACCCGCGAGTCTTTGCCAACTATTACGCTGCTGGACTCCTCGCAGTCTGCAAATCGTGTAGTACTTTGTGGTTTTTTGTTTTACTCGTGTGGTTTGAACCTTGAGGGCGTGTGAATGTGCGTCACTATCGGCGTATTAATAGATGATCAACAGTTCATCTTGTCAAATTGGATACAAGTCATTAATGAATCCATGTTTACGCCTACGGAGTTATGTTCCTTCTACTTGTTTTTATTCATTTGTAATGAGTTCAACTAATGTAAAGGCAGTGTATACTTTTGGCAAATGTCAAAGACCAGTTCCTCACTTGGTGTATCCCAAAGCTATACATAAAATAGCAAACCAGTGAAAATCTTGCCTCAATTGGTCATCGAAGTTGCATAAAAATAATGAAAGAAAAAAATGTCCCTTGCTGCATAGAATTGGGTTCTTTTCAGATGTTGAGAACGCTTTTCTCGGATTAAACTGTTTGCTGAAACAATTTCCTCTTTCTCCAATACTATATACGTTCAATCAAAGGGGGTCGTTTCTATCATTCTTGTATAATGACAACAGCTCTCCAGTGCTCTCTACCAAGTAGTGTACCCCGTCTTCAAAGTAATTCGGAAAATTATACAGAGCCCCACATCAAACACAGTTAGCTTATTGCTATTAGGTTACCATCGAAACTGCCATGTTGGGCACACTGGATTGTCACTGGCTCCCTTTTTATTTTTGCTAAGCCGATCAATTGGCAAAGCACTATTTTTTAGTTAGGAAGTTGTAGAAACGATGTAGCAAGATTTTGACAAGCTCTAGAAAGTAGTCCAGTTTGACTTCTAGGCATATTATAGTCAAAGACCCGACGTAGATCTAGATATAGACTACCAATTTCTCGAGCATTGTGCGAATCCTTGGTCAGATAACATAGTATGGGCCAGGCACCAGACTACATATTTCCTTATTATTATAAACCCATATAACTCTCAAAATAAGAAAACTAATTTATTTGTTAAAAGCATAATTTCTTTGCATCAATTCGTTTGTAAACACGTATCTTAAAATTTAGGGGATACAAAAAGATAAACTATTTAAAGGTGTTTTTTTGTTCATGTCTCTTTTCGACTTTTGATTTTAAAAAAAAAGTCAGTCATGACGATTTCATGATTGCAGATAAAGTGTGAAGGTTGAAAACATCACTTTCTTACCAAGGCTTTCAGATTCAGACGTTTGAATCTGTAACACAACGTCATCACGTGGGATATAAATACACACTTGTTTGACGCACTTGTCTTGCGTCAAGTTAACAGTAATAGATCATGCTTGCTACATGGAACCTTAAAACACAACGTGGGATTTCAAAAATCAATTCGTGAACTGCAACACAAAGCCTCACCACGTGAGCTACACATGTGCGACGTGTCAGTTCAACTTCGACTGTACATGCTACAACTCCTCGACAAAATCGGACTATTAATTTGGTATCAATTCTGAGTGTGACTCATGATATTCTCAAGTAGTGTGTTGAGAACACTTCCGTCTTACAGCCAGGGCCTCATGGGAGAGAGATCACCAGCTCTGAGCGAACCACGTCAGACCATCCATGAATCTATAGCCAGTATTCGTCATCTCGTTCCAGAGCCCTGACGTTTGCAAAAAACGGGAAGCCCTCGTTTTGACTTGAGAGAAGAAAACGTGGAAGGCAGAATGAGTGTGCAGTAATCTGCACGTACGCGTGGCTCATGACATGCCGCAATCAAACTCTTTTGAAAGAAAGTGTGTATTGCAAGAAAATTAGACTGGCACTCAAGACAATTTGCCATGCTTATTTCTGTTTCTTCTGTAATTTTGTAAAGAAGTTCGAGACTTGCGTGTTGCTTCGGTTCTTGTGTGTGTTGTGTTAGTACCCTTTGAGAAAGACTCAGTGGTCGAAACGTGCGGCTGTAAGGAATGATTGCTTTTCTTTTATTTTCAGAAAGATACTCAAGTTGTGAGAAGCTTTGTGTAGAACCGGTATCACTGAAGTTCTATAGTGGTTCTTGAACCATGTAGAACTAAAGAGTGTCTTGATGATTCTTTCTGTTAGTCTGTTTTTGTTTGTTTGGATTTTTCTTTCCTATAGTTAAGGAGAACTGATCGAAGGATATAAAAGGTCGTTGTGAGGTCAACCTGTCTTTGACCAAAATATTGAGAAGGAGTACTTGTTAAACATGGCGTGATAAGACATTAAACACAATGCTTCTCATGCACCTCGAGTAAGCTGCCTTCCTTGGTCACCGTGGGATCCACCACAAAAACTGGTTTTATTTCAAAGTTGATGGTGAGTCCTCAATGTCTTATGTCTGAGCCCAGACCTGCTTCAAACTCAGGACAATGTTATCTCAATCCCTGTATCCTACAATACGAATGAATACAATACAAAATAGAAATCGGTGCCAGACTATTGCACAATCAACCTCGAATCCACAAATAAAGATGCGGAGTCTCTTTTACAACGCGTTATTTTAGTATCTTCCTTGGGGGAAAGATGCAGCTCCAAAAAGAACCTGTTGGTCCGGGTTCCCCAATGGCCAAATTAGACACACAAACCACTGAGTAAAAAAATCAACCATCTTGATTTACCACAGCGAAATGCTCTTTAATTTCATCTCTCCCAATGTCCTGACCTGCCGGGTTTTAACAGCGAAGCATTACTCATGATCCCCTATCTTAGCGTTAATGCCGAAAAGCCAGTCAGAAGTAAGGGGCAAGGGGGGGAAGCCATGGGTAAGTAAGAACGGAAAATGAGATCATCTTATGTGTCGTACGGTTAATGATAGCTGCTGTGCAAGACGTTGCGCATCTCGCTGACCGTCTATAAGGTGAATTACACCAGTGCGGAGTCCAACCACTGCAAGGGACACACACACACACATACCGTTGGCCGTGACTTCACCATGCTGAGGAGCTGAAACACCCGGGAGGAAAGCACGCTGAGTGCGGCCGACGTTTCCACAGTACACGCGCTTCATGTGGGCGCTGATATAGTACTCCAATCGGACACAAACTTCGCAAGATTTAAACCCTCAAAAGCGATTTGACCCTCAAGCTTTTTACAGCACTAGCACCATACTATAGTTTTTCCAAGTACATCTAACATTTTGAAGCTTACAAGAACAAAAAACACTTTCTCTTTCGTACACTACTATTCTCGGAACGTGTTGTTTTAGCTCAGCACCTAGATCTGGCTAAATAAACGACCATACAGCAAAGGGCCTCCCCACTTTGGATTCCAGTTATAATTAAACACCAATAGTTTCATATTTCAAAACTCCTTCTATCACCTGACGGTCTAAATTTCCTTGTTCGGGAGAGAGTTCTGCAGAGCGTCATTTATTGGTGGATTGTCTCAACGCACCGTACACAATGGAATATCCTGTGGACAACGTGCTGCACCAGAGCACAGGCCAAGCATCGCCCATGTTCTACGCCGAGAGGTGTGTATGTAAACCCCGCCTACAGTCTCCCCATGCATACTGTTCGTAAACCAAAGTCCACCTCGACCATTTGTTTCAATGGTTACACCATGTTCTGACACCTCTATGTTCCGACACCATAAGTTCCGACAACCTTAGTGTAGCCCTAACACTATATCACAGCAAATAAATCACAAAGGGTTTTCGGAACATAGGATTGTTGGAACATATGGGTGTCGGAATATAGAGCAGGCACCGTTTAAGTTGATGTACAACATAAGTGTAGCCTGTTCTATTGCCACTGCATCAATTTCAATCCGTAGAAATAATGTTAGGCACTCAGACACTTGCTTCCATGCACTTGTACAACAAAAGGTAATTAATTATTAAAGATCAGTATCTGCACTTTGTGTGACCCAACATTGTACATGAATTAACAACCTGTAAAATTAAAGCTCGATCGGCAATCGGAGTCACGAGAAAAATATGGTGAAAAACCTTAGGCCTATATATGTTTTCATTGTTTTCAATCATTGGGTTTTATTCTTTCTAGATCAAGTGTTTTGTTCGTTACTCAAAAACTAGCATTTCAGGCAAAAATACTTGAAGGGAAATTTTCCACCATGACCATCTTTATACCATCATGGAAGTTTTGTGCAAATCTGTTAGCATTTTTACAATCTTACCATTGTTCCGCACACCCTTTTCAAATTCCTTTGTGGCTTATTTCGATTACAGCAATCGAAATAAAGAACCCTGATTTGTAGGATCTTCAAATTACATTTCCTTGACTTTGACAGTGTTTTGAGACAGCACTAAATCTCTTGAGCAGTAGTACTGGTATGAACTTTTGCATCAAAGAGGTTTTATTTTATTACGCTGTTTCTCTTGAGCAATGATCATGAACATCAAAGTATAAAAATCAAGTTATTATACCAAATCATGTAGGCCTAGTCCTACGAGAACCAAAGGCAATAGGGCTTACCCAGACCCAATATCAGTTCCAACTTATGGGTCAAGTTTTACCTGCTGTGCAATTCAACAGGTGGTAGATTTACATTACAGTTTGATCTTCGTGTATCAAACTTTTGCCGATGAGATCATGTCATTGGTTCCTGGCTTTTCTGACTTACGCTGTGATTTGGGAATCGTTTTGTTCCTCGTGTTGTTTGTGTCCCTTACCGGGCCCTTTAGACAGGTCCGTATTTCAGGCATAAAGCCTTGTTCAAAGGTAGAGAAGGTACGGTTTTATATTTATCAGCAAAGTGCAAGGAATCTTCAACTGACATCTGTGGTTATTGTCCAGACCTGGATCTGACCTACGATGTGGTCTGTGGTTCGTTTTGTTCCTCGTGTTGTTTGTGTCCCTTGTCAGACCCTCTTAGCTCCGTATTCCAGGCATAAAGCCTTGTGCAAAGGTTGACAAGAATAAGCTTTTGTGAGGAATCTTCAAGACATCTGTAGTTACTGTCTAGACCTGGATCTGACTTACGATTTGATGTGGGGATGAGTTTGGATCCGTGTTGGCCTCTCCCTCAATGTACATCAGTAGCAATTTTGCCGGAAAAGGAATCTTGTGCAGTTCTGGTTTGAGTTTGTATCGTGAACGAGAATTTATCGTAAAGTATTCACCCCGTCTATTCCAGTGTATTGGATTTTGTAGCGTACCGGTACACCCTAAAAGGTAGGGTCATAGATCATTTTTTGTCTTTATATAATGCTGATTTATAGACAGAGTTGGCAAGAAAGATACGATAAAAGTCGCCTGTGAAAGTTTCAGCTGAATAAAGCGTCTACTTGTTGAGAGAGAGGGAGAGAAAAGAAGAACAAAAAAGTGTCACGATATTTTCACCAAGAACGTCCACGTTTAGCGAGGTAACAGCGTGTTCCAACCGCATCTCTGGCTGAAGTATTCGTTAACGGACACCACGGAATTCGTCTCCAAAACTCGTCTTGAGGTGATTTTGGAGATTCAATTTTGTCGACATACTTTTATTGATTTTTAATCAACGGTTGCTGTTCAGATGAAACAACAATTTCTCAAGATACTGACTACTAATTTTCATCTTTATAACAAGGAGGCTTTCGGCCAAGTCTGACCATATCCTTCAAGTATGTTGGGTACTGAGTGAAAAACTCTTCAAATCAACGCGAAATTTGGGGAAAACTGCACCTGTCTGGTCTAGTTCAATAGAGTCGTTCCTTTGTAGAAAGAACATTGAGCTTTCAAAAAGAGTCGATTAAAACCAGCCATTCCTCTAAAAACTTCATCAAAACAGGTGCCCACGTTTTAAGAACGAACTGCACGAATCACAGTGAATTAACCTAGGTGTAATTTATGCAATTTGCTACCCATACGAAAGGTTGTAAAAAATGTGGATAAGTTCTGGTTTAAAACACATCTGTTTAGGAGTGGAAATCGCATCAGTCGTTGGAAGTGTCTTGTGCCATTGTTACAAATTTACAGTAGAATGTCTTTTGGTATTGTTTTTATGACTTCAAAGTATAAATGCCAAATCCTTGAAGAAAGCGTCACTTTCTTAGATAGACCTGAGGAGCAGGTATACTAGGACAAATAATTGTTACATCCACCTATCACTTCAGGTCATCTAGAGACTCGCCAGGATTGTCAAAACCAAGGATGTTGCAGAAAATCAACCCCAGACCTCAGCGGAAAGGAGCCCTCCAAGATTGACAGAAGAAGTCAAGCAACAAACCAAGACAATCTTGCTCAAAATGTAGTCTGGATTGGTGCTTGTTGATCATACAGATTAATGGCATTGGTGATAAATTATCTGCGTTCACCTTCTGTTGGTAAAACTATTGTATATTGCTTGCGATATGGGTTGCAGCTATTCAGAAGGGCCATTAATTCACATAGCGATTCAATGGTCATCGGCTTGAGACTAAAGGTTTCTTGTGTGACTTTTGCTCGATTATCGCCGTTTACAACTTTGGTACTCTTTACTAATAATCTGTCTACCTAACTACAACTCCATTGTCTTTGAACCCATCCTACAACAGTGATCCAAAAGATTATAGCCTGGTTTCATTTAAACACTCGTATGTGTTAGTATTAATGCCCACAGGGAGTCAAACAACATATAGTTGTTTTTATTGTGTTGGTATCGTGTGTTGTTCTTTCATAATGGTCGTTGTAGTCTGGTCCCATCGCTATCCATAATTGCGATTGTATAATTGGAACTTGTCAATGATGGCGGCAGACAAATTAAGAATTCTACAACAATGGCTCATCTCGAGGAATCTCCCGGTAACATCTCAACTTCCTCGCCCACTTTCCCCCTCTCCCATCTCAACAACCTGACAGGTAATCCACGTAAATGCCTCTTTCCCGTTCACGCCCAGCAGACGATAATTAAAAGCGGGAAACTGTGGCCTCAGTTGAGGTCATTCTTATCTCCTTGTGGTTACCGTCGTGACCTCTGGTAGTGATACAATTAACGGACTATAACAGAAGACGGACACAGTCCGGAACAATGCCAAAAGATGTTTCAAAATTAGTTAATGCCGTCTGTTGACAACGTCTAGCCGCTTGTACGTCTTTACCATTGTCAAGACTAGCGATAATTTGAATCATTCTCAGACCACTTCTTTCAACACGCAATATCACAGGCAGTCATTAATTTACTGTTCTTGTTAAATCATACAACCGTTTCCTAAACCAACCTTTAAAAGGTATGACTGTTTTTTTTCCCCAATCTCAGAGCTTGCTCTTTTAAAAAATTTCATAACTATTACAACTTGAAAGATTTTCAACTGAAATACTGCCTTGCACAAGAAATTTCTGATTGTTTAGAACTTCATCAGTGACTTGACGTAATGAACGGGCGCCACAATTACGGCTATTGCTCAACACGCCATTAATTATATTCCATTTTGTACAGGGATGACCCCGGGATGGTAAATGAGTTAAATTTGATCGGACGTTATCTTCATGGTGAGCCTATAACTTTCTTTTCCCAGTGGTGTCGGGGCAGTAGCTTAGCAGGACTTGAGGCGTCTCAGACCACCTCGTTCTCCACCAGAGTTCTTGCTACCATCCAGGCAAACTTTCTAGCCCGGAACCGCTATTCGGACTTTTTTGCACAGAGCCGTATTATCTTCCAAGAATCTTTTATGATGAGCCAGAAATATTAACTTCATATCAACTTCCTTCTATTTTCAATGTAACAATTATTTCCACTACAAACAAATAATAATTACTCACTTTAAAAAGAGGGGCTTGTGTTGGATCCCTATGCCTTGAAAAAACAACAACGGTAAACATAAATGAGCACAGAACATCGGCTACAGCAATAAGCAGTTGACTAACAAATCTACAATAACACATTAGAATATGCTTTAAGTGAAATCATAATATTTGTCCATAATATTTTGGAAACGAAGGGATTTCTGAACAAAGCAAGTAGGTTGCGTTCATATGCGGGATTCGAACCGCGGTCCACAGAGATGAAATGATTATGCTCTTTATCTACCAGGAAGAGATTCTGATACAGGTTGGGATCTTTGTTTGATTATTGTCCCGATGTCTACGACTATAAAATCAACACCTGACTCTTCGCTGAGCCATCTCTCCTTCATCATCAACTTCTTCTTCTTCTTCTTCTTTCTTCTCTCTAAATGATGATGTTGCCAATCCATCTTGACCATGCTTCGCATGATCCCCATTCTCCTGAGACGAGCAGGGTATACTGTTCGAAACGTCAAGATCACACACCGGCTCTTTTCAGAGCCAACACACATCCCAACAGATTTTTGACATTGTTGTACCCTTAACTTTACTGTTATCCACATACACCACAAAGATTCAAACAATATCTACTTCACTGAACAATCCAATCTCTCAGAGAGATTGTTAAATTTTGTGTCCTCTAAAGATTGATTACATATCTACCTCCTCAAATTCCTGTACCATCAGTTCTCCTCGAACTTATCACTCCTCTTAAGAAGAGCTTGTGTGGTGCAATCAAAAAGGAAAATAAAACCCCCAAAACTGTCCAGCCACTTGTTGACACAGATTGTTACACGATGTCCAAAGTCTGACTCAACATCCATCACCGTCATGCAGTCTGAAATATTCCAGAAAAGTATTTCCAGCCCCATATACTTACAACTTACTTCAAGTTGAAATTCTTACTTGGTCGACTTCAAAGAACAACTTGAACAATACACATCATCTGGTCATTCAATCTGACTCCTCTCGGAGACACACACACATTTTTCTAGAAGTGATTGTCATGAACCTAACTGAAGGACAGTTGATGATGCGACGCGTCAATCATCTAAACTCACAGGCTCTTAAGAATCGTAAAAAGGTTCAGAAATCTTGTGTGATTATTGACCAAATTAGAAATTACTTTTTAAAAAATTTGTTAAACAGTATATATTATTCCCAACGTCTAATTATTTGTAGTTTGTAATAACTATGATACGAGAAAATGGTGTAAATATGTCATCAATTTAAGAGGTCACCCGTTTCAGTGGAAACATCAAGAAACGGTTTGTGTTTTAAATGACTTGGTTTTTGTGAACGTGCTGGTTTATTTCAACTGCGGGGATTGCAGTAACCACCGGGTGATAATTGAAGGTTTTCTAATGCCTATTTTCTTGACTTGTACAGTACATGTGTTGCAGATACAAATATTTCTGTAGAGGATTGGTGCTGGTATAATGAACTTTACAAATCAGTCAGCTATCACAACAAAACAGATATGTTTACATTTACATTCCTGTGTTCTGTTTTTGTCATTCACTGATTAATGCTGATCTTGTAATAACTTTATCTTGTAAATAATAACTTGTTATCACCCTTGATAAGTTCATGGTGTTGGTTTATAATGAAAGTGAGTAATAGGAAAACGGCATGTGTCCGATTTCCTGGATTTTGTCCACAGATTGTTGCATTGTATCCGCATTTACTCCTTACAGGAATTTACAAAATGTTTATATTTACATTTTTGGAAAACACCTTTGGATGAAAGTGTGTTTGTTTTGTCTTACTTGCAAAAATTAGTTAATTGCCTGACGTTTTTACCATATAGCAGAGTCTTTCTCAGAGGCTGGAATTACTACTTTCATGTGGAAGTATATGGTCCCCATGCTGGATTTGGGAAGATTACATTTGTTCAAACCATTGAAGGTTTAAAAATGAATACCATGTAATTGCTGTATTTTTATTTTCGAAAGTGTACTTTTGCGAAGGAAGCTCGTGAGTTATTGCAAAGATTTTAAATTCCCTCATTACAGTTTCACGACACAAACAATGAATTTAGGCTGTGCAGCTGCCCCGTCACAGCTACTGCCGTAAAGCCGTCAAGTCGGACACGATCCACGATTTGGAAGGGGAAAATTAACCTGGTTTCCATTTCGTACATCTAGAACTAGTATTAGTTATAACTGTTGTGTTATTTGGCACACGACAAAGATGGCGACTACGGTGTATGCGCACATCACATGATGTTTCACGGCACAATGTTAAACCTTGCTATTATACGATATATGAATCATAGTTGTGGTAAATAGTTCAACTATGTCATTTATTATACAATGGTCTATCGGCGGTGACAAATCACATGTAGGTGACATTCACAATGTACCGTCAACACCTGTCAACGCGCATTCTTTGTCTCTCTTCTTTTTTGTCAGACTCGAGTCTTAGCTACGTCTGTTGTCTTTTGGGCTTTGTATTTTACTTTCCTGTCGAAACATAAAAGGATATGATCTATGAGTTAATTTTATTCCAATATCAAATTAACACACGCCGCCTTCAAATTAAAAAACTTGTTTGCACTAGAAGTACAGTTTCATAACAGATCATGTCCATGGAACTTGGGACATCCCTCATGCTTTCTGTTATACAAATTTGATTTGCACTAAGTGCACTTGTGCGTGACTTTGGTTATTTTGATAGAAAAACACTGCTGCCGTTGTGTGACTAATTTATATAAATCAAGATAAGGTACAACATATGTTGAAATGAGAGAACCTTTAGCGTATACTACTGTGCTTACTTTTTGGAATCAATATAAGGTTACGGTACAACATTTGTTGTAATAAGAGAATATTTTAATATACCGCGCTGGCTTTCTTTGAATCAATATAAGGTACACCGAATGTAATAATGACAGAACTTTTAGTACACTATTGTGATTGCTATCTTTGAATCAAGATACGGTACAACATTTGTTGTAATTAGAGAATTTTAGTATATCGTGCGTACTCACTTTTAATCAATATAAGGCTTGTTATAATGACATAACTTTTAGTATACTATACTGTGCTAAACAAAAGTTTGAATCAAGGTACAACTTTTGTTGTGATGCAGCATTTTTAGTTAACCATTGTGATAACTTTATTTGAATCATTATAAGGTACAACATTTGTAATAACGGCAGAGCTGTTTTTATTTATTTACGTTTATTTATTTAACACGCTTTTATCCAGGGTATGCCCATACCACTAACCTAACGGGAACAATTAATTACACGTTCGATATTAGATCACTGATAACGACCACAAAGAATCCACACCGAATAAGTGTATTATGCAACTGTAAACAAAACTGGAGCATACAACTCTACAAGTACATTTAGCGAGTACGGGATTGTCGAAAACCGTTCAAGGGAAAAACACAGGGAAAGTCCCATCCGACTCCAAGGTTTGCGGATACAAGTTAAGAATCTCCGTACAACAGCTTAATTAAGTTCAAGTTGGATAAGTTTAAATGAAAATGCTAGTACAGTGACGGAATCATTACTGATTGATGTGCTTACTCGCTTTGAATCAATAGAAGGTACAGTATTTTTTGAGTAATAATGGCAGAGCTAGTCTTAATGCTAAGTCTCTTTGAATAAAGATAAGGTACAACATTTGTAATGCTGGGTACCTATTTGCAACAGGTATGCTCACTCTACTTGATTAAAGATAAGGTACAACATTTGTAATGCTGGGTACCTATTTGCAACCGGTATGCTCACTCTACTTGATTAAAGATAAGGTACAACATTTGTAATGCTGGGTACCTATTTGCAACTGGTATGCTCACTCTACTTGATTAAAGATAAGGTACAACATTTGTAATGTTGGTTGATTCGTGAAACTCAAATGCCTCTCTGAATCAAATCAGCAGAAGTTATTCAACTTTATGTCTAGCATCTGTTATAGTGTCAGCACCTGTAGATTCAACCTTGTTACATAAATGAATCAACTCATCATTTTGGCCCGCAACAATGTTCTCCAATTGTCTGTAAGCAGAATGGCTTGACCCCTACGAAAGCAAGTTGTGCCAGTGGATTTACGGTTTTCTTCAGGATTTCCCCGACTCTCGAAAATGAAATCTTCTTCATGTTCTGGGTCATGAGAATTACCTAGAAATCGCGGGCAACATTAATAACTGAGTCAGGTACCGGCAGGACATGTCACATGAAAATATTGCTTGAAATTAACCCGTTCTCCCTTTGTTGTGAATTTTAGTTAGCATTATTTTGTTTTGCATCAGCATTTAAAGTTGACACTGGCAATGGACAAATTTTTGGGACCATGCTTGACAGTGACTCATAATCGCTCTGCCCCACGCCCTGGAGCAATAAAAATTGTCTATGGTCGAACAATTTCGCAAGAGACCATTTCTTTTTCCAACCTTGATCTCTTCAGAGTCAACATTCTGACCCCAAATCGCATACAGACAGTTATTTCATATTGTTGCATCAACTTTTATCAACAGATCCTTTCAAGTCAATGACCCTTTTCTGATCAAAAAGTTAAGAGGCTCTAAAATATAGAACCCCTGACGCTCTCAGGGTCATCTTATGACCAAGATAGTTATATGATTTAATATACTTATATGTACAAATCATTTTCCAAGGCAAGAGATCAAGGCCAAGGACCGACCGACATGGAGGACCTTAATTCAAAAAACAACCAGGGACTTTGAACATTCCTGCAACAAGGAACTGAAGAAGAGGAGGTGTTGCCACAATTAAGAGAGGGTTGCTGCTCGTGGGTGCCACCCACGTGACCAGAGTCTCAAAGTAATGTGGGTATATAATAGGAAAGCAGAACAGCCAGTCATAAGAGAACACACGCAAGGCTTAATCCACGAGTACACAGTAATTGCCAACGATGCATTGACCAATGAGAGGATGCAACTGACCGACCCTTATCGAATCATTAATAACCTGGGATAGATTTATCCAAGATAGTGATTTGTATGGTGACATCAAACTTTGCTTAGCAGTTAAAATTGATTCGAACTTAAGATCAATCTCAGCTCTTAGACTGTGAGCTCGAAATGTGGATTGACCTGACGCTTTCGAGGTCCACTTCAGCCCTGGATTCTTACAGGGTTTAAACTCTGATATAGAACCACTTGTGGTCTATTTCGTCCAGTCGTTAATCCGGCGAGTTTTCTACTTCACCGGCTTACATTTCTAGAACAGCTTACTGTTTTAAACCACGAGGTTAATACTGAAGGTCCAGAATAGTTATTTTGGGGAAGTGGGATGACACCACCGTGATGATTCACGCAGAGGGAAGCTGGGTTAGTCACAATGCTTATAGGTAGACCCATGTCCCGGTAGTATGTGTGTAGCTTGACCGCAGTGGATAGGGCCCGTGGATACTGAGCCACGTGTGTTAAGGGGGAACTCAATCTGAAAGGGCGAGCCAAGCACCTTGGACGTCTACGATAACCGCTACCCCTTCCCCCTCAACTCTCCGGCTTGCTTGAGCTACCTCACCGCCCCCTTTCAACTCATCTGAGATGACTTGCATTTTAGTCGCAGGGAGAGCGAGGGGGGTATTTATAGAACCAAGTATATGTTTCATCGGAGAAGTCACAAAAGAAAAAGGCCCCGAGTCTGAAGCAATTTTCTGGCGGGATAACTAAATATTTGTTGAAGGTTGTTGATTCGAAAAGGAAATGACATTTGATTTCCTAATCGAAGGAGGCTAATTTTTCGAAGGAATGCTGAGTGTTGGCCCATAAGAGGGGTTACAGGTGGCCCAGACTGCGTACTCGGTAACAAGCTGGTATCACTCCTCCATTACTCCTGGTGACTATGCATCACTTAACAAGTTATCACCCTCAAAGGTGCATGACCTTTACATCATGCAAACGTATATCGTTAATTGCACTGACTACCCATTGTAATAACATAATTAATAGACCCCTTGCTAATAGCGAAACGCTATAGGGACGCTGAGGTCACGCGCACGTTTTTGCGCATAAAGAACACCTATCGTCCAATGATCTGCCTCTTTTGGCCTCAGTGAAGGCGTTTTTTTAGAGTGTGACGTCATATGCAAGGGGTCTATACTGAGTTCTCATCCTTTACGGGCATCTGAACATCTGAAAGCGAAGAAGATTACAACATTTATGTTTAAAAGTCATTTATATATTATACATGTCTTAAGGTTTTCCAAGGTGCTTGTGCGGCGAACCCCTTCTCTTAACGATAAGTGTACTGGGTTCTTTTATATACCAACGGGACACACTACTCAACGTCCCATCAGAAGGAAGAAGCAAAGAGTGTCTTGCTCAAAGACCCAAGTGTCATGACCGGAATCTGAACCCAAACTCTGACAACACCAGAACTTGGGTCCGGTGTGCTATTGCTCAGCATCGACACTCCTTAACAACGAACGAACAAACAAGCAAACTCCTTGAACCGAGGATAACCTTTGGGCGATGCAGAAAAAGCAAAGACACAAAATCACAAAGACACAAAATCACCCAACATCGACACAATCTATCCATAACGTTAAAATCTTACTCAACGTATTTGCAATCGTTAGTTTTATAGTGATTATGACGTCAGGGACGGTATAATTACGTCATATTATGCGCGTGTTTAGTTCACAAACGTTTTCTACCACCAAAGTTATTGCTTTCTCTCAAGCTAGCGTCTAAAAAAGTCCGCCATCTTTTCCCCTGATGTGCACAATTGATTGTAATAAAATATCGGTGTTTTATTATTCGCTACCTTATGGAGACCGAGGACAAAACAAAAGGGGGAAAACAAAAGGTCTCAAAAGAAAAATTCTAAAAGACTGGGGTGCGCACAAGGAAATTGGTGTATGACTGAGCATAATGACCAAGGATGTTCACTGCAGGGACAAAGGAAAGAACAACAAGAAGATCTCTCTACAGGGATGTAAAAACAAATGGAACAATGTGTTGTGACATTAAAAAGTGAAGGAGTCTGAATTCGGGTTTATAAATTTGTTGAGGTCCTCTAAGTTAGTTGTTGAAGACTTTTCAAAGTAATGTTTCTTTCGTAAACTACAGGTTCACAAAAACGCTCCCATCATTTCACTCGAGTGACATTAGATTTTACCAACTCGACACGAATATGAGAGACAGTTAATGTGGTGGGTGTTTTTACTCTGCAAACAAACGATTAATTCCTTAATAAGTTTTGATAATCAAGACTGAGTGATATTAAATATGTCCTGTATTGGAATTGATATTCCCATGAAATACATAGCATTACACAAGGACGCGCTACCCACCGCGCGGAAATTGCCGAGGCACCTGGGCCGCTTACTGGCCCGTTGGGCCCGGGGGTGAATCATCGCGTGGCCGGGGAACATCCAGTGATGAGACACGCTAACTTAATCCCGTTCGGAACTCACTGCAAAATGGGTGAAAGCTGCTGCAAACCGCGCAAGAGATACCGCGATGACATCGAAGCTAGATTGTATTCCTCCGCTTTAAATATTTTCGATCAGCCATTTGACGAATTTCCAGTCATTCATTAAATTTCTATTTTAAGACGATGACATCATTCAGTTGTTACCTTTTTTGTTTGCCGAGTGTATTATCATGCAAGTGTTTCATCTATAAAACTGTTCATCTGCGCAACTCTTCATCACGTTTTGGAAAACAGATTAGCCAATTACCGATGACCATGACGCGTAGTCTTTCTCTCTCGAGCAGCGTTCTAAGAAAGACAATACTTTCCCGTTGGATTATGAGTGACTGATTAGTGATTGAGTGAACGCTAAGTTGCTTACTTCCCCAAGATACCTACTCATGTTTCTGTGTGAAAGTCGATCAGTGTCTTAAGGAGATAGCTACATAGTACCTGATTGTACAAAATATCCTAGAATTCTGTTAACCCTTCCACACCATGCAACTCTTTCAACTTTACGTGTACACCATCAAAACTAGTTTTAAACCTTTGCACATGTATATAATTTGTTTTGTTTCGTGATCGATTTCATTTTCATATCAAAACATAGTGCTTCCCTGTCCCTTTCCCGCCAGTTCAACCTTTGACACCAGGAAAGGCTTCACAAACTTCCTTGCCAGTCCCGAACTTGTTCAAACCTTGTAACTCAAGTACATCCAATGTCTTTTTCCTCTTAAACTGTCGACACCGGGCAGCACTTCAAAACTTCCTCATAAGATCAGGGCCTAATTTCATGGCGTTGCTTACCGTGGAAGTCTGCACGTATACGCCCTGCCACTGCCCATAGAAATACCAGGCGCATTAACAGTAAAAAGGTTCAACATAAAACATGTTTGCTGGCATTCATTTTTTCGTTTAATTCGACACAGGCAAGGTTTCAAAACTTCCTTTCTAGCCCAGAACTCTGAGTAACAACCCTGTACCTATGAAGTTTATGGCAGTCAGTTACCGTTGTATAATGTTGGGTTGAGGTAAAGGCCGGGTGTGATGTTAACTCATTGACGTTTCGAACAGCATGCTCTGATTGTCTTCATGTGAGTGGAGGTGACAATGACAGACACAGCTGCTCCACATCCTTCGTCATTCGTGGATCACATTGTCAAGGGAAATGTCTCTTTACTGGGTGTGGTTTACTAGGTTTAGTGACATGTCTATGGGCGACAACATCGTCGTGTAGCGATGACAGTCATCATATAGAGTTTTAATAGTCATGTTATTGCATTTACAGAAGACCGTCAATTTGCGACAGACCATGACTGTGTCCTTGGGCCAAATTAGATAGAAATGCTTCACATCAATGAACATGCTTAACAAAATTAGGATACCAATTAATTACATCTGATGTGTGTTGCCAGTAACTGGTCCCCTGCTGACATGTTGCTTAACATAAATCGATTATTTAATCAGTTTTAAGCGCAGCGTCGTGAAATCGAGGCAACCAGCTGGCTACAGCTATGGACGTTGGCTGCAACAACAACTGTGAAGAATAGATCTGGCCGTAGCCACAAAGCCGTTAAATTAGACACGGCCTTATTAATGCATGACGTCATACATCAAGTTGCATCAAGATCAGTATATATTCATTAATTATACGCGTACAATTGGAAAACTAATAATGTTTTAATCTTTTTATTTGAAACATAATTAGAACTTGCGACCGCAACAAATACATTGAATTATTGCATGAACACTACCACGTTCGCAACAGCGCGATTATTAAATTACCATAATGCTGAAGTTCTTTGAGTCTTTTGTCATTCATTGAGTTTCTGTTGATAACATTATCCGTTCTGTCAAAACAACACCCGGTCTTATTGAAATATCACACCATAATACATACTTTATTTTTTTATTTTCTATAATTTTATGACAGTGTGACATCTTTTTGATGACAGTTTTTATAAATTACTTTTGTACTTCCCTGGACAACTCCTATAGTCAAGATTATTTTTTCCCCCCGAAGATTTATAGTAATCTTAATGGTTAAGAATGTTGTGCCAAAGTGTTACACAGACAATAGTACACTTCTTCAGTTCCGTTATCTGGTGAAGTAAATGCCAATATATTTAAAAATGTATTTCCGTAGGATGGACGAGATCTGGAATGGAGAGTTCGCCAAGGTATTTCAGCCGTATCTACCCCATATCTGGTATCTCTCACCGACCGAAGTCTGCCCTAGTCCACGCTGGAGACGCTTCAAAGACAGCGCCAAGGTTCGCTTCTGTTGCCAGGTATGACCAAACGTCTGTTTAGTGGGATAGATCTATAGGGGAAGTATTTGTGGGAATTGTGCCTTTGGTGGTACAATGGAATTTGGCACACATCCAGAGCTAGTAGGCATATGTCATGGGAAAGATATTTGGCTGTAGGACATTCGCAAGTAAGTCCTTTGAAAAAATGTAGGAAGAATAGAACAATTGTCTAGGTAATAGAAATGGCTGCCATTGCTTGTTATACTGTAGGCCCTACCTAAGGACACATTTGCGACGGCCCTTTAATAACGCAAAATCTTATGGCGTACATTTGACTGTATGCCATATTCCATGCTGGTATCATCAAAGGTACACCCCATCACCTACTGCACTGCTTTTTCGCCCGTTTCTCATGTTAAATCCCGTCTCGACACCTCCACACAACTTGTTTCGTAACATCATAATCACCTCTGCTCAAAACTGGCACCCACACCCCCATCGTAGTTGGCGATTCTTCTTATTCTCGTCACTGTATCTGTTCCAAAGGCTAGTACTGTGAGATTAAAATTGTTCCTCGTACTGCCGCACCTTGGGACTCCCTATATACCATTACCTTGTTTTCCGCCTTCTTACACCGTAAATGACAAAGATGCCACCGTATCAGAACCACAACTCCATCTATCCTACACCCCGACCACAATTACTCTTTACCTCATTCCATCCCCACACCTCTCCACGAATCCTACACCCCAACCACAACTCCTACAACCTCCACCACAAATCCCCACAAACTGCTTCCAATTGTATCCACGTGTCACAGATCAAGAAGGACCTTAACACCATTGGTCTGAAACACAAAAATGACGCAGAGCCTCCACTGCCCAAAATGAATGGCGAAACAAGTCAAAGCGCTTAACAAAAATCACCACTTTATGGTCACAACGTCTCGAGTCTCCGGAGGTTCATGACTCGAGTAGATTCAACTTGATGAAAGGAGCCACCCACCCCTCCCCCGTCGCATGAATCAACTACCCATAGTCATCTTTTCACTGTCCGACAATCAACAGCCAAACAGCCACCACCAACACCACTGCATAATTATCTACTCCTCGTATCAGTCGATACTAGACCTCCCCACCAAAACAAACAACGTATATTCCTCTATAAGACCCCCCAGCCCCATCCACCTCCCCAACATCCAACAATTGGCAAGATGTTCAATACTCCTTCTGAGTTTGATTGTCTTAAATTGAAGGTCTTATTAATTTCCTGACAATTTATATTTTACTTTATAATCCATTCCCCTTTCTGCAGACCTGCGGCCATGGTTGGACCTCCATGAAAGGTCGAGTCGTCTTCTGGTATTTCCTACACATCCCGTACTGTGAGGGCTATGTTCAGTTCAAGCTGTACGGACAGCAGTGTCAGCGATGCAACAACGGCATGTTTGAACCAGCGATGTGGTACCCCGAAGAAGTTAATAAAGTACTGTGCAATCTGTACAACAGGATTGGTCAGGTAAGGCGACTGGATTTTAAAAGGTCTATGTGATACACTGAATTTTGTGTGGGGATGAGTTTCTGAGATGTGTATTATAAGCTCTGGGCCGAACCACTACAATGTGGGATCAAAACGCATGTGTCCTTGCGCACTTAACCATAATTGCTTCTCTTCACCCAGGAGTGGTGTGAGGGCAGAACGTGTTTTAGCTAAGTTTGTGAGCTACAGATTTGGCAGCACATGCAGTATAGGATGGTTTAACAAATTCCTCATTACCTCTGATCTGTTTTGATTAATTAATTTATTCTGCAGACGTACTACGGGTTTGTCAAACCCCCAATACGCTACGACCGTCGCGCTGGCAAACCTCGCACGCAGCACAACGCAACGCTGTGTCAAGCGTGTAGGGACGGGGAGTGCGACAGCCGTCCACGGACGACCACGCCCACAACGGGTCACGTGGCAGTGCCCAGCCCAACCCCAGGAGCCACTAAACTGCAGGTTGTCAGGGTGTGACGGAATGGTTGACGGTTGTTGGTACTCAACGTAGAGGGCGGCAAGTCCGATGACGTACTTCATTAATAAAAGTAGTCGTGCACGAAACTTGAATAAATTATCACAATCGATTTGAACCTGACAATACACTGCTGAGCAGTGGTCGGTTATTATTAATTAAACTATTTCCCTCAAGTTAATCACAACAAAAAATGCTTCATTACTATTTTTTTAAATAAAACTGCGTTCATTCAATGAAAATAATCACTTAGTGTTACGAATAAAAATGTAAACAAAATAGTTTAACAAAGCTACAGAATACAAACTAAATAAAATTGCAATTTTTAGAGTTAATTGCAAATCAATTTGTCAAGTTTTCGAAAAGAGAAAGCTACCTGTCTGAAATAACGGACCATAGGCATATATAACGAATCAGTCAGGTGAACTGGTCATAACGCCCTCTTGTGTCATACAATGGCGCCCACAGTGTCCAAAATGACCACAAAAAACTTAAATAATTAACTGCAAGGTCGACGATCAGCTTTCACCCTCCCGACGTGACATTGCAAGACATTTTCTGGTACTTGAACGAGAACATTTTTGAAACGAATCCAACACATGAACTTTTAGATTTAAATACGGCAAAATGTTGGTCACATGAGCCTACCTTTTCAACAAATGGCTGGGCAGGAATTTAAACCTAGACGGTTTCAATGTTCAGTACATTTTGTATAAAGAAAATAATCACTTTAAATATTCACTGACATTTGTTGACGCTTTTTTTAAATACTCTAATTTGATTCATAGCTTCCTACTCAAAACCCCCGATTATACTCGTGTATCAGGCATGATTTACGATCATTTTCAATATTTCCATATTATTTCAATATTCAACTATTAATTTTAATAATAATTTTTGTGTGTGGTGTGTATACTTTTACTAGTTGCAGTTTGCTGGTTTGAATTTTACGCGAATTGTGTCTTTCGTTTCTTGTGTGGTGCTCTGGCTGCTGGTGAAGCTCCACTAACTAAACCAATCTTTCAAAAGAAAACAACGCGGATATTTTTTATTAACAAAGGCACACCATTGGTTGATAGTACGATGCTGTTGTTGCAGATTGGCTACACGTTCTCTGCGCTATGATTGGTTGGCCTCAGCTGTGATGTCATATTTTGCAAGGGTTTATCTTTGTATATTGCAGGTATTCTTTTTCAACTTACAAATTATTCGTGTACTACATCCGTGCTTAGGGTAGTCTCCAACAACCAAATTGATTTTTGCGTCTCGGAAAAATGAAATAATTGTTTTGAACAAACCAACGTAAGAGGGCGTCCTATCATTTCAACGCTCTCGTACCGTTCCGAATAATTATTAACTTCGTTGGTTTTTTAGTATTCTGTATAATGTTATGTTTTTAGCAGCTGTAGTTTACCAAGTGCCTTCAATTAATGTTTTATTAATAGAAGTAACTAATAATAATGTAATTATTTTAATTATAAGCCGATATGGCGAGTTATTAGAGTGCTGTACAAAAATTTACGCTCGTTTTATTTCTGCTTGTAAGAACTTGTAACATTGAATGTTCAAAGTATTTTGTAAATGACTGTTATAGTAACTACTATTTAGATATTGAACAATGTAAATAAACACTACAGTTATAACCATAATATGAGGGGGGGGGGATACAGATAACTCGAATAGTTCTGGTTAAAACGTGAGTTGGTTTTCCTTTCCTTTCGAAGTATAATTATTTTCTCTTCGACTCCCAGTCTAAACAAAACACTTGTCACACAACAAACAGGGTGAGTATGAATCTGTCGCGAAGGCGCGGATCCGGGGGGGGGGGGGGGGGGGGGTGAAATCCCTGCTGTCAACCCGTTCCAGTGTAACTTAACTTGTGCCATCACTGATGAACCCTCATCTCGCTACAGACCTATTCTCAAACTAATGATGGTACAAGTTCAAAGTCAAGCCTTAATGGCTGTTACATAATCACTCACACAGATCTGCATCATTTCGATATGGTTCGGAACACGAATTCGGCGTAGGATTTTAATTAGTTTGAACAGAGAAAAAAAATAAAAAAATAAAAAAACCGTCACAAAAATACTTTAACTTTAATTATTTAATTGTACGTTTATATTTATATGATTAATTAAAGTAAAGAACTAACTCACGTTTATGAATAATTATAGCATATCATTTATATTGTTTGCAGATTGTACATAATGCACTCCACTCCATTGGGTTTCCCCCATTCTAATTTGTACTCAGCTTGGCTGACTTCATCGAAAGCTGCAGACGCAATGTAGCGCGAATCGATTCACTTCCAACAAAAACATAACAAAGTCAATAGATAAACAAAATATATATATACAAACACACACACACACCCAACCTTACAGATCGGGTTAGTGGGGTCCTGCTATTGTTGTTATACTATTCCCTTTTCTAAAGAATTCTCTTTTGGGATCCAGGTTGAACAAAGAATTCCCTTGTGGGGTCCATTGTTCTATTGTCTAAAAGACCCCAGAAGGGCACTCCCGTAAGTTAACCCACTACACAAGTGTGTAATGGCCTCCAATCGTGCACCTCTTTGTCTTGACAAACGGACACCATTGTTTTCCTCTATGATAGCAATCGTATAGACCTATTGTCCCTTTAGTTTTAAGTCCTCTGTTTGAATTTTGCTACAACCCTAACACTCCGAACCATACACACATAAAAAACATCCACAAATATTATGTCAGACAAAAGGTATTGACAAATATTTTGAACGGACCGGCTTTATCTATAATTACACAACAGAAAGTGACTTAGCAAAAACGGGTTACCAGCATATTTTCCACGTAAATTACATTGTGGCTGGTTGTCTGCGAATTTTACACACACCCTGAACCGCTCGTTTTATTGTGGGCCCTGCCGACATACCAGGGTGTGTAAATAGTTGGGCCGGACCCATGCGATCTAAAACAATATATATAAATATATATGTAAAATTTAAGAGGTATTATTATGTTGATGGTATCGACTTATTTGTTAGTAAATTTAGGGGGGAATATTTGACGAAACTCAATAGAGTGTATTATATAAACATTATCAATCTCTTTTTTCAAAAACTGTTGTAGCCGTACACTCAATGTCGATCAACTTAGGGGGCCTTAAGCCATAAAGGCTACAAACTGTGCATTTCTTACATGACGTCACTACGTTGCTAAACACAAAGCAAATGTCGCCCAGAATAAACTTTATAACTTTTACCGGACTGGGCAATAAAACATTAGAAAACTTTGAAATGTTGCAAATTGATTACCAGTCCATGAAAACATACCTAATTACCGAAGACTGTATTTGACGTATTGGGTGGGATGGCAGCGTGAAAGGGTCTGACGTCATACCACAGAGTGTTCAGCTTGGATAGAACCGTAGGGTGGGGTTTTTATTATAGTAATGTACGATTTTTATTATTTTTTTCAAACCTAAAATTGGTAGTGGGTTAGGTTTTCACTTTTCGGTCAAAAGGGAGAACCTTTTGTATTTAATTTCAGAGAGTTTTCAGATTCTTAAAAATATCTCAGACTAGGAATTTGCAAGTTGGGAGACTTGGCTACTTCATGCTTCTAAAGAAAGCGTTTAGATTTTAAAGAAATTGACCTTAGTTTAATTAAACCGGTTTAACACTAACAGACCCGAGTAAAAAACTTTTTATTGAAACTAACCTGGTCAAGTTAGTTGATGGGTTAATGCAAGTTTATCCACACCCTTTTTCACGTTGAAGACAATAGTTATAAAAAACAACCAAATATAAATAAACACAAAAATTAGTATAAAGCCCGGGGAAAATGTTTCCTAAAATTTAAATTGTAAGTGATGTTTTATATGCTTTTTAAAATTTCGATTTGAAAAATAACTAAATGTACAAATACCCTGTAAAAGGTTTACGGTGATTTTGTTTTAAATAATTGTCGAAGTTAATTTATCAAAACGTTTGATTTGAATGTATGAATAAACTTGTAGAAGTATCCGTCGCTCGTTTGTGGACAAGTTATTTCCGTCTGGCTCACAATGGGATTTGCAGCTCGATAGGGTATAGGCCTGAACACAAGGTCAGGGTGAGTGACCGACTTAAATTCCTCGGTGTTTCTCCGGATGTATGGACCTAAAAGCCGGTCTTAGTGAGTTTGAGGTTATACTTGAGGAAATTGTGCCTTTGATGTACAAGCATGGAATTTGTCACATAACCAGTCAGAGTGACATTAAAAAGATATTCGGCAATAGGACCATCGCAGATTTGAATTTTGGAAAAAACCCACAAACCCCCCCCCCCCCCCACCCCAAAAACAAACAAAAAACCCAAAACCAACCCCACATAAGTAGAATAATGATAGTTTTCAAAATTTTCAAAATGGCGGCTTTTGATTGTTATTCTACCTACATATTTTTTCGAAGGACAATCTGCGATAACCCTTTATGCCAGATATCTTTTTCAATACAGACTCCGACTGGGTTTTGTGCCTAATTTCATGCTCGTATCATCAAAGGCACATTCCCATCACTACCTGCCGTACTATTAATATTAAGGCAAGGATAAAATGCGCCAATTAACTCAATAAAAGGGAAACTACCTTTAAAGACAATTAGTGTTATCATCGTTCTCAACTTTATATGATATCTTACAAATAAACAAAATATTTACTTTCTGCACAAAGCTCCGTTTTTGCATTATCCTTGTAAAACTGTATGTAAACACACAATTATAATATAAAGCACACAGTTACAATCTGGTACATTCTGACCGACACTACAACAATCAATCAAAACCGAGACGCTGGATGGAGAGATTAGTCTGGTCCATTAAGTACATGATAAATCAGTATCAACTGATGCTCATACACACAGGGAACATGACGAAGATGACCGGCATCAAATTATTGGAAACAATGTGTATTTTGCGAGTACTTTTCAACAGTAATTAAGAAGTACTTTCCAGACGTAAGTCGCGTTACTTTTACAATCATATACACTGAAAACCAAAAACTTGAAGTGTCTTGCTTATAATATTGCAAACTATATTTACACTGGTACATGCACACACCGACTGTTAAAATTTTGAAAGTTATATGCTAAGGCCTACTATATAAATATTTGTTTTTCAGTTTATATCGCGCATGCTTTCCTCAATCAGAGTAAATTTCTTTGAGGGTTGGGGGTAGGGAGAGACTAGTTACTATAATTCAGTGAGAATTTGGACGTTCACAAATTTCATTCTGGTGACAATGGTTTGTATATCTCGAAACCAAACAAGTTTCGGCCCAATTTCATATGGGCCTACTGTTAAGTGGAAAACACTGCTGAACAAAAAAACCTCGCTAAGCAAAATGTTTATGTCATTTTAACTGATAAACTATTTCACGCACAAAGAAAGTGACTCAACAATGGCGCCAAATGTTGTTGATGTCATCAGGCGGGGTGGGACAATATGAAGAAATGTTCATAGAGATGTCGGGGAGGAAGACTCTAAATGGGGAAAACCCACGCAATCAGATCGGGACTGAAATCTGAATCAGGACCGAGGCTCGGGACCGAGGTGGGATTTGTACCGGGTTCCAACAGGCAAGTTGTTTTTATTTATGTGCTAGCATTTTGTTCATCTGAGAGGCTGTACGAAATTGGGCCCTGAATTCCAACTTCAAAGAAGCTGCTTATGGGAATTAAGCAGATGACCATCCAATCACACACATGGTAATTTGGCTGGTATCCTGTTCTGCTTGGCAAAATATTGACGTAAAGTGCAAGGAATAAGCTCACTGTCTGATTTACAAACAACCATTTCCTCAAGTTGTAAGTAGGCCTACACATAAAATTATAGAAAACCTGGCCAATATACTGTATACTTCAAACTTTAACAGTTAACTATATTATACGTTGTGCCATAGCTGTGTATCGAGAGAGTTGTAACAACTTGCGATAAGAAGCAATTTTCAGCGACCCCCCCAAAAAATTAAAAATAAATTAATAAAGTAAGTGCGCACACAGGGTGCCAGACTAGACATAACTTGCTACATTTGGATCCAAAATGGCGTCTAGGTACCACGTGGCCAAAGAAAGCTGGTTCCTCCATGTGGCAACTGTCTAAATACACAGCTTTGCGTCTTGCTATACATTGCTTTCCTATAATAGTCTACATAAATTTGAAAATGTATTACTTGTTTTGTACACACAAATATTACAAAATGAAGAGGTAAACGTACACAACATGTCACATAATCAACAGCAACTTCATCAATCACAAAATTTACATAATTACATGTTTTTCTTCAAACTAATGGAAGGAGAAAGGTTATTGTGAAATCATGTGCGTGTATAGAGAGGCACAAATCGAGTTTAAAATATATGTTGTACAACTTTAACTTTAATCCAACGTAAAAAGGACATTGAGAGAAAACAAGACAGTTGTCATTACGACTTCTATCTCAAAATTTAGTCATAGTACAAGTCATAAATACTACTTATAGTTATAGGCCTATATATGTTTAAAATGACTTGTGTATGTCATAAACACATGCCTTAATTGGCAAGGCATAATTGTGACTTCTGCTTATTCATAATTATGATATATGTACGACTTAAAATTTTGACTTTCTTTCTTTTCTCATTGTTCTTAACGCTTTTGTACTTTCTTGTTTCATGGTGGTATAAATAAACCACCCCGTCACAGGAAGTCCCATTACTGCGAGTTAGCTTTCTGATGCGTGAAACAAGTCAGTTATACCAAAAATATTCAATAAAATAAAAGCAAAATAAAAATAAAAATTTGCACAGCATCCGATCAAGCACATAGAACCATCTGGATGTTTGACCGGACAGATTAACCAAAAGAGATACTTGTAGGAAAAAACAAATCTAAAACTGCACCAAGGAAGCCATTTCTCATCTCAGCCTCACTTTGGTTCTTATTGACTTGTGCATAAATCTTGTTTAAAGTGGCAGCTTAAATGATCAAGTAGTGGAAGGCTAGAATATTGTCTTTTATCGACATTAATATTTGACAACGATTTGAATAACTTCTAGAGACACAAAATATGATTCAAAATTGACAAATAAAATAAAAACAATTTTTTTTAATACCACATTCCATAAACAAAATACATAAAGTACAGACAATAACTGACTGAAGTATAAAAACATTTGTATAATATTATCAAAAACACCATGACAGAACAAATATTTTTTGAAATTAAACAAGTATATTTATACACAACTGTGTTGTGTTCGTCATATACATGAAAAACACAAGTAATTGAGGTTAAACGGTTACTGGAATAAAGAAAAAAAACATACTGCAGCTTAATTGTTTCTACCTTATAGAAAATAAATACATCCAACAGTTGTAGATGTATGACAATGAATACATATTTGCCGAACAAACAAAAACAAAACTATTTAAACAAACGTTTCTGTATATATATATTTTCTAGGTGTGTTAAGGAAAGAGTTGGAGCAATTTTCAAAACGCTGCTTCTGGGACGAATATGCTTTGCAGTAAAACTGGTCGGGCATCAGTCAAACTATGCTCAGAATGAATTACATGGTACCGGGATGAGATTGTAGGAAAATTTAAAATCCTGAAACTTTGATAACAATTTTTCTCATGGTGTGGAAATGAAGCTCCCTGAATGTACAGATTGTTACATTGTAGAGCTTTACAGACTCTCTACATCATTTCACATAAGATATCTGAAGGTTTATTCCTAACAAAGGCAAGTCTTTTCATCTCTGTGATGGCAAGTTTGCTTCTTTCAAGAAAATCTGAAGGTGCAGAGAGAAATCAGGAAATTTTTGACTGGTAAACAAGACTAGTCATACTAGGGCCTAATTTCACAATACACAGATCCATTAAGCCACGCCCATTTCTCATTGACCAATCACAACCGCGAAATCTGATCACCATTTGAGCCGTTTGGTGATCTTTGCACTAATGGTGATCGGGTTTCGCGGCTGTGATTGGTCAACTCGTAAGGAGGCGGGGCTTAATGGATCGATCTATTCTGCTTACCATAGTGTCTAGGTCTATGAGAATCCTCTGCATGGTAACTAAATATTTGGACTTAGATAAGAGTGGTAAGCACTTTAGCTCTTCAAATGAAATATGCCAAGTACATTCACACATGGTTACAGACACTTTTGCTTGGCACTTGCCAGAGTTGTGCACTAGGCAGACGTACAATTTAAATTATGTGACACACCACCATCCGCCTAATACAAAAAAACGAAAATGTTGCCCACAGTTAAGTCAGTATGCACTGCCATGTACAACTTACATAATTCTTACGAAACGTCTGTTGTTATATGACCCCATAGAGTCATATCCTATAAAGTAAAACAACGTCCTGAATAAGAATTTCTAGGATTTTGAACCAAAATGGCTGAGAGGCGGGCAGGAAGGCAAGGGAATCCCTTCCTGCTGTCTCCACCAATACAAAGATCAACAACTTATTACAACCTCAATTTTGTGTGAGTCAAATCACGCACCAGTTGCTATTTTCTTATTTACACATTTCAAGAGTATGCAGCAATCGTACTATAAAGTAACAAAACATCTCAAGAAAATGAAATAGAAAGAAATCGAACTGATAAAAAAAAAGGAATGAAATGAAAAAATGTGATTGTATATTATTCAATATCATGCAAACATGCATGATAAGTCTTCAAAGTGTTAATAATAAAAAATTAGAGTCTGGTTTTTAAATCTCATAAAAAAGATTGAAATTTCAGAAACTTTACGAAATGTGACATGACGCCCCACGCCTAAATCAGGTACTACTTGGGAATAGTGAAATGGCATTCAAAGACAGACTAAACATCAGACATGATATGAATGAGATGTGATGTTTGAACTCTTTGATATGTTGAGAAATAATGGGTGCGTTCGTTTAGCTTACACATGTGGCGTGTCGTGGCCGAGCGGTCTAGAGCACCGGGCCTAAGCTCTGGTGTTTTCAGCACTAGAGTGTGGGTTCGATACCCGGTCATGACACTTGTGCCCCTGAGCAAGGCACTTAACCATAATTGCTTCGAAAAAGTTGGGAAGGTAGTGCATTCTGCTCTACCAGACAGGCTCCTAGTGGATGATACCCATGCCTACATCCTTAAGGACTGTGAAGGGGGTAACCCTGTTTCAGCCCCAGGAGTAGGAGGCAACGTGCCCCTGGTGTCAATTGATTTGGGTCGATAGCCCAAATCAGTTATGTGTAGCCCTCACCTTGAGTGGCCGTCCGTGGCCTTGTAAGGCGATATCTCACTAAAAAAACCAAAAAAAAAACAACCTAAAACTAAAACTTACATGAGAGCGTTCGATTAGCCATCACGTGATACTCGTGCCTGCCCCGGGTGTAAGCCACCACAACCCCAGCTCGCGAGCGGGTCTCTGGTGGATGCCCAGGTGTAACGACGCATCATACCAAGATGGCGGGGACAAGTTGAATTTGACGCGAGTACAAAAGTACACAAAGACACAGATTTATCGTCATGAAACAAATTATGGGAAATGGAAAGGAAACGTACTTCCAGAAAAACAAACAGATGGTGACTGTGTGCAAGTTATTTTATATTTTATAATTAAATTGTGTCGTTACGGACATCGACATTTTCCAAGTGAGCAGACAACGGAGCTTACACTTTTGTAAGTTCTGCAGCTACGCAAAAACATTTGACCCTAATTTTCCAAGAGTGCCAAGCGAAAACACCACAGCGTTCGATTAGCCTCGTTGTGTGTCTAACACCAGTGTAAATCCCCAGTACACACGGGGAACCTAATCGAACGCACCCACTGTATTTACATTATTAACCCCTTGCACTATCGTCACACCGCTGTACTTTCTCAGAGCCCTTGAGAGAGTTGCTACAAGAGTTTTAGCTGAAAGTGCCTGGTTTTGGCATGGAGGGTCACAAAAAGTCTCATTTCATTAAGCTCTTTAAAAAAATAATAATAACAATAATCATTAGTGTTATACAAGTGGTACTAATTGATACACAATTCAAGTGAAGAGGAAACTAAATCCTTGGTTTACTTCCTTATAAAATTCACTCTTAGAAGAATTTCTAGGCACATCTCACATTTAAATATTTCACACATATTTACATGATATGCCATGAGGAACATTAACAATATAGATAGTTCCCAGTAGACGCCATCTTTACGGGCAAATCGCATTTTGGCTTGCAGGCGCGTCAAGCGCTCAAATTATTAACGCAGCCGCGTCTTACACTAACCAATCATGCAATGAGTTTGGTGAAATGTGCGCGTGCTGCACGCCGTTCTCACGCGTAACGCATGACTGTGTGTTCCAAATTGCCCGTAAAGATGGCCGACTTACGTCATACTGCAACCTATCTATGGGTAGCTTGTAGATTCCTCATTGGAATAATTACACCCCCTGCAAAAAAAAAAAGAGAAAGAAAAACAAATACTAAAAATAAAGCACCCTAAACCCTTAACAAAACAAATCATAAAATTATTGCGTCTTATTGTGATTCAAATCTGTTTAAAAAACAAAACTCTTTTGTACAACACTCCAATCAAAACAACTGCCTTTCCGATTGAGCAGAATAATTTGAACAAAATTTGATAACCGAAAATGAATGGCTTAAAGTATACTATTCTACACGTTACCATGGTGATGTCAGTGCGCCTGGGCATCATTAAGGATACCGGTGGCTGCTTGGATACCCAGTGTTGTGTAGCCTACAGCTTGATTGACACCTGTCCAAGTACCTGTGTCTGTTGCTATGTCGATTGCCATGACGATCGGACTAAAAGCAGCTCCTTTGTAAGGAGATGTTGTACTCTGTCCATAGATCAAGTGTCTAGTAGAGATACAAGAAAGACAAGACAATGAGTTCTCTGGGGACTTAAAACAGTTCTTATAATTTTGGGGAACAGACATTGGTTTAGTGGATAAAACTCTAACCCCCCCCCCCCCCCCCATATATAAGAAAATACTTAAAACCTCAGATGTCTCCTGAGAAACAAGACAATAAAGCCCTGAACCTCTTCGCTTTCTCCTAATTCTAGACAATGAAGTGACTTGAGCCTCCTAGGTTTACCCTTAACTCAAGGGAACCGCTGAGTCTACTGTAAACCTAGACGATGAGGCCCTCTGAACCGCTTGGGTCATACTTTAGATCTGCTAATATCCAATGCAAATGACAACCTGATTTCTTCTGTTACTGTTCACCATGATCTTCCATCGGACCATGCTGCTGTTCAGTGCCTCATAAATATTGCTCGACCGGATGCTCCCACTAAGACCATTTGCAGCCGCAAACTCCGCTCCATTGATATGGATTCATTTAAGCGTGACATTTCTAATTCGAACTTAGTTATGAATCCTGCTGATGATTTGGAAGGTCTTGTTAGTCAGTATGATACCGTTCTTCAAGCTACTCTTGACCTTCATGCTCCAGAGATTGTGAGGACTATTATTTTACGCCCTCATGCTCCCTGGTACACAGACTCACTACGTGAAGCCAAACAGGAAAGACGCCGCCGTGAGAGAAAATGGTCCAAAACTGGTCTTGTGGTTCATAAAGAATATTACAATGATCAGTGTCTTTTTTACAGAAACCTCCTAAATTCTGTAAAATCTAATTATCATCGCCAGGAAATATCTGACTCCCAACCTAAAGATCTGTTTCGGATAATTGATAAACTTTCATCTGCCAAATCCACAAAAACTCTGCCCACTTTTCATGACCCTAAAGAACTTGCGGACAGGTTTGCAATTTTCTTTGATGACAAAATTCGCAAACTGCATAGTAAAATTGATAGTGTCCAGCCTGCACCGCTCTCTGTTACGATACATGATCACTGTACTTCACTGTTCACTGAATTTCGCCCTGTTTCCCCAGAGGAGGTGCTGAAAATGATTAAATCGTCTCCTGTCACTTCTTGCAAGTTGGACCCATTACCATCGTCTGTTTTTAAGGATTGTGTTCCTGTATTGCTTCCTGTTTTAACGAAAGTGATTAATCTTTCGCTTTCCTCCGGACTTTTTCCTGATCATTTGAAGGAAGCATGTGTACTTCCTCTTTTAAAGAAGCCGAACTTAGATCCTGAAAGCCTTGCCAGCTACCGCCCAATTTCTAACCTGAGATATATTTCTAAATTAATTGAAAGAATTGCTGTGGATCAACTTCAAGCTCATTTATGTGATAACAATCTTTATGCAAAAATGCAGTCTGCTTATAGACCATTTCACAGTACCGAGACTGCTCTCCTCAGCGTGCAAAATGACATCCTGCTCGCGCTAGATAATCACCAAGAAGCAGTCTTGGTACTCCTGGATTTCTCCTCCGCCTTTGACACTCTTGTCCATACTCATCTTTGCAAGCGTCTTTCTTCTCGTTATGGGTTACGTCACACAGTTTTGAAATGGATCGCTTCGTATTTGGAGAACCGTAATCAATCAGTACTCATTGATAGTGTGAAATCTGATTGTCATTGCCTGTGGTGCGGTGTGCCACAAGGTTCTGCAGCCGGACCCCTATTATTTATATTGTTTAGTGCACCGCTGCAAGATATCATAGCTGCTCATGGAATAAAGAGTATTGTTTATGCAGATGATACACAGCTTTATATCACCTATAATCCGGCGAATCGTGACTTAGCCCTTGCAAAAATTGAGGCTTGTATTGACGACATTAAATCTTGGTCTTTATCTAACAAGCTTGCTCTTAACGATGCTAAAACCGAAATCATCATTTTCAACTCACGTTTTTCTAAAAACGTTTCTCCTACAGAAATTAACATTGGACAATCTCTTATTCAACCATCTCGTGTAGTTAGAAACCTCGGTATTCTAATGGATTCTACAATGAGTATGACCGACCAGGTAACCAATATATGCAAATCTGCTCTTCTACAAATTCGAAAAATAGGTCGAATCCGGCGCCATCTTGATGATGATTCTACTCTTTTACTGGTTCATGCCTTTGTCACTTCCAGACTCGACTCTTGCAATTCTCTTCTAATTGGTCTGTCAGATAGAGAACTTTCTAAAATTCAACGAGTTCAGAACACCGCTGCTCGCCTCGTCTCTCGCACCCCTCGTTCCCAACATATTACTCCCATCTTACAAGAACTCCACTGGCTCCCAATCAAACTGCGTATCGTTTATAAGTTAAATCTTCTCACTTTCAAAGCTCTTCATGGCTTATCCCCTGACTATATATCTGATCTTCTCCATAAATATATTCCTGTTCGTCCTCTCCGATCTGCTGGCCAATCCCTACTCACGCAAACTACTTTTTCCACAAAATTTTATGGTCAAAGAGCCTTCAACTTCATTGCACCTTCATTATGGAATGACTTACCTCTTAATATTCGCCAAGCTGGCTCTCTTCAGATTTTCAAGGGACTTTTAAAAACTCATTTGTTTGAATCTCTTTTTGTGTAACTTGCTTTTTAAAAAATTATATTCTTTTCTATGTTTTTGTTTTTGTGTTGCGCATAGAGGCTTCTGCATTATGCGCTATATAAATTACGCGTATTATTATTATTATTATTATATTAGACCTAGATGTTGAAGCTCCCTGATCTTCCTTTTAACTCAGAGGATGAAGCCTACTAAACATTTGGGTCTCCCCTAAACCTAGCAATCGCCACCCTGATGTCCTCCACTTACCTCGAGTCGCGACTCATCGCTGATCCATCATTGACTAAAAATGCTCTTTCAACTGCAATCATGTGGTCATTCATTTCCTTTATCATCAGCTCACTGCAACCCACAAAGAAAAATTAACGAAACACAATTCATTGTCAAGGTCTTCATCAATTTCAATCTTAAATAAATTGTTATTTTTCGATGATTTAACACTCACAACCCCAAATCCTCAAAAATCTTATTCTCAGAACAATCTTTTTTTACAACCTGTTAACATTTTTATATCTAGCTCTTGGGAAAAAGTAGGAAAATCTTCCCGAGTACAAGAGCTAACCTTCATAAACATTAGGTATAGATAGGTTGCAGTATGACGTAAATCGGCCATCTTTACAGGCAATTTGGAACACACAGTCATGCGTTACGCGTGAGAACGGGGTGCAGCATGCGCACATTTTACAAAACTCATTGCATGATTGGTTAGTGAACGACGCGCCTGCAAGCCAAAATGCGATTTGCCCGTGAAGATGGCGTCTACTGGGAACTATCTATAGGCCTCTTTAGAATTGTTAGGCTATTTAATAACAAGTCTGCAATAAGATTCAAATAGACAGAACATCATGTCTGTTACTATTAAGTACATATCAAATAAAATGCAAAGAACAATATGGCAATAGAGAGGCAATAGAAGGACAAAAATCAAACCGAATCAATCTTCACTCCACTTCATCAAAAATGATATGAATACAATACAATTTAAATCACCACATAATCACATAAACAAGCAATCACAGTCAATCAGGTGAAATCTTTTACAAATACAATCAACAAAGACAATCGACAAAAATTTAGACAAAACAATTTGCAAATAGTTGCATACGGTCAAAAAGAAATTGTTCATTGAATAAAAAATACAGGCAGTATGGACATAAAAGAGATAATTAATATAATAATATGAACACATAATGAATAAATGAATGTATAAATATAAAACATGCATATATTTACATACATGAATACATTTAATAGTTAAATTGAAATTGAATTGAATTGAAATTGAATTGAAATTGAAATTGAATTGAATTGAAATTGAATTGAAATTGAAATTGAATTGAAATTGAAATTGAAATTGAATTGAAATTGAAATTGAAATTGAATTGAAATTGAAATTAAAGGCAAAACTATGCTACAACAAATGTATTATTTAGTGGTTACTTACTCCGTTTCTGAGATGGTGTTATACTTCTGTTGAAACACTTGGGCTGCTCTATTGAAGTTACTAACGGCAGCCTCAAGACGAACTGAAGAAATAAAAGTTTACGACAAATGTTTTCAGATCAGAACTGCTTTATTGTTGCAACGAGGCAGCTTTTCCCCCGAAGGCCTTGTCACATGGGGCAATTTTTACAGGCAACTTTGAGGCAACCAACTACACTGCATGCACAAGGAACACTCCGGTAGCACAACTCTTACAGTGTCATACCATCCCTCAAACAAGACTTTGTAAAAAGTGACATGTGAATTGTTTGAACCAACACTTCTTCAAAGAGTTGTATACATGGTTGTACCTAGTCTTGGTTCCAAGACGCTCCAGTGATGTAGTCACGAAAACCTAACCGCTATCTAAACCGCTATCACCCCAATAACCACGGGAATGATAGCGCCCTCTGGTGGCGAGTGGTTCGAGGGGTGGTGAGAGCAGTTTGGAGAGCGGTTAGGTGTTCGTGACTACACAACTGGAGCATCTTGGAACCAAGACTAGGTTGTACCCCCAAGAACACTACTATAGTTGGAAGCTGCCAATTAAACAAAATAATTTACAGACTACTAAAAAAAAAAGTAATTTAGAAGAAAACAAAAAACCCTCTTTATACATTTCAAATTTGAACGTTCATGTGGATATTTCTGAGGGGTAAACTAGGGCTGGATTTCAAAGAGCAATAAGATTCATCTTAAGATGAGTTGTCAGTATCACCATAGTGATTTGTATCGTGACATCACACTCTGCTTAGCAGTTAAGATTGATACACAGTTAAGATAAAATCTCAGCTCTTTGTCAAATCGGCTCAAGGGTATTAAAGCTGGCTGGGGAAGAGAATTTTTTATAAAAACGCCCACCCTGTTAGAAAAGCAAAATTGATTCCATCCTGCACTCATAATCTTTTCCCAGTAAAGTGTACGTTAGTTCTTACCTATTGATACCATATTCTGAGAGAGATCTTCACCATATTGTGTTTTTAATTGGCCGATGTATCTCGTTAAGGACTCTCCATAATGAGTAAGATCCATGGGTAGTTTGGGTGAGTCTGACAGCTTCATGATTGTCTTGATTGCTACCTCAGTGACGGCGGCGTGGATGCTGTTGCTGGGGTCCATGAATAAATTCATCAGGATGCTATTGTCGAAAGCCGTGTGGTAGGTTGGGAAATTTGGCACATTGTAAAAGCCCTGTTCAAAAGAAAGAAAAAACAATTACACTTTAAAGACAAAGTTCAAGATTGTAAAAAAAGTTTCAGTTTTTAGACAACACAGTTCATAAAGTTCATACAAGCGTGATTTAATAGTTTCATTTATTTCATTGATTATTGTTTACCAAAGTTTCCAAAGTTTAATTTAGATTTATTCAATTATGTAATTGAATACTTTTTGTAGTATAAAACCCATTGGGTACACACACCCTCATGGTCAGTTGTCCAGAGGCATGTGTGCCGGTCACCTCGGTCAAGTGTTTACCGGTGAGTGTACAGTCCCTTACTTGGGTTGGAGATTTGGCAACCATTGTAAATAGTAATAATAATAATAATAAGTTAAACTATAAAGCGCCTTACATCCATGACTGGACCCCAAGGCGCTGTACACAATAAAACAGCACAAAAACAAGAGGATGAAATAGCAATGTAATAGGTTAATTGAACACAGAGGTGTGTCTAATCAAGTATTCTTATATTTCTTAAGTTGGTCAATATGATCCCAGATGGTTGGAAAAAATCCCAACTATCACAGAAGTACCAATCCTCGGGTTAAATATTTTCGTCAAAGTCAAGTTCTAAAAAAGTATTTGAAGATATCCGACAAAACATATAGAATGTGCAGATAAATTGGCACTTTTACCTCGTCATAAACATATTTGAGATCAACGGAAGGCACGCCAGCCAACATCAAGAACGATGCAGAGTCACTGGTCCTACCGAGGGGATCCAACCTTTACAAAACACAAAAAATAACAAAAATAACATGAAGAAATTACAATTTAACACTGTTCAAGTTTGGGTAGAAGAAAACAAAATGACAAGCAGATACAGGAATGGGTTAAAAGCCCAGTAAGATCTAACCGAGTGTTACACAGCCTACAATGGAGTGCTGTTTGACGAAAAAGTTTGTGAAATCTGAAAGATCCATTTTCTTCTCATTTTTCTGAATTTCTATTTTCAGTTATTTCTTTTGACCCACGCACAATTTCGAAATTTTGTTAACATAAATTTCTGAATGGCTCTTTAGCCTTTTATTTTCTTATACTGTAAGGAAGCAATTTTGATATCGGGGCCGAATTTTAAAAAGCTGCTTAAGCACTAAAATTAAATAATTGTTGCCTACCAGATTAAGACTACCACCCAAAATACAACGTCAAATGTAATATTTGTAGTGGGTTTCCTAAATTTGCTAGGCTACCATTGTCTCCTTTAGCAGGTCCATGAAACTGGCCCCTATGCTCAATTGACAGCTCTATTTCCAAGTTTAGATGGGTATCTGTAGGGTCAACTTACTGTGGTTGATTCGGGCTACCATTTACTGGTCTTTTTGCAGCCCAGTTATTATAAATCTTCATGTTGCTGTGTTGGGGATCTGGACAATCAACCTGATGGCAAATAAACAAAAGTCCTTTCAAATAATGAATATTGTTTCATTTATTAAAACCCTCTTAAACCATCTCTTCTATCTATAATAAGTTTCCGAGCCAATAAATATTTCTGAACACTTACATCCTTGGTGGCCTCAAAGAGAACTTTGGTCAATAGAGGGCTCCCTGCTGCAGCAAAGCTGTAGTTCCCGGTCACAGCGTCGTCCAGATTAATGTAGGCAACTGCTCTAGAGTGAAGTCTCTCAAGATTTTCCTGAAGGGAGTGAGGAAATTAAGGAAAACTCTTTGAAAAAACCTTTAAACATAAAGAAAGTTGGCATCTTGAATGAGCAAACCCTTCATGGTTCTTTGATACACCCCCCCAAAAAACCAAAAAAAAATTAAAAATAAACGACAAACAAACAAACAAACAACCCAACAAACAAACACAAAATAATATTTTTTTTAACAGGAACACAATTTGAGAAAGATAAAATAACACCAGTAGCACAGACAACAAGTTATCTGTGCCTTGGTTGACCCCCCCCCCTCCCACCTATCAACCCTTCAGTATCAGTCCAAGGATGACAGTCAAAACTGACTAAAACGTCTGAAATTAAGATTCAATTTGTAGGAGGAATGTTGAGTTGATGGCATTTCCACCTTTTGGTAAACCCTTTGAGTTACTGATTTTAAAAGGCTTTTGAGAACAGTATCCCCAGCACTGGAGAACTAGATCAAAGAGCAGGATTTATTTAGATCTGAAGAAACTTACAGGTATTTTTTTTCAACAGGCAGGTATAAGAAAGTATGAATCAACATAAAAGCCTAAAATTTCTCATCCCTGCATCGCTTCTCATTCCTGCATTTTGCTGAAAAATAAAATCCCACCAAAGAATACAATTTCATTTCTTGTAGACTGCCGTCATGTCCCTTCTCAGCATGCATAATACTGTGATCTGCCCCGGACGTACCTCGACCCATTCCGTGGAGCCAATGGAACCATCCTCTCCTGCATCCCAGCTCGCTAAGATGATGGTACGTCTCGGCTTCCATCCTACCAAGAAAACAACCACAGAGGGTCATTTAATATCATAAGGACCATCCAACTTTTCCAACATTTTTCAGGTCCTACAGAGTGCTTCACTCTTGAGAAACCCCCTCCCTCCCCCCAAAGTCGTCCTCAACATTTTTCTTTCAAAATTGGTGCTCATTATTTAAATATCAACATTTTACACACCTTTTAAGGTCATACATGGTCTCTTACATTGGATATGAAATGAACACCCTCCCTCCCCCATAGTGTACGGTTTGTGCAAATGTGAAAATGTAGAAACGTTGAAGCACTCCTTAGAGAAGGAAGTTAAGCAAATTGTAACCACACCTAGGTTTACTATAGTTAGCTAATTATTCAGAAGCTCTCCTTGGCCTTAGAAGGAGGTGGGGGGGGGGGGGGGCTACACTCACCATCCTCCTTTAGTGCTGACAATACTTTAGCAACCTCAAGAAGACAAACAGTCCCTGATCCAGGATCAACAACTCCGTACGCCAAGGAATCTCGATGATTGCCAATGATGACATAGCGATCTGGAGTATTGATAACAAAATGTCAATACACTACCAAGTCATCCACAGTGGAACATGATGGTATTAGCTGTTTCACTGTCCAACCATTCAGTACCATCCACTGTGGTTTTGAATAAGGGATTAAGACAGTAGGTGCCAACATCTTAAGCTGCCGTTTAAAACCGGCAGGGTCTTTGCCGTGTGATAAAGGACCAAGCCACTTTTTTTATTTCCATAGAAGTTGAGAACAAATCTGACAGTTTAGCTTCAGCTTGCTTTGACTCTACGTTTAACTTCTAATCTTCAATCATCTAATAGCGCCCTCTTGTGACTCATTTCCTCAGACCATGTTTAAACACTCCTCATTGTGTTTATATCGCACGTTTAAACTCAAGCCATGATGGTTGAATAATCAGAGTGCGGGTTCAAATCCCGGTCATGACACGTGTCCTTGAGCAAGGCGCTTAACCATAATTGCTTCTCTTAACCCAGGTGTAAAAATGGAAAACTGAGAGGGCTGAGGTAGTATTGTTGGTTTAACCCCTTAGCGCCAGTATAAGCAGCTTGGGGTTGTATGCTCCCCAGGGAGTTTAGAAAGTTTGATGAACAGGGATAAAGTTGGAAAGCGATTTGATCTAGCTACAGTCGAATGGTTTTGAATGGTTGTTCAACACCCTAGCAGACGCCATAATCACTCACCTGGTTCAACAGTTCCCTTGATGATGGCGATCACATTGGTAATCCCTACCAGCTTAATCTCATTGTTCACTTCCATGCGGAGTTTGAGATTCTTCTCATGGAATCCTGGTCCAATGTTGTAGTAGTCTACACCTAGTCTACCGATCCAGTCAAGATTGTCGGCTGTAGGATTGGCCATGTCCCTAGACAGAGAGAATGGAATCAAGAATTCGACCATAGTACAGCATCTTGGTAATACAGTCGCCTCTCATCATAACAAGGTTGCTGTGACTGGCCAAATTACCTCTTTATAACAGGAACGATGTTATAAGCAGGCATGAGAATATGCGATGATAAAAAAAACAGAAAAATTTAACGCTAAAAATTGCATGTCCGGATTTTGGGCAAAGTCCGAATTTTGTGCGTGTCCGGAATTTGGGCAAGTTTACCCAGGCGTCAGCGTCGCACTCAGTGAATCCCTCTGGCATTTTGGGGACCATTTGTGGGATCGAGGACATGTTAATATGAGGAAAATACTTTAAGAAAAAAAGATGAAATCTTAACAGTGCTAGACGTATATTGTCTTAAAAAGCTCAAAATAAAATGATATTCGGAACTTACTTCCACGAAAATAAATGATTATGAACGGAGCAGTTTTGTTACAAATTTTGATTTTGGGGTCTTTTTACCTGTGATAGTGAATAATTGTGTTAAGTGTTGCCCCCTTTGGCAACTTGTTCTTCAAACACCTTTTCGTATCTCCAAGATCCCGACAGTTTATAAACCATAGCATTTTGGAAAAATAATTTGAGACGTCAAACGTCAACGAATCTCCCCACACTGTGTCGCACACTCTTGCATTGTCTAGAAGTTTCTTCCAGGTCATAGTTCAATGCGTAAAAATATCTCCAGCCATAAAACACATTAAACGTATCGAAGAAACGGCACATAAGCCTATGAAGGTGCGTACTGACGACTGGAAAAAAAGTATAACAATGCGCGCGCATCCAAAACACCGTGCGTTGTTGTCAGTAGACTTTTCAATGTCTCCACAAATGTTCCTTTGCTGCAACAGTAAACATACATGTACATGTATTACGGTCAAACCGTACCATGAATGAAGCGGGGAAAGACTGAAAGAAGTCTACAGATATCAATTGAACGCGCTGCATGCACATGGAAGAAACAAATCAACGCATATTGGGCCGGCCGCTGCCGGGCGGCAATTTATTACGAACGGAAGCGTGTAAACTTACAATTTCTCATAAGACCAAGAAGAGGGATTAGCGAGATCCAAATGTATACCCCAACAACTCACCCCCCAAATTTTATATCAAATTCACATTGAACTCGAAGACCACAAATTTGAAAGGGAAAAAACCGGAATTCCGGTTTAAACCGGAAGATTCTCATGCATGTATAAGAGGACAGCAAAAAAAGAAACAAAAAGTAAAAATGAGATTCTGAACTACAGAATGACGCTTTATAACAGGCATGAGAATATGCGATGATAAAAAAAACGGAAAAATGTTTACGCTAAAAATTGCATGTCCGGATTTTGGGCAAAGTCCAAATTTTTGCGTGTCCGGAATTTGGGCAAGTTTACCCAGGCGTCAGCGTCGCACTCAGTGAATCCCTCTGGCGTTTTGGGGACCATTTGTGGGATCGAGGACATGTTGGGAAAAAAACACTGGGAAAAAAACACAGTGTTGGACACGGATCCAACCCGTGCAAGTTCGACTGACTTTTTTAAACAACCTTGACTACTACATTTCAATCAAGCATTGATTGGTGCTGATTGGACGAAACAACCATGCTCAGGAGGTTGGTTGACGGTTTTTGACCCATGTAGAGATTAACACTTATAGCAAAAAATTTGACGCCTATGAGAATTATGCGAAGAGAACCCATGAAAATCCAGATTGAATAATTGTTCAACATGTACCTGATAAGACCAGTAGCATCATCGTAACTAATGGTCTGGACTGGAAACTCCTCGACTTGGTTAGAGATGGGCTGCCTTGGTGTCCAGTCTGAAGAAATGAAAGGAAGGTCAGAAAATGGGGTCAAAGTTCAGAAGGCCTGGAATTGACCCTTCCATGAATGTAAAGTACAGACGCGTGCCTGAGCACCAACATTACTAGTTGGCAAAATGAGGGAACATGAGGGAAACCAACAGGCATGGTCGGAGGTCAAATAGGAAGGAACGTAGTAAGGCAACTCCTCATGAATGGCAGAGGTCATGGGTTCGAATCAGACCAGGGCCCAATTTCAGAGAGCCGCTTAAGGTACAGTTTGGCTGGTAACCTTATTCTGGTAAGCATACTTTTGTTGCGCTTAGCTATTTTTTGTGCTTAAGCAGATCTATGAAATTGGACCCTGTGCAGTATGCTTGAGTCACAGCTTGTCACACAACGGTGTAAGGGTGTAAAAACAAACCAACACACAAAGTGTCAGATCAGGGTATTAGAAACTACAATCCTAACTTCTTACCATGTGATGGGAAGAACGGGGATGACGGATCCCCCAGTCCGAGCCGGGCTGACTCTCGTACCACTCCGTTTAACGGCAGCCACCAAGTGTTTGGAAAAGTGTTACTTGGTTGGACTTCAGCATCGGGCATGGTGTACTGCTGAGGATCAGGAAAGGCGATAAGCCCCAGACAGCCTTGTTCTTTGCTGTTTGATGCCTGGTATTTAAACAAACAAAAAAACCATCAACTTTCAGTAAAATCTCTTTCGAGAGGAGTGTTGGCTCTGAAAAGAGGGCTGCTCAGGTTTTAAAACAATACAGGTCATCAAAATTCAGTTGGAATTAAGTTATCAGAAAAGTATGTACAATGATCCCTTGGCTTAGCACGGTATTAGCAGGACACCAGTCATTTAAGCAATCTTTCTTTAGACCATGAATTTTTTGGCACTTAAGTGGTAACCCGAATCTGCTTAGCAAGAATTATCTGTGCTTAACCAAATTATATGCCAGGCAGTTTTTATGAAATGGAATGACTTTGTGGATACTTCACAGCAGCAGACTTTCCATGAGTCTGCTGCCATCTAGTGTCCCAAAGTGTCCAGGGCCCAGTTCCATAGAGCTGCTCAAGAACAACAAATTTGCTCACCAGATAAGGTTACCGGCCGAAACACCACATGTCACATGTACCATTTGCAATTTTTTCTGCTTATAAGCAGCTCTATGAACATGGGCCCAGGTTTAAATATATCTTACCATGAGGGCTAGAGAGATTCTTCCTAGTCTAGCTAAGCAAATATATCCAGTGTGTTCCACCGGTGTCCGCTCTCTCAGTAGCTTGAAGTCCTGTCTGGTGGCGTAGTTGACATACACCGGTAAATTCTGCAATAAATGGCAGAGCTATGGTTATAACAAAAATAACAAAATCTCAAGTTAGTAAAAAATGCTCAGGACAAATTAAATTTTTAGTTTTAAGTCAAAATTTGGGGGTCTCATTTTTTGGAAATTGTGAATGGACAGTGACAGTACCGTCCACAGGCTGATTGTAAGTTTCTGGAGACTTACTGTTATTGAGGCGTTTGAGCCATAGACTGCAAAGGGCTGAAGCATCTGAGATGTTGAGGTGTCATTAGGTGTATACACATTCTTCTCTGCCGATGTGACGCTGTCAAAAACTGTGATTTTGTTGGGCTTGGATCTGGAAAGGAATCACAAAAAGAAACCAAAGTTTAACATGTTTAAACCACACACACACAAAAAGGAAGAAAATAAAAAAAATAACAAAATGTTCACCAAAATGATACAGAAAACACCACTGTAAGGAAACATAACATTTGTTTTTATTGTGTGTGGCCTTGAACCTCCTTCTTGTCATGGTGATAAACCAACACTATTGATCGCTTGAATAATGTGGCTAAGCAGGGGACAGCCACCCTTCCATGAGTCCTTGAGACTTGGGGTTCACCGACATTCAGCTTCATATTTTCTTTGTTACTTCAACATAAAAGGTTCTTCATAATCTCAAGCCAAGGCCAAAAGATGACGTGCAGAAAATTGCAATTTCAACATCCAATAACTATTCTGAAATCACTTTGAGAGTTAAGCCCATGTCCACACAATATTCAGACTTTATACTACAAACTGTACTGTACGGCCGCTTTTGAAAACACAGATTTATCCTTGGCTCTGGCTTAGACACTAGGTTTGGCTCTGGCTTTGGCCCTAGCTTAGGCTTCAACTTAAGCTCTGTACGCCTCGGTTTACAGCCCCGCACCAAAAAGAGTAAGTTTTCAAAATTATTGACGGAACCTAAGCTGAGACTGAAGCAATAGCCATGGTTTCAAAAAGGACCTAATGGGCCAGTAATCCCACAACCAAACAACTCCTGCAATCCAGTGTATTGTCAAACAAACACTTGTAAAGATTTAGTACTAAAAAAGAAAATGATAACCAAGGTCACTGTAAAAAACAAAACACATTTCTGGTCTGAAGTGCAACACTTTATGGTTAAATTTTAGGTTGAAAAAAGAATTCTGGTTACTCACAGTATTGGCCTTGATAATAGCACTGTGTAACTATTCTTTGTGACATCGAATCCGTAGCTCCTCCAGTCGCTGTAGATTCTGTCAGCCTGACGCGCATTTTCCGGCGATCCAGCATGATGGGGCAGGGATGTTAAATTTCTGTGGCAACAAAAATAAACTGGAGTACGCTATTTGTTACATGCAACTGTCACCCCGACTTTGTTATTCTTAAATTTTGTAAAATGACTTTCAAGGACTTGCAGGCGGCTGTTTGATCAAAGTCAGTCAATTTAAATCAAAGAAATGGTTTTGTCTTCTTTTTTTAGTTACTTCAGCAGTGTTCGCTTTTTTGAACTGTATTTTGTTGGCCCTATTTATAACACATTTATACTGGTTTAAAGCATAGCACTTGGCCTAATAAAATGATCATTTTGTTAAAGTTCAGGCAGTGATGAAAATAAAGTTTAGGAAGTCTTGTCCCCATGGCTCATTTACAAACATGAGATGAATCACGGTTTTAAGTCACTTACTGTAAATTAGAAGGAAAATTTGGTGTATGAATAATTCCATGGACTAACGCCATGTAGTTTGTTGATGGTAAACTGGTGGGGCGTCCCACTGTGATCCCATCTCCACTAGATATAGTCGACGTCGGTTTTGAAGTGGATGTTGACATCGTGGTGTTATGATATCCATTTGGGCTGGTCACCAGTACTCTCGCGGCGAGAATATGTCCCAGAATAATCCCGATCCCAAAGCAGCACAATGCAATCGCAAGAACAATCAACACTTTCCAGTGTTCTAAACAGAAGAGTTTAAGACCAATGACTTTGGACGAAGAGCCTTTCACGTTTAGATTCACGGCGTCAATGTCCATTTCTTCGGCAAAGCGTGTGTAGGCGGCCCCACTCCCTGCCCGGTTGTTACTGTCTGTGCCCATGATGGCTTAATCTGTAAATAAAAACAACAGTAACAATCGTCAACTTTTCAATAACAAATATATTTTCGATCAGTAATTCCAAAAGAACAAGATTGTCATAATTCTAAACCTGAGCACCCTAGGCCTTTTCACCTTCAGGTGGCCTCAATCCTCCAACATCCTCCTCTCCTACTACGTCAATTGACACCAAATCCTCGGTCCCTCCGAATCCTTCATTTCAGCAAAGAGGACATAGAAGGATTTGGGAGGGTACAATGTATCCATGGGTTAAAGGAAGGGAAGTCTTTCATAAAATTAGAAAAAACTAAAACTTACTGAGAGCAAGTTGCAATTTCTTACACCATACATGCAACTGCAGTTTGTGAAAACACAAACAAATATAATTAAAAAATAAATATAAAATAAAATAAAAAATAGGTGAGGCACACAAGACTTTTCTGCATTTTTTAATACTCAATGGCATATCTGTAACACAATAAATGGGTGTCACTATAAGATTGTAGGCTGGCCGACAAAGCATAAATAAAACTCCAATCAACTCGTATCTTTGGGCTGGAATACAGATAACGGTTTATTTAGATCTGTAGGGCTTTACAAAGATGATCAGACGAGAAGTAGAAGAAAACACTGGATTGGGCCACATGGGCTAACCAGACTCAAGAATAAGAAGAAAACACTGGGATTGGGCCACATGGGCTAACCAGACTCAAGAATAAGAAGAAAACACTGGATTGGGCCACATGGGCTAACCAGCACACTACCAAGGGAATAGGTAAGGCTTGGTCACTGACCGGATAAAAGTGGAGGTCAGTGCAAGTGATTTATGGGGTTGAGTCCTTGGTCAAGGAACTGGATGGAAGCTTGATAATTGGGGATAATGGGTTTAAGGTTGGACGGAGGCTGTTCTTGAAACTATCATTAAAATAATTAATGGTGATGATAGCTAGATTCAGGGTTTACATATCTAATAAACTAAAAACGATGAAATCAGCCATGTCAGTTGAACAAATAAAAGGTTGCATGGCTGGGGGTTGCATATTTTATAACACATTTCTGCAGACACCATTGTTACAATTTTACATTCCTATTTGATTTATTTAGGAATGTGCAAAACAAAGATAAAACTTTCAGTGTTTACATCGTTACGCGTCATTGCTGACTTTAACAATAACCTAACCAAAGAGGCCTACATGTAGGCTACATTTTGTCGTTTTTGAAACACCACTCATCCAAAATCAAAGAATCGCTTGATCTGTTTACGCAAAAGTTTCACGTTCCGAAAAAGTTCTCAGAATAAAAAGTTTTGTTTTCACTTTTAAAACACTAAAAAGCTACGGGTCAAATTTAACTAGTAAAGCATCGCTACAAAAAGCAAGCATTATTAAGGTAATAACGCAACAAGGGAACAAAATATAGCTTTTTCTCCTCAAAAGATTTGTCTGTGTCTTATGACAATCTTCAATATTTGTTGATGACAACACTGTGAAAAAAATATATATATGAATAATGCTCAAATGAATTGGAAGGCATGAGAGTAACGTTGCTTTCAGGTTCTATGGCCAGACTTTCCTTTCACACAAGATGAAAACCCCGGGAGTCCTTGGCAACTATAAAAGGCTGGTGGTACAACAATCCTATCAACATGTCAACAAAAAACTGTTGTAAAGTTTGTAAAGTTGAGTACATTCATGCAGATCTACACACAAGTCGAATCCCGGGAAAAGTCTGTTTCAAATAAAGTAGGAACAAGGATTACATGTACATGTAGAGTACAAAGGCTGACCTGCATGTACACTATGGTATAGGTTGGCTTATTAATGAACTTTTCAGCATATTTATTCACAAATTTTCTATTTTTTACAAGGGCTCACAAATCGGAAATTAGACTACGTGTAAAGTAGGAGGAATATCAGGCTTGGTAATATACGAACAAAGAATTTTGAAAAACAAACATTTTTTCAGAACAACAAAATTGGGCTTCTGGCCAAACTGCGCTTACAGCCCGAAACACAATATGAAGGGAACTATACTTTGCATTTTCAATTTTGCAGTTTTTCCCAATGGTTGAGTTTGCAGTTTTTTTCACAATGGTTGTTGTTTTTGTTTAAAGGTACTGGACACGTTTGGTAATTACTCAAACTATATATTAGCATAAAAACTTACTTGGTAATGAGCAATGGAGAGCTGTTGATATTATAACACATTTTGAGAAACGACTCCCTCTGAAGTAACGTAGTTTTTGAGAAAGAGGTAATTTCTCACTAAAATATTTGAATCTGAAAAAGACTTCAGGCCTGAAGCCTTTTCAGGCATCTGAAAGCACATACATTTGTGCAACAAGGGTGTTTTTTCTTTCATTATTTTCTCGCAACTTCGATGACCAATTGAGGCCAAATTTTCACAGGTTTGTTACTTTATGCATAAATGTTGGGATACACCAAGTGAGAATACTGGTCTTTGACAATTACCAAACGTGTCCAGTGCCTTTAAGATCCTGAAACCACCCATAAGGCCAAGTAAAATAAATAACATGTTGCTCGTCCGGACTTTTAAAAAAGTTTGTGAGGGAGGTCCTTGTTATTTGTTATTTTCAAATTTTTTTGTTATTTTTTTCAAGATGGCCACCATGTCTAAGATGGCCGCCATATCGTATTTGAAGATGGTTTTATGGTTTTATGTGCATGTTCTGTATGTCCTCAAATTCTGTTTTAAGAAAGTTGACATGTGTGTTTCTGTGTCCATTTCGATACATTATTGTTATTCTTTCCAAGGGTTCTTCTTGCTTTTGCTCCAAAATTATTCTGTGTGTGTGGCATCACGTCCTGGTGCAAAGATCTCGTTCAAAAAAGAACTGTGGCATGCAAATGTGAAGGGCAAAACGTTTCTTAGAAAATTAGGATTTTCTCAAGATTGCGTTGTGGAAATAGCATTTTTTGTAGGCCTACATGAAAGAAAGATGATGAAATTGCTCAATAAAAATGAAGGATACATTTGAAATAGCTCTCAATATGTAAATTGATTTCAAAGATTTTTTTTCTTGTTTTTTTTTTCTTGTTTTTTTATTTTTATATTTTTTATATAAAATAACAAATAACAAAAAATTTGGTGCGGCCTCCAAAATCGGAGCGGGCGGGGACGAGCAACATGTTATTTATTTTACTTAGCCTAAAGTGTTTCAACACCAGACCGGACATGCAGACTTATACTGAAAACAATCCGAGTAGATTCATTTGATGTTTTTGAAAACAAATTAAGAATTAAAAATGTGCAGGCCAACAATAAGATAAAGTTTGTGCATTAGTATTGTTGAATGAAAATATTTACTCTTGCACACACAAAATCTTACAGGGCAGGTCCAAGCTACATGTATTTGACAATGTGACGTAGTGTACGGGACAATCAGAGACTTAAATGTTTCTAGTTGAAGCAAAGAAGACAAATATTTGAGTCTGTTATGCTATATGTAACATGTACTTATTATGCTGGTTTATTGAAAATAATTAACAAGTTTATATCTCTTCATTAACAAGTTTTTTTTCTAATGGGACCAGAGAAAAATTGAGTTAAAAAAACCCAACAAGTTCGCGTGCAAAACGCTCTGAAAGTACCAAGAGTGCTCAATAAACTGTAATTATACTGTATATATCTGACTAACTAATGGCAAATTGTTGTACAAATATATCAAGTCCTTTTTACGTAGTATAGCCAGAAGTCTGAACTTCCACCCAGTTTTTTTATTTAAATTGTATTTTATGGCTTAATTTTGAGTACATTTGTAGGCCTATCACAATGAAACTTTGTCTCTTAAAAGTTATGTGTAAACCTCAACTATATTAGGATTAGATCAATCAAAGTTGATGTCTGCCAAACAATAAAGTACCCTGTTGATGTTTCACAAACATCAAAATACTAAACAAGTTTTAAAAGTGATTTCCAACTGAAACGCCCATGGTGCATACAAAAGTTTGTAGAAAATACTTGGCCCAGGTATGAATTGTTTCCACTGTGTTACATTGTTTAACTTTGCGGTGTCTGTAAAATATGTAGGATGCCAGCATCACGTAAATATGTACACAATAATTATTTGAAGATCATCTGAATTATGCTTTTTATTCTTCACTAGGTTGCAGACCAAAGATTGGTGCAGACCTTCTCCTCCTGCCATGGGACACGGTCAGGGTCAGACTATAATGAGGTAACCAGTCTGGCCCAGGCATGGGGTGACCCCCAATTTGATCTTTGTGGGTCACGATAATTTTTAAATAGACTTGTATTGTACCCTTTTGAGAAGTCAGAGTTGGTTTCGGTTAGGTGGTGATGGCAGCCAGCTTGGCATTGTGTGTCAATGTGTACCAGTAAAGTTTGCAGACTGCCATTTTAAACATAAGCTATGTTGCATTCTAATGAAATTCATTATGAGTGTAACAAGACAAAGACTAGGAATCAACTTGTTAAGTCAGGGGTCACTACAGCGCCGGAATGGTGATGGAAACTAGATTGGCACTGTGTGTCAACTATGTGTTCAGCCCCCTCCCCCCTCTTGCACCCCCAAAATAGTTCAATGCATCACAAGGCCCCCCCCCCCCCCCCCCGAATTATAGGAACTATTTTGCCATCTCTTGCCCACCCAAATGAAAATGTCTAGTTACACCAATGTACAGTGTTTATTAAATAGCAAAACAAGATCTGGAAAAACAAGTTACTCTTCCATTAACTTGAGTGACCAACTCGACGTACTTCCCCTTCAAATAACAATAATTTAATACAAAATGTGTAAGGCCAAATAAAAAAAAATACCAGTTGATCGTCCTGATTTTTCCAAAAAGAGTAGGATGAGGGCCTTTTTATTTTTTATTTATTTATTTTTTTCCAAGATGGCCGCCAAGTATTTCAATTCAAACAGGCCACCAATTCTTCAGTTTGAAATCACCGCAAACTTTCTTTATATCTATTAAGATATAATATATCTTAATATCTATTGTTCTATATTTATCTTAATATCTATCTTTCTTTATATCTATTGTTGCATGAGGTAAGTTTACATCAAAAATTAAAATATATTAAGTCAAGGTTGGATTTTTTTTTTTTTAAGGAAAAATCGAAGAAAAAAAAAGAAGAAAAAAAAAAAAAAGATGCGGCCTCAAAAAAGGATGCGGGCGGGGACGATCAACTGTTGTTTTTTTTTACTTGGCCTAACATGCCGTCTACACACACAGTAGGCCTACATGTATGAGGAAACATATTCCGAGGCGAATTGAAAAAAAGGAAAATTTAAGAAAAGCACACTTTACAAGATACTTAGATTATCAATTATGGGACTAAACGAAAAAACAAGTGGTTTAAACCTGTAGGGTCTACAATGTAGGCGATGCATGTATTAGAGTCAGTCAGCGTTTTGAAAAAGCATGTTTTTGAAAAAGTCAAGAGATTCTGTACAACTTGGATGATAAGTAAAGAGTTCTATAGAGTTCCAGAACAGAAGAGCTTTAAAAAAAATCCCAATTTGGAAATATTAAATTTTAACAGGTACCAGTAAATGTACACTAATGAGCACAGAGCACGTTATGTCTACTCATTTTAAAGGGAGGGTTACCTTTGGTACAAATGTAGTTAATCAAAAAATTAATGACCATAAAAACTCAAGCACTGCAGCTGCTGATACAAGTGTAATGTACAACATTTTGAGAAATGTGGTTTTAAAGAAAGGGATTCAAAAACATTTAATCTGACGAACGCTTCTCAGATTGTGTATTCCAATCACGGATTAGTCTTCCTGCGTGGACATTAACCGCTCTGGATTTTGGGCAATACATCTCAACTCAAAAACGGTACCACCTTTTGGAGTGAAATTTGCAAAGGTTAGTTTTGTCTTGTAAATAGATCTACATTTAAACATTAAAATGCAAAAAAATTTGCATCTTTACAGCACATTACATGATGGTCTGCATTGTACAAGTCTAAAACAGCCAAGGATACAAGAGTCTGTCTAAGCATGCCAAGAATTTGTGACCTTTTCACATCTGCCAGGTAGAAGGTTGTGGGGGGGGGGGGGGGGGGGTGTGCCTGGAGAGGTCTTCCAACAGCTACTTTGCTGAAGACCTTGGGTGGACTACATGTTTACATACCAATACCAGTAATACATGTGCATACATGTAGTACTACTTACTCAATGGAAACATAGATTCAGAGTGTTTGGGTATGGATGTTTTGATATGGATTTGTAAAATCTGATTGATGACAGACCCGTGATGGAGTTTTTAAGGGAGGGTTGCCCAGTCAGCAGAGCTGGTTCAAACTGCTTTCAGCAGGTTTCAGGTCAAATCACAATTTTAATAGAAGAAGTGTGTTTGTTTGTTGGGTTGTTTGTTTGTTTGATTGTTTTTTTTAAACTTGTGGCAAATGTAACCCAGAAAAATGGATCACTTGAATAAACTATTAATAAAACTATGCACTGGGGAAACTCACTTCAGAAAAACTCAATTAATCTAAGGATCGAATAGGGTTAAGACGCGAGGAAATGCAAAAAGCGGGACAGGGACTCAAAATGTAGGTTTCTTAACAAGCAAAAAGAAATAATAATAAGTTTATTGATTATAAAGCAATGACCAAAAGCAAAACCAGTGATCAATAAATTAAGTGAACTCTAAACCAAGACCAATAGCAACACTAAACCCAGAATACTAAACCCAGAATACTTGACAAAAAGAATTTATAGAAACCACTAAAAACAACAAAACACAACACAGTGCCAAAGAAGGTTACAAATTAAAATCAAAATGGCTTTAAAACCTGTGTAAAAAAAAACAAGAAATACAATTGATCAAAATACAGTTCTTCAATCAAGTTTAAGAAGAAACACAGTCTTAAAATTGAATCCAAACTAAGTTTAAAACAAAAGATATTTCCAAATCAGGTTTCCAAAAATACAACTTCAGAGATGAAATTTCAAAGAAACACAGGGGCTGGAATATTATGATTGTCAAACTGAATATTAAAACAAAGTTTAAGCTTACCGAGTCCCTAGCAGTATTGACTTGACGCAGGCAAAACTTAACACATGAAGTTGTAGGGTTTACATAAAATCAATCGTGATGGTGGAAGAACACATAAATTTGTGAAGTGTTCTCCTTGCACTGCTGGGCTGCTATATGAAGTAAACTACAGGGGAGTGACTAAACCACACTACCAAGGATTATGCAAGTGGGTTCATTGTTTATCACAAAGGATTCCTAAGAAATTAACTAAATAAAGGGGTGCTATAAGAGCTTAAGGGGGAAGTATAAACAGTGGAAGGGTAATAAAACTCTAACCTAGACACTTGGTCTCCTACTGAGCAAAGGTTTTTCTACACCTATTACACTCGCCACTACTTAAAGGCACTGTACACTTTTGGTAATTACTCAAAATATATATTAGCATAAAAACTTACTTGGTAACGAGCAACGGAGAGCTGTTGATAGTATAAAACATTGTGAGAAACGACTCCCTCTGAAGTATCGTAGTTTTTGAGAAAGAGGTAATTTCTCACTAAAATAATAAAAGACTTCTGGCCAGAAAGCCCCAATTGTATGTTTTCAAACCTTCAGTTTCTTTGACCTTGGCGAGATCAAAACTTATTGTTTTACTGTGCATTTCTCAAACACTAAGGCATTTTGGGCAAAAATAATTGAAGGGATAATTTCCACCATGGCCATCTTTATGCCATGTGCTAATCTGTGAACCAGTGTGATCTTACCAATGTTGCCCACACCCTTTAAACATGTCAAATTAGATCTAGTTGTTGCAATGCAGGTCAACATGCAAAGCACAGGTGCAACATTGGGTTGAGATTGAAAGCTTAGGGTGGGGGGGGGGGGTAGTAATAATACTAATAATAGGTAGAATACACCAGACAAATGTGGTTAACGAGTTACACAAGCAACATAATCCCTTATAGAAATTGTGTGGGGCAATGTGGGGTAGGGCTTCAATGAGAACGAAAACAAACATGTGAGCATATAATTCTCGCCTGACTGGTGAAGAATGGTGTGACCCAATTTGGTTTTGAACGTTCCACTTTCCTACTTTCTACAATTTATGAAACGACGTCACAAAACTTGGAAAGAGCAGACAAGAGGAGGTATGCAATACATGTAGGTCATACATGTAGTACGTGTTAGCTATTACTACATGTACAGTGTATGTTGTTCAACAGCTTACACACCTACCTACATGTACATGTTCTGATACCCTACACACTCAAATGTATTTTTCTAACCTTCCTTAACCCTAACCCTCACCCTACCATGAGGGATTATCAGAACATAGTCCCGTCGGAACGTGTCAGAACATTAAGCAGTCACCGCTCAATGAAGCAAATGTAATTTTTATAGCCACCTTGCAAAAACCATAGAGGTACATTTATGTAGCGAAAAAGTTAAGTGAAGTTAAATGTATACTGAACATGAATATGTGCAAGATTTGCCCTTAACCTTTTCAGCGACTAGCCAGTGGCAGGCCTTGAATTTCATCTTTGAGAGAAGGCCATTTTCATTTTGCAACGGGAACCTCCAATGGAAAATCTTAAAGTCTATGGGAAGCTTTTGAAGGGGGCACCAAGGTCAAGAACAGAGCAACAGAGGTCAATACCTCTGTGGCCTCCGTGTTAACAGGCCTACAGAAAGACCAGTTAGCCTGTCCTTTCAAAAGAAATACCACCAGATTTGTCATCAGTCCACACTTCATATTAAATAGAGATGGTTTTCAACACTGTAGCCAGCCAGACCACTTGGAGAGAATTTTAACTTGCCCTCCTGGCCCACTAAACTGAAGGGAGAAAGCCAACAGTGCACACACAGTATCCTGATACAAAAGCAGGGTGCGAAATTAACGGTTGCCTGGGGCAACCAAAAAATCAACCGGGCAACCTGATACTAAAGTATAGAATATCTTTAGTTCCAGGTTCATGTATCATCAATGTATTAAAGGCAAAGTATACCTTTTGTTTTTTGAACCGTTTGATTGTTTTAATCCTATCGTAGATAATACAATAATACTAACCTGTGAACTTTTCATTTCAAAAGGTAGCCTAATAAATACAAATTTTGAAAATCTGGAGCATTCAAATGTCCTTGAAGGAAGAATAATCCGTAATTCGAATACACAATCTGAGAAACATTTTCATGCAGAAACATTTCTCAGATTGAAATGTTTTTGAATCCCTCTCTCTAAAACCACATTCCTTTATAAAAGGGAATTGTTTCTCAAAATGTTATACATTATCAACAGCTGCAGTGCTTCTAACCAAGTAAGTTTTTACGGTCATTAACTTTTGAAGTAATTACCAAAGGTATACCCTCCCTTTAAATTAGTTGTTCCTAGTAAGCTAAGGATGCAGTGACCAAGATGAAGACCTATGCCTACTGACATGACTGTTACTGTCTCCAGGAAAAAGAAGATAAACTAATTATTTGTACTACTTGGCCTTGCAAACTAATGGTGACCCAATACAACTGATGTCATCATTACAATTATCTTGTTTCACAGCATTTATTTATTTATTGACCAAACCAACAGCGGACGAGCCGCCAATTACAGGAAAGGAACACTTTAGGCGACACACTGATTGCATGCTTGACCATAATTCTTACGTCCAATTTGGCTCCCCAAAAGATGATTGGGCCACGTGTGACAATGCTCCAACCAGTCAATTCAGGAAGTTGTTTTAAAAATACTAATTTATAGGAGATGGCCAATACTGTAAAGTGTATGTAACAGAACGTATTGACAACCTGCTAAATTTTCACTAATTCCCACTGTCCCACACAAACATAAATCGTCTGATCCCTTCTTGATATTAGCTGATTAGATTCTCAACGAACGTTATACATATTTTTTTTCTTCCCCGGCAAATTGATATGGGACGAATCAAGATCGACAGAGCGTGACTGAACAGTAGTCATAGTCTGCGATTACCCGTATCTACACGTACTGTCAGGTCAATCTATAGGCCCTAAATAAACCATACCATTTGCAAATTGCAATATTGTTTGTACATGGGGTACATGTAACTGATGGAGGTGTTTAATGCTGAGATTTCGACAATTAACTACTAAGTTTAGCTTTTTAATTACCTACTACTTTATCACTGAGTGGATTGTTTTTGTGCAAATCCTTCAAAATTGGCAACAACAAAAACCCAGACCTAGTGTGTCTTTAACCATTATACATTGTGCAATCAATTGATCACTCTTCAGGCTACCCTTGACTGACCCTTGACTGAGGTTCAATCACAGCCTCACATCCAGCGCCTTCTAATGTGTGCCTTCCTGCTCCTTTCTCACTCATCATATCTCCGTGAGTCTTGGTCACAGGACATGTGCAGGATATGACCTTAATATTGCCATCACATTTCCTGAAAATGTCTACACTATGACCAACGATGACGACATTTCCCCTGCACCAATGCAAGGTCAATGGGAGATTGAGAAGGGGGAGGGGAGGCGTTTACAGTACACAGCCCCTTTTCTTGGAACTAGTGTTTAGGCGGTACTTGATTGCAGATGTAATCAGAAAATTAAATTCTCAAGAAACTTGTTTGCAGCGAGGACTAAAAAACAATTATACATGGTACTTCTAGGAACTAAATCCAGAGTGAGAGAGCAGATGATACTCCTGGGGAATCAAGGGTTTGAATGATGATTCACAAAGCTTTCCAGGGTAATTTTATTTCTAATTTATGGTTTTGTTTTTATACTATTTTACCTAAACCGTTCGGCTATTAAAGCAGAGCTGCCAACTTGCGTCTTGCAATCAAAGAAATTGGGGTCTTAGATTGGTGGTTTTTCTTATTTATATCTACTTCTTAGCATTTGACTTTGAGGTTTGTCCCAGGTCTAGGTCTAACATTTAGGCCTCAAGCCTTAGCATTACATTTTTAAACACCCCTCTTGGCCTTGGAATTACTTACAGATCTACCCTCAAGTGTTTGGGGTCACAGAAAGTGTCACAATATCAAATCTCTCTCTCTCAGTCTTGACTTCAAAACTGACCTGCCTCTGGGTTCAAATACAAGGCTCCCCACATGTGTCTCATCAACTCTTGTTGAACTTGTTATTTACCTTGTACACCTGGGTTAACTTTAGGTCTTGCCCTATAATGTATGCATATTAGAAATTGAAGTCATGTAACAATTAACATGCTGTACCCACAAAATTAAACATCAACTAAGCAACTCCCGCCCCCCAAAAAAAAAAAATTCCAAAGCTTGGCCTCCCCCCCCCAAAAAAAAAAAACCCCACAAAAAAACACTTTATAATTTGTTCACAGGATGCAGCATAGTACTGACTGCAGTTTATTTTCAATAGTAGCCTATTGCTTTCCATATGATAGTACCCGACAAAAACCATTCCCAAATAATTGTACAGTAATGTGTACAAATTCAGATAAGACTATTTACATGAGGCAATTCTTTATAAAGGTTAGGCAAGATGTAATCTACATTTTTTTAACTTATCATTGTGTAAACTTCCATATCTTAGGATTTTAAAAACCTACACCACTCACGTAGCAACTGAGCAAACAGCATAATACAGAGTTATCAGTGAAAATATGTTTTAATCAAGTGCCGTCTGGGAAAACCAATTCATTAATGAATTTCTGTTGGAATAGAATGTGATAATTCTTTCTTTTTTTTATTACTAAAGAATTAACCCACATCCGTCTCATTCATGAAGTTTTTAAACTTTTAAACTTTTAAAGTTTTTAAACTTTTTAAACCACAACGGAAACTGAGCATAATGAAAAGGTAAATATCAAATGTGAACAAGAGTTGAACCTGCTACCTCCAGATTGACATGCCGGTGCTCTACCAACTGAGCTATTCTGGTATGTCTGGGAAGCCGCAATTTAAGGAAATCAACTTTTAAAAGTAGATTGGATGCTGCTTTTCTTTGAATATCAAGTAATTAATGAGTTTACAAAAGGGAAACTTACTACAGGTGGTAATTGTAAACCAAATCCTGCTCAATGTCAAATTCTCTGAATTGGTGTTTTCACCCAGAAAACCTTAGAAACAACAGAATCAAAACACATAAATCATTCAGTTCCTCGGCATTAATGCTTACACCGACATTTAGTATTATAATGTTTATTTTAAAGGAAACGGACAACCACAGTACCTCAAAACTTTGTGGAGTGTTTTAAGTTTCACTAACTTGTGAAACGAACTGCTCATTACTGCTAGTTTATCGGGTTTTTTAAACGCTCACGTATGGCTGGACAAAATTTAAGTGAAAGTTAGCCTTGGAACTGGTCCCCTTGCACCCCTGCAGTGCATTGACTGGTAACCGGTCAGTAACCTACACCTGTGTACAGCAGGGCTTAAAGGCACAAAAAGTAGAGCTATGTATGTAAAGCGCAACAAAACTATGTTTATCAGAATTCAGGCCTGTGAGTGGACCCTAAAAAAAAGAGCTGAAACACTACATGATGTAAGAATGATCGTGGAACGTAAAGTGAGCGCGCGTAATGCATTTACGCTGGTCTAATTGGGGCACCCCATTGATCCAATAACTAGGCTTATTTCACATTATTGTTGCCAAGCATATATACATATGTACATGATATATGGCCAAAAAGTAAAAAAAAAAAATAAAAAAAAAAAAAAAATCGGCAACAAAATCGGCAACAAAAACAAAAAACAGATATCCGCTTTAAAGCGGAGATATTTTAAGGAACCCTTTCTACCATTACTTACTTTAAATCATGTAAGTTATGTGTGAATCTGTGAACATTTTTTTTTTCAATCTTACCAATAGTGTACAGGGCCTTTAAAAGCAGAGCAAATCGTAGGTCTGGAATTTCATCTTCTATGAGTGAGCAAGACCATTTTCAATTTGCGAAAGAAACTGCCATAGGAAAATCTGAAACATTTGATACTTTAAGCGGCACAAAGGCCAGGACCAGGGCAACAAAGGCCATGTCCTTAGTTTGATTCCAGGCCTGTACACAAGTGACTGTTCAGCATAATGGTCGTCCCATGATTGTATGAAACATCCCACTAGTGTTTTAATATAAGCTGTAAATATGTTTGAGGAACTGTTCTGTTTGTCCTTGAAACAGCCTCTCCACATCAGACAATCAAATCAATAGGACAGGTTGATCTACTATCTAGACCATTCTGTGACATCACTACAAAAGAGTCTACAGATGGTAGAGTAAGGAAGACAGCCTGGACTTAATGGCACCCATGATTTGTACACAGCCCGATTGAAGAAATCATTCAATCTTACACTAAATTGCACTGTCTGTTTTCATTCACTTCTGATATAAAGAAAGGTGGCACATCTCAAAATGACTACTTGGAGCTCTTAAAAAATAAATGTGGAAATTCTGACATGAAATGTAAAATCTCCCATGGCCAGTCTTGCTTTTTTCAGGTTCCGGGAAGACTCTAAAATATGGACAACAAGGTCACTCTTGAGATTAGCCTTCATGTCTATAGAAAGCTTGAAGAATAAGGAAAAGATGTGTATGTACTCGAGCCTAATCATCATTGTTCCATCGCTGTATAGTATAGTTTCTCAAAAGAGTAATCAATTATTCAACTTTTCTTGTTTTCAAAAAACCCCATACAAACATCAGATTTTGTGAGTGGTCATCCATGTCCATTGTTTTGTTATTTAGGAAATGAAAACAAGTATTTACCTTCAAATTTGCATGTAAGATCGGAGTATTTATAAATAAGTAGACCAGTCACCCTCGATCGAGCATTGTCAAGCTCCATGAGATGACTTGATAATGATAGAAATTAGCCATTTTTGTGTGTAAAATGCTATAATAAAAACACACCCTTCTTTCTTCACGATAGTCGTACGACGACGATAATATCAAAAGACAAAAAAGACAAATTTTTAAGCTCAAAGTTAAAACCTAATTACAACAGAAGACGGTCCGATCTCTACCCCTACCCAATGATCATTACTGCAGCTGCAGCAATATTATTATGTAGCTGCTTAAGTTACGATTTACAACAAGAAAGAGTGGTTTTATCATAGAGCAAGGACCAGACCTTGCTCTATGGTTTTATACTGTACAGTCAAAATGTAAACAACCCCCAATCCATACACCAATAAAAACAGTAGAGTGGGATGATCATAACACGCCACCAAGCCATGCCAGGGTTTTATGACTGTGGTTACTACGTGAAGCAGCCATACAATAACCTGACCAAGAACAGCGGTTCTCACATCAGAAAAAAAAACTCAATTTAAATGAAAATTACAAACTGGAGGCAAGATAAAGATTGAGAATGATACATACCATATGCACAACAGCCTTGTTTAAAAATGCAGCGAAGATGTTGGGCAAAAATGCTGGAAGATTTTGTCATCTCTTCGTCACTCGTTATAGTGAAAGCTCTCGTGTCGTATATGCACGAGGCGTTTTTGTGTATACAAAACACACTGCACGCGCATACACACACAACCGTGAATGAAACTGAATATTCATTACGTGACGTAACTAGATCACGCGATTGTAAAACTAAAAGAAGATTGTGGCACCTTTTAAAAAAACTGATTTGGAGCATTCTCCTTCCTCCATGGTTCAAATGGTTTCAGTCACAGGATCAGAAAGAAAAGTCGTATTTATTTTAAATTATGTTCCCTTGTTGGTAAATGGTTTTTGTGGGAAAGGTTAGAAAAAGGTCCGATGCTGTCATTATGCACACACGATGGTTTGAACATGGTTCAGAACCGTTTGTAGTAGTGCGCGCAAGATCAAGACTGGATGCTGGTACGATCCGCTGGTACTTGCTCTGGCATGGTTTGCCACATTCCTTCCTCCATGGTTTGACTATCAATCATGGAGGAATACGGGATTTTAGCTGCTTGTTTTGTTTTTGTTTAATTATTTATTTATCTATTTATGCATTTTAATTATGTTAAATTTATTTAATTATTTATAATTATTTTAATTATGATTTATTTTATGTACTTTATTGTATTTATTTTTTATTCTTTTCCTTTATTTAATACTATTTAAAATGTTTTATGTTCTAAATTAGACCAGCTGTATCTTGTGTTTTTGGCAACACACGCACGCCATTAGCGAGATTGGGTCAACCACAAGGACTAAAACCTTCTGCGACATCACCAACATGCGTATGATAATAAATTAAATGTATAATCAATTTTTCTAAACATGTCTTGATGAATGATTCATATAATTTATCGTGGCCCGATGGCGTGATAGCCTGTATTGTTGTCATCTGTGAGGCCTGGTCACGTGGTCGTTTTGGCAGTTTTCCCAGAATGATTCTTTATTAATCATCACAAGTCACGCGTCTCCCTTCTTCGATCTCTTTGCCAATAACAACAATGTTCGTCGGTAATGTTGACGTGACATTCAAATCTTACACAAAGTTAGACAAGATAAGAGAAGAGATTTTTTTATTGATATGACATAATTTTAATCATTTTTCACGAAGTTTTCCCCTACCAATAGAGGCATGATGAACACACGTTCAAGTCGAATACATCCCTTTAGTCCCGCGCTACTGCAGTCTGTACTCGGTCGAATCATGGTTCAAATTTCAAAGGATACCCAAAGCCATCAAGATTAAATGTTCTTCCTAGTGTCCAATTGATAACAGATTATTTCAAGTTCTGAAGTGATAAGGTCCTTACTGAGCAATTGCTAAAAGGCATAACTATGTATGGTTAAAATTGGATGTGCTCTGCTGTTTAATAATAATTTAAAAAAATACTGACTGCCAATGCAACGGCATGAACATGTAAAAATCTAAAAATCAGTTTGAATAAAAATGCATTTCAATTATTAGATGTAGACCGGATAATTAAATAAATTCACAAATCACCAAAATAAATTGAGCTTGGGAAGACAGAATTGAGAAAATAGCTAATTTTGTAACATTCTTTCCCATCTTTCATTATCAAGTAATACTCATCCCTAACAAAGCCTGATGATTTTGTATAGTTATTTGATTATTCGTGTGATTTTTACAGACAAAGATCACGCCACGCTTTATGATATTAGCATAATGTGGGATAAACCGGGGCGTTGTCTACCCGCTAGCCAATCATATCACACCTTGAACTTGGCGTTCGTGTGGGTTTTGTCTGGGCGTCTCCCGATAATGTCCAATCAGAACGTTTCTTTTCGGTCTTCCGATGTTGACGCATGATCACGTGACTATCATTCATTTACAGCTTAGCTTATTCTGAACGCTTGGTGGCGCTGTGGTGATTTGCAGACGAAAAAGCATCATGGCGGACTACGGGCACGATTCTGGTGGAAGAGTCAAGGTACAGAGTGAAGATCGAAAACATTTCACGTTTCTTAAGAACAAAGGAAACGTTTTCACCTTTATGATAAACATTTCATTATGTTGATAGTTTCAAGTAAAGAAGTGCACTGTTCTGCTTTGTTTGTTTGATCAGTTTAAACAAAGAATTCCAGCCCATCATCATCATGCCCATTGGCTTGTCATTGAATATTGGCATTATTTGTGTTACTTTACTTTTGAATGAAGTTTTGTTTTCTGATTGTTTAGTCCACACTGTGCTTTTCATTGATTGTTTCAATTAAACAGGGTATCAATCTTGTCAAGCCAATTGTCTATGGCAACATCTCAAGGTACTTCGGTAAGAAACGAGAAGAGGATGGACACACTCACCAATGGACAATCTACATTAAACCCTATCGGAATGAGGTACTTATCCCCCCCCCCTCCACTCCTCACCCCCCCCCCCCTCCACTCCTCACCCCCCCCCCCCACTCCTCACCCCCCCCCCCCCCCCCACTCCTCACCCCTCTCTCCTCATCCCATGTTTTTACAAAAACTTTTGTTTTGAACCCATGTCAAAACTTTGATCCTGTATTCAAAGAAACTATTCAATGATGGGAGGCTTTGGGAAATGTGCATTTAGGCAGCAGCTGACCTTCGAGGTCAATTAAAATCTTCTGAGAATGCTATGTTCATCATCTGAGAACAAGGGGTCAAGGGTACCTAATGACTGGTCCCCTAGCATCTCAAAAAGTCATCCAAGTTTCAGTGCATCTGGGTTAAAGATTGTTTAGCGTGTCGTGGCCGAGCGGTCTAGCGCACGGAATTCAAGTTGTGGTGGCTGAGTCAACACAATGTGGGTTCGACCCTTGGCGTTTATGTCCTAACTTATGGATCCTGCTGAGTTACAAAGTAGAAGTAGAAGTTGAATCCCACCTGAGTAGCCTATGGATTTTTTCTGCAGAACTCGGACAGCATATAAATGATTATCACATCAGTGCAAGGGTAAAAAATCAAAAATAATTTTCAAATCTGTCATGCTAAATTTGACTTTCAGGACATGTCGACATACGTGAAGAAGATCCAGTTTAAACTACACGAGAGCTATACCAACGCAATCAGAGGTCAGTAGTGCAATGATTTTTTTTTTTTTTTTTTTTTTTTTAATATTTTGTCTAGGGCTGTTCCCCACAAGCCTCAGCTTACTTTAACAGTCTCCTTACAGATTCTGCTGTACTATTTGTCATCATCATTGGTCACGATCACGCTCATTCTTTGCTTGTAATGTACTTCTATATTTTTTATCCAATGATTCTGTCTTTGTTATTGTGAGTACCAAATTAAATGCTACATTGATTTGAATTAAATTGAAATGAATGATCATATAATTCATACACATAAGAACTGTTTTGTAAACAAAACTAAAAACAGCAAATCATCACTTTTGTTTCTACCATGACTTCTCCTGTTCACAGTTTTGAGTATCCTCCCCCAAAAAATCATCAAATCTGTAATATTTCTTCTTCAAATCTGATGTTTAATTTTTTTGTTTTTGATTAGTTGTGAGTAAACCACCATATGAGATCCAGGAGACAGGTTGGGGCGAGTTTGAAATTATCATCAAGATCTTTTTTGTGGATCCAAATGAAAGACCAGTAAGTATTGTTAAACTGGATTAATTCAATCAAATCTTGTAATTGTTAAGAAACGTAAATAAACAAAAAATTGTCAACAATGTCAGAGGTCAGTAGTGCAATGATTTGTGGCGTGTCGTGGCCGAGCGGTCTAGGTCACCGGACCTAAGCTCTGGTGTTTTCAGCAGCAGAGTGTGGGTTCGATACCCGGTCATGACACTTGTGCCCTTGAGCAAGGCACTTAACCATAATTGCTTCGAAAAAGTTGGGAAGGTAGTGCATTCTGCTCTACCAGACAGGCTCCTAGTGGATGATACCCATGCCTACATCCTTAAGGACTGTGAAGGGGTAATCCTGTTTCAGCCCCAGGAGTAGGAGGCAACGTGCCCCTGGTGTCAATTGATTTGGGTCGATAGCCCAAATAAGTTATGTGTAGCCCTCACCTTGAGTGGCCGTCCGTGGCCTTGTGAGTTAGGCGATATCTCATAAAAAAAAATCCCCCAAAACCAGAAACAGTCTACATTCCAAGTTGTTGTTTAATCGTAATCCTGATTTGATTGGTTCCTTTCAGGTCACTTTGTATCATTTCTTGAAGCTCTTCCAAACAGACACAAACCTTTTCCTAGGCAAGAAGACGCTTGTTTCTGAACATTACGATGAAATGGTAAGATCAATTCATATTAGTTGATTTCAAATGTACTGTGCCAGTGTTTACTTCCACTTCCGGGATGCTTTTACGCTCATGTATGCGTTAGGCACTGGCTTTAACTTGCATCACGCTGGTATTTTGTATAGTTGTGTTAACATTATTGGTCAGATTTATGCGTGCTGCATAAAATATGGATTTTGATATGCAAACAAATTTTACTTTTCATGAATAGATTTTCCAGGATCCGACTGCGATGATGCAGCAACTGCTCTGCAGCTCAAGGGTATTAACGCTTGGAGCTCACAAACACGAAACTGACTGTAAGTAGTCACCTTTAAAACAATGCAATCAGATTTTCCTTTATTCAAATCAACCAAACAAGGGTTGATTTCACAAAGCGCTAAGATTCATCTTAAGATGAGCTGTCAGTATTGCCATGGTGATTTGTTTTGTGACATCACACTTTGCTTACCAGTTAAAGGAGAATTGCAGAATTAAATAATTGGTAAGTCCAGGTAACTCGATGTTGAACCCTGGATAACTCCGGAAAACCTTTTTAAAAACTTTGAGGCTAACCTGTTCAGTGTTACATTCACAGTGAAAATTAGTCTCAGTTCTTTGTGAAATCGAACCTAGACACCGGAAGAGAAAATAGTCTGGTTCTGTTATACGCCATAAGAATTATTATCTGGTTTTCTGCTCATCAAGTTGGTACTATTATTATATCTTTCTAGTGAGGTGGGATTCAAACTTTGGTTCACAGAGGTAAAAGTCAGGGAAAAAACACTTTGGCAACTTGAATTTCCTGCTATCTCCATAGTTATAAAGATATCAATCAGTCGTTATTGGAAACTTGTAATTTTGCAGTCAATGAGCTTGAAGAAAAGACCAACGTAGCCCTTCAGTCAGCCAGGAAAAAGATCCGCTTTGAGATCACAGAGCTCAACGAGCGTCTGAAGCAGAGCAAAGACACCATCACCCACTTCAAGGAAGAGATCAGGAAACTTGAGGAGCAAGAAAGGAAGAAAGAACGCCAGGAGAAGGTCAAGGAGAAGGTCACATGACATGGCAAAGGTCATGATTGGATGATTCACCTTGTATTTGTTTGTCTTTTCATCAGTTTGCCAGATGGTCCACATTGTGTCACATGATACATCACATGATGATACATGTATGCAGCTGCTCCTATATGGAAGCCATTAATGAAAGGACAGCATTTATTAATGAGACCTAACCACCATCGGTGTTGTTTACGCACCATGCATGTAACTGCAACACATTTGAAACGAACTAAAACCTTTCTAAATGCATCAATATGCAACGTGGGATTCTGTTGCCAAAATGTAAGCTCTGGTGGGGAACTATTGCTCTTCAAGTGAGAACTGTTCTATACTTTTGTTGACTCAGTGCATTAAGGTCCTATAATGATCGAAGGGTATATATATGAAAATTGCATAAATATGTAAAAAAAAACTTTTGATAAAAAACATCAAAAACGTTTTCTTAGAAAATGAATTTTGCCAAACAATTACTTTGAAGACTACTCTCGATCATAAAATTCAATTTATCAGGATCTCAAAAAGACGAAAAACCAACTTTATGAAATGCATGTAATCTGCATAGTCCTGAGCAGATGAATTGTACTTCAAGACATCTCGTCCTGGGGACAGAACAATCGTTGCAAAGATTCTTGATCAAGAATTCAACTATTGAGACAGACTAGCCCAGGATTCCAGCTTGCATTTGGAATCAAACTTGTGAGGCTGCACGAGACTGGTACCTCATAATAGGGGGATTATTATTATCATAATACATTGCTTTACGCTTAGCGTGAATGTGCATGGTAATATCTTATAGGTATTAATATACAGGATTGGTAGAGCTGACAAAATAGTCACAGACAATGATAACCACGAAATAACAAATCTGTGAAAATAGTTGTCTTTAAAAACACATTGTCCCTAAGTGGTGTTTGAAGCTTTGCATGGTGTTGAAAGTAAGAAGTAACTATAACTATAAATGTAAATAGTAGTGAACTTGCGGGTACAACCATGTGTATAATCTCTTTTGGGAGGAGTGTTGGCTCTGAAAAGAGCCGGTTTTGGTCTCGACGTTTCGAACAGTATACTCTGCTCGTCTTCAGGAGAATGCTGGACTGCTGGTGGTGTTGCAGCTTAAGTAGAGCTAGTGGGGTGCACTTTTGGGCGGGAAGTATCCAAGTTGTTGTTGACCGGTGATGCATGGTAGGAACATCAAGCACACGGCAGACTGGGACACCTGGACAAATCCGCAATCATCAAACATTCACAAGAACAAGATCATCTCATCAAATGGAAGCAAGCCAAGCTCATCGCACCTGTCAAGTTCTGGCACCAACGCAGAGTCAGGGAAGCGATCGAGATCAAGTCGCACAACACGGTTCCACAAGACATCGGGTTTTTCATCAATGACATCTGGTCACCTCTACTCAAGCCAGTCCTCCCAGCAGCAGCTCACCACAACACTGACACACTCCAGCGCACACACATCCAGCCAGCAGCCAACTACCATGCATCACCGGTCAACAACAACTTGGATACTTCCCGCCCAAAAGTGCACCCCACTAGCTCTACTTAAGCTGCAACACCACCAGCAGTCCAGCATTCTCCTGAAGACGAGCAGAGTATACTGTTCGAAACGTCGAGACCAAACCGGCTCTTTTCAGAGCCAACACTCCTCCCAAAAGAGATTATACACATGGTTGTACCCGCAAGTTCACTACTATTTACATTTATAGTTATAGTTACTTCTTACATTGTCCCTAATTTTGATTGTAACAACCAAAATAAGCTTTTTTTTTTTTTCAGATACAGTATTCTCAAATATGACTTAATTTCAAAGTAAAATATTTCACAGAAAAAATGGTTTTAGTATGCCGAACTTCATAGTCAGTAAACTTTCAGACTAATATTAAACAATCCTGTATAATACCTTTTAAATGCAAGCATTAGATTATGGGCCTGCAGTCATTGTATCACAGTACTTAAAATAATGTAAATAAATTATGAAGTTCTCATGAGGTATTTTTTGTCCGAAGTGTGTTAATTTGTTGTCCCTTGTGTACTTGGTTTCCATAATGGTCAGGATGGGGGAGCGGTTGTTTACCAAATGAAGCAGAACCAGTGGCATCTGTTTCTCTCATTATTAATTAATTTTAAAATCTTAAAGTCAACTTGACCTAATGTTCAATAATGTTGATAAAATAACAAAGACCAAGTTCCACTACTTGAAGATAAAATTAAGGGAGTAGCCTATTTTTGAGAACATTAATTTGTTCAGGAGATACCTACGCCAAGAACTGTTTTTCTGGTTACCGACCCGTTGTCGCGTAGCTCTCGGTGTTTTATGTCAGAGTTTCGGTTCAGGGACGTAAAAACGAGAAAACACGTTCCGATGGATACGCGCGAAACTTGCCCAAAAATGTAGACGCGCATTTTATGTGCGTCTGCGTTATGAATAGAGTCAATACGCGAACGCCACACAATTATTTATTTTATAATGGCGCATGGTCAGCATGGCTGCGTGTGAATGCGTTTCACGCGCCGTTTTGCGATGCGTAGGATATTTATAACAAGATCGTTTAGAAGTAAGTAAGTACTGCTTTAGATTGTGTTCTATCAGAAACTTGCGCCTTTTGTCGGATTAGCACCAATGATCGTTTTGTAGGAATTAATTACCAAAATGTATCATCAGCATAAACGGACAATCGGTTTTATGTGGACGACGCTTGTTTGGCTCCAAATCGTTTTACTTTCTCAAGGTTAGTACATTGTCATTCCCGCAATATAGAAAAGATATAATTAACTGTTGAAAGAAATTGAATTCCTACTTTTGAATTTTGAACGTTGAAGTAACCGAGCATTCATTTTAATTCACTCTGTGATTTAAGACAACGTATAACTTGTGTTGAATCATCACAGATTGAACTGGTACAAATAATGTATGTTTTCCAGCCCAGTTTCAACAAAAACACTCGGTCACTTTTACACCCGGCTCATTCAATTAGATGAACAGCATTGCAGTTTTCACCAGTTTAGCTTTCACTGGTCAAATGAGATCACTCGAATTCAATAGGACTCAAATACATTCAATTACATAAAAGCCAGCAGCTCCCCACAGTTAGTGCAGTGTGTATGGAGTGAAGATTTAGTCTCTTAGTACATTTAAATCGTGAGTAATAATGGATGGATAATGTTTTTTTTTTAAATATTGTTACAGGTGGATCTGCTGGAGGTCCCCCTGCTGTAGGTGGAGGTGGATATAACTCCGACCTTGGCCCCCCTGCTGGAGGGCCCCCTGCTGTAGGTGGAGGTGGATATAACTCCGACTATGGCCCCCCTGCTGGAGGTCCCCCTGCTGTAGGTGGAGGTGGATATAACTCCGACCTTGGCCCCCCTGGTGGAGGTGGATATAACTCCGACTTTGGCCCCCCTGCTGGAGGTCCCCCTGCTGTAGGTGGAGGTGGATATAACTCCGACTATGGCCCCCCTGCTGGAGGTCCCCCTGCTGTAGGTGGAGGTGGATATAACTCCGACCTTGGCCCCCCTGCTGGAGGTGGAGGTGGATATAACTCCGACTTTGGCCCCCCTGCTGGAGGTCCCCCTGCTGTAGGTGGAGGTGGATATAGCTCCGACTTTGGCCCCCCTGCTGGAGGTCCCCCTGCTGTAGGTGGAGGTGGATATAACTCCGACTTTGGCCCCCCTGCTGGAGGTCCCCCTGCTGTAGGTGGAGGTGGATATAACTCCGACATTGGTCCCCCTGCTGTAGGTGGAGGTGGATATAGCTCCGACTTTGGCCCCCCTGCTGGAGGTCCCCCTGCTGTAGGTGGAGGTGGATATAACTCCGACTATGGCCCCCCTGCTGGAGGTCCCCCTGCTGTAGGTGGAGGTGGATATAACTCCGACCTTGGCCCCCCTGCTGGAGGTCCCCCTGCTGTAGGTGGAGGTGGATATAACTCCGACCATGGCCCCCGTGCTGGAGGTGGACGTGGATACAACAACCCGCAACCAGTGCAAGACGATGCCATGATTGACAGGGCGGCACAGTCACCCTACGGTGGGGCGAATACGGGCGGCGTGCAGCATAACCCAATGTTGATCGAGGACGAAGTGATCGATGGCAACGGGTTCAACAATCTTGATACACAGTTCGACAGGGAGTTTCCCTTAAGTGATGCGGGAAGTGGTGCTGCTAGCATTCAGACACACATCATCCCCATAGTCTGCGTTGTGACTTATTTATGCTTACAAACCTTTAACCATTACTAGCTAAACAAAAGCTAACAAAACCAAGACGTCATCACATTTTCCCTTGAACATTGACTAGACGCAATTCTTGGTTTCTTCTACCACTAATTTTCATCTGAACGTGCTCATTTACTGGTTGTTTATGCATAACATGGTTGGGTAGCGGTGGGACCTGTGCTTGTGTGCACGAGACCATGCAATCGCGGCAGCCATTTTGAATCTCGCAACAAATACACACAAAAAACAAAAAACAAAAACGAAGTAAAAAACTAAAAACTAAAACGTGTGTATACAAAAATGTAATGAGGGATCTTCATTCATCAACAAGTTTTCTTTCTTTCTGAAGCAATTATTATTCCTACAATCATATTTTAATCATTGTACACTTCTTTTGCAATTGCATCGAAACATGCATGCACAACACGCGTTTAAAATGGGCTATCACGCAAGTTTCAAAATGGCGTTCACTGACTTCAAAGAACAAGCCCGCGACCGCTACCAAATCAGGGTACGGTTTTCGCGGTCGTAACCAATAACTGTTTCGGTTGAACTTGCTATAGTTAATCACTGGCCATTGACCGAAACAGTTATTGGTTACGGCCGCGAAAACGCACCCCTGTATTGTAGAGAACAGTCCATACACGTAAGACCTGATTCCCGGTGTGTTCTGGGAAATTGTAATTGACATACCACGTGATGAAAAACACAAAACTTTCAAACCGGTATCCACTTTTGTGAAAAAGTAAACAGGCTCTATCTCGTGTGCAGTACGCGGTCTTCAAGCTAACATATTAAAATTGTATTGATAAAGGTACAGTTAAACCCAGTTTACTTGATGAGAATGCGAATGCAAATCGAAATTGACATCATTGCAAATTCTCAATGAACACTTTCAAAAACATATTCAAAAAGGGCAGGACTTCTTGCCAAACAATCGCCACACGAATAAAGTGATGACATAAATTTCGCTTCGCTGTGATCAGTTCGGTTGCATGCAAGTACAACGAATATGTTTCACGAGGGACAAACGACACGGGGAAAGTATTATCAGCAACTTTGTTTTGTTTAGGTTATTGATGAATAAATTTACAGTCACTGGTTTCTAATTGAACACGTTTCCTTTGTCAAATCTTTGTGATTTTCTGTTGTAACCCTTCAACTGCATCTCATCTCATCTTCCTTGACTGTGCAGAAACCTCCTATGGAGTGTACTCGCACAATATTGGTTGAGGTGCTAACAAACAGGGGCAGACAAAACTCAAGGCATAAAAAGATAGTAACGCATGTGCAAGTAAAATCAGTTATTTATTTTAAGCATTTTGTGTGGGGGGGATGGGTAATTAGCTGAAGGTGACACCGTTTAGTCTGGTCTTGAAGACATCCAGAGTTTGTGACTCAATAACTTGCTTGGGCAGTGAATTCCATAGGCGGATGGTGTCTGGGAAGAAGGAGCCTTTAAGGAGGCCTCTAAAGTCAACAGCTTAAAGAGATAGACTGTAAAAGTCGGGGGGGGGGGCGGACACGGAAAAGGAAAAGGCGCCATCAACGTTGATACTCGTCTCATTCATGAGCCTGCCTTACATGCATGCAGTCGAATCTCTGTTCATGCAGTCAGGTCGCAGCAATAAAGCGCTCTGATTGGTCCCAGGCTTCATACCAGGAAACGCAGCCTTTGTGTGTCACCCTGACTGCTCGATATACCATACCAACACACACAAACTCCGGACGCCGACTGGTCCACACATGAAACCGTTAACGGAAGTTACTATTTAATTCGAACGTTACATTTTGAAAATCATAAAAAACGATTGGGTAGAATGGGTGGATTTTTACAAAAAAATTCACAATGGTAGAAAACTATATATTTAAACAAGAACTTGAAAAATATCAGGGGTAGAATGGTTCAATTTTTCACTTTCGTCGCGTTTTGTGACATTGTTTTAGGGGTGTCGAAATTTTCGTTCAAAGCAATAATACATTGATTAACGGTATGGTGCTGTTGCCTGGCCATGCGCCTAATGTTGGAGGGACGAATGCATTTTTAAAATAGTCTTGTCTAGATATTTGTCAAATATTTATTTTTATTCCACTCCAAAAACCTGACAAATAAACTATACATATATAATTGCTAAAATACTGCCTAATTACTTTTATCTAATTTAATCCATTCGTGTTAGTGTAAAAATTAAACACCCCTATTTTTGTAATGGTACGTTCACACAGCATCGGGGGAAAGAATTGCGCAATATCGTGTCCGCCCCCCCCCCCCCCCCCCCCCCGGTAAAAGTCTAGTTCTGTTTTGTGATGCACTCATTTTCAGACCTTATGAGAGTGGAACAAAATTATAAGTCTCTAAACTCACGATAAAAAATAATGATCAACTCTTTCAGAGACCGTTAGTGACGACTGATGAGGTATCGATATGGCGCGTGGTGTGTGCTTTCGAAACGCGTTTGTGAGTTTCAGTGAGCGTGCGCGTAAATGACGCAGTGCGTCGTCGTTGCATTCAATATTTCAAAACGCAAAGCTGCTGCTGAAGCCACCTCCTCTCACACCACAAGCACATTTTTTGAAGAAATAAATTTCAATGGTGTTCCTTTTGTCGATTTGTTTTTCTTCGTGATGGTTACCGTACTTAAAAATGATGTCATCGAGAGAATTTCTTGGGATTAGAGTCAGCTGTGTGCTGATGTCGTTCTTTGTGGCAGCGTCGAACGCTCAAGGTAAACACACTGTGAAGTTCAACATAATAATGTCCAGCAGTCCGTACAGATAAAAGACACCCTTTTAGTCTTATTAAAGTAAAGTATACGTTTGGTAGCATGCCGAAGCTAATCTAATTGTTGCTTATTCATCGATGTCTGTTGGGTTTTTAAACCTTGTCGTGTCCTTTTACCAATGAGCAACACACACATTGCTCATTTTGTGTAATATCCTGACTTACGGACATTGCTGAAGCAGCAAGACGTATAGGCTAAGCCTGGTGTAGGACGCCAGTCTTCGCTTCACTGCCAGTTTCAAAATTTATTTTGATTGTACAGTCTACTCATCATGTAATCGGACGTGTCACATCGATGCTCGTGGAGTCGTTATGATTTCTCCTCCAATTCCATGAAAATTTAACACTTTCGTGTTCCCCAGCCATTGGCTATAACATCAGGCATCTGTATAGCTACCATCTGTATCCGGAAAATGCCGAAAAAGGACAAAAAAATTACATCTGTTTCTACCGGTTCTGAAGCTTCTATCATCGCGCCATCAGAATCATGTGACCCCACTGTCCTATCACCAGGCCCTGACGATGACGCCATCAACAATCTGCGGCGGGAAATTCGAAGTCTGGCAGCCGATGTAAATGCCAAATTGGACAAGGCCCTACTGAACCAAGAGTCTTTGCTTGGCAGAATGGCAGCTGTGGAACACAAACAGAAAGAAATGGAGGAGTCATTAACCTATTCTTCAGCCACAATCGAGGATTTCCAGACCAAAAACAAGATCTTGTCGGACGGAATCTCCACAATGACAACTCAAATGGAGACGGCGAAGAAGACAATAGCCACCCTCGAAGAGACTGTTATTCAAATGGAGAGATATTCACGTAGCTTCAATCTACGCTTTGGGGGCATTCCAGAGACCAGCTCATCGGATCCCAACATTCCTTTCAACCTGGTAAAAGAAATCCTCACCGACAGATTCGGTATGGCAAACATTGAAATCGAAAATGCCCACCGATCTGGCAAACCTCCCAACACGGCATCGGATAAACCACGCCATATCTTGGTGAAGTTCCTCTATCGCCCGGAAAGACAGTCAATCCTGGATCGTGCGAGGGCCATGAAGGTTTCCCTGGCGAAGTCGGGAATTTTCATCCTGAGGGATCTTCCTGCTGCAGACGTCGCGAAGAAAAGATCTTTGCGCGATGTCATGAAGCAAGCCTACCGTGATGGGAAGAATCCGATTTTCCGAAATGGCAACCTCTACATCAACGGATCCAAATACAAACCACCTCCTGGGTCCCCCCAAGCTTCATGAACTGCTCTCCATTGCATATTATTCATGCTAACCCATTAAGAACTGGTGTTGGTTTCCACGGAGCACTGTAAGTTTGGACTGTTTGTTTGTTGTTTCCGGATAACGCACGCAGTTTTAAGCTCGGTAAAGCTCTGTTCAATGTCTGCTACATGTATGTAATTGTTTATTTTGTTAACCTTGCTACACGTAATTTTGTTTTGTTTAATTAAATTCTACATTTTCTGTTTAGTCATGCCAGTAAAATTTCCGTGTGTCTCCTGTAATCGTCCTGTTAAGGTGAATCAATGTGGAATATGTTGTGACATTTGCAACAATTGGATTCATTTAAAATGCACACATCTCTCTTCAACTGATTACGCCCAATTATCCATTAGTGACCAGACCTGGTTTTGCCATGTATGTTTAGCCAATAATTTACCTTTTAATTCTTTAAACCACGTTGAATTCCAAGATTTAATTCATGATCTTAATGCTCATAACTTTAATCTCGATCCATCAATGACCACATCATATGCCGATTTGCCTAAATTTAACTTTTTTAACTCTTTAGATACTGACAACCCTGTACCAATTATGAATAAATGTCAGTATATAGCTGAAGACGATCTTCTTACTCAGCAGAATAACTCCGATTCCAATTGTAATCTAAATTTCATTCATTTTAACATTCGAAGTCTGTCTAAAAACTTTGAAAACCTAAGATTACTCCTTCAATCTTTGTGTGAATTTTCTGTTATTGCCCTCACTGAAACTTGGCTTAAAGAGGATTCTCCAACTGTCTTCTCCTTACCTGGGTATAAATTAATCACTAATAACAGAACTCATAAATCTGGTGGGGGTGTTGCACTGTATATTCAATCTGATATTCAGTATAATATTAGGCAAGATCTTAATTACTCTACTGACTCCATTGAATCACTTTTTATTGAGATTAAAAAAAAACCTTCAAAAAATATAATAACTGGCGTAATTTACAAGCCTCCTCAAGTCGCACATAATGATTTTATGTACCATTTCCAGGATGTGACCACTCAATTATCTACTGAAGCCAAAAGTTGCATTCTGTCTGGAGATTTTAATATCAACCTCCTGGACTATGATAATAACTCTGTAAAGGACTTTTTAGACTCTTTGTTATCCCATTCATTTATCCCACTTATAGATAAGCCTACGAGGGTAACTCGTAACTCAGCAACTTTAATTGATAACATTTATACAAATATTTTACCCATTCCAGACTCTGTAGTTGTAATTTCTGATATCACAGACCATTTCCCAATATATACTTCAATACCAACAACTAATGCTCGTCCGAAGGTTGATAATGGTAATCTCTCCCGTTACTATACTAAGGACAATATAAACAAACTAAATCAGGACTTAAATTCGGCAAACTGGTCCCCTGTATATGATGCTAAAGATGCAAATCTCGCATTCGATAATTTCATGAGTATTTTTAATCGTCATCATGATTCTAATGTACCTCTTATGCAAAATAAAACAAATAAAGCAAAACCTAAAAGACCCTGGGTAACTCAATCCCTCCTGAAATCAATTAAGTTAAAAAACAAGCTTTATCATAAATTTCTTACTAAACGTAATGAGACCAATCATCGTAATTATACTAAATATAAAAACATTCTTACGACTGTATTACGATCAGCCAAAAAAGATTACTACTGTTCTCAATTTGAAAACGAAAAAAATAATATTAAGAACACATGGAAAATTATAAATAATGTTCTAAATAAAAGCAAGCCTTTTCAAAACATTTCCGGTATTTCCGTTAACGGAATTTTAAATGACAATCCATCAATCATGGCTGAGAATTTCAACAACTATTTTGTTAACGTGGGTCCTAATCTAGCAAGATCAGTACCCGAATGTCGAACTAAATTTTCTTATTACCTATCTAATCCTAACCCACATACATTGTTTCTTATCCCAGTAACAAATAAAGAAGTTGGTGACGTTGTAATAGATTTGGTAAATAAAACAAGTAGTGGCTTTGACCTCATTACTACTTTTGTTGTTAAAAACACCATATCTGCTATCCTAGAACCCCTTACATACATTATTAATCTTTCACTGTCATCTGGCATCGTACCCAACAGCTTAAAAATAGCAAAAGTTATTCCCATTCATAAGAATTCGGATACTGACAAAGTACAAAACTATAGGCCAATTTCTGTTTTGACCTGCTTTTCAAAAATCTTTGAAAAACTTGTTTATGTTCGAACCCTGAATTTTCTACGGAAATGTAATATTCTATCGAATTTTCAGTTTGGTTTTCGCGCAAAACACTCTACCACTCATGCTGTTCTTTACCTCATTAATAAAATTGTATCTGGATTTGACAATTTTGAGCATACACTGGGAATATTTCTTGATTTTTCTAAAGCATTTGATACCCTTGATCACAATTTACTTTTATATAAACTTAACCATTATGGTATTAGAGGGGTTCCTTTAGCATGGTTTGAAAGCTACCTTACCAATAGAAAACAATATGTATCAATTAACGATAATCATTCAAATTTACGTAGTTTAACATATGGTGTACCTCAAGGATCGATTCTTGGACCTTTGCTTTTTCTAATTTATATTAATGACTTTACTAATGCTTCGAAACATCTGTCTTGTATTTTATTTGCCGACGACTCTAATTTATTTTATAGTCACAGGGACATAAATATTCTTATTGATACTGTTAACACAGAGCTCGTCTTGGTATCCGACTGGATAAAATCAAATAAATTATCGTTGAATATAAAAAAGACCAGTTGCATGTTGTTTAGCAACTCTCTTAGTTCGTTACCTGGTGATATTTTTATTGATGATACAAACATTAATCTAACTGAAAGCTCTAAATTCCTTGGATTATATATTGATAATAAACTGTCCTGGAACCTTCACATTGATTATTTATGTAAAATTGTTTCTAGAAACATTGGTATAATCAATAGACTTAAGTTTTTCATTCCCGCAAACATCTTGTTTACATTGTATAACACTTTAATTTTGTCTTATATTAATTATGGAATTTTAGCTTGGGGAAACTCTTCTCTCACTTCTAGTAATCGTCTCCTCTTACTCCAGAAAAAAGCTTTGCGCATTATAAACCATTCCCCCTATTTAGCTCACACTGACCCTCTGTTTTACGGACATAGGACCTTGAAAGTTAGCGACATATATCGTTTTCAACTGGGAATATTCATGTTTCAATTAAGTAAAAATGAACTACCAAACTGCCTTATATCTCTGTTTGCAAAGAATTCTGGTGTTCACTCTTACTCAACCCGCCAGGCCTCCCAGTTTCATCTTCCAAGCATACGAACTCAGATTGCCCAAAGAAGCATTAAATTTGAAGGACCTAAACTCTGGAATTCACTAGATAAAACGTTGCAAGAACTGAAAACTCTCTCTGCTTTTAAAAACAATTTCAAACATTTTCTTCTCAGCATATATAATTCTATATAATTATTAGCTTTACTCTTTGTTTAACCTACAATGGTTGTTTTCTATTACTGCTTAAAAGTAACTTTGTGAGATTTGGACTCCTTGTTGATATATTATTTTCAATTTATGTTAACTCATAATTACTTGCTTTGGTGGTTTAAACTCGATTTGTTGTATTATTTAAAACAATTAGAAAGGCTTGAAATTATTATGAAATTATTATTATTATTTGTGTAAAACCTTAATGTCACCTTTAGTTAGTTTACTTGATTCAGTGTTTTTTTTTTGACTTGGTATTGTTTGTTTGTTTGCTCTGTTATACTAAATTTTTTCGTCCATTATTCATCTTTAACTAGGGGACCCGCACCCGACAAGCTTAGCTTTTTGTGGGTCCCCTCCACCTCATTGCATATTATTTTCATTACTTGCATCGTATTGGTTTTATTCACTTATTAGCCATCACTATATTAATTATTATTTCATGCTTGCTTGCAAGTCCTTTCTGTATTGATTTTGCTTTGAGTGGAAATAAAGTAAAAGTAAAAGATCTGTGCAAATCGACAAGCATTTTCCGTATCGCATTTGAGTTGTAACGTTTAGAATCTCATCCTGGCTAATACACTTCATTTCTGGTGACAAAATGATATGTTGATCATAACTTGCAAGAAATTTACAACTTAACTGAAATTTAATGTTACTGTTAAGTTGTCGTACAACAATACAAAAAGTATCGAATCGTCATTTAAATAAAGTTGCAGATAACCATCGTTACAAAAACCAGACCCCAAAATGCCATGATTACAATCAAAGTCGGAGTTGTCTATTTTATTAACATGTTTTCTCACCAGGTGCGTACATTCCCTAAAATAAAAAATTGATATAAACAAACTACCAATTTTGTGTTCATGTTGGTGCTAATTTCATTTCTCCCTAACACTCAGGCGGTGGTGATCCTGCCGCTCCGTATGACACCGACAATGAAGGCATCGGACAAGGTCAGGGGTCATCAGGTGTTTATGGAAACGGTAAGTTGGAATAAAAGACACTAATTCGCTTTCCCTCATGGTATGACATCGATGTGTCAGAAGAAGAAAAAATAATTAAGAGTTAGCATTATTTATTTCATATAGATCTGTAGAAAAACCCTAAAGGAATTATTTCTTTGGTTTTCGGATTGATCTGAACCAGTAAACACATTTTGTACTTTTTTTCACCAGGTCCGATCAATCAGGGAAGCGGGCCAGGCCAGGCCGTGGACGGTAAGGTTTTAAGAATATGTCTTGATAAAAAATTATAACTTGATGAGAATGTTTTGTTCTTATACTACACATTTCATTTTTTGTGTTAATTTCATTTCTCTCTATCAGGTGCCGCTCCGTATGGTGCCGGCAATCAAGGCATCGGACAAGGTCAAGGGTCATCAGGTATATTATATTAATGTTTGGAATAATTTGAAGTTTGTAAAGTAAGATGACAATTAGCGTAATTGCATTTTTGGTACCTCTTGTATGACACATAATCACGCTGTCAAACTGAGCTTGGTCTTACATCATTTTAGTTTTAGCCGTTTTGTGCTGGAGTATTTCGAGTTCAATAGAAACGTCACACGTGGTACTCGTTGGGAGTCGAACCCAGGACCCTGCATTCTATAGGGACGGGTAGGCCTATATAGGTCATTTAGAATCCAACTAATAGGTCATTCAAAATCCCACAATATTATCCTAATACTACAAAGGATTATCTCTCAGGCCGTGCTTGACTCAAATAACTTCCGCTACGGCTATGTGCTGTTGTTTTAGTATTTTATTAAAACATTGTATTTTTCTTTTTTGTTCACTAGGTCCGATCAATCAGGGAAGCGGGCCAGGCCAGGCCGTGGACGGTAAGGTTTTAAGAATATGTCTTAATAAAAAATTATAACTTGATGAGAATGTTTTGTTCTTATACTACACATTTCATTTTTTGTGTTAATTTCATTTCTCTCTATCAGGTGGTCGTATTCCTGCCGGTCCGTATGGTGCCGGCAATCAAGGCATCGGACAAGGTCAAGGGTCATCAGGTATATTATATTAATGTTTGGAATAATTTGAAGTTTGTAAAGTAAGATGACAATTAGCGTAATTGCATTTTTGGTACCTCTTGTATGACACATAATCACGCTGTCAAACTGAGCTTGGTCTTACATCATTTTAGTTTTAGCCGTTTTGTGCTGGAGTGTTTCGAGTTCAATAGAAACGTCACACGTGGTACTCGTTGGGAGTCGAACCCAGGACCCTGCATTCTATAGGGACGGGTAGGCCTATATAGGTCATTTAGAATCCAACTAATAGGTCATTCAAAATCCCACAATATTATCCTAATACTACAAAGAATTATCCCTCAGGCCGTGCTTGACTCAAATAACTTCCGCTACGGCTATGTGCTGTTGTTTTAGTATTTTATTAAAACATTGTATTTTTCTTTTTTGTTCACTAGGTCCGATCAATCAGGGAAGCGGGCCAGGCCAGGCCGTGAACGGTAAGGTTTTAAGAATATGTATTGATAACAAATTATAACTTGATGAGAATGTTTTGTTCTTATACTACACATTTCATTTTTTGTGTTAATTTCATTTCTCTCTATCAGGTGCCGCTCCGTATGGTGCCGGCAATCAAGGCATCGGACAAGGTCAAGGGTCATCAGGTATATTATATTAATGTTTGGAATAATTTGAAGTTTGTAAAGTAAGATGACAATTAGCGTAATTGCATTTTTGGTACCTCTTGTATGACACATAATCACGCTGTCAAACTGAGCTTGGTCTTACATCATTTTAGTTTTAGCCGTTTTGTGCTGGAGTATTTCGAGTTCAATAGAAACGTCACACGTGGTACTCGTTGGGAGTCGAACCCAGGACCCTGCATTCTATAGGGACGGGTAGGCCTATATAGGTCATTTAGAATCCAACTAATAGGTCATTCAAAATCCCACAATATTATCCTAATACTACAAAGGATTATCTCTCAGGCCGTGCTTGACTCAAATAACTTCCGCTACGGCTATGTGCTGTTGTTTTAGTATTTTATTAAAACATTGTATTTTTCTTTTTTGTTCACTAGGTCCGATCAATCAGGGAAGCGGGCCAGGCCAGGCCGTGGACGGTAAGGTTTTAAGAATATGTCTTAATAAAAAATTATAACTTGATGAGAATGTTTTGTTCTTATACTACACATTTCATTTTTTGTGTTAATTTCATTTCTCTCTATCAGGTGGTAGTATTCCTGCCGGTCCGTATGGTGCCGGCAATCAAGGCATCGGACAAGGTCAAGGGTCATCAGGTATATTATATTAATGTTTGGAATAATTTGAAGTTTGTAAAGTAAGATGACAATTAGCGTAATTGCATTTTTGGTACCTCTTGTATGACACATAATCACGCTGTCAAACTGAGCTTGGTCTTACATCATTTTAGTTTTAGCCGTTTTGTGCTGGAGTGTTTCGAGTTCAATAGAAACGTCACACGTGGTACTCGTTGGGAGTCGAACCCAGGACCCTGCATTCTATAGGGACGGGTAGGCCTATATAGGTCATTTAGAATCCAACTAATAGGTCATTCAAAATCCCACAATATTATCCTAATACTACAAAGAATTATCCCTCAGGCCGTGCTTGACTCAAATAACTTCCGCTACGGCTATGTGCTGTTGTTTTAGTATTTTATTAAAACATTGTATTTTTCTTTTTTGTTCACTAGGTCCGATCAATCAGGGAAGCGGGCCAGGCCAGGCCGTGAACGGTAAGGTTTTAAGAATATGTATTGATAAAAAATTATAACTTGATGAGAATGTTTTGTTCTTATACTACACATTTCATTTTTTGTGTTAATTTCATTTCTCTCTATCAGGTGCCGCTCCGTATGGTGCCGGCAATCAAGGCATCGGACAAGGTCAAGGGTCATCAGGTATATTATATTAATGTTTGGAATAATTTGAAGTTTGTAAAGTAAGATGACAATTAGCGTAATTGCATTTTTGGTACCTCTTGTATGACACATAATCACGCTGTCAAACTGAGCTTGGTCTTACATCATTTTAGTTTTAGCCGTTTTGTGCTGGAGTGTTTCGAGTTCAATAGAAACGTCACACGTGGTACTCGTTGGGAGTCGAACCCAGGACCCTGCATTCTATAGGGACGGGTAGGCCTATATAGGTCATTTAGAATCCAACTAATAGGTCATTCAAAATCCCACAATATTATCCTAATACTACAAAGAATTATCCCTCAGGCCGTGCTTGACTCAAATAACTTCCGCTACGGCTATGTGCTGTTGTTTTAGTATTTTATTAAAACATTGTATTTTTCTTTTTTGTTCACTAGGTCCGATCAATCAGGGAAGCGGGCCAGGCCAGGCCGTGAACGGTAAGGTTTTAAGAATATGTATTGATAAAAAATTATAACTTGATGAGAATGTTTTGTTCTTATACTACACATTTCATTTTTTGTATTAATTTCATTTCTCTCTATCAGGTGCCGCTCCGTATGGTGCCGGCAATCAAGGCATCGGACAAGGTCAAGGGTCATCAGGTATATTATATTAATGTTTGGAATAATTTGAAGCTTGTAAAGTAAGATGACAATTAGCGTAATTGCATTTTTGGTACCTCTTGTATGACACATAATCACGCTGTCAAACTGAGCTTGGTCTTACATCATTTTAGTTTTAGCCGTTTTGTGCTGGAGTATTTCGAGTTCAATAGAAACGTCACACGTGGTACTCGTTGGGAGTCGAACCCAGGACCCTGCATTCTATAGGGACGGGTAGGCCTATATAGGTCATTTAGAATCCAACTAATAGGTCATTCAAAATCCCACAATATTATCCTAATAATAATAATAATAATGGCTTCTTATATAGCGCTCATATCCGTCACTCAGTGACGCTCAAGGCGCTTCAACAGTCAATATTTTCCTGCAAGGTATACATGTGGAGCTACTTTTTGAATTTTGAGGCCTATTTCTTTACATAGCACCATGTAATGGTTTACAAGGTGCTGTGGCGCAATATGCAGCCGATCAAACCAGGAACACCGGGGCAAACCCCTTCTCTTTTCGATAAGTGCACTGGGTTCTTTACGTGCATTACACAACACACGGGACCAACGGCTTTACGTCCCATCCGAAGGACGAAGCAATAATGGTTAAGTGTCTTGCTTAATAAGGACACAAGTGTCACGACCGGGACTCGAACCCACACTCTGCTGAACAGAAACACCAGAGCTTGAGTCCGGTGCTCTTATCCGCTCGGCCACGACACTAACCAGTTAATACTACAAAGGATTATCCCTCAGGCCGTGCTTGACTCAAATAACTTCCGCTACGGCTATGTGCTGTTGTTTTAGTATTTTATTAAAACAGTGTGGTTTTCTTTTTTGTTCACTAGGTCCGATCAATCAGGGAAGCTGGCCAGGCCAGGCCGTGAACGGTAAGGTTTTAAGAATAATTTATGAATTGATTATATAACTTAATGAGAAAGTTTTGTTCTTATGGTAAACATTTTATGTTGGTGTTAATTTCATTCTCTCTTTCAGGGCCCAATTTCATGGAGCTGCTTAAGCACAAAAAGTAGCTAAGCACAACAAAATTTCGCTAACCAGAATAAGGTTACCAGCCAAACTACCATGTCACATGTACAATATTTGTGACTGGTATCCTGCTCATTTCTGCTTAGCAGACAGCTGTTAAGCAATATTTTCTGCTTAAGCAGCTCTATGAAATTGGGCCCAGGTGGTGGTATTCCCGCCAATCCGTATAACGCTGGCAACCAAGGCATCGGACAAGGTCAGGGGGCGTCAGGTATAAGTGAAATTCTGAAGTTTGTAAAGTAAGATGACAATTAGCGTAATTTCATTTTTGATCTGAGCTTGGTCGTACATTATTTTGGTTTTAGCTGTTTTGTGTGATATTAAGTATATGCGGTGCTTTTCGAGTTTAACACGGGGTACTCGTAGAGAGTTGAACCCACGACCCTGCATTCTATAGGGATGATAGGTCGTCGAATTCCACAATATTAATTAGCCTAAATGTACCACAAAGGACTCAAATATTATTTCGGCTACGACATGCCATATTAATTTATAATCTGATAAGAAACTTAATTATAAAAAGTTGTCTCCCCCCCGCCTTTGTTTTTTAACAGGTCCGAACAATCAGGGAAACAGACCTGGCCAGGCCGTGAACGGTAAGGTTTTAGAATAATAATTATGACATATGACTTGATTTGATGAGAATGTTTTGATCTAACATAATATACTTATGTGTTTATGTGTGTGTGTTATATTTCATTTCTCTCTATCAGGTGGTCGTAATCCTGCTGCTCCGTATGTAAACAGCAATCAAGGCATCGGACAAGGTCAGGGGTCATCAGGTATTCCTGAGAACGGTAAGTTTGATTAGACTGCAAATAATTCACTTTCCTTCATGATTATGACATCGTAAACGCGTGCACTTTTCCATTGTTTGACATCAAAGATGGCGGCCAATGATGCCACGTACGTGTCACATCTATTCAAATACTGCCTGCTAACTGACCCATTTTATGAAGCGCAGCGCACTTTAAGGACCTAGTTCAGAAAGATCAGTAAAGTAATAAAATTATGTGAGTAGGCACAACTTATATATGATCTTCAAAGTAGTTTAGTTTTGAAGCCTTTAGTTCAATTTAGGTAGTAAGACCGTCCGTACGCAATCAAGTAATTGATTTTAATCTGCACAGGGTGCGGCAAGTAAACTGCAGTAAAATCTTTCTATAAACAGAAAAAAATACCTTGATAATCAACGTTTTGGCTATAAAAAGTTCTGAATATTTTTTTGTTAAGTATTCGGTGAGTGGGGCGCCTGGTCTATTTGGCAGATGTGCTCAGTGACCTGCGGGGAAGGGGTCAAACTCCGCGAACGACGGTGCGGGGCTCCGGGCAGCGAAGCACAATGCCTCGGGCAAGACGTGGAGAGTGGAAAATGTCAGGAAACGCCAATATGCCAAGGTGAGAGCTGATGAACGGAACAAAGATACAAAAATATGTACACAATATGACATGTAGTCAGTCCTATACTTATTTGTAGTCAAATCTAACGGAGCTCCTCGGGTTCGTTTTCGAATTTGAGCTGTCCAATTTTGCCACAATGATTTGTAGTGTGACATTCTCACTTTTCCTGGCAATTAAGATTGAAACACATCCTGATTGAGTCTAAGTTCTTGGTGAAATCAAGCACTCGCATCCATCAAGCCGTCATTATTTATCATTCCCCTTAAAATCAATTGCAGTCTGAGAAGTGTCTTTCTAATTCTGAGTGATTGGTATCTCGTATTTATAGACGGTACGATTATTCAAGAGCTGTACGTCCTTCCATTGCAAACCGCGGTATTGAACTGCTACGGCAAAAGGTACATGAGAAAACACCCGGCTGCTTCTGTAGTCTGGTATCGCAACGATAAACCAGTGCCTGTACGAGGTGAGGAACATGAACGCAATGAATGCCTGACCAATACATTAATTTTCCATAAGTGAGAAACCATTTAGGCACATTGTCTCAACATTTGCCATAACACTTTAGCAAAATAAAAAATTTAATAAATTAAAATAAAAAATTCTCTAAAATGAATAGATATAAATAAATAAAAATAGACAACAAATTAAAAAGATAATAAATACATACAACTGATATGTAGCTTTGTCTTACGATAATTTGTTTTCCCTCTTCACTAAAGGTAGCCTTACTGAAGGATCGATATTCAACCAACTCGGGAAAATACTGACAGGTACCGGTTAAAAGTAACGCGTCTGTAGTTGAGAAGGTGTAACTGTTCAACTGTGCTAAATGTCCAACTTCTTATAACGTTTAACTGCTTTTCGTCTTACAATAAACGTTTAACTGCAGAACTGTTTTGCTGCGAAACGTTAAACTGGTAATAAACGTTTACGTATACGATTCTTTTGAGGATGAACCCTTTTTTCTCTATAATAAACAGGGAAGTTTACTCGTGGTTTTTCTGATCTTCCGCAGCCAACAAATACATCGTTAATACGGCAGACCTCAAGATGTTAAATGTCAACATGGGCGATGAGGGAATATACGCATGCGCAATATTTTTACCACAAGAAGCCTTGCCCACGTACAGTACGGTAATTCTCCTCAAGGGTGAGTTGTAAAAACCTTGTAGCGATTTATGACGTCACACAATGACAACCTACTTAACTTGTCAGATAGCTAGTTATGAGTGAACACAATCCCTTCTCACATGGTGTAAACTGATAATATTGGGCCATCTATAGGTGACTTCAAAGAAAACAATGAATTAAGTTTGTTTTATGAAATTTGATGAGCTATAATAACAAAATCACACGACCATGGTGTAAACATGGAGACTCGATTTCTGGGCAATGGTTCAACCCAGGCTAAAGGCATTCACCATCAGGCTCTTTGGTTATGTTTCAATAGGAACATTTTGAGAATGTTGATCCGAATATGGTGGAGTCAATAACTTTTGTTTACGAACATTCTTAATTAGGCCTAAGCCCAACCGTTTCGCGAAATGTTTTTCAACTGGCTTTGCCAGATTGATGTTTGTTTAAAATAGCGAAAAGAAAAGAGGGGTTGCATATTTATGACGTCATTGACCAACTCTCAGCCAATGATAGCCAATTTTCATCAGCGATAGCGGCCAGTGCGATGGGGGTGTGTTGAACACGTGTTCTGTGCCTACCTGAGTCTGCAAAGGTCAACAAGGGATAACGGAGAAGAGAAAAATTAACATGGATAAATGGTTAATTAAATAAAATATGGTGCATCCGTTTACCTCAAATTATTTATACATCGATAACGGGGTTTTTCCGGTTTTTTTCCGTCCACAGTGAATCAAACGAGTGATCTTTTGAAAGCAGGTAAGTTTTTGTTTCCTAGTCTTCCATTCATTTAGCTTCTAACCGAAACTGAATTTAATACTCCTTTTGACTTTTGAATGCGACGGAGAATTCTTTTTTTAAAACAAAATTGAATAAGCAGTGCACGGTGTTCGAATGATTATTTTTTTGAATTGGCCGGTAAACCCTCTTATAATATTCTGATGTCATCCATTTTTGCAGTGTAGTGCAACCGCTCTCCAAAACTAATAATATATAATTTTATTTTATTTTAATAATAACAAATAACTCATTTTGCGTTCCGATTCATAAGCACCGCGACATTCCACTTACATTTTTTCTTTCTCTTGACCCCTCCCTGAAAAACTGATTGGATTCGCGCCTAAAACATACATCTTTACTTGTCACTGTTTTATTTTTAAACTTCTCCTTTCACAGGGCATCTTCAATTAGCGAAGTTGCTATGGCCGATATGTTTCCCCATCCTACTCATCCTGACTGCTGCATGCTCCATGAAGGTCGAAATCAAAAGGTTGGGGGAAATTTTCATTTGTTTTTGTCACGAGAGGGTTTTTATTTGTTTTTCAATGTAAAACATAGTAAGTGTCCTGATGTTTCTACCCTAGCGGAGTCTTTCTCGAAGGCTAAATGAAAACACAGTACAGGTAAACTGTTGTAACAGAAGCATTCAAGTGGACAGAGATGAAAATAGAGGGATGCAGAAGGCACACAGAAAAAAGATAAACAATGAAGAGTGAGGGGGAGAGTGAGGGAAGGGGCTGGTTTAACCATAAGAAAAGGTTGGAAAAAACTGGACAAAATCAAAGATGGAAGAGGGATAACACAAAGAATGTTTTATTTTTTTCGTTTAGTTGAAAATGAAGTGAACCAATTGTTGGTACTTGGCAAGCATGCATGGTTGTGTGATTTGTAACTGCTTTTTGGTTTTCCATGTCCGACAGATACAAGACAAAGGGCATGCCACCAGAGGTTGTAGAAGAGATTAAACAAAGAAAACTGGACAACAAACGCAAGAAGGAGGAGGCAAAGATAGAGGCCAAGCGTCAGAAGGCGGCAGGCAAGCATACTACCACAGCGGCAGCGGCACCCCCACCATCCGCACCGAGCGCAGCTCCGCCTCCACCACCCCAAGACGGAGCTGCACCACCAGGGCCAGCAGCCGCCGCCCCCCCTCCACCTCCTCCTCCCCCACCACCTCCCTAATAGATATTCCATCAACCGTCCCTCTTAAGTCGATTTTACATATATTTTTCAGCTGCTTCGGCCGTCCATTCAATCCAACCAAACCGACGAGAATGCTGGCAAAGCAATCTGGTCCCATTCTGTTGACAATGTTTTCACCATTATCATTTACAGCGAATCAGCTGGTAAGCCTTTCCTTATAAAAAGCAAGCTTTTCAATTCACAAAAAGGTAGACTATATTTCAAGTCTGAGATTGTAGATCTGTCGTCATCATCCTCACTCTTGAGGTTCCTCTGAATTGGCTATTTCGGCAATAGCTAGTGCAGGATTGCCGGAAAGACATTGCTTTTCTTCAATGTTGCCCCTGCAGCAGCTAACGGCGATAGTCCTATAGCTGAAGTCACTTCAATGTTCTTGATGTCGCAATAATAAAATGCTCCGAGTTGAAAATCAACAACCCCAGAGTCACAACATTTTTCAACAATCCTCGAAGGGCATTACCTTTAAATCTCTGATTTACTAAAAAGTAACGCGTCTACATTATTTGTTCATGAGGCTTGTTAATTTTGTTGTTGAGTGTAGTGCTCCCTTACTGACCATCGTATTGACACTGAGAAAACCACGATCACAGACTTGGAGTCGAGTCTAACAAAAAAAGAAACAAACTGTTACAAGAAAGACGGTATTTTCAATATCGGCGAATATGAATACAATATTCACACAATGGAATCACTGGTTTATTAATTACACTCCTGATACTTCATGTTGTTATTTTATTCAAACACTAAAAATACTCGTTTGTCTTTTTTGTTATATAACAATGTTGTATAACACATTATTTTACAAGAAATGTTTTCAACATAGCAAAAGTAGAGACGCTATTTCCACAACTCGGGTGTTCAAGATCTACAAATAAAACGTGGGGGAAAAAGATTGCATGATGAAATATAGTTACATTGCTATTATAAAAAAGTTACACGGTAATTATTTTTAATGGGTTGGGAAATTTTGGAATTGGCAGAATGATTTTTATTATTTATTCATGCATGATATTCGACCTGTGAATTTGTTTTACCTTTTTTATTGACCTTTACATTTAAACTGTTTTGTTGATTTTCTGAGGGCACAACAAACTCGGAAATCAGATTAAAATTGGACGAATAGCATGCCTGTTATAGACCAATATGCACATAACAACATCCGAGTAGGGCGCCCTCGGCTAAAGGTCAAAAGAAGGTTGCTCATTGGCCCATACTGTGCGCTGCGCGTACATAAATTTAAATTAACGTTTTCCCAATGTTGGCATCGCTTGACCTCCAAGATGGCAGTGGATGTCGTTAGTGCGGTCTATTTAATACAACTCTCTGCATGGCAACTTCACAAGAGCTTTTGTTGAAAAAAGAAAAAGAAAAAAGTATTCACAAGTTTTGCACACAAAAAAAGAAGCTTTATCAAATAACTTTCCCTTTCAAAATATTACCTTTAAATATTTCTTGGGTATCCTTGTATTTGAATTCAGACGATTAAATGGATCGGATGTATATTATACATTAATATTCGTTTTCGCATATCGATTGAACTAGCTCTGTTTGTGGAGTCTTGGGCCAATACGCTTACAGGCTAAAATACCTTTGTCATGAAATACGCAAACAACACTCACGCATGCATACAGACTGTACGCTTGGCAAACACCCTAGAGTTGTGCACTAGGATGTCGCGATGCGTGTGCGTCATGCAACTACCAGCCTCGTACAAGAAAGCGCAGTGTTGGGAGTTACCGTGACGGCAGGTAAGTTATTGGCTTACGTTACCAGTGTGACCACTATGGTAAGTTATTGACACACGTTACCAGTGTTACCACTACAGTAAATACTCAGCTAGCATTACCAGTGTTACAACTGTGGTATGTTATTGGCTCGCATTGACACTGTTACCATAACAGTAAGGTATCAGCTCACATTGCCATTGACGCCATGACAGTAAGTTATCACTTGCGTTACCACGGTTACCATGACAATAAGTTATCTGCTAGCTCTATTGTTACCACATGGAAAAGGCCAATGTGAACTGTGGCTATACTGGCCTTTATTTCACCTACTAATGAATGATATGAAACTTATGTTATCTTTTGAATTCCTGAAACAAGCTTTTGAAAAAAAGAAAATTTGACAATACTGCAGCATAAACAGTAAAGTACATGTATTTCAGGATTGTTGCACGCACTGATGATGCTTAAAAATATTACCATCTATAATAAACTTAATTTCTCAAACACTAGTTTTAAAATAATTTTGGGTTCTCTTTTTTAAGACAACAAAAAATAATAACACAAACAAGTTTTAAAAGAACCATGTACAAATACTTTACAGACGTTTAGTTGAGGCATAATTAGACTTTCTCTGTAGAAATTCATAAAAATTCACCTGAACATTATCCCCCCTCCCCCTTTCAAACTCTTACCACAAAATTCTACATAGTATAATACTGATTTATAAATTTTGAAGAACGAATTTCATTTGTAATGAGCTAAAATAACCGTATTGCTATTTTTTTTTTCAATTTGGGGGCAATGATGGTTTTTTTAATCTGCCTTCATAATTCACATCACAAGAGGTGCTACAACTACCCAACCACCAGAGCTGTGTATTGAGAAAGTTGCACCAACTTAGCAATTAGAAGCCATTTTTGATAAACAAAAATGGGTGCCAGACTAAACTGCACAAAAGGTTGTGCTACATTTGACCCGAATGGCGTCCAGCAACCATGTGACGAAAAAGCAATCTTTGGTAAACTTTGTTGTAGCATTTTTTAGTGTAAAAAGTATTATAGATTTTCCCCTCAGCTAACCTTCCAAGCCACTATCATAGCAAAGAATTCATGAACAAATTAAGTTAACGCCACAGACCAACAATTATCACATGTATCAACATGTCTGGGGGTGAGTACAGAGACGCACTCCGCTTCTTCATATCTCACAATGAAAACAACATCAACTAAAATGATTGTTTTTCACACACAAACAGGGGGCTGTCACTTGACCTAATTATGGCCAAACTTGACCTTTGGTTTGAGGGGGCGGTCACATTATTATAAACAAAAGTTTCAGTTTTCTTTAAGTTTTTTTTTCTTCTTAGTTTTTGTACAAATTTACTATGACAATAATAATAATAATAACATGTCCATTACGCAGCCCAGTAGATTGGAAGCATCAAGTCACTGAAGCTAGAGTGTCCGATGTGCCGTCGTGTGGACGTTTCGTCGAAGCACTGAGCGCACGTCACTGGTAAACCTCATGGCGTCTAGGATTGGAAGTAGACTCAGCAGACCTATGTCTGTTGGATCAGAGAGCCAGGACTTGACTGGTATCCCGTTGTCTGTATGGTGGGGGAAGGAATCATGAAGCGGACAACAAAAATGATAACAATCTCGCTTGAATTTGAGGAGTGGATGTTAACATTTTTAGGCTGGGTGAGCTATTTTTGGTTTTTGGAAATGAAAATTCCAAGAATCACCAACCAAAGCAATGAAAGGAAAAACCTCCCAAGACTTAGCCCAATACGCCAGTGATCGAGAGTGGATTGTATGTGCAGCTCGTTAGTGACAACACACTCTGCTTAGCAATTAAGATTGGTACAAAACTAATCAATTTATCTCTTTGTGAAATCGAGCCCTCAGGGCAACGGAGGCTATGGCCCTATGTAATTCCAGACCAGCAAGGGTTGTTTATGATGTCTTCACAAGGCATACATGTTGAGAAATTCATATCTATGAAGCTTCTATACAAAGGGTTTTATATTCAGTCATTACATACCGGGATATAACTTGTATGCACCAGGTGAGTTGTCCACAATAAAAATACTTGATAAGTCTGCGCTGACAGCAGATAAGTCTTTTGTGTAACTTCCTGCATCTAATGTACAATGCTGGTGATGAGAAAAGACAAAAATTGGTTAATCTCTTTACAATGTCAGCGTAATATTCAGGTATTAATTATATCCTACAAGGATTTGAATATGTTAGATCTAGACAGATTATGTTCTAGGCCTATACTCCTATATAAGGTAGTTACACACCGATATCTTTCTTCCTACTGTTTGTCAATTCAGTATCATTCACCGAGGTTCTGAATGATAAGCTATGCCTTATCTACACACTGCACGGAACACAGTCAACCCTCCTACTGTCTGACCATTCAATATCACCCCTTGTGGTTTTGAATGATAGATTTACTGTGCCAGCATGCACAATGATATCATGTGATGAATGTATCTACACAGTACACAGTCAACACTCCTACTGCTTGACAATTCAACATCATTCACTCAGGTTCTGAATGATAAACTACGCAAGCCCGCACTGTGATATCATGTGATGAATGCATACACACTGCACGGTACACAGTCAACCCTCCTACTGTCTGACCATTCAACATCACCCACTGTGGTTTTGAATGATAGATAAACAACGAAGCCTGCAATATGTTACCATGTTGTGTTGCCAATGAACACATTTAGTTGTGCACACTTGTGCCACTCTACTTAACCCAGGCAGTTGAATGGTTTCAAATGGCTAGTTGTACAACCCACTATGGAAAATGTTACCAACAGTAGAACATTTTATGAAAAAATAATGTGTACATATTATTCAAGGAAATGATCAAATGACAATGGAAGAAAAAGTAACAAATTAATACAAATGTACAAGTATGCATAAATTAAAATGAAGCTTGACATTGACTGCTTAAATCAAATTGTAAAACAGACACAGCAATCACACAAAAATAACTTAATTTCTAACAGCAATAAGTTACATAATGCCATTTCCAAATCTGTAAATAATATAAAAACAGCTACTTACAGATAAACAAAATATTGCAATCGAATCAAAATTGACAATGAAAAATATGTCACTAAAAGAACTCTTTGATAAAACATAATTCACACAAATCACACATTGATAAACACAAGAATAATATCCTTGGTAGAACCTATGTTATATTTGTAAATGACACTTGCAGGTAAATCACAATTTGTTCTATTGGAGAAACAAGTTTTAATTTGTAAGCACCCTTTTACAGGCATGAGCAACCGTTATGAGTGCACTCAAACCTGTGCCTTTTATGACGCCTTGTTGGCCATAGTTATCTAAAAACATGTTACCTGTCTATAATATCTCCTTTTTAGTATTCCCCTGCCGTTGTCAAGTTTTTCTGCAACCGGTGAGCCATAGATTTCCATACTCGCCGTAAATATAACTAGATCATACCATCGACTGACCTTTAATGGAGAAAATAAAATAAATATAAGATTGAAATAATTTGTTTTCATTTGAGTTAAAGGCACTGGACACGTTTGGTAATTGTCAAAGACCAGTATTCTCACTTGGTGTATCCCAACATATGCATAAAATAACAAACCTGTGAAAATTTGGGCTCAATTGGTCATCGAATTTGCAAGAGAATAATGAAAGAAAAAACACCCTTGTTGCATTACTTTGTGTGCTTTCATCAGATGCATAATAAAAGGCTTCAGCAAGAAGTCTTTTATTATTTGAGTGAGAAATTACCTCTTTCTCAAAAACTACGTTACTTCAGAGGGAGCCGTTTCTCACAATGTTTTATACTATCAACAGCTCTCCATCATTGCTCGTTACCAAGTAAGTTTTTATGCTAACAATTATTTTGAGTAATTACCAAAAGTGTCCAGTGCCTTTACATTTACAGAACACACTGAGGAAAGAAAGATTAAAAACTTAGACATTTATTGACCGATTTCAAAGATTTTTGAACAAGGGATTCCAATAAACTAAGAATTGTTTTTCTCTACTTTGCTCTAAAATTAAATCTTCAAGGTGTCAATAGAGTTTGTAAAATTAGCCTCTGAACACATGCATGCCGTTGTTTAAGATGGTGTGCTTTGCCGTTGTTTAAGATGGTGTGCTTTGCACTTGAGCGGTCAAACAATTCAGTCACCAGTGGTTGTTTTTGTCAAAACTGCCTGGTAATAAAAGGTTTAACTTAAAACCTTATCCCTGGCAAACACAACTAAATGCAACAAATGGTAAAAGTTATTGCAGTTTGTTGCAGCAGTCAACTGAAATCCCATACTCTGTTGCACTGTGCTGCATTTAGCAGGGGTCTACATGGCTCTATATCTGCCATATACAACAAAATGCACCAAATTAATGGTAAAAGTTACTGTAACATGGCCTTGACATGTCCATGTGCAATCCAAGTCCCCAGCAAACTTCAATCCATAGTTGTGCTTTTAGCAGGGTGGCTGCCCAATGCCAAGGCTAGTGTACACCAGTTCACTTCAAAATGCAACAAAATCCTCTAATTGCATTTGTTTTAATTGTGTTGGCTGCTGCATTCAGTAGGGGTTTTCATTTCAACTATCTGCCTGTGTTGCATTTTGATGCATTCAGTAAGGGTTTTCATTTCAACTATCTGACTGTGTTGCATTTTGATGCATTCAGTAGGGGTTTTCATTTCAACTATCTGACTGTGTTGCATTTTGCTGCATTCAGTAGGGGTTTTCATTTCAACTATCTGACTGTGTTGCATTTTGATGCATTCAGTAAGGGTTTTCATTTCAACTATCTGACTGTGTTGCATTTTGCTGCATTCAGTAGGGTTTTCATTTCAACTATCTGACTGTGTTGCATTTTGCTGCATTCAGTAAGGGTTTTCATTTCAACTATCTGACTGTGTTGCATTTTGCTGCATTCAGTAAGGGTTTTCATTTCAACTATCTGATTGTGTTGCATTTTGATGCATTCAGTAGGGGTTTTCATTTCAACTATCTGACTGTGTTGCATTTTGCTGCATTCAGTAGGGTTTTCATTTCAACTATCTGACTGTGTTGCATTTTGCTGCATTCAGTAAGGGTTTTCATTTCAACTATCTGACTGTGTTGCATTTTGCTGCATTCAGTAAGGGTTTTCATTTCAACTATCTGACTGTGTTGCATTTTGCTGCATTCAGTAGGGGTTTTCATTTCAACTATCTGACTGTGTTGCATTTTGCTGCATTCAGTAAGGGTTTTCATTTCAACTATCTGACTGTGTTGCATTTTGCTGCATTCAGTAAGGGTTTTCATTTCAACTATCTGACTGTGTTGCATTTTGCTGCATTCAGTAAGGGTTTTCATTTCAACTATCTGATTGTGTTGCATTTTGCTGCATTCAGTAAGGGTTTTCATTTCAACTATCTGACTGTGTTGCATTTTGCTGCATTCAGTAGGGGTTTTCATTTCAACTATCTGTGTTGCATTTTGATGCATTCAGTAAGGGTTTTCATTTCAACTATCTGACTGTGTTGCATTTTGATGCATTCAGTAGTGTTTTCATTTCAACTATCTGCCTGTGTTGCATTTTGCTGCATTCAGTAGGGTTTTCATTTCAACTATCTGACTGTGTTGCATTTTGCTGCATTCAGTAGGGGTTTTCATTTCAACTATCTGTGTTGCATTTTGATGCATTCAGTAAGGGTTTTCATTTCAACTATCTGACTGTGTTGCATTTTGATGCATTCAGTAGTGTTTTCATTTCAACTATCTGCCTGTGTTTCATTTTGCTGCATTCAGTAGGGGTTTTCATTTCAACTATCTGACTGTGTTGCATTTTGCTGCATTCAGTAGGGGTTTTCATTTCAACTATCTGACTGTGTTGCATTTTGCTGCATTCAGTAAGGGTTTTCATTTCAACTATCTGCCTGTGTTGCATTTTGATGCATTCAGTAGGGGTTTTCATTTCAATTGTGTTGCATTTCCCTTTTCCCTGCATTTAGCAAGGTGCCCGGTAACCACCAGCTAGTGGTTAGGGTATTAAAACAGCTTTCAGTCACAGACAACTGAAACAAAAAGATCCTAAATCATTCAGTGGAAATGACGTACGATGTAAAACCCTGATAACAATAAGCACTTCCTGTTTGTTCAGTTTCCTGGACTGAAGTGCCCATGACCTAAAAAACGCTAAATGCCGACAATCAGTGATATATTGGTCAAATAGTTCATTGTGGAAATGAGCCCAATAGTTGGATATACTTACAACATTCAGGAAGAAATCTACATGAGGTCTTTTGTAAACATAAAATCTCTCTGGAAGAGCATCTATCGTAACCTACGGACAGCAAAACAAACAAATAAATAAGTAAATAAATAAACTAACAAACAAATAAATAAATAAATAAATACACAAATAAATAAATAAGTAAATAAATAAACTAACAAACAAATAAATAAATAACTGAATAACTACATGTAGTAAATCCATAGCAGTTAATAGAGATAAGGACTCAGGAGGCTAAAACAAACATGTGACTAATTTTAAGCTTCACAAAAACTACACACCTAGGTGAAGGGGAGCAACTATGGTTAAGTGTCATGACTGGGCACAGACACCAGGACGTGAAACTACTTTTCTCAGTTAAGGGAACTTTTTTAATATAACTTTATAAATAGCAATTTGTAGAGGTTCTTTCCAGCTACGTGGAGGCAACCAACACAACTCCATTCAAAATGTACACTCTGATTCAAATTTGAGTTGAAAAATCTTACATTATCACCTTGTAACATCTTGTACAAAAAAAAAGTTCAAATGTTGAGTTTGAGTCTGATAAATATATTTCAATAAGATAAATTTTCCCTCCTAAAAGTGTATGTGCAAATAAAAATAGTTTACAGGTAGGGCCTACATGTTTGTGTTAAACTGTAAGAAATTGTGTGTCTTCGATTCTTGTCTTGTAAAAAAGTTCTGGTCCAGCAGGCCTGGAATCACAAGGAGGTCAAGGAGGTCACAACCTCTGTTGCCCTTGTCTTGTGCAAACTTGGCGCCTTGGTGCCCTTCAGAAGTTTCCCTTAGAGTTTAAGATTTGCCAATGGATGTGCCCTTTTCAAAATGAAAATGGCCTAGCCCTCTCATAAATAAAATTCCAAGTCTGGTCAAGTAAAAACATTTGAGCAACAATCCCGTGGTCTTGTGGATTTTTTCTCCAAAATTTGAGCCCTGTTGGAGTACTCAGTGATGCTATAAGTACTTACCTTTAGAACAAAGTCAGGAGGTATACTAGGTCTGTTTGGCCTCATCAGGCTGGCATGCTGTGAGTGAACTAACGTCTCGTCTAGGTCTAAAACCATTATCTTGCGTTTAACGAGAGCTGCCAAGGAAATAAAAATCAGTTTACTGCAAATCACAAACATCATATTAAGTAAGGTTTAAAACTTTCCTAGAAAAGTTTACGGAGATTATGTCATACATAAGACTGTCTCTATGAGTCGTGGCAGTTCTGAGTGAACCGGTGGTTAACAACTCGCATTTTGATCAGCATGCTCTGCTCAGTATTCACTTGAAGACAATGAATCAGATCACACTGATTGAAACGTTGATCAAAAGTGTCAAGACTGGGTGTTGCAGGAGATTCTGTGTGTCCCCCCCCCCCCACCAGTAATAATAATAATAATAATTAAAACTTGTAAAGCGCCATCTATCTAAGACTAAACTTATTCCGAGGCGCATAAAAACCAAACAAAACAAAAAACAGAGAGAGTAACAAAAAAGATTACAAATTACGTAGCTTTGAAAGAAAATAAGAGCACATTGAATAAAACAGTTACATAAACGTGTCAGCAAAAACAAGTGGAAAAAATAACAAACAGTCAATCATAAGAAATATTGAACAGGTGAGTTTTTAGCAATGTTTTGAAAATGTACAGAGACTTTGTAGCTCGGATATGTAAAGGAAGAGAGTTCCAGAGAGTGGGTGCAGATACAGAAAATGCGCGAACGCCGTTGGAAGTGGTTGTTTTAGGGACAGTTAAAAGAAGTTGGTTTGTAGAGCGAAGATTGCGAGTTGGCGTATATGGTGAGAGAATTTCTTTGAGATGGGGAGGAGCCCTATCATTCATAGCTTTCCAGGCAAGCAAAATGATTTTGAATTTAATTCTTTGACAGACTGGGAGCCAGTACTGCCCCCCACCCCCCGGAGATTCTGTAACCCCATTTGGCGAACTGTGTACAAACTTCTTTTGATAGTTGCCCTCTTTTGAATCATCCTCCCTCAGCCCATTTTAATTTCCCATATGGGGGACAAAATCTACGGGGGATTTCCCTAAGACACCGGAATTAAACCAACACTCTGCTGATCAGAACCACCAGGGCTTAAGTTCGGTGATCTTGACCGCTCGGCCATGCCGATGCCGTGTACATACTGAGTACTACTTACAAAGTTTATGTCTTGATAAGGGCGATAGTGGTGCACTGCCATAGCGGATAGTCTGGTACTGAATAACCTGAACAAAGAACGAAGAACACAAATGTTTAAAATTATGCCAATGAAAACAATCAGAAATGCAACTTTATTTTTAGAAAGAAAAAAAAAAGGGGAAAAAAAGAAGGGAAACTGAATTAGTCTGTATATTAGTGTATACATGGTATATGAAAACAATAATTTTCTGCAAATATTTTTCCCTCAATAGCAAACCTTTTTTATATTTGTACAAAAAAATGTACTGTGTACAGTCAGACAGTCAGTACAGATGGACCTTTGTAACTCAACATATTCAAAGATGGAAAAATGTTCCATACATTTTTTTGATGTAGCATCAGGAGGTGAGATGATTTTTTCGAATAGAAGCTCACTGGGTTTTTTTCAAGACTTTTCTTCAAGCTGTCACTTACCATTGCGCAATTGTGTGGAGAGCATTAAAACAATTTTGTGCAAGCTTGTTTTAAGTGTAACTTTATGTAAAAAACTCTGAGCTGACAATTGACAATCATTCATTTAAACATTGCCAGCGTCATGATGCTTAGACAAACACTGATTCAATTCAAGGAAACAGCGACATTATCTAGTCTTTTTCGTGTTGCTGCAGCGTGCTGTTTTACTCCGTGCTTTGTTGTGTTTGTTTCTTGTTTCGTGTTGGTGGCGCTGTGCATGATAAATACCACCTTGAATAATAATAATAATAATAATAGTGGCTTCTTTAGCGCTCATATCCGTCACTCAGTGACGCTCAAGGCGCTTCAACAGTCAGTATTTTCCTGCAAGGTATATATGTGGAGCTACTTTTTGAAGTTTGAGACCTATTTCTTTACATAGCACCATGTAATGGTTTACAAGGTGTTGTGGCGCAATATACAGCCAATCAAACCAGGAACACCGGGGCAAACCCCTTCTCTTTTCGATAAGTGCACTGGGTTCTTTTACGTGCATTACACAACACACGGGACCAACGGCTTTACGTCCCATCCGAGGGACGAAGCAATAATGGTTAAGTGTCTTGCTTAAGGACACAAGTGTCACGACCGGGACTCGAACCCACACACTGCTGAACAGAAACACCAGAGCTTAAGTCCGGTGCTCTTATCCGCTCGGCCACGACACGAATAACATGACTAAACTAACTAGAACAGTGAAGTCATACAGTTTATCATCACACATCATGCGCATCAGTAAACATCATGGCACCGACGATGATAGCCCCATTAATAGTGCCAATACTCTGGACTTCCTCCGATCCTTGGCCCTACGCCCATGTACCTCCAGGAGGTGAAATAATTTTTCGAATAGAAACTCACGTTTTTATGCCAAGAATTTTTTCCCAGTTGTCACTTATTGTAGCTCATTTGTGGACAGCACATTAAGACGAAAATGTGCGCACTCGTTTTGGTGTAATTTATGAAGAAAATCTGAGGCGTTACTGACCTGATTTGACTGCCCGGCAAACATCATGGATGCCGGGCAGTCAAATCGTGACAGTCAAATCATGAGCTACAATAAGTGACAACTGGGGAAAAAATCTCGGCATAAAAACGTGAGTTTCTATTCAAAAAATTATTTCACCTCCTGGAGGTACATGGGCGTAGGGCCAAGGATCGGAGGAAGTCCAGAGACTATTGGCACTAATGGGGCTACGACGATGACAGCTCAGAGTTTTTTCATAAAATTAAAAACACACACAAAAAGGTTGCACAAATTGTACTATAGTCTTAAGTCTACTCTAGTACTATATAGGGCCTACTACTGTACTAGTAGTAGTATAAACAATTGTGTGAATAAAGCGTATTAGCATGATAATGCAGGTCAGCAACAACTGACTGGGCATGCTTGGGGAAAAACTCAGCAAAAAAAACGTGGGTTTCTATTTAAAAAATTATCTAATCTCCTGATGCTATGTGGGCGCAGGGCCAAGAAGCGGAGAGAGTCCAGCATATTGGCACTAGCTAGACTAGGTTGTTAGGTATTTTTTATTATTAATGTCTGTCGAACTTTTGTCAGTTTGTGTGGTTTTATTTTTAAAATTTTAATAATTAATTGAAAAGGAAATTCTTTTTCTTAAAAGTCTTAAGAGCTAGAAATGTATTGCAAGAAACTATACCTTAAAAACGTTATCAACTGTTTCCTCCTGGTATTTAGATGACAATACATTCATATGAACATTTGTTTAAATAAATAAATTTACAAATTCAGTCAGTTTACCTTTCTCGTATTTTTTCGTATCAAATAACACACGGCCTCCCACAATTTTGATGCTACCAAAAACACCATCCGTACTCCCATCAGAACAATCGTTCGCATTGACATTCGTGCTGTATGAAGTCTGCAGCCTCTCAGAAAAAACAAAACTGCCAAAAACAGCCTACTTCTCAAGAGAAATCATGTAAAAACGGCTAAGTTGGTAAAACATTCACCGGTCAAAAGTCAAACCAGGGGTCCAAGTCGCCATTTGTATCCCATGATTCAATTTTTCCGGTGTGAGTCTGGTTCGTCATTCTGAACACGTACAAAAGGCAATGGACTTACATCCAATTGAACGCAATTGGAACGAGGCGGAAACCTGTCTTAATTCCTAGCTATTTTAAAGGAAACTTCCTTATTAAAAAAAGGCGCAGTTATATTCAGTGTTGTTTTTAATCTCTCATTTGCATAAAATGATTTTTATTCCTATGTTAATCCTTAAATATGAACAAGAACTGACTGGAGATAATGTGAACCAGACATATTAAAGCGTGTGGAAATGGAAGTTTCAGAGCCAATCAGTTGAAAAGAAAAACATTAAAAATTTCTAATTTCAGCAGAGTTGACAGTTTCCCGCGTCTCTACTGCTGATCATGATAGACACAAAGAAGTTTATACCCGCCCACTTCTTTACACCGGCCACATCGGCCTCCTCTGTTTGCAAAGAACAGGCAATTAATCCTGCATATTCCATTGTAGATAAGAATAAAATAACGATAATTATAATCAATAAACAAATAAATAATAAATATTAATAGTAAATAATAACTAAAAACATTATAAATAAACAAGATTGTGCGTGATCAATGGATCAACTTAGGTCCCCCTGATGATCGACATCATGACTGAAGTTCTCCCCAGAAGAAACCCCAAAACTGCAGTAAAAATACACTTTTCCGAAAAGTGTATTTTCAGGGGACTTTTTGGAACAAAAAATTTACAGGATTTTTTTGTTTTGTGTATGGGGTATAGTCTTCCCAACTATAAGAAACAAAATCAAATAATCAAATAATTAATGATCACCAATGATTTTCAAATAGTTATTCCATAACTTAATTTCCCATTCCACCTATCTGATCATCATCACGTAAATAAACTTCATTCCTCTTTGAGTGAACTTTGCAAGAATCCCTATTTTACCCCCTCCCAGTTCCCCCGCCCACTACTTTGTTCTTGTGCAACAAAAGAATGATCAGTAATCAGGATGTGCTCTATTTAAATCTGTATTTTCGCTGGTATCCGTAGTTATCTGGATACATTCACGTTAAGAGCTTGTTAACCAGTGTGTTTAGCGATACCAGTGTTATCGTAATGAATTGATTGTCGCGATCGATAGGTTAGCGTCATAGCAGCACGTACGTTGACATCGAGCATCGAAACCCGGAACTGGTCGTGGAGATTTCCACGAGAAATATGCAGACGAAATGAGACAAGGTGATTATGATTATAATGAATTGTAGAATTTGATGAGATTATTAGGCATTTTATTTCAGCTATGTGAAGTTATTTATAACATAACAACATTAACAGTGAGCGATTTCCCCTTTCCTTCCTCCATGAATTGGTCTTTTCCCTCATAATAATTATTAGTATTATTACCTGATTTCAGTGATACTGATACTGATAGTGATTACACAATCATTGCCTCGTCCCCCTTCATAGTGTTCATCCATTCCAGAAAAGGCAGAATCCATGGCATGATGTACAAACAAAAAATCCCTTTTCAAAATGATAACTTTCTTGCCCTCTTCAAGATAAAATTCAAGGCCTGACTGTTGTGTTAGTACTGTAGTCAGTAGTGTGGTAATTCCACCAGCAATATAGTTTATATAACGAGTTGTGAGTGGATTTTGACAATCACCTACACTTGGCTATACAGCAATCCTTCACCGATCTTAAACTCTTGGTGGCAGCAGATATACCGCCATTATTGCGGTGGTACCTGGGTGGTACTGCGCTGCCTAGCGTCGGGTTTAAGCAATTTGCAAAGTAAAAGTCCAATAACCCGTGACTGATCAGATGATCGCCGTGTTGCCCAACCCTTAAACCCGTCGTTAGGCAGCGCAGTAGCACCCAGGTACCACCGCAGTAATGGCGGCATGTCTGCTGCCACCAAGAGTTTAAGATCGGTGAAGGATTGATGTATATAATAAAACCACCAATCACTGATCAGAAAGAAGGTACATGTACTTTGTAGTACTTTAGTAGTCAGTACACATGGATGGAGCAGAATGAGCCAGATTGTAAAAAAGAAGAAGAAAAAAAAGGGGGGGAAAAACGTTCCACGAACAAAAATATACCCCAAAACGGGGTTCACTAAAATGTCCCAGGCTTTCTTGGTGAGTCAACCATGACTAAACCAATGGAATGCATTCCTTTATTCAGATGCTAGTCCTCTTGCTCAAGGCAAAGTCACCCTTGCAAAGTTGCCCCTCGCAATAGGTTGCAAAATTGCCCCCATACATCTGTTGCGAGAATCAAGGGTTTACGATTATTGAACTAAGGTGTCATCTGAATCAGTGAAACAGAAATGCTGTTTTTCACATCTTTTTGTCTTGATGTCATCATGAATTAAAATTTAATTATATTTGGACAATTTTTAACAGACTTATGTCCAATCTTTTTCAACACAGACATCATGTAGATCTGTTGAAGAAGAAGAGTGGGCTCAAAGATCTCAGCTCATGAAATGGAAGGCTTTCTTGACACTGAACTCCATGAAGCAGTTCGCTATGGTGACACAAATCTTGTGGAGAGCGCCCTCAAGGACAATTTGGATCCCAATGCAATTGGTCTGTACCAGTGGAGTCCGCTTCATGAAGCAGCGAGCAATGGTGATTTAGAGATTGTCAGGCTTTTACTTCAGTACGAAGGTATGTATAAAAGAAGAAAAAAAATCAAGTTTAACCCCCTTACCCCACCCCATCCTCTACTCGTTTTTATCAATACACACTTAGAAAATATTGAAGATGCTCTGCTGACTACTCCTCTCTGAACAATTACTTGCATCATTTCTTTATCAAAGAAGAAGCAAACAAATAATGAGCTACACAAACCCTTTAGCCAGTGTTGGCTTTTGAGCCTCATCAAGTTGTTCAGTTGAAATGTGACAGATAGCTCCTTTAATTCAACGGGCCCCCTCCCCCATTGCAGGTTTCTTTTTTTATTCATGTGACATAGCATTTTGATTGTTGTTTATGGTTCAGTAGACTTAATACTAATACCAACAGTTCGTTTTACAAATCAACTCTTCTGTTAAAGGTGACCCCAATGCTAAAGACCACCTGCATGGCTGCACAGCAGTCCACTACGCTGGCAGAGAGGGCCATGTTGATTGCTTGGAGGCACTTCTTGAGAACGGTGGACGACACGATGTCGCTAACAACGATGGAGAGACTGGACTGGATGTAGCTGTTGGGAAATGCAAGAAGATACTGGACAGGAAACGTAAGCAAATTCTAACCCGCCTTCGACAATAAAGGCTGGTCTACAGTTGGTCGTTCGACTGAAAACTTGACGCGCAGTCATAAAAAACACAATAATAGTTATCAGTCCCCCTTTAACTGCTTCAAAAACCATCACAGGATTTTTTACTTATGTCGGGCTAAATTCAGGAAAGGTCCTTAACTAAATTTAGGTGTGGTTTTTCTTTCTTTAAGTTCAGAGAACAGAGAGTGCTGGGTTATTTTCTTTAGGAGTGAAACATTCTAAATAAATCCAAGGTGTTTCCTCTGAGCATGATCTGATACTTGAGTTTCACAATATGTACAGAGTTTAATATCACTTTCTAGTCAGAGTAATCTGACATCAAGGATTTTGTTTTGTTTTGACCTTGCATAATGTTTTTTTTTCTTCATGTTTGGTTTGACTTTCTTTTCAGTAATTGCTTTCCTTTTTTCATTCATGCCATTACATTTCAGTAGTATTCACACTGGTAATTTAAAGAAAAACAGTATCCACACTTTATGTGACCCATGAGCGTTTATGCTCAATCAATTATCATGCCTACATCCTTAAGGACTGTGAAGGGGGTAACCCTGTTTCAGCCCCAGGAGTAGGTGGCAACATGCCCCTGGTGGCAGTTGATTTGGGTCAATAGCCCAAATCAGCTAAGTGTAGCCCTCACCTTGAAGTGGCCGTCAGTGGCCTTGGAATGTTAAGCGATCTCTCATAAAAAACATTAAGACAAAATAATCATCAGAGTCATGAGAAAATTGTGGGAAAAACCCCTATTATTGTTGTTATCATTTTGAGCCTGTCACAATAAGTTAATCAACTTGACTATAACTTTCTCGTGTGATTTCAGGAACGGAAGAACTTATCAAAACATCAGTCAAAGAGAAACCGAGACACAATGATAACGAGGATAAAGTCTTTCGAGATGTCAACCCTGAGATGACAGGGAAAGACACCGTCTTGAATGAGAGAGAAGGAAGTGCATCGCCTACCTCCTCCATCAAGAGTGACACGCCCACAGCTTGGGACTCGATACAGGTGCAAGAGACAAATGCAGAACCAATCAAAGATGCAGGTACATGTAATGCACCAAGCTAATGGAGTGATTGTTTTGTTTAGCCAATCAAGATGCAGCTAATGGAGTGATTGTTTTGTTTAGCCAATCAAGATGCAGCTAATGGAGTGATTGTTTTGTTTAGCCAATCAAGATGCAGCTAATGGAGTGATTGTTTTGTTTAGCCAATCAAGATGCAGTTGTATGAGTTTTGTGTTTTTTTAAATAAAATTTAAAGTCTTTGTTTAGGGTCCCTCCCATACCCTCCAAAATACTCCACTCTACAGGGACTCAGCACCCAAATGTTTTGACCTAATTTTGGTATGCCTGTTCAAATGATAAAAATTTGTTATTTGAGCCTGCAGCACCAAATCCTACAAATGAAGTTTTGAGAGGATTTGGGACTGAAGGGTTAGAAATTCGTTATTGATATCTCCTAATGTTGGCGGTCTCCTTATTTTGTCAATATCTTTGTTCGGGGGGGCAAGTCAGAAGCCATACAACAGTTTGCTGCGGTGATATTTGAAATAAGGTTCTGATACATCATTGATAGGGCCCAATTTTATGGCGCTACTTACCGCAAAATTCTTAGCTTACGACCCAAAGATTTACCACTTTACAGGGCTCTGTGAACACTTAACTCTGTGGTAAGCAGCTCAATGAAATTGAGCCAATAGCTTGTGGATTTTTTTTTCAATTGAAAACTTTCTGAAAGCATTTAACATTTTATCATTTCTTGTTCTCCTTTCATTTCCATTCAGGCACTGGGCATCTTCAGCTTTCCTTTGAGTACAACTCACGTACGTCAATCATGAAGATTCGAGTGTGGCAGCTTGAGGACCTTCTCTTACCACCAGGTAAATATCAAGACATTGTGCTGTTGCTCTTACGGAGGGTTTGTTGATTTGTTTTTTGTCCACAATATTGGTTGTAATAGTTGAGAATATTTGTCCCCCACAACAAATTTAAAAAACAAAATATGAGGATAGTCATTGTATTTATTTGTTGAAAGGAAAGTAGTATGTTTTTTAGGGGGGTTGGGTTGAAGTTTTGTAATAAAATATTACATTTAAAAGAAGCAAATTATCTATTGGAAGTTTTTAGACTAACAAAGCATTTGTTGTTTGTTTGCAGCTGAAGTGGCAAATGTTACCCGCCTTAGTGTCAAAAGTCGGCTTCTTCCAGACAAGAAGGGTGATTCCAAGCGAAAGACAGAAGATGCTCGCTTAGAAGATCCAGCTAAGATGAAGACCAGCTTAGTGAGTGTCAAACGTAAATCAGCGAAGGAAAGCTTCAAAGCCATCTACCTCCCCTGCGCATTCCTCTTCACCAAACCACTGGAGTACAAAAACATCACGAAGGAGATTGTGGAGAGTAAAACGGTTCACATTGACGTTAACGTTAAGCAAAAATACAGCAATAAAAGTTTCACCGTGGCAAACTTGCAACTCCCTCTCAAAGAAGCTGTCCGAAAGCTTCGAAAGAGAAAGTACAGGCTTCATCCTCGCATTAATTACACAATGCCAGATAACGTTCATTCTTACGACCCAAGTGACCTTGTCATCGTGTCAGAGGGGATGTACACTAATAAGACGGTGAGTAACCCTAACCTCCGCTCCTGCTCAGAACAGAGTTTGAAAGTTGAGGGAGAGCAGCGGGCTACCAGTGACATCAACTTGCAAACTGTACGCTGTCATTCCACTGAGAGTATCCCATCAGTATCTTTAAGCATACCTGACGACGATCAGACGGACCATGATGCCTTGCAAGCCATCACCGTCATGAATGACTCTTTTAGATCCACGCATATCAGTCACAGCAACCCAGAGATCCATGTTGTGGAAATTCACGAAATGAACACACTTCTTCCGGGGAGAACTGACCCTGACCTCTCTGAGGTCAAAGTGGAGTCCCCCTCACTATCCAGGTTCAGCAAAAGCACTCCAAATATTCCCGTTTTACAAATTGAAGATTTGGAAGGTGAAACTCCTGTAAAGAAACTCTCCAGACCGACATCCCCACCGAATAGATTAGCTGTTCCTCCTGCATCCTACCACAGACCTCGGAAGCAAAGTTCATCCTCTCGGCCAAAGCAAGAACCACTGGACGCAGTTAACCTTAGAAGAAGCACGAAGAGTCAAGACAGCACTGATGAACCTCCAAAGCCAGGTCGAGCTGTTCCTGTCTCTGCAGTACACAAATACCTCGGTAGTAGTGACAGTTACGATATTGCCAAGGAAATGATAAGTCACAATAACCCTGCTGGTGTTTTCCACAGGAGCGAAAGGGAGGCCCTCGACAGGAAAGCAACAATAATGTCAAAGGTCAAGGATAAGAAGAAAGTGCATAAAGAAGGACGGCACAGAACGTTCAGTGAAAAGGAAGGCATCTTCTCGCCTGTTTTCCAAAGTGATGAAGTACACACAAGTACTGCAGAGTACAGTGAGATCAGTGAACTGTCGACAGCGAGAGATAAACTCTATGCTTCGAAATTCAATAAAGCACTCAGTCAGAAATCCGAGGCTTCTAATGGCAAGACCTCAAAAACCTTGAGGAAAAGAGATACACACACCAGGGCTGCTCTTCCTATGTCTGAGTTGACTTTATCTCCAAAACATCTACCGGAAGTGCAGACTGTTTCTGAGACTCAGTTTGGGAACTGGAAACCTGGGAAATATTCAACACCAAAGAAATCTTCCCCAAGAGATCAGCCGTCACTGGAAAGAGATGATGCTTCATCTAGAAGTGCCGTACAGAGCACACGGGATAGGGTACCAGACCAAGGCTTCCCTCAACCTCTTACCCATGGCTTGATGCACACTGATCTTAATAGACCCACCTCACCGACGTCCTTGTCCCCGAAGAGACCCACCTCACCAAAGTCACTGTCCCCTGACCGCCTTGGCTCTCCTTTTGATCTCAACACCTCATCCCGCTCTTCCAGCCCAGGTTCCGGGGCCATGGTTCATTTTTTATCAGAGACTGAAAACCATGACAGACGACCGAGGCATACCAGCCCAGGAAGACGGATAAAGTCCCTGACCCGCGAAACACAACCACGATCTGTCCGAAACCAAGACCCAGTTGAGTTTGAGATGAGCCCTTTTCGTCTTGATTCAACATTTAAAACGGAAATGGCAACGCCAGAATTCAAACTGAAAATGTTCCAGCGGACTAGCAAAGATCCCCATCCTGCCATACCACATGTTATACAATCCGCTTGGAAAAACCAGCTGTTGAATTCTCAGCAGGAGGTGACAGATTCATTTTTCATTCCCGAGTCACCCTCTGGTTCCCCAATGACAGATGATTCTCATTCCAACTGACATAAAGTAAAGTCGGGAAAATTGATTTGCCCAGCGATGGGAGAACAAAATTGAATCATGGAGAATTGAAAGCCTTTGAAAACCAGTCAGTTGTCCGAGTCAAGCAAAGTTGGCTTTGATGGAATATTTAGCCATAACACTTTCACAAGTTCAGAAAATATAAATGGATTCAATGATCAAAAAGAGGAATAGTTGAACTGCTTTCCAGTCGATTTATTTAATTCCCTTAAAATGCAAAAAAAAATGATCAAAACCTTGCAGGAACACTTATCAAGGAAAGATAATTAAACTCAGGTATCAAATTATAAGATTTACGTACTAGTGATATATGTGTTTAAAAATCAGTTATTTTTATAATTCATATCTGAAATACGTGCACAATGTTAATTTATTATTAAACTAAGAGAAGTACATGTGAAATGTGAACTTCATTCCTGTCACAGTTTTTTGATAAACTTTCTTTCTGTTTTTCTTCTTTTTGTTGTTTTACACAATATTTAGCTTATTTCAATTTCGGCAATCACAACACCTGGGCCCAATTTCATAGAGCTGCTTAACGGTAAGCAAATTTCCGTACTAACTGTAGCAGACATAAGCGTATTTCACAGGTTAGCAAGAAAATAAGGCGGCCACCCTGCGCGTTCACCATGGATTTGCATTGTCACGTCATTCGTTTTCGTGCAGTAAGCACCGGGAGGTTAGTATGCCTTTTCGAGTGCTTACGGTTAGCAGTGCTATGAAATAGAAACTTGTGCAGTAAGCACAGAATCGGCTGTTAAGCAGCTCCATGAATTTGGGCCCAGTAGGCGATGTTATTTTTTTTATTGTTGTAGACTCTGATAATAAATCTATGCATTTTCTTTTCCGGGAGACTGGTACCGATATGAGGTGGATAGTTAGTCAAATTCAGATTCAAACTTATTGTTTTCTTGTTAACAGTTCCTGTAACTTATCTCTAAATTGAGCAAAAACCATGATAACAAACTGCTAGAAAATTTCACCTTATATTTCTAGATTTAGCAACTGTACATTTTATACTACATACCATAACTGTCTCTAGTTTAGGCTATTTAAACCAGATAGCCTACATGTACGTACAAAGAAAACTAAAACTTGAAAAACAGAAAAAAATAGTCACGTTTCCTGAAAGTAGCTGACCGCACTTAATGAATGAAGAAGACATTGAGACAAAGGAAGAAAATGAAAGTCATCATTATGACTAACATCTCATAAATATGACTTGTTACAAGTCTTTTGTATATCTTATAATTATGACTTAGTGCAAGGACTTAGATACTTGCGAATGTGAGATATACGTCTCATAAATGTGACTTGTATGACTTCAAGGGAGTGTACACCTTTGGTAATAGTAAAATTAGTGACCATGAAAACTTAATTGGTGAAGAGCACTTGAGAGCTTTTGATATTATAAAACATTGTTAGAAACGGCACCCTTTTTGAAGTAGTATAGTTTTAGAGAAAGAGGTAATTTTTCACCCCAAAATTTGAATCTAGGCTTCAGACATGAAGCCTTTCTCAGGCATCTGAAAGCACACTACTCTATGTAACAAGGGTGTTTTTTCTTTCATAATTTTCTTGTAACTTCAATAACCAATTGAGCCAACATTTTTACAGATTATGTATTTTATGCGTAATTATGTTGGGATACACCAAGTGAGGATACTGGTCTTTGACAATTTCCAAAAGTTTATCCTGCCTTTAATAGACCTTATGCATTGACGTCACCAAGCCGCCATCTTAGAGGTAAACTGATGATGAAACAATGGAAACGCGCTGATTTGTACGCGCGGCGCACAAGACTGGCCAATGAGCATCTTCCGTTTGACCTCTAGGTGAGGGCGCCCTACTCAAATGACGTCATATGCATAAGGTCTATTGGCACAAATTATGAGATATGACGTATGCTAATTCATAAGTATGAGATAATTATGACTTTTTCTTCTCCCTACTCTTTGCACTTCCGTAAGGTTGATACTGGTATGAATTTTATAATCATTGAGCTTTCAGAATGAAAACAGCAACAGGTAACCAGATGATCATCCACTGGAAATAGCAGTTTCGAAAAGTGAGCAGTTTCGAAAAGTGGGTAGTTTCAAGTTCATTATTACATTCAATTACTACAGCAGTTGACGTTTGTTGTTATTGCCACTTTATTTGATTGTATCTTCGTTATTTGTTCCTCAAACGGTGTGAATTCGTACTTCAAAATGCTAATCTTAAATAAAAATTACATCATTGGTAATTGCAGATTTTTCGGGAAAATATTGGTGTATGGGGTAGAATTTTAATATGAAATATTGATCCACTGACATGTTTACATTTATCATCTGTGACTGCCAAGAAAAACGAGCAAATGGTGACGAATTTCAACTGTCGGATAGATCTTGTGCTAAAACACACATTCAAATGATGGTTGGCCGACCATCGCTTCAAAATGAGACTAAATAGAAATTTTCTTTAAAATGAAACAACACCTAACAGAATGATTTCAATTGATACTTACTAAAAAATACTGTTCCTGCTTCTTGGTATCTGACAACCCATGGGTTTAAAAAAAGCTCGGAAATACAATCATTAAAGGGTGTGTACAAACAACATTGGTAATTGCCAAAGACCTGTATCCACACTTGATGTGACCTAACATACGAAATAACAAACCTGTGAAAGTTTAAGCTCAAGCGGTCTTCGGAGTCATGAGAAAACAGTGAAAAAAAACTTATGTGTTTTAACTTCTTTTCAAACATCAGATTTTATACTGCAGGATAAAGACTATTGTTTTACTCATTTCCTAAAAACTATGGCGTTTCAAGCAAAACTATTTCAAGGGAAGTTTTCCACCATGACCATCTTTATACCATGTAAGTCATGTGCAAATCTGTGAACATTTATATTTTCAGTCTTACCAATGTTGTACATACCCTTTTATGAACATTCTCTTAGGAATGTCAGAATACTTTTACAGGGATACATCCACACACTGTGATCACATTGTATTTCATATAACTATGTGAAATTTTTTCTAAGTTGTTAGTAAAGAAACTTCTCTCATGCCGGTGCTACTAGGTTCTTTAATTTGCGATTTTATTGTAATGTGAGCTATCCGTTAATCTGTAATGTTTACTTCTTTCGTTATTTCGTCAATGACTTTTTATTAAATATTTCAAACTATTTATTATCTTTTAGTTTTCTGGATCACATACTCATTTATAAGATTTTCTTTTTAAAATAGATACAAATATTAATATTTTCAAACGCGATCCGTCCACATTTTGGTATTTTAGAGAGTAAATTATTAATACTACGCTGCAATAAACTGAAAATCCTTAATTGATAATGAAGTAAGTAATAACGTATGACTGTTTTTGATTTAATGTTTTTAGTTTACTCTGTCACTCGTATTTTTACTTTTTATTTATGCATAAGTACAAATATAATGTACAACATGTTTTAAAAACGAAGTTACATTTTGGTATAAAACATCAATTCATTTGATTACAGAATCTTTTGTGTATCTTGATCTGATGGAGCTCTGTATATATTGTCTGTCGAAACGTCGACACTTCATCTGACGTCTCCTTTCAGAACCTGCACTTCAAGAAGAGAATATTACAACGAGGGATTTGTTCACTATTTTCTCGTGACTCCGATGACCAATTGGGCTCAAACTCTCACATTGTTTTTAATTTCATGGTTTTAATAGCTATTATGTTGGGTTGTACAATGTGCAGATACTGGTCTTTGACAACAGCCAATGGCTTTGCTTGACATGTCTTTGTCCTATAGACATATTTTATCACCTCAAGTTGGTTCGAATTTGGTCTTGGCAATAATAAGATTAACAGTTCAAATATGCAGACTGGTTTTGCAAATAATGTACACACGATAAGGCTAAGTTTGCAAAGATATTTGCGATATTGCCCCCTTCGGGGCCACCAAACATTGACCTACACGACTGCGTCTTCGATTAATCTATACATTGACATATGGTCTATCATCAAGCCACCCCTCACCTGAGATAGCCTTTACACGAGTCTTTACACCGCGGAGTTTTGGGCGTACCGTGGGCTTCTGTGGCTTGTCGGGCTGGTCCGCGTTTGGTGTCGCGTCTATTCCTTCATCAGCTTTGGAGGTAGATGATGTTCTCTTACTGGACAACAATGTATGGATTCTCGATATAGTGGTTGACTTTCGGAGATCTCGAGGTGATGAGTAGATGATACCCAGTCTATCTCTACGATGAACTTGAACATCATCACTAGACGTCCCTGCAGCCGCCGGCTCAGCAACCGTTTTCTTTGCACTACTCTGTATACCACGGAGTTTTAAGCGCTTCGTTGGCGTCTCTGGCTTGTCGGGCTGGTCCACGGCGACTGGTGTTGCGTCTATTCCTGCAGCCGAGGACGTACTTCCGATGGACGTAGATACTGCTCTCTTAGTTGACAGAAATGTCTGGATCCTTGATAGAGTGTTCGAACTGCAGATAGCCCGAGGTGATGAGTAGACGATGCCCAGACTATCTCTACACTGAGCTTGAGTATCATCACTAGACGTCCCTGCAGCCGCCGCCGGCTCAGCAACCGTTTTCTTTGCACTACTCTTTACACCACGGAGTTTTAAGCGCTTCGTTGACGTCTCTGGCTTGTCGGGCTGGTCCACGGCGACTGGTGTTGCGTCTATTCCTGCAGCCGAGGACGTATTTCCGATGGACGTAGATGCTGCTCTCTTAGTTGACAGAAATGTCTGGATCCTTGATAGAGTGTTCGAACTGCAGATAGCCCGAGGTGATGAGTAGACGATGCCCAGACTATCTCTACGGTGAGCTTGAACATCACCACTAGACGGTCTTGCACCTGGCTCACCACTAGACGGTCCTGTACCTGGCTCACCACCCGTGTCACCATGCTCACCCCGCTTACCTCGCTCACCACGCTCACCCTGCTCACCCTGCTCACCTTGCTCTCCACGCTCACCTCGTGGTCGCTTGGTTGAAGAAATATAACATAGTACCCCAACCAGGCAAACGCATAAAGCAAAGACACCAATGGCGACCCAGATAAAGACTATGGGATGAAGTTGCCTGGGTGGTTCAGTATAGCACGTAATGTTGGCATTCTCATTCTCTGTTTGGTTTGCATCTGTGATCGCTCCAAGTGGACAAGTCTTTTCGTTGCTCATATTATTCTGTCCATCGTATGTGACTGTGTAGGCGTCGTTGATACGAGTACACAGATTGAGGCATCTCACCTTTAGGCCATTGTCATGGAGGGTAACTCTTGATATTCGAAGTTGGTTCAAAGAAACCTCAAACCTCTCATCAGATATAGCCTCAATGTTCTCCCATGAGGTGCCCATTGCTGTCTTGATACTCCAGGAGATGTTTTGATAAGAAGGCACTGTTTTGCATTCGAGGGTGATGTTTAAGAAGTCTGCTCTCTCTTGAGTCAGCAAACAGACCGACACTCCTGGCTGAGGGTTGGGCAAATTATCCGCAGGGAACCAAACTGATCCTCCAGACGATGCGTTTGATGTCGAGTGAACGCTCATCATGATTGGCGTGGTCACATTGGCGTCACCTTTCACAAAGCACACTAGGGTAGTCACCAGCAGAATGACGAGGCTGTTTAGAACTGCCGCCATCTTGTTGACAACAGACATTTCTCAACATTAGTCTAACACCAGACCGATTGCAACTGAAATTATCCAAATTAATATCAATAATTCGACTACAATCTTCCCCTGCCCCAAGTTGGGCTTCTTCAAAGCTCACCATCGGTGACCATCTTTGGTCTGATAAAGTGAAACAACTTGAGTGAAAATAACATCTATAGAGTTAAGCACGTCAGCTGACACTGAGTCAAGCCATATGAAATTTTCTTACGGGGTTTTTCTTTCACTTTTGACGAGGTCATTGGTGTGTTTCACACCCTTTTGAGTCAATAGTAAAATGCAAGAATGGGAACTTTAAATTGACTTGAGAAACATCGGGAAGTTTCGTTAAGTGTTGACTTTATGATCATCTTTGTTCACATAATCTCTTTTCATTGAATAAAAAAACTTAATAGCTTTTGAAAATGACAAGTGATATCAGTTTCGATCATGGGTAGAAAAGACTGTGGGTATTTCCTTGTCTAATTTTAGTAGCAAAAAGGAAAAGGAAAAAATAAATGTTGTTAAAGAAAAGAAAGGGGGGACGACCAGCAGTAAAAACCCTACTCCAAACCCATAAAGCTATACACTAGTACAATGTATACTTGCACTATCAATATTACGAAGGTGTTTTTTTTGTGGGGGGGGGGGGGGGGGGGGGGGGGTAGGGAAAGGGTGGCAACGAAGTATTCCCCATAAATAAAAAGGCATGTTCAGCGTGATTCAATCTTTGAATTATAAGAAAAACTAATAAATAAATAAATAAGAAGTAAATAAATAAATAAGTCAATAACTCTGGGCTTGGGGTTGTCGTGGCCCTTCTATTCCACAAACATAGAAAAGGTCTGTTGCTAAATCCATGCCCGATTTCACTGCACAGCAATCCTCTGAAAATTCAACAGTCACACTTAGCAGGTCTTGGTTCCCAGCTTAAATACTGTGTAATGTATATTGCACTTGACTGGTTCACTGATGCTTTATAACCCTGCAGCATAGGACCTGTTTGGTTGCAACGTCGTCCTCCGGTACGTTGTTCGCACAAGCTGGCAAGCTTTTAGAAGTCAGGAGGGTTCGTTTTGCTTCTTTTTGACGATGTTTTAAAAATCTTGTGTGGTATGTCCCAATGCCTGGGTTAACTTAAGCTTATTTGTTTGCTTCTTAATTAAGTTTGATAATTTTGGTTTCATCTATACCATTGACAATCGACATACCTGTTTCGTACACAAAGGACGCTGGCATAGTGACCCCTATTGATTGACAACCCCTCTAGGACGTCCAGCTTAGTATATCATGGTATACGAGCTGGCCAGTGTGTACGATGTGGTTTATAAGACAATGGGCATTATATTAAGACATGTCAGCATTGTGCTGACAGCGGCTCTCATCATTGCAAGTTAAAGGTATTTCTTGCAGATTCTAATGGGGGATTTTGCTCAGGAAGTTGAGTCAAAAGAGGGCGCTACCAGACGAAATGTGTGCACATTACCGTACGGGGGTGGGGATGGGGCAGAATCTCCTCTCACAATGGTCCTAAACAGCCATTTCCTGCAGGCAAACGTATACACGATGTTTACATTTTGCGGTTAATGTAAACATCACAAAAGTCTAAGTACAAGCACATACTCTGGCTCAATCAATGCATATTAGCCAGGTGCCTTTATGCCAAAAACATAAAAATGCTAGTATAAAGATTCATCAGAGCGAAGTCGATGTTGCGCCCTCTACTGACAACAAATACGAAATACTTACATCCCCACTCAAGAAAACGAGAATGAAAGCCAGGGATGGATCGACCTTGAATTCGACGTCGGTCAATTTAGTTGTTTGGGGATTTCGGCTATAAATAAGCCGTCATAACTGCTGCTGCCGTCAACTCGATAACTACTAAAATGGAAACAGTAGCTGTCTTTATCCTCTGCTGCTTAAAGGTGTCGTTTACGGGAGCCACCATTTTCTTGGCAAATCCAGATAATGTTAGGATTGCCGTTGGGGGCGATGCAACATTTAAGTGCGTCTTCAACCAAGACTACGAGTGTGGAAATGTTGCCTGGGTATTTTCGAAGTCAGGTTGCGACACGGGTTCTTATAGCAGTCTTGGAGTGTGCCGTTCACCAAATTTAAATCCTGATGTGGATACAACTCGGTTCTCCATCTCGTTCAGGGACAATTCCAGTCAATTCCAGATTAGCAATGTACAATTCAGTGATGCTGGGATGTACGCGTGTTGGCTTACAGACAAAACCGCAATTTCAAACTGTGCACATTTGCAGGTTGTTAGAACCCCTACACCGGTATGTACTATTTACCCACACGATAAGGCTGCGGTAGGGGACACTGTCATGCTGACCTGCAAAGTGCCGGAACAGATGGCGGTCACTACAAAACTTACCTGGCTCGTGGAGCCAACACGTCATGCAAAAGAAAGAATGCATTTCACTACCCTGTATGTTCTCAAAGAAACAGATAATAACAGGCAGTTCATGTGCATTACTGGTTACAATACAGAGAGAGGTCCGAACTGCACGGTGGCTTCACCATTGAGGGTTCCCATGACGACCAGTGTGAAGTCTCATCTTAGCAGCATCCCGGAAGACGGTCGTGCGTCAACAATTCTTGTTGAATGTGTTGCGTTCGCGATACCAGCCGTGACGAGGTATGATTGGTTTGTTAAAGATTCGTCGATGGAATGGAAGAACATTAATGCATCCGACAAATACGAGTTTACCGAAGCAGGAAAATTTCTAGTGATCGTCAAGAAATCTGTCTACAAAGTTTATGAAAATGATGCTGGTCTGCAGGTTAGATGCACGGCTCATAATGACGTCACTATAAGCGTGACGAGTGAGCCAGTTACTGTATTGCAATGTCTCAACGGCCGTTTTGTGTCTGGAGGCACAGAGAAATGTAATCAGCCAATACCCTTTTACGTGTGGGTAGTCTTTGCAATTTTATCCGTTTCTGTAATTGTTCTGGTATTGATCGTCTGCATCATCTATAAAAGACGGAAGATTCGAGCAGCTCATAAAACCCCCATTAGGCCAACCCACCAGAGGCAGGGCTTCGAAGGAGCAGGATGCCAGACGAGTTATTACGCAACTTCTATTGTAGATACTAGAATGGTTCCCTTGTCACCAATAGGCGCCGTCTCTTCTTCAGAAGGACCACGTGACACCATAATGACTACGTCAGAAGAGACAGGAGGTTCAGACGGGAGGATGGTGAACGACGAAGAGTACGAAGTCCCCACACATCATGTATCTCGAGCTCGTGAGATAACGAGAAACCACGATACAACGGAAACTGAGTAGGGATCGTCGACAAGGTCGAATAGTCAAGAAGGTTCGACAAAGTGACAGAAAAGCTGTGTCAAACATCAGGAAACCAGACGATGAGGGATATGAACTTCCCACGGATAGAGAATACATGGAACTTAAAGGTGACAGAGAGACTGCGCATGAATACATGGGGCTACATGACTCATGAATATTCATAAAAACAATGACTGACGAAACGATTAGAGGGATCTTCTTTGTCCGGACTCATACCTTATTTTGTTTTATAGAATTTCTAGCTGTGACACGAATATCAGATCTGTTGAAACCATCTCATTCCTTCAGTTTTGAACAAATAGATAAGTAAATAAATAAATAAATGGATACAAAACAAAAACAGAAAAGAAAAAGCTACAAAATGGGGAAAAGAAAAACGAAAAAGGAGAAGAAGAAAAACAAAGGGTGAAAAAGGGAGAAACACAAACAAAACAAAAAAATATAAATTAACCAAAATGAAAAGTGATACTTGGCAAGCAGGTAGTAATTGTTCTGGGTCTTGAAATGTAATTTGGTCATTATAGCTCCTGCCACCAACTCGATCACTACTAAAATGGAAACAGTGACTGTCTTAATCCTCTGCTGCTTAAAGGTGTCGTTTACGGGAGCTAGCATTTTCTTGGCACATCCAGATAATGTTACGGTTGCCGTTGGGGGCGTTGCAACATTTAAGTGCGTCTTCAACCAAAACTACGAGTGTGGAAATGTTGCCTGGGTATTTTCGAAGTCAGGTTGCGACATGGGTTCTTTTTCGACAATGGATCGTGCCGTTCACCAATTTTAAATCCTGATGTGGATACAACTCGTTTCTCCATCTCGTTCAATGACAATTCCAGTCAATTCCAGATTAACAATGTACAATTCAGTGATGCTGGGATGTACGCGTGTTGGCTTACAGACATAAACACATTTTCAAAATGTGCACATTTGCAGGTTGTTAGAACTGCACCGGTATGTACTATTTACCCACACGATAAGGCCGCGGTAGGGGACACTGTCTTGCTGACCTGCAAAGTGCCGGAACAAATGGCGGTCACTACAAAACTTACCTGGCACGTGGAGCCAACACGTTCTGCCAAAAGAAGAATGAAGTTCACTACCCTGTATGTTCTCAAAGAAACAGATAATAACAGGCAGTTCATGTGCATTGCTGGTTACAATACAGAGAGAGGTCCGAACTGCACGGTGGCTTCACCAATAAGGGTTCCTATGACGACCGTTGTGAGGTCTCATCTTAGCAGCATCCCGGAAGACGGTCGTGCGTCAACAATCTTTTTTGAATGTGTTGCGTTCGCGATACCAGCCGTGACGAGGTATGATTGGTTTGTTAAAGATTCGTCGATGGAATGGAAGAACATTAATGCATCCGACAAATACGAGTTTACCGAAGCAGGAAAATTTCTAGTGATCGTCAAGAAATCTGTCTACAAAGTTTATGAAAATGATGCTGGTCTGCAGGTTAGATGCACGGCTCATAATGACGTCACTATAAGCGTGACGAGTGAGCCAGTTACTGTATTGCAATGTCTCAACGGCCGTTTTGTGTCTGGAGGCACAGAGAAATATAATCAGCCAATACCCTTTTACGTGTGGGTAGTCTTTGCAATTTTATCCGTTTCTGTAATTGTTCTGGTATCGATCGTCTGCATCATCTATAAAAGACGGAAGATTCGAGCAGCTCATAAAACCCCCATTAGGCCAACCCACCAGAGGCAGGGCTTCGAAGGAGCAGGATGCCAGACGAGTTATTACGCAACTTCTATTGTAGATACTAGAATGGTTCCCTTGTCACCAATGGGCGCCAACTCTGCTTCAGAAGGACCACGTGACACCATAATGACTACGTCAGAAGAGACAGGAGGTGCGGACGGGAGGATGGTGGACGACGAAGGGTACGAAGTCCCCACACATCATGAATCGCGAGCTCGTGAGATACAACGAGAAACCACGATACAACGAAAACTGAGCAAGGATCGTCGACCAGGTCGAAAATTCAAGAAGGTTTTAGTTCGACAAAATGACAGAAAAGCTGGTTCAAACGTCAGGGAACAAGACGATGAGGAATATGAACTTCCCACGGATAGAGAATACATGGAACTTAAAGGTGACAGAGAGACTGCGCATGAATACATGGGGCTATATGACTCATGAATATTCATAACAAACAATGACTGACGAAACGATTAGAGGGATCTTCTTTGTCCGGACTCATACCACAATTAGTTTAATATAATTTCTAGCTGTGACCCGAATATCAGATCTGTTAAAATCATATTATTCCTTCAGTTTTGCAATAAATAGATAAGTGAAGAAATAAATAGATACATCCTTTGTATCCATCTATTTATATAGATGGATACAAAGCAAAAACAGAAAAGAAAAAGCTACAAAATGTGGAATAGAAAAACGAAAAAGGAGAAGAAGAAAAACAAAGGGTGAAAAAGGGAGAAAACAAACAAAACTAAGAAATATAAATTAACCAAAATGGAAAGTGATACTTGGCAAGCAGGTAGTAATTGTTCTGGGCCTTGAAATGTAATTTGGTCATTATAGCTCCTGCCACCAACTCGATCACTACTAAAATGGAAACAGTGGCTGTCTTTATTCTCTGCTGCTTAAAAGTGTTGTTTACGGGAGCTAGCATTTTCTTGGCACATCCAGAGAATGTTACGGTTGCTGTTGGGGGCGTTGCAACATTTAAATGCGTCTTCAACCAAGAACAAGATTGTGGAAATGTTGCCTGGGTATTTTCGAAGTCAGGTTGCGACAGGGGTTCTTATAGCAGTATTGGAATATGCCGCACAATAAATTTAAATCCTGATGTGGATACAACTCGTTTCTCCATCTCGTTCAATGACAATTCCAGTCTGTTTCAGATTACCAATGTACAATTCAGTGATGCTGGGATGTAAGCGTGTTCGCTTACAGACATAGACACATTTTCAAGCTGTGCACACTTACAGGTAGTAAATCCACCGACTCCTATATGTTCAACTTCATCCAAAAGAGCTCTAGTAGGAGACAGAGTTTCTTTGAGCTCCAAGTACCCGACTATCAGTCCATTGTTAAATCTTCCAATCCCATTATTAATGAAGAACACCACCCAGAGCATGCAGAGAGCTCAACAGAGAAGGCGTCCCAGCCAGCCAGTCCTGACCCGGAAAAAGTCACCCCTGTCGGCAGTCTCGACTCGGTTAGACTAAAGCCAACTTTTGGCTCTTCTACTAGGTCTACCAGACCAAAAGTCCCACTGAAAAAACCAACTTCTAAAGAGTAAGCTGACAGTGCGTGTATCACTGACCCCTGTGAGTAACAAACCTATTACTTTACCATGTTACATGACAGTTGGAGATGTTGGACTCGGGGGGTCTTGCCATCTTGAGAAATCTGACGTGGCTCGAGAGGTAGATGACCCTGATACTTATGAAACAATCTCTTACCAGACTATGTAAAAAAATAAAAAAATCATAACAAATAAAAACAAATCTAACATAAAATGCACCGACAAGCATTTGCGCAAATCTCTTTCAGCAAATGATGGGGGTAATTTTTGATTGTAATATAGGACTCTTCCTCTCTGCTGTATTTACCTGCAATCGGGGACCACACCCATCTAGGTTTGCTTTTTAAAATAAATTAAATCAAAGTTTGGTAGTAATTGACACCATTTTGATGTTGCAACGTCTACTACAGAAATAATCAATTTAACTTCAGAGTTCTTTCAGTGTAACAGCTACGAGGTCAATAATTATATTCTACAGGACAAGAAAATGTTTTTTTCGATCGTCAGATATTTGTACAGTATTCTTTATCAAATCATGCCATTGTTATGGGCATATTTTGTAAATTGGCCTTTGTTTTTACTGAGCATTTTATTTCTTCAAATGATGTATGGACTAACGATTAGAATATAACGTTTGTAAACTTGTACTTTTTAACTGGACACAATTTGTAAACTTGTACTTTTTTAAGTGAAGATGGAAGCATTTTGTAAATTAAAACATTTGACTAGAACTTCGGAGCATTTTGTAAATTTATACTTTTGACTAAGGATCGAAAAACTTTGTAAATTAACACTTTTTAAGTAAAGACGGGAGCATTTTGTAAATGTTATACTTTTTAACTAAAGGATGGGAGCATTTTGTCAAATTTCTATTTTTGACTAAAGGATGGAAGCATTTTGTAAATATACTTTTGACTAAACCATCGGAGCATTTTGTAAATTAACATTTTCGACTAAAACATCGGAGCTTTTTGTAAATTTAACCTTTTGACTAATTATCGGAAAACTTTGTAAATTTACACGGGAGCATTTCGTAAATTTTATACTTTTTTAACTAAAGGATTGGAGCATTTTGTATATATTATTGTTTACAAAACCATCGGAGCATTTTGTAAATTTATACTTTTGACTAAAGGATCGGAACATTTTGTAAGTTTATACTTTTTAAGTAAAGACAGGAGCATTTTGTAAATTTATACTTTTTTAACTAAAGGATGGTACTCCCATCGTAAACTTTAACATTTTAACTAAAGGATCGGAGCATTTTGTAAATTTATATTTTTTTCACTAAAGGATCAAAGCATTTTGTAAATTTATCCTTTTTTAACTAAAAAGATCAGAACATTTTGTAAATTATACATTTGACTGAAGGATCAGAGCATTGTGTAAATTATACCCTTTTAACTAAAATATTGGAGCATTTTGTAAACTCATACATTTAATTATGCAAACGAATTTTCTCATCATATATTTGTAACAGCTTTATTACCTATGCACCGGCATGAAATATTTCGTCTAAACGTGTACTTTTAACTGATAATTTTCTTCTTCAAATCAATGTATTTTTAACGGTTGGTATATATGCAGCCCTTATTTTAAAAATAATAGTAATTTGTACCTCTTACTGAGCATATTTTTTCAGATAATAATTTTATTTTCAATAGTCCTTTTGCTGGGCAATTCTATTTCCCGATGATGCAATGTATTTAACGTTGTGTATGATAACATTCACATGCCAAGCTTCGCTAAATATAGGCCCTACAGATTGCTGTAAAAAGAAAGAAAAAAGAAAAAGGATAACAAGAAGAAAACAATCTTATAAATGAAAAGAAAGTAACTTTCTGCTATGATTACTTCATTAAATATGCTCAAAACTAGACATTATAGCAATGTAGATAATTTCTTTAAATTGTTGTCAGTTTGATTAACCAATTAGAAGAAAAAGTTGTGTGTAAATTTTAATTAAATTTTAATGGAATTGATTTGAAATAATTACTATTAAAGGCTGTAAATAAGCAGGCTCGCTTACTGAATGCAAACTGACGTCTTTGTTTCGAATCGGTTTGAAATATAAACAAATAATACTACTTTCAGCAAAATAGAAATACATTGATTGTACTGTTATACAAAATGACTTGTTCAGACACTATTTAAAATTTACCCTTTTCACTATAATAATAATAATGGTAACATTTATAAAGCGCCTTACGCCCTGACGACCCCAAAGCGCTGTAACAAGAAAAGATTTAAAAAAATAAAACGAATTGAAACTACAATAAATATGAATGAATTTAAGAATAACTAACAATTAAATAAAACATAAAAACCCGAGCCAGTCAGGAGTGATTAAAAATATACACAATTTGGGTAATCTCAAAAGGTGACAATACAACTAAACTCTTGACAACTATGATCACAATATAAATTATAAATTATTTAAACAAATGACAATTTAAAAAGATAGGTTTTCAGAGCCCTCTTAAAATGGTTTAGTGATTTTGCAAATTTAATGTCATCGGGGAGTTTATTCCATTCTTTTGGAGCTGCAATGGAGAAAGCTCTGTCCCCATAGGAGGACAGTGATGTACGTGATGCTTGTGGAATTGTCAGTAATCCTTTGGTACTGGATCTCAAGGAGCGGGTAGGGGCATATGGATTTAGGAGATTCCTAATGTAAACAGGCGTCATGTAGTTAAGGGACTTGTAGACCATCAAGAGTGATTTGAACAGTATGCGTTTGCGAATTGGGAGCCAGTGGAGATTGTGTAGGATGGGTTTAACATGGTCGTGTTTTTTGGCACGGACAACGAGCTTAGCAGCTGTGTTTTGGACACGCTGTAGTTTAGCAAGTTCAAAGTGAGGCAATCCATATAATAGGCTGTTACAATAGTCTAGCTTAGAAGAAATAAAAGCATGTACAAGTATCTCAGTTGTACCACGGTTCAGAAACTTGCGTAATTGACCGATCTTTCTAATCGAATATGTAGCATTCCGGGACACCATATTTACATGGCGTGACATTGTGAGGTGACGGTCAGCCATAGTACCAAGAATACGTACTTGTGGCACGGGTTCGATGTATGAAAGTCCAATTTTCAGCGGTCGTAAAGGTTGTGTCGTGCGGAAGCGGGATGACAAATGAACGATCTCCGTTTTTGAGTCATTCAGCATGAGCTTATTTGCAATTGTCCATGCTCTAATATCAGCAATACATGCTTCCACAGAAGCAAGTGCAGTGTCTCGTGTTGATGGATCAAAAATCGTGTAAAGCTGCGTGTCATCTGCGTAGACCATGCCTTCAATGCCATGTGCAGCTAAAATATCATCAATTGGAGCAGTGTACAAAGTGAATTGCTTGGGGCCAATGACTGAGCCCTGTGGTATGCCATAGGTAAGTGGATGCTGTTCTGACAGACTCACCGATGGCAACAGATTGTCCACGCTCAGAGAGATATGAGGAACACCACTTGAGTGCAACATCAGATACACCATATCTATCTGCAAAACGTTTTAGCAACAACTTGTGGTCGATGGTATCGAAGGCAGCAGATAAATCTAGTAGCACAAGTACTATTTCCTTGTTGTTATCCACAGCTCGGAGTAGATCATTGTGTACCTTCAACATAGCTGTCTCAGTGCTGTGATGATGCCTATATGCTGACTGGATTTTACTATGTAGACTGTTTTCCTCAATATACGACATTAACTGTGATGAAGCAGCATGTTCCAGGACTTTGGTGATGAAGGGTATGTTAGAAATTGGCCGGTAATTGTGCAAACCTTCGGAATCAAGATTGGCTTTCTTAATAACCGGAGTTATTATGGCTGACTTCATCAACCGGGGAATGTAGCCTTGCATTAGGGAGAGATTGACGATGTTAGTAACAACAGGTAGTATTTCATCAATACAGTTCTTCAACAAGGATGTAGGGAGAGGATCCAACAAACAGGACTTGTTTGATGTACCCATGATGATTCCTCTCACAGCATCCATGGAGATTGAAGTGAATGTACCAAACCTGCTCGTACAAGACTTATCAATGTTGACTGAGATGGATGCGGCTGTGGTATGGTCTAGACTGTATCTTATGTCTTTGATCTTGCCAGTGAAAAAATTGGCAAACTGATTTACTAAGTCGTGTTCAGGTACAGTCGGAAGAACCCGTGCTGAACTACCTGTCATGTTGGACACCATGCGAAAAAGCTTTCGAGAGTCACATTGTGCGATCTGATTACTATGATAGTTAGTTTTAGCGCTTTGTAGTATATGGCGGTAGGTGTTACAGCTCTCCCGAAACACTTGACGATCGATCTCAAGTCCAGAATTTTTCCATTTACGTTCGTGTCGGCGTTTTACACGTTTAGATGAGCGAAGGATGTCAGAGTACCAAGGTGTGTGAGGGCGAAGTGTGATGGTGCGAGTGGTTTATGGTGGTGAAGTTTTTTTTTTTATATATATAATTAATATGAGGAAACATACATTGTTGTCAGCAGCAGGGTTATGTTTCACACAAACTCAAAGATTAGTGTCTACAAGAGAAGTAAATGCAAAGACGTAAAATAAATTATGTTGCAATTAGTTGTGGGGCATGAGCCCTATAATATTGGCTAGATTAACTGGACTATGTGCCTCAATGTATACTGGTAGGGGCCTACATGAAAAGAAAAACTTGTACAAATTAAGTTCCATCTGTCTTCGGAATCACAAGGAAATAGTGGAAAACTCATCTCTTCTCTCAGTATTTTAAAACATTAGATTTCGGACAAATTGTTTTACTCATTTCTCAAAAACAAATATATTTTCCGTATGAGACTATTTAAAGGGAAGTCCACCATGACCATCTTTATACAAGTTTGTGAAAATCTGTGGACATTATAAATGTTTAATCTTACCAATGTTGTGCAAACCTTTTTTAATTGAATCAAACAAAATTGTGATTATCGCGGGGGGGGGGGGCATGATTAGCAGACTCCAATCTCTAAGCTTACTGTTATAAAGTTTACACCAGTACCAATCAGCGGCGGCACCAGACCTGTTAATCTGGGGGGGCAAGAGGGGGACAAACTTAAATTTAGGGGGGGGGGGCGGCAAACAAAAATCTATAATGTAATTTTGTACTGCAGAAAAGCATTGACTTATACGGACTTACACCAGCGTTATTCTTGAGTGGGGGTATCTGGGACATTTACGTCAATATTAACTTCAATCCTGGGGTGTTTGTGTTTGGGTTCAGGATTCTCATCGCTAGATTCAGAATCAGATCTGTGCCTATCATCATGGGATGGAGGTTGTTTGGATTTCTTGCAAAACTTTCTAATATCCATTTTAACTAACTGTTTTACCAACGTGTTTAAGCGCAACAACTAGCAGTAGGCATTTTACAGCACTCCTCAATCCACGTGAACATCAAGTTTATGTCGTGTGTACTGTATTTATAAGCCTACAACCACTACAGAAATAAGATTTTGAACTATGTGAATTTGACGTGTTGTGCGAACTGCGTGTACAATGGCTGCTTGCGGTTTTGGGCAGACAATGCATTTCAGCTAATTATGAGGGATGAAATTGAATTTATTATTTACAGTGCAAACAACATTGTAACAAATTGGGTGCAATGGTTTGGGATTAAACTCAATTTCCGCCATCGGGGGAAAAACTGGGGGGGGGGGGGGGGCAAACTGGGGGGGGCAAACAAAATAACTGGGGGAATTTGCCCCCTCCCCTTGCCCCCCCCCCCCCCCCCCCCCCGTAGCGCCGCCACTGGTACCAATCCTCTCACAGACATCATGCGAGTGGGCTTGATTATCGGGACATGATGTGACTTGTGACTTGTGACTTGACTTGACTTGCGAAAATTTGACTTGTGACTTGACTTGACTTGCGAAAATTTGACTTGCGACTTGACTTGACTTGCGAAAATTTGACTTGTGACTTGACTTGACTTGCGAAAATTTGACTTGTGACTTGACTTGACTTGAGCAAAAAATACTTGTGACTTGACTTGACTTGAGCGAAGGTGACTTGTGACTTGACTTGACTTGCGAAAATTTGACTTGTGACTTGACTTGACTTGCGAAAATTTGACTTGTGACTTGACTTGACTTGCGAAAATTTGACTTGTGACTTGACTTGACTTGCGAAAATTTGACTTGTGACTTGACTTGACTTGAGCAAAAATTACTTGTGACTTGACTTGACTTGAGCGAAGATGACTTGTGACTTGACTTGACTTGCGAAAATTTGAATTGTGACTTGACTTGACTTGCGAAAATTTGACTTGTGACTTGACTTGACTTGCGAAAATTTGACTTGCGACTTGACTTGACTTGAGCAAAAAATACTTGTGACTTGACTTGACTTGAGCGAAGATGACTTGCGACTTGACTTGACTTGAGAAAAAGTGCCAAAAAAACCCATTAGGCTAACCCATCAAAGGCAAGGATTTGAAGGTGCAGGATGCCAGACGAGTTATAACGCAACTTCAAATGTAGATACTAGAATGGTTCCCATGTCACCAATGGGCGCCGTCTCTGCTTCAGAAGGACCAAGTGACTATCACAACGACTACGTCAGAAGAGACAGTAGGTTCAGACGGGAGGATGGTGGACGACGAAGGGTACGAAGTCCCAAAACATCAGGAATCTCGAGCTCGTGAGATACAACGAGAAACCACGATACAACGGAACAGGGAACCAGACGATGAGGGAAATGAACTTCCCACGGATAGAGAATACATGGAATTCTTTTAAAGGTGACAGAGAGACTGCGTATGAATACATGGGGCTACATGACTCATGAATATTCATAACAAACAATGACTAACAAAACGAATAGAATGATCGTCTCAGTCCGGACTTTAACAACAATTTGTTTATTCGAAATTCTAGCTGTGACCCGAATCAGATCTGTTAAAACCATCTTATTTCTTCAATTTTCAATAAATAAAATAAAGATAAAGAGTAAAGAGATAAACAGTAAAGAAAAAGCAACAAGATGGGGAAACATAAGACAAAAAAGGAGATCGGAAATAAATAAAAAACTAACAAAACACTGAAAATATAAATCCCAACCCACATAATATCGAAAGAGAAACTATGAAGCATCACGCAATAATCTGTATGATGGATTGTACCAATAGTTCTGCTATAATTATGTGATTTGACCATTATTGCTGCTACCACCTACTCGATAACTACTAAAATGGATACAGTAGCTGTCTTTAATATCCTCTGCTGCTTAAAAGTGTCGTTTACGGGAGCTAGCATTTTCTTGGCAAATCCAGATAATGTTACGGTTGCTGTTGGGGCATTGCAACATTTAAGTGCGTCTTAAACCAAAACTACGAGTGTAGAAATGTTGCCTGGGTATTTTCGAAGTCAGGTTGCGACATTGGTTCTTATTCCAGTATTGTGGTATGCCGGGTGCGTTCACCAAATTTAATTCCTGATGTGGATACAACTCGGTCTTCCATCTCGTTCAATGACAATTCCAGTCAATTCCAGATTAGCAATGTACAATTAAGTGATACTGGGATGTACGCGTGTTGGCTTGCAGAACCAGACACATTTTCAAACTGTGCACACTTACAGGTAGTGAATCCACCGACTCCAATATGTTCAACTTCATCCAAAAGAGCTGTAGTAGGAGACATAGTTTCTTTGAACTGCAAAGTCCCAGAAGAGAGTGTGGTTTCAACTAAACTAACATGGCATACACCCAAGATAGTAACACGCAACAACTTCGACCCCGGTTCATCTCACACCGTACAGTTAGTTTTGAAAGAAACAGACAACTACAAGAAGTTTATGTGTGTTGCCGGTCGTCATCCAACAGAGGGACCAAACTGCACAGTGACGCCTCTCCAAATTGACATGATTGTTACCGTGAGTTTACTAGAATTTGACCCTCAGGATTCTTCTATAAGACTTGAATGTGATGCAGACGCGGTTCCTGAAGCAACAGAGTTCGACTGGGCCGTCAAGACCGGCTTACCGAACGACACACAGATCAAACCTGGGTGGATGTCCGCAACGAAAGCCAAAGAAGGTTTGAGTTGACATCGGATGTACTTACCGTGTACAACCTGACGGAGAAGGATGATGGTCTACAGGTGAGATGCACAGCGCATAATGACATCGGTATAAGCAAGACCAGCGAGCCAGTGACTGTATTGCAATGTCCCGACGGCCGTTTTGTGTCTAGACGCAGAGAGAAATATAGTCAGCCAATACCCTGTTGTATAGTCATTGCAATTTGATAGTCATTGCAATTTCATCAGTTTCCGTAAACGTTCTGGCATCGGTCGTCTGCATTATCTATAAAATACGTAAAATTCGGACAACCCACCAAAGGCAGGGCTTGGAAGGAGCAGGATGCCAGACGAGTTATTACGCAACTTCTATTTTAGATACTAGATTGGTTCCCATGTCACTAGTTGGCGCCGTCTCTGCTTCAGAAGAACCACGTGACACCATAATGACTTCGTCAGAAGAGACAGGAGGTTCAGACGGGAGGATGGTGGACGACGAAGGGTACGAAGTCCCCACACATCATGAATCTCGAGCTCGTGAGATACAACGAGAAACCACGATACAATGGAAACTGAGTAGGGATCGTCGACCAGGTCGAATAGTCAAGAAGGTTCAACAAAATGACAGAAACGCTGTGTCAAACTTCAGGGAACCAGACGATGAGGGATATGAACTTCCCACGGATAGAGAATACATGGAACTTAAAGGTGACAGAGAGACTGCGTATGAATACATGGGGCTATATGACTAATGAATATTCATAACAAACAATGACTAACGAAACGAATAGAGGGATCGTCTCTGTCCTATTTCACGCAACAATTTGTTTAATCGAATTTCTAGCTGTGACCCGAATGTCAGATTTGTTAAAACCGTTTGGTTTTTTAAAGTTTTCAATAAACAAACAAATAAATAAAAATATTAAAAGTAAAGGAAAAGCAACACGATGGGAATAAGAAAGAGAAAGAAGGAGATGGTAAAAAACCGAATAATAATAACAATAATCACCAACCAAAATCAATCGAAAGAGATAGATAGGGAAGCAGGAAGTACCTACACGTCGGATGGACTGAACCATTATAGTTGCGCTATTTAAGCCATTTGTGGCCATAATAGCTGCTGCCGTCAACTCGATAACTACTAAAATGGAAATAGTGACTGTCTTTATCCTCTGCTGCTTAAAGATGTCGATTACTGGAGCTAGCATTTTCCTAGCACATCCAGATAATGTTACGGTTGCCGTTGGGGGCGTTGCAACATTTAAGTGCGTCTTCAACCAAGACTACGAGTGTGGAAGTGTTGCCTGGGTATTTTCGAAGTCAGGTTGCGACATTGGTTCTTATAGCAGTCTTGGAATATGCCGTTCATCAAATTTAAATCCTCTCGTGGATACAACTCGGTTCTCCATCTCGTTCAATGACAATTCCAGTCAGTTCCAGATTAAAAACAATGTTCAATTTAGTGATGCTGGGATGTACGCGTGTTTTCTTACAGACAACACATTTTCAAACTGTGCACACTTACAGGTAGTGAATCCACCGATTCCAATATGTTCAACTTCATCCAAAAGAGCTGTAGTAGGAGACATAGTTTCTTTGAACTGCAAAGTTCCAGAAGAGAGCGTGGTTTCAACTAAACTAACATGGCATACACCCAAGATAGTAACAAGCAACAACTTCGAGCCCGGTTCATCTCACACCGTACTGTTAGTTTTGAAAGAAACAGACAACTACAAGAAGTTTATGTGTGTTGCCGGTCATCCAACAGAGGGACCAAACTGCACAGTGACGCCTCTCCAAATTGATATGATTGTTACCGTTAGTTTTCTCGAATTTGACCCTCAAGATTCTTCTATAGGACTTGAATGTGATGCGGACGCGGTTCCTGAAGCAACAGAGTTCTACTGGGCCGTCAAGACCGGCTTACCGAACGACACAGATCAAACCTGGGTGGATGTCCGCAACGAAAGGCGAAGAAGGTTTGAGATGACATCGGATGTACTTACCGTGTACAACCTGACGGAGAAAGATGACAGTCTACAGGTGAGATGTACAGCGCATAATGACATCGGTATGAGCAAGACCAGCGAGCCAGTAACTGTATTGCAATGTCCCGACGGCCGTTTTGTGACAGGGAACATTGAAGAGTGTAATCGCGCCGGTCAGAATATCAACGGAGCAAGGTCTTTAATCGCGTTCATAATCACCATCAGTATTGTATCAGCTTTCCTGTTGGTACTCGTAATCGTCTTTGCAGTCATCAAGAAGAGAAAGATTTACAGACTCACCATAAACAACTTACCTGCTAGGCCTACTCTTCACATTTCAAGTAGCGATGACAGAGAGCAGACCAATGAGGCAAGCGACGACCGAAGTCCGAATCACTACAGCCCAACTGACAAAGCCACAGCAGATAGCAACACAACCACGGTTACTGTACCCCATGACGTAGCGCCAGCACAGGTTGGGGGAACCAACTGCCCCACTGAGCTCCAAGTACCTGACCATCAGTCTATCGGTGAATCTTCCACTCCCATTATCAATGAAGAACACCCCCTAGAGCATGCAGAGACACAGCAGAGGAGGCGTCCCAGCCAGCCAGTCCTGACCCGGAAAAAGTCACCCTTTTCGGCAGTCTCGACTCGGTTAGACTAAAGCCAACTTTTGGCTCTTATACTAGGTCTACCAGGCCAAAAGTCCCACTGAAAAACCAACTTCTAAAGAGTAAGCTAACAGGGCGTGTACCACCGACCCCTGTGAGTAACAAACCTATTACTTTACCGTGTTACATGGCAGTTGGAGAGGTTGGACTCGGGGGGTCTTGCCATCTTGAGAAATCCGACGAGACTCGAGAGGTGGATGACCCTGATACTTATGAAACAATCTCTTACCAGACTATGTAAAAAAAAATGTTTAATAACAATAAATTAAAGAAAAAAGAAAACATACAAAAGTAGCGAGATGCACCGGCGTTAATCACCTCTCACAGTTTTGTGGCTTTACAATTTACTCGTTTATTTGTTCATTCACTACTGTGATGACGTGACGAGTTGTGCCCAACTGACTCTATCAAGCATAGTGTACAGTGTGACCTAACCTTACAAGAATCGAATCAAGGATATCAATATATCAATATATATATCAATATAATCAATATATCCACAAGGATATATTCCTTTGGTATTTTTTGTAAATTGGCATTTGTTTTTACTGAGCATGTCATTTTTTCAAGTCATGTATTTGTAACACTTGTATGGCCTATGCAACCCTAAATTGGAATATAATATTTTGTAAAATAACATTTTGTAAACTTATACTTTTTAACTGGCAAATTTTGATAACAGCATATGTGCAAACCATTGGAATATAATAATTATTTAAATTTTGTACTTTTTAGATGTATATTATTATTGTTAAAGCAGAGTTAGCTGTTGCAAACTACTTACCAACCAAAAGGATCTATGGGTATAAAATATGTAAACCAGTTATGACCTGACGTTTTTATATAATTATATGCTATATATGATTTTGGGTTGAACAAGGAAAAGTTGACTAGATATTATTTTGTATATATTTTTCTTAATGACGTTTATTTGTGACGCCTCTATGGCCTATACAACCCTTAAAATATCTGAACATTTTGTAAATTGTATTTTTTTTACTGTGATGACGTGACATTTTGAAAATTTGTACTTTTTAACGAAAGGATGGGAGAATTTTGTAAATTTATATTTTTTGACCAAAGGATCGGAGCATTTTTGTAAATTCATAAATTTAATTATGCAAACAAATTTTCTCAACAAATTTTTGTAACAGCTTTATTACCTATGCACCGGCATGAAATATTTTGCCAACATTTTCTTCTTCAATTCGTTGTATTTCTAACGGTTGTATATGCAGCCCTTATTTTTGTCTATTTAATGTTTACCTTTTACTGTGCTTTTTACTGCAATTCTGTATCTCGATGATGCAATGCATTCAACATTGTGTATGATAAAATTCACATGCCTGCGCTAAAGGTACAGATTTTTGTAAAAAGAAAACTGAGTTTAGAAAAAAGAAAAAGAAGAAGAAGAAAGAAAAGAAGAAGAAAAAAACCCCAAGAAACCCCAAGGATAAAACAATTTAAAAAAATCCTATAAATGAAAGAGAGTAACTATTTGGTAAATACTTCATTAAATATTATATTCAGAAACTAGACATTATAGCAAGAATGTAGATAATTTCTTCAAATATTTGTCAGTTTCATTAACCAATTTAAAGAATAAGTTGTGTGTAATTTTTAATTGAATTTTAATGGAATTGATTTGAAATAAGTAATATTAAAGGCTGTAAATAAGCAGGCTCGCTTACTGAATGCAAATTGACGTCTTCGTTTCGAATCGGTTTGAAATATAAACAAATCATACTACTTTCAGGAAAATAGAAATACATTGATTGTACTGTTATACAAAATGACTTGTTCGGACACTATTTAAAATTTACCCTTTTCACTATGGTCATGAAGTTTTTAATCATTTGTTTAAATATTTAATTCATATAATGAATTATACTTTGTTGTCAGCAGCAGAGTTTTTGTTTCACAAAAATTCAAAGACTATAGATAGTTCCCAGTAGACGCCATCTTTACGGGCAAATCGCATTTTGGCTTGCAGGCGCGTCGAGCGCTCAAATGATTAACGCAGCCGCGTCGTTCACTAACCAATCACGCAATGAGTTTTGTGAAATGTGCGCGTGCTGCACGCCGTTCTCACGCGTAACGCATGACTGTGTGTTCCAAATTGCCCGTAAAGATGGCCGACTTACGTCATAATGCAACCTATCTATAGTAGCTGCAATAGAAGTAAATGCAAAGACGTAACATAAATGTTGTTGCAATTAGTGGTGGGTTGATTCCTAGATATTGGCTAGATTAACTGGGCTATTAGTGGTGGGTTGATTCCTAGATATTGGCTAGATTAACTGGGCTATTAGTGGTGGGTTGATTCCTAGATATTGGCTAGATTAACTGGGCTATTAGTGGTGGGTTGATTCCTAGATATTGGCTAGATTAACTGGGCTATTAGTGGTGGGTTGATTCCTAGATATTGGCTAGATTAACTGGGCTATTAGTGGTGGGTTGATTCCTAGATATTGGCTAGATTAACTGGGCTATTAGTGGTGGGTTGATTCCTAGATATTGGCTAGATTAACTGGGCTATTAGTGGTGGGTTGATTCCTAGATATTGGCTAGATTAACTGGGCTATTAGTGGTGGGTTGATTCCTAGATATTGGCTAGATTAACTGGGCTATTAGTGGTGGGTTGATTCCTAGATATTGGCTAGATTAACTGGGCTATTAGTGGTGGGTTGATTCCTAGATATTGGCTAGATTAACTGGGCTATTAGTGGTGGGTTGATTCCTAGATATTGGCTAGATTAACTGGGCTATTAGTGGTGGGTTGATTCCTAGATATTGGCTAGATTAACTGGGCTATTAGTGGTGGGTTGATTCCTAGATATTGGCTAGATTAACTGGGCTATTAGTGGTGGGTTGATTCCTAGATATTGGCTAGATTAACTGGGCTATTAGTGGTGGGTTGATTCCTAGATATTGGCTAGATTAACTGGGCTATTTTATGTGACTTAATGTATACTGGTAGGGGCCTACAAATTAAGTTCTATTTGTCTTCGGAATCACAAGCAAATAATGGACAAAACATCACTTCTCTCATTATGATCAGATTGCGGACAAATTGTTTTACTAATTTCTCAAAAACAAATATAAACCATGACCATCTTTATACAAGTTTGTGTAAATCTGTGGACATTATATAATTTCTAATCTTACCAATGTTGTGCAAACCTTTTATAATTGAATCGAAAAAAATCGTGATTATCGCGGGGGGGGGGGGGCATATGATTAGCAGACTCCAATCTCTCTACGCTTACTGATTATAAAGTTCACACCAGTACCAATCCTCTCTCAGAGAATTTGTTTTTGAAATAAAAAATGTAACTGTAAAAGATGAGTAAATGGTGTTTACAGACTCACAAAAATCACAAAATCCATGCACAAAATCCATGACAAAAACAAAAACTGCTTTCTCATTGTTTTCACTGTAATGTCATCAACGAGTCTGATATTCACGTGTTTGAATAAGAGAATTAGAATAAAGTTATTTGGCCCCCCCCCCCTCTCTAAAAGAAGCCCAGCCAAACAAACAAAACAAACAAACACGATGTAATATCCGTTTTTTTGACATGATGCTCATCCCGTGACTGGACACCTGATTTACATCACGAGCATTGATAACAATAGGCTTTAATTGACCTAGACTTGTTATCAAGTCGTTTGCAGTGGTGATAGCGTAACGGCTCTCCCGAGACTGCTGTTCTCGCGATAATTAATCAGCTCTCGGGAACCAGCAGTCTCGCGAGAGCAGTATATGTCGCGTGACAGCCTAAATTTAAATTTGACTTGTATACACAACCAAGAAACAAGACCAAAACCTTGATATTTTGTTTTCGATTACAGGCGGTTTTGTTCACAGAACCGTATGCTACTGCAAATTCATTTTATGAACCCTGATTTTTTCCATTTAAAAGGTTCGGTTTTGGCTGTGAGGAACGAAGTGCATGGCACCCCCACCGGACACATAATACTTGCTGAGTTGTACGCTTGTTTAAAATTTAAAAAAATACTCAGATGACGTTTACAACAGCTAAAAATAGATTACTCAACGAATTTACAACATGTTAAGCGTTTCTAGGTTTCCTGTTTGCAAATCGGGTCAGAAAACGTCAACTGGCAGGCAAGATCATTACTTATTTTACGAACCACAAGGTTCACATGTTACCAACTAGTGTAGGAACCTCAACCAACCCGTTCAGCCGATTGCTGCATGCTGCGGCATTAAACGGTGACCTCTTGCCTCTGCTTACGGCTAAGATATTATTCGCTTTTCATTTATCTCTCATACTCTAAAAAGTGATGTTTGAAGCTTTGCATGGTGTGTTGGTTGTACCCGCAAGTTTACTATTTATTTATTTACAGTTACTTCATACTCTAAAAAGTTTGTTCCGCATAAACATTCTAAGCACGTAAGCTAAGAATGCTTACTGGCTATGCTGCATTTTCTTTATAACTCAGTGGTGATAATTTATAGGTAAATTTCCAAGCCACCCAGTGAAATACTCAACGCTTTAAGCATGGTGCATGAATATTGAGTGGTGACCAACATTTCCTGCGTAGGCGGAAATAATTTCCTTATAAAGGGCGACACGCATTCCTAGGTAAAGTCCGGGGGGGCAGAAGCTCATGCCACACAAGCTCCAGCTTGGATTTCAAAAATCACTTTTAAAGAAGGGTGTATTTTGCTCAGTGCTTCATCATCAGACAGACCCAAGAGCCAAAGCCGGAAGAAGCCTAAGCCGAGATTAGGAAAGAGCCTTTGTAGAAACAAGCTTGCTAGTGTGTAAATTATTGCACGAGACACAGTCGGTGAGGGCCATTCTGTTCATGTTTTGAGCTAAGATAGAGCTAAAACAATCTGAATCGCACGCGGACAAAAAATTACTTCTTGTGCAATACAAACAAAGAAAACGTCTTTTACGAAGACAACTGCAGCCTCTGTACAGAGTACTTCATATAAGTCAGTGTTTTATTAAACTTGGTGTTTTGTATCAGTTCTTGATGGAAAATGCTATAAAAATAATTCTTTTTGGCTATTACCAAGGTTGTTGATTTAGATTAGAGAAACAAAGTGAATTCGCACTACACACTCTAGTGAAAAGAAAGTAAAATCAAGTAATCATATAACAAGGTTGAAACACGTCATATCGAATGCAAAACTGAACTTAATGCCAACGAAAAGTGAAACATCTTCTCACAGACTAATTAACGACAAGTTTAGCTGTCTTAAATCAATTCGAAATAAAAACATCAATCATTGCATCCAGGTCCACACTACTTAGGGCGTCTGGACCCCAGTTGTTGTTTCACTTGACTAATTCCAAAACTCAATTAAAATGGCTTTATGTATTTTACTGATTATCTTTAGCATACAACGATTCGTAATCGGGACTTCGTCAAATGGCATGTTTTTGATAGAACCAAATGATGTTACTGTTGAAGTTGGAGGTAACGCAACGTTCAAATGCCAGACTCAAAAATGCGGGAGAATAGTCTGGATGCATGAGACGGAGTCCAATGGAACAACAACATCGTCAAGGACCGTTTACAGAGGGACAAATGCTAGACACGGTGTGGTCATTCTTTTTCAAGAATGTGTTTCAACGATGATGCTTGTCAATGTTCGCCCTAAGCAAGGAGGCGACCTCAGATGTTCGCCCTCTTCTAATAGTAATATAGGCCTACAATCCGATTCTGCTCGTCTGACTGTAAGCCAACCTCCTACCCCAATCTGTGCTTTGAGCCCAACGACCTCAAAGGTAAATGATAACGTTACACTGGTGTGCAGAGTACCGAATAACGCTAAAGTTCACACCCAGCTATCATGGTATTCGGCCCGAACGAACGGCCAGAGCAGTCTTCTCGCAGAACCACGCGTTATTGAACCGGGCTTAACGAGTTTTGTGAAACAGCATCTCCTCGAGAGCGATTATTATGAACGTTTCATATGCATAGCGGGTTGGGGCGGATCGCAGGGACCTAACTGCTCGATTACGCCGTTGAAGGTGCAAGTAGGGTACGTTACTGTTGGTATCGTCAAAAAGTACCAAAGCAAAAATGGGGTGGTCGAGCTCCTTCTCGAGTGTCGATCACAAGCTGTGCCCGACATGTCGCACTATTCGTGGACTGTACGGGAAGGCATCTTAAGCTCATCGTCGAATGTTTCTCATAGTGGGTTTCAAGACGTAAGCTGGAATGATACTTCAAGATTCCTTAAAATCAACAACTGCACTTCGTTCAACAATCTCATCGTGACATGCTCTGCATCCAATGACGTAGGTCTGAATGCGACGAGTGAGCCTCTCAATGTCAGCAACTGTGAACAAACTGACAATCCTGAAACGTTCAATATTTTTGATCTCTACATTTGGGTCATCCTGGCCGTCTTCGTCATGATTGTAATCTCTTCATTGTGTCTGTACAGTAACGCCAAGCACACTATCCAAACTCCGTCTGGTACCATTCCCGTGGAGGACCACGACTCCACAAATGCTAGACAGGAGACTGAGAACTCGACACCCTTGACATCATCTAGCCCACAAAGAATCATTACAGTCTCGGAGTACGTGACCGATGGGGACCCACGCTGTAACCCCAAACCACCCGCAGTTCCACCACCGAGGGAAACCATCCTTGCCAAGAGTGTGACCGTACCAAGGAAGACGGTCAAACAGTCCAGGAACACTGACGCACACCAACAATTGATAGACGCACTGTACGCCAAACCAAACAAATCAACAAGAACCGTTGAAAGCCTAGAGATGTCACAGTATGCCACCGTAAATAGTCCAAAAATGACCGACTCTTAAATTTGCTTGCAACATTAAGAGGCCTATAGCAATGCTTTGCACTATCTGTCAAAAATGATCAAAGTGTAGTAAGAAGTTTCACAGAAGTTTTAAAATGAACACATTTTGCAATGTTGTCTTAACTTAAGTATGTTTTATTCTTCCTAATTGTAATTGATAAAAACACAATCGAAAGAGTGCTGTTTAGTTTTATAAAAAAAGAAAAGTGGTCATCTTGAAAAATGGGTTATATATCTTGTGAAAAAATAGGACGGTGTGTTTCCAACAATTTTTCAATATTGAACCATTCAAATGACCTCAAATTAATGACCATAAAATTGTTTTGTCATATTTTTACCAAATTATTAACGAGACTGTGCGCATTAATCCAGTCTACCATTGAAGGTTTTCATGTGAACGGTGCGGACCTTGTGGGGGGGGGGGCGGGTAAGGAAAACGCATTGTCTTTCTCAACGCTGATTATGTCCCCACAAAGACAATAACAAGCGAAGATGACATTATTCCAATAGTGGCTTAAATAAGACGAGCCTCTTTTGACTACTTTTGGGGGAACTTGCAAAGAGACTAAGGGGTATCTATTACATCCAGTCTGCTGAAGATAATCAGAGCATGCTGATCGAAACGTCAACGAACTTGTCTGTCACATCATCTGTTTCCTTAAGAATCCGATCACCACAACGCAAAGCTTAACATTTCACAAACATTCATCAGGGTTGTTCTAAAGGAAGTTGCGTGGCCAACAAATTAGGAAATGACAAATTTTACTGCAGATAAAAAAACAAGTTAGACTGTAAAGAAGAAAAAAAGAGAAAAAGCAGCAACAACAACTTGAGTTATGATAGCTTACAAATAATCGATAATTAAATTGCGTCTATGTTTTATTCGTATGCTATGTAGCTTTTAGGGAGAGATGAAGGAATGTTAATATTTCACTCAAGAGAAACAATTTTAAACCTTCTCAACAAACCGAGCATGGCAGGGGAAAATTAGTCTGGTTGGTCCCTTGTGGTAAATTTGAAAATTTACACCATAAGTGTCATTGTGGATACAGATAATCAGACAAGATGCAGTGTGATAATGATCTATGGACAGCAAGTTTAGAAATCATCTGTACACTGGTCAGAGTTGATCCGGATCCGGGGTTCCGTGGGGCCTGACCCATATCTGGGTTAGTTTGCCTCGAAATCTGTGTCAAAATTGATCCTGAATTGGATCAAACTGATGCAGAACCAATACTAAAATCTCATTTGTAACCACTCTCCGAGTCAGCCTGACCCTTGAACCTAGAATCCGGGTCAACTCTAACCCGGGGGTCAACTCTGATGACCCGGGGGGTCTTTAGAGTGTAATAAAATAAGATTTGAAATAAAAGAAATACAATAAATAAACAACAGAGTAGTGTCACTAGATTGGGCCCAACTATATGAACGATTAAACTATACTAGTGTGAGATTAGTACCTCGACGTCTTACATGTTAGTGAACGTTTGTTAATCCTGAACTTAAAGAGCATGTGCCCTACATAAAGGAGAATGATTGCTTCGTGATAGAAACAAAAACACACAGTAACTGTTATCCCTGACTCTATATTATTAGTTTCTTTCATTTTCGACATTTGTTTGATTTAAATCACATTCTCTTTCGAATGGTTACAAAAACCCAAATACAAATCAAAAACAAAACTCAAATGACTTGATTGAATCAACACTCAAAAGGTTTGGCACGTCCTTTGGATGAAACAACATATTTTATTTATAGGCGAATCCGGAATGTGGAAGGGCAGATCGAAGAGCAGGGAGTGCCGCGTTAAAGCTAAAAAATACTAGACATTATAGATTATGCAAGTCCCACACGTTCCATAACTTCCGTTGGTCCCAACCATCAGTTTTACGTGTGTGCGATTTTGTTTAATGTTCAAATACTTTAGTTTAACTTAGTTTATGTCTATAAAAATTCGTTTCGAAAAACACACAGTAACCGTTATTCCTGAAAAATTTGCCTCAGTATTATAATTATAATGTTTCTTTCATTTTCGACACTTTTTTGGTTTCACTGAATCATATTCTATTTAAAATTGTTACAAAAACAAAACTATGATATTTGAGTCAACCCTCAAGAGGTTTGGCACAGTTTTGTGGATGAAACACGTACTTTTGGGGCAGATCCGGAAACGTGAAAGGGGAGAGGGGAGTGTCGACTGTCGTGTTCACTAGAAATACTAGACATGTGCAAGTCTCTTGCGTATATGCAAACTTCGTGGACCAAGTTGATCCAAACAATGTTGAGTTTAACGCGAGTGTGATTCTGTTAATTCAAAATAGTTCAACGTAGTTTATGGCTGCAAAAATGTGGTATATTGTTGGAAAAGTAAATGTCAGCGATGAAAATCAAAGTAATAGAAATTCATCAAATCAACGAAGATTATTGAAAAATCCCACCATGAACTCAATCTTCACTCATTACCAGCACGCATTCAGACAAGGTAGCGGTAGATCATGAGACACACAATTGATTGCTACAACTCACGACTTGGCTACTAGTGACCACACAATCAGAAAGACACATGACTTTGTGATATCGCAATCTGATAATTTCAGTAAAACCTTTGATGCAATCCCACACCAAAAAATCTCCCAATAGCTTAACATTTGGCGTTCGCAACAAAAATCTTACATGAATAAAATTGCCCTGCTTTTTGTGAAGCCCTCAAGTGTTATAAACAATTAAGAATCTTGCCCACCTGACGTTCATTTGTTCATTTTAAACCTGTGTAATGTTTGCCCAAATTCGGCCGTGATTCGCAAATGAGGTTTTCAAAAATATTATTTGTTTCAAACATCCTTAAAACGCATGGTGTTATAGCGTTAAATCATCTAGCAATATGATACTTGTCCAAAGTTTTCTTTTTGTGTTTCAAAGTTGTTTTAACAAATTGTTTGTGTTATACATGTACTTACATATACCTCAAAATTGCCTTGAGTATTTTTACTTTCAAGAATGTTGTATAAATATAATTTCTGAAGATCTGATTTCACACAAAAACATATAGTCTTCGTTCGACTTTTGTTTCTCGTTTTCAAGACGCGCGAGAGTTGCACAGAGTGTTGCAAAGGTATAGAACAACCTGGTGAACACGAATGCACTCTGGTAAGGGTTGTACTGCGTGCGTAAACGTCATCATCAACAATCAGTTGATAAAACTTTGTGTTTATTCATCCTTCATAAGACTTCTCTTAGCCCGTCTTCAACTCATTTTATATCATCATGTACCTCGCCTTTATCTTTATTTACTTCTACTTCTTCACTTTTATTTGAATTAGTCTCTTAATCAGCCGCCAAGGACTCCGCGTGGTCATTCTTGCCCATTGTTGCCGTTGGCCAAAGCCAGTACGGGAGAAATGTTACTAGCGCCCTCAAGTGTCGCCTCTCCTTTATTGTTCGTAAACTCCTCTTGCGGTATGTTAGTGGTTGACTTGTGTTGTTCTTCTTTCTCAGCTGCCTCTTCTTTAATCGTGGACTCTGCTTCGTCTTCTTCTTTCTTAGCCCCAGCTGCTTCTTCTTTACTCGTGGATTTTGCTTCGTCTTCTTCTTTCTTAGCCTCTTTAGCTGCCTCTTCTTTAATCGTGGACTCTGCTTCGTCTTCTTCTTTCTTAGTCTTAACTTCTTTAGTTTGTTCCTCTTCGTCTTCTTCTTCTGCTCTATTTGTGGCATTTTCTTCTTCTGCTCTCTTTGCTGCCTCTTCTTCTTTTGCTCCCTTTGTTGCCTCTTCTTCTTCTGCTCTCTTTGTTGCTTCTTCTTCTTCTGCTGCTCTCTCTGTTGCCTCTTCTTCTTTTGCTCCCTTTGTTGCCTCTTCTTCTTCTGCTCTCTTTGTTGCTTCTTCTTCTTCTGCTGCTCTCTCTGTTGTCTCTTCTTCTTCTGTTCTCTTTGTTGCCTCTTCATCTTCTGCTCTCTTTGTTGCCTCTTCATCTTCTGCTCTCTCTGTTGCCTCTTCATCTTCTGTTCTCTTTGTTGCCTCTTCATCTTCTGCTCTCTTTGTTGCCTCTTCATCTTCTGCTCTCTTTGTTGCCTCTTCATCTTCTGCCCTCTTTTTGGCCTCTTCATCTTCTGCCCTCTTTTTGGCCTCTTCTTCCTCTGCCCTCTTTTTGGCTTCCCGTGCAGCCTTCTTTTCTGCCCTGATTTTTGCGAAGTCAATATGGCAAACCATGCTTTCATTTTCCTCGCCGTATCCTTTCCGGCTAACCAACCAGTAAGTGTTCATTAACCCTTTGCCCTGGAAAAACAAAAACACACAAACAATAACAATTATTCATTGTCCAGCAATTAACCAATAACAAAACACATCATTGAGTGTTGAAATAGCACAGATATAATCGTACTGGCAGTAATAGTGTTATTTTAGCACCCTATGGTGTCAACATTTTATTGTTTTTATGTACTTTAATGTAACATCACCCAAGGTGTCAATTTATCACCCAGGTTTTTGCAGTGTACGGATGACCTTTTCGTTCGTAATGATAACTAGTTCGTACGTATGAATTGCCAATCCGTCCGTACGGATTACTTATTTGTCCGTACAGATAAGTCCACGCCTTTGAATTTCCCCCAGAATAATACTGTATAAGAACTATAGAGGGCGGACTCGTTGGTCGTCAGACACAGCGGCGATGATGGGCCTGCACTATACGACACACTCTCAACTCAAATCAATGCATTCAATTCAATCCAATACTCATTTCAATTCAAATTAATCGTTGAATTGTTCGCAATATTTTTGGCGTTAGCACCGACTGACTCTAATAAGTTCTGCTCGTCGTTGAATTATTCAGCCACGTTTGCGCATTACTCTCATTCGCCGTCTTCCCGCGTGTCCTCGAGAAGGAAACGAGATCATAATTGCATCTCTGAGGGCAATGCTGCACCTGAGCAGATAGAATATGCTGGTCATGAGAATTAGTTCCGTGTGTCTCTAATAGATGCAGGGAGATCAGCCTCTCATTAGGGTGCTTCAAATTGCTCCAGGAATCATTCACGGTAAGAAACAACAGTGAATGATGATACGTTTATCCCCACGGGGGAAGTGTTGGACAGTTATTTGTTTGCTTTGACAAAGCATATTTATTTCAAGCGGGATTTAAAGACATTGCTAATTCTCAAAGTCAAATTTGAATGAGCTGCTTAATCACAAAATGTAGCTAAACACGAAAAAAATCTGCTGACAAGAACAAGTACATCAGTCAAAATACCATATCACGTGTGCCATCCTTGACTATATATATATATATTTTTTTTTTGCTTGTTAGTTTTGTTCAGCCGAAATTGATTCACGAAGTCGTGCTTTCGAAGAGTCCCTTTGTTTTTAAGTAAACCGTGATAATTGATAGTAGACTAAGGTTTGCGGCAAGACCACGCCCATGAACATCTCTCTCTGTGAGTTGTGTTGGTTCTGAAAACAACCGGTGATGAAAAAACGTTTCTATCAGATGCTCTGATTGTCTTCAGAGGAAAGCTGCTGGGAGATGCTGGGAGGTTGTGCATATTCAACCCACCATAAAAGAGACTCGTGTAATGTGATCACAGTGTGGATTGATTGTGTTAAAATTTACACTGTTACATTTTTCTAAACAGCTCTAAAAATTGACTGCATTTCAGAAACTTCTCTGCATTGGACCATTATCGATTTAAAGAGGTAGTTTTGAATCCTAAAATATTAATTTATTTCAGTTAAAGGCCCTGTACACTATTGGTAAGATCGGAAAAACACAAATGTTCACAGATTCACACATAACTTACATGATTTAAAGTAAGTAATGGTAGAAAGGGTTCCTTAAAATATTTCTGCCTAAAATGCTATCGTTTCTGAGAAATTAGTAAAACAATAGTTTTTATCACGCGTGATAATAAACTCGATCTTGAAAAACAGAAAACACATAAGGTCTCTTTTCACTATTTTCTCGTGACCTCGATGACCAATTGAGCTCAAACTTTCACAGGTTTGTTTGTTCATGCATATGTTGAATCACACAAAATGTTGACACTGATTTTGAGCTGTTAGCAAAAGTATACAATGCCTTTAAACTCAAACAGTCTCACCTTAATGTTAATCTCTCCCCGCTTTACCAACTCGTAAGAACTGTCTTTGCACAGAGCCATGTATGTGACGTCACTGGCGTGGATTTTATTTGCTGAAAATTGATTCAAATCAATTCACATTATTTTCACATCAAAGCACATTATCAACAGAGTGTAGAGTATTACACATCTAAAATTATTAACAGCAATATATTAAAATGGCGTACGTGAGAAAATAGAATTAACAAACATTGAAACGAAAAGGCAACGATGTAGAGTGGGATGGAAAAAGCATCCCTTGTACAATAAAAAAAACCTTAGAATGAGTCAACTTGTCCCGGGTTTTTAACCAACAGTATTAAAGGTAGGGTCAAACTTAAAATAATGAACAAGAAAATTTTTCTTTAACTTTTATCCGAAAGCCTGCTTGAAAGAAGATAATGTAAGCATCCTGCGAAATGATTTTGTGTGATATGCCCTAATTGATCAGAAATAAATAAAGAAAGTCGAACATTTTCGATCTCCAAAGATTGTTTAAAGGTGACTTTTGGAGATTCAATTTTCCGTGGTGTTCGTTTGTGATTGCTGTGGCCAGAGATGCGGTTGGTACCCGCTGTCACCTCACTGAACGTGGATGGACTCGACATTCTTGAGGAAAGTACCGTGGCAGTTTTTGGCTATTTTCTCAGCAAGTAGGCTACACGCTGTATCTTTCTTGATAATTTTCCCTTTAAATCAGCATTAATTTAACAATCTGTGACAGTACCTTTAAATGTAGAACTGAATACACTTAACAATAAACCATGTTTCAACAGTTAACAAGGAATGAAAAAACCAAAAATTAACCAAATCATAAAAAATAACATAATACCATTTGTAATAAGGTAAAATATCAAATGAAAACATGTTGTTGATCGAAAAATGCAATTGCAGAAATGTTTCCAATTTGGGGGAAAACATTTTAATACCATGCACCGAAAACAAACAAACAAACAAACATACAAACGAACAAGCAAACAACAATTTGACGATAATGGAATTTATTTGATAAATAATTTATAATGAACTCACGTAGACTGTTAGACTCCATTCTGGATGCTGTATTTACGGTGTCTCCAAACAGACAATATCGAGGCATCTTTGAACCGACCACACCCGCAACGCACGGCCCTAATACACACAGGAATGAAGTTGGATGGATGTGATATTTCCTGAAAATAAAAGGCTTGTGGGTCTGGGTCCCCTTTTCCTAGACCCAGAACCTCCCGGATGTTACAGTTCAGGAGTTTTACGGACTCTGTACATCACAAGAAATGCACTTCAGGTTTGGACAAAATGGGACTACTTCTTTGAAATTCTTATTATCATTTATTTGAAGAGCAAGCAAACCAAGTCTCGACGTTCGGGCAAGACGTGTCTGATTCTGGCACGAGAAGTTACATTTTGTGGAATCAAGTAAAGCAAAAAGAAAGGGGGAAAAAAATAAAAAAACATTCAAAAAAGTGACAGTCCACGAATCTAACGACTGAAGAAAACATCAAGCATTAGTCATTTTTATTGGAAAAGAATTTGATCAAACAAATTCAACTACCGGTACATGTGTATTACACAAGTTTCTACAGCCATCGATTCGGCGCCTAGTATGCGTCTTTTGTGTTATGCACGTACAAGAAAAATTAATAATTTAATAAGAGACCCTTGTTTCTACAGCAGGCATTCCTATTGGGAGGTAACCACAAATAAAATTTCAAAAGGCCTATACCCCCTCGAACTTCCTGCACATTGTAATCAATCTTTAAATTAATCAATCTTTTTGATATATACTGTTGGGGTCACTGTATATTCAACTGATTAATACAATAGGCGGTGATTTGATTGCCACCGTGTCTTTATTGCTTTAGTTCATATTCACATACATCAAGGACTTGTAAACAACTTATAATTCAGTTTCATCTTGAAATTCAGTGATCCATTTGTTTTTCTTCGAGGAGCAATTTGTTGTATATTTACAAAACAGTATTTTTACTATCAGTAATTAAATTGTTTAATAGAGTTTGGAGCATCCCGTATTGGTGAATGCACTAACCTTGTTTCCTTTTTCCTGTTTCGAGCGTTTTCCGGAAGATCGCGGATTGTCCATCGTCACAAAATCCGTTTTATATTGTTTGAAATTCTGCAGTGAGGGCTGCTGTCAGCCAGTCATACCGACAATAAGTTTAATATTTCCTTTGTCTAGAAAACAGCCACCCCGGGCTTAAGTTTAAGAAATAATGTTTTATCATGAATTCAACCCAGAAGAAGAGTATATCTGAACCGCCGGCCTCTCCTATACCGACTACCCTGGTTTTGTTTCCTGCACTGCGAGATGTAAAACCAACAAACACAGTACAAGAAAATAACAACATCACAGAATTAACTAAATTATAAGTTCACTTTAGTCTTTCCTTAAGATGAACTTCCTTACCGGTGTGAATACCAATTCTCAGCTCTAGCTTTCTACCCGGGTCGTGGGGTAGCTGGACCTGTTTGATGGCGCTCCGGAGGTCCAGGGCCATCGTAGCAATTTCCCCGGTGTGTTTATCCCCGTTGAGGTGAGGGCACCCACTGACCACCATGTATGCGTCTCCGATGGTCTCGACTTTGTATACATCGTAGATGTCGATACGTCCATCGAAACACATGTATAATCGATTCAACATGTCAACCACCTAAAGGAATCCAATTTTTTGAGCATCAGTAAATGTTGATAAAGTATTTGAAAAAGCCATCCACGAAATGGGGAAGGGATAATGCCTGGTACGACGACTTGCTTAAGTCGCAAGCAAAGACTGCAAAAACTGGGGTATTAAATTGACATCCTAGTATGTGTGTTGTCACATATTATAGATACACCAAAACAAAATCAAAATTTACACCACAGTGTGTTAAAATAACACTCATTTCTGCAAAAACAAACTGGTGTTATTTGAACACCCATGATGTTAATTTCGATTCTCTCTTCGGTATATACGTGACAATACCCATGTGTCAAGTTTAGTGCCGCCAGGCCCCGGACTGGAGCTCTATTGCTAGAATGTGAAGTCGCCATGGAAGCATTTTGGCCATTGTCTGCACCTATCTATTGTTGCCATCAAAAGAGTAAAATGGCGTCCAGTGCATACTTCACATTTCAGCCCGAATTGCCCATTTTGCACCTGTACGATCTTTAGTCACAAGTCACCGCTTATAATTGAATTCCTCAGAATAGAGGCAGTTGGTTTGTCACATGATTCAGGGCAAGCTATTACGTAGTTATATAAGAGACGGCGAACATCCATACACAATTTTGAATGAATGTGTATGGCACAATGGTACCAGGGTTTGCTCATCTGGAGGTTACATCACAAAAACTTACCCCGAACCAATTGGAATAGCAACTGTCTCTAATAGTCCGAGGAATTCAATTTAGGCGGGAATTTGTAACTAAGCAAATGACTGTTTACCAGAAAATATTCAGATCCAACTCACAAATGGCTGATTACACTCATAAAGAACTTTCTAAAATTCAACGAGTTCAGAACACCGCTGCTTGCCTCGTCTCTCGCACACCTCGTTCCCAACATATTACTCCACTCTTACAAGAACTCCACTGGCTCCCGATCAAACTGCGTATCGTATATTATAAGTTAAATCTTCTCACTTTCAAAGCTCTTTATGGCTTATCCCCTGACTATATATCTGATCTTCTCCGTAAATATATTCCTGTTCGTCCTCTTCGATCTGCTGGCCAATCCCTACTGACATAAACTACTTTTTTGCACTAAATTCTATGGTCAAAGAGCCTTCAACTTCATGGCACCTTCATTATGGAATGACTTATACTTCTTTATATTCGCCAAGCTGGCTCTCTTCAGATTTTCAAGGGACTTTTAAAAACTCATTTGTTTGTATATTTATTAGTGTAACTTGCTTTTATATTCATTTCATTGTTTTATGTTTTGTGTTGCGCATAGAGGCTTCTGCATGCGCTATATAAATATCTCGTATTATTATTATTATTATTATACTTAGGCCTACAACGAATATAGAATTGATGACATGTATTGATGTTTTAAGAATAGGTCAAGGTGTATGAGGCTGTAGAAAAAACTCGAGAGGCTTTAAAAATGCAGACAGGTTATTTCTGAACGACTAACGATAACACAATCAAACTAGAATTCGTGTGACAGATGCATGTCAGGTGAAAAAGGAGTTATGGGTAGTAAAGTAGGAGGCAGAGAGCGGAGAGCAGACGCAGAAGATGGGAACAATTGTTTTGCTGATAATTCATGTTTTTTTCCCACGGATGCGTCGTCCCCCCCCCCCCCCCCTCCGAAAAAGGACAGTTATGTAACTGCTTACGAAAACGCCACCTTATTTGAAATAATTATAAATGTCTCAGAATGCTTCAAGTGTAAACAGAAAGACGGAGCGCCTCATGTCACACTCTGTATGATTTAATGTCTTACCTACAAATCTAATAATATAATACCCATCCTTCCATTTTCACATCTGCTCCATCAAGTTTTCTCCAGTTAAATTAGATTTATAGAATCGTTGAATTCAGGAGAGATAACAATAATAGATTTGTGAGTAATCACTTTGGGAGTTATATTTTCCTTCAAGGACGAGCAATGTTTTCTTTTTGAGGTCACGGTTTGAAGTGATGTTAGAGGAAAATTCGTATACGGAGTGGAGAGATGAAGTTTAAAAAATACGCCCCGCGGGAACTTTCAAACAAAACAATCGTTGCAGTCTTTTTTAGTAACAAAAAACACAGCAAAAGAAAACAACAAATTAAAAAATTTCATTCTCAAATCATATGCCTGACTTTATACAGTGATTTTCTCTCATGGCTTATAAGAAACCATACTACTGTCTCCTTTCAGCAATGCTTTTCTTTCATCGAGTTGAATTTCTGTAGCACAAGATGGTAGCGCCACAACATTAACAATTTGTATATAAATTGAAACTAACTGTCCTCGGCTGTCACCTTTTTCCAGCATCATCTAGAAGCAATAAGAGCTGGTACACTCAGAGGTCGTTGTTTGTGTAGATAGTATCTAAAAGGCTAATGGTAAAAAAATTCGCTCAAGGTTTTTGGAATGAAATTAAATTAAGACGTCAAAAATAACCGTCAATGAATGTCAATGAATTCTAAAAGAGATTGTATACGTTTGGTAATTACTCTAAACATTAATGGCAATAAAAACGTATTAGTTAGAAACCTACAGCAGCTTTCGATAGTATAAAGCATTTTGAGAAACATTTCACTTCGAAGAAATAGTGGTTATGTAAAAAGATATCAGTTTTTATGACCCAAAATTTGAATCTGAGAAACGTTTTTGTCAAAAACCAACTGTATACTTTGCCTTTCACCAATTTCGTCATGAATTTTAACCAATGTTGGGGTCTCGTTTGGTATTTCTTTGGGGGGCGCGTTTTGTAAAATTGATCATAAGCGTAATGATCACCTTGTATTTTGAGCGATCGGGCGGAATATAATATAAGTAGTGATAGAGTGGGAAAACGCGGGCAAGTGTTTTTGATTTAATATCATATCATTTATTTTTCATGTATTTCCACTTGACTGCTCTTGTTACACTTATACCTGTTTATGTATAATGTTGTTGTGCCATTTAGCCTTCGAGAAAGACTTTGCTAGGATTGAAACACCAGGCCAGTAACTATTCTTTGCATTTATAAGGCCTACCACAGGTTCTTTTGGTTGGTAAGCAGTTGGTAACTCAGGGCTCGATTTCACAAAGAGTTAAGATTGATCGTAACTGCAAATCCATCGCAGTTGCTTAGCAAAGAGTGATGTCACAATACAAATCACTATGGTAATACTGATAACTCATCTTAAGATGGATCTTAGTGCTTTGTGAAATCGACCCCTGGAGTCGTTAACCACCGGTTCTTTTCAGAACCAACAGTTACTCAAAAGATATTTTAACATGGTGTTACCGCAAACCTCTCTTAGTTATACTCCCACCATGCAAAGCTTCAAATCCTACTAACTCTATTTTCTCATTATTTATTTTTAACGGTTTCTTTAGTAAGTCAAGTAAAGTCAAGTCTTTAAAAACTGATATTAGAATTTAAGATGATTAAGTTGTTAACTTCACCGTTTTTGTTGTTGTTTTCCCCCTTTCTTTTCTTTTTGATGTATCCATAGCCACCACAAATCACAGAGGGGGTTGTATGCGCTTGCGCAAACCTTAAAAACTCCTGGTCAGCCAGGACCCAGCGGACCTCACCATTTCTGGGTCATTTCAAGTTTGCGTCAGATTTGACTATTTATGGATTATTTTTGACACATAGTCTGGGTCATAATGACCCAGAAAGGGTCAGTCACCATGAGACACAGAACCGGGGCCCAATTTTATAAAGCTGTTAAGCAAAAAAATACTGCTTAGGAAATTTCTATGCTAAGCAAAAAATGAGGGGGGCACCAGTCAAAACAGTTTTAACTTTATGTAATTTTGGCTGGTAACCAGTTACTGCTAAGCAATATTTGTCGGTGCTTAGCAAATTTCTGTGCTTACATGCTTTATGAAATTGGGCCTGGGTCATTTCTGACGCTAACATTTTATTTTTTATTTTTTCACACCATGCAAAATTTCAAATCTAACTTATTAAAGTCAACACTTCTCGCAAAGAAGAAATAAATAAATAAAATGAAAATATTGGGGGAGGGGGAACTAATTCTAGTATGCATATTAAAATTTTGATTATATAGCCCGTCTTATCGCCTACGCCGTTTACTTTAAATTTGTAATGTTAAGTTTTGGGGTTTTTCCTTTGCCGATAGTCTTTCTCATCACAACATGCTCTCCGCGAGTCAGGCATGCGAGGAGGACATGATGATTTCATCGTTCCGAACCCATCAAGCGTATTTAAAAAAACCGTAAACCATGTCTCGACAAGGCCAAGGGTACGTGAAATGATTTTATGTAAATGGGGCGACGACTCTCTAATTGGTTTAGTATCGAATAAAGTGGTTATTTATTCTTAATTAGATTACCGTAACCTACATGTGAGGGTCAGGAGCAATTGATGTGATATTCAAATCGAGGACTTTCAACAAAAGGGACAATAGGTCCGAGCGTGCTATTACAAAGAAAAACAATGGTTCCCACGTTTGTCGGGACAAAGAGTTTAAGAAAGGGGGGAGTGCAAGATCGGAGGCCATTACACTCTTCTGTGGGTGTGGGTAGGTATACACATTCAAACCGGCGACCTATAACAAAAGAGGACAATAGGTCCACGGTTGGGGAAATGTCCCAAGTTGGAGAGCGTGTACAAAACCAATGGGAGCTGTTGCAAAAAGGAGTATAAACAAAAGAGGGACAATAGGAGGTCCACGATTGCAGGTGTTTACACACGTGGGTGTGTGTGAGTAGGTAACCACATTCAAACCGGGGACCAATAACAAAAGAGGACAATAGGTCCACGGTTGCTATCACAAAGGAAAGCATTGTGGTCCACGGTTGCTATCACAAAGAGTTGAACAAAGGAGGGTCCACGATTGCAGGCTGTTACACACTTGTGTGTGTGAGCGTGTGTCGGGGTGGGGGTACCATACCTGCATAGGTGTTATCTGAGCAGAGATGGATGTGAACCCGACGATGTCAGAGAAGAATATTGTGACACTGTCATAGCTCTCGGCCGGTACCCGTTTACTCCTCCGCAATTGGTTGGCCACGGTTGGGGGTAACATCTGAAAAAGCAGCCCTTCTACGATCATCTTCTCTCTCTGTAGCTCTAGGGTCGTCCCCTGGAGCCTCGTGGTGTACTCTTGAATCCAGCCGGTCATGCTACACACTGAGTGAAGAAGCAGCGGGAACGAGATCACTACGAGGATAGTAACCGTGAACTCCAAGGCAAGCAGGCGGGTCGTGTACTCCATTTCACGGGTGAGATGCTCGACGATTTGCGCTCTCCGGTTGCGCTGGATCTCAAGCAGTATTCTCAGAAACTCCTGCGAGGTGTCCAACCACCTCAAGGCACCTGTTAGATCACACTTGCACGTCCTCTCTACAGTCGTCTGTCTCATCTTAGACATCACCTCAAGAACTTCCTGAGTTATATTTCCCAAGTTTAACTCATCTTTCAAGACGTTCAAAATATCCCCATCAATACTAGCTGCATGAGCAAAGAAAGCATCTCCCACAGAACGAGATGATTCAAATTTCTGAATTGATTTCGAACACCCTGCATAAAAACTTACCCCCTCATATCTTTCCCTGCTGTAGTAATCCTTTGCTAACATCAACAAATCGTAACTCGCAATAAAAACTCCCGCCTTTTCTACCTCAAATTTACTGATCAGTTTTGAAACAGCCGTTGCTAATGAACCGGTGAGGTTGTGGTAAAAAGTAACACCTGAGACGGAAGCGTTTTCATTTTGGTTTGGGCGGGAACGGTGTTCTTTTAACGTCTGCAAAAGCTCATTGATGGTCAACTCGATACTTCCAATGGTATCTAAAGAGGCACAATATGTTAAGGTACATGTACTCAAAGCAAGGTCAGTTTTTGTATAGCTCTGACGAAGAGCAGCTTCCAATGGTAACAATTCAGTTAGATTCGATGAAATATTATTCATACAGTTGCTATTCCACGTGTGCCACAATCCGGACAGGGCACTTTCAACTTGCAGGGCGTGTAAGAGAGTTTCATCCCCCGTGAGGTTCGTGAACAGCGTATGTGCTTTACGGAGAGCAAACTCGAGATTGGTGAAGTGTTGGATATCGACCAAAGACGACACAATAAGGGCGAGGGAGGCAAGAACGCAGACCACACTCAGGCGGGCAATTTTGAGTTGTTTACCCCTCTCCGAAGACAGGTCGCTGCTGCAGACCGGGTGCCCCAACTCTGTATCCACACCCAGCGGGGCGACGCTGTTCCGGCGGCGAAAACTTTTGTTTTTTACGGGGCAGGTGCAGCACATTATCTCCCCAACAGAATCCATCTGGGATCCTCGCTCGACTTGTCCTTGTAAGTGCTGGGATTTTTTTTACCCCATGGACGGCGAAGAAATGATAAAAACATCTAATCAGAATAATCAATACAATCCGTCTTGACTCCGCCTCCCCTTCCGTGATGTATATTATTGTGATATCTCCACGCACTGCACTTAAAATGTATCTCCTTGTTATTGTGGTCTACATCACCACGCATGGATACTGTATATGCAATGACACTCGAATCCTCTCAGCTCAACAAACAGTGACGTGTCCGTGTCAAGATTTCACAGATCATTGGTTTAGGACATCAGAGAGGAACCTTTGGCTGGGAGTGACTTTCGGATCAAAAATAATACATGCGTGTTTATTCTGGATTCGTTAATTTAATCCCTGATGATCAAGACAACAACATTGAAGTGACATCAAGTACATTTTTAACAAGTATTTCTAAATAGTCGTGGGATCCTAACGAGAACCGATCGTTCAACAACTCGACGTTTCGACAGCTATGTTCTGTTTGTCTTAAGGAAAAACAAGTGATGTGAAAAATCAATTGATATACATGACGTTTCGATGTTTCCCTTGGTTGTCTTCATGGGATAGCAAAACGTTTACTGTATTATGGTTGGGCAGACTTTTCAATGCACTGTTTCTTGTAAAATGCAATACCAATTAAAGCACAGCCGCTGTTTGTTCTGAGGGCCGCTGTAAGCACATGCTGACATATTTTAATTTGTCCATTGTCTTGACCACATCGTACCCACTGGTCAGCTCATAATGCCATGATATCCTATAGAGGGGGTGTCAATCAGAAGGGGCAGTGATTTGGGTAAGAGGGGGCAGGACTCAACTTCGCCAGCATCCTTTGCTTACAATATTGGTATGTCAATCGTCAATTCTATTGGTAGATGAAAGAAACTTGTAAACACTTCATTAATTGAGCTAACGAGTAAGCTTTAATTAGCCCTGGCAATACCTGGACATGAAGGCAACATATACTTTAAATACAAAAATCGTTGAACAAATGCAAAAAACAAACCAAAAAACAAACAATTTAACCCTAATGGAGAAACTTGTCAGCGTGTAACAACGGACCACACGGGCATTGCAACCAAACAGATCCTTCGCTGCAGAGTTTTTTTTTTTTTTTTTTTTTTTTTTTTTTTATTTCTTCTTCGGTCGTTGTCCAATTAAGAAAATCCTTTATGATTTTATGTAGAAGTCATCGCTCTCACAGCATTATAACAACAACCACCTTTTATGGATTATATGAACGTTTTTTCCCTCCTAAACAACACTCTTTTATTGGATTTCCTTCAGTTGTCTCCAACGCCAGAATCATTGCCGTTTATTGCGCCACCAAGCGACAGGCACTGGATAATCATCAAATCTATTAATTGATAAAAATCACCTTCGAAAAACAGAAAGAAAAACAGACAGACATAAGACAACAAGACATGAAAAGAAAAGAAGTCTAAACATCTATGTGAAGACGCATCAGTGCGTGAGAAGTTTCGATAACGTGCCCAAGTCTAATGTCACCACACTGTTGTGAACACTGAGAATAATCTCGTTGGGGCAGCAGATGTAATCTTATCATTACGGATGATGCAATACTAAATATATTTAAGTGAAACAACTTCAAATGTTTTTTGTCGGGCTTAGCAGGGATAATGCGGGAAAAGAAAACATCAAACATGATGTGAGAAATTGTTAACGCGAGTGTGTTGCTTCTAATTGTATCTTCACAAATTTCGATGTTGGCTTTGAATATTTATGAGGGCTGTGATTTTTAGTACGTTCAGGAACTGATCGGCATTTGTTTTTAAAACCAAGGTGATCTTGGCAATACACAGAAGGGGCATGGGATAATTTATAATCATTAATATGTGTGTGTGAATAAGTACATTCTGTTTATGTTTGGGATTTTCAACAATTGTCGTGTCGTGAGTTGTCGTGTCGTGACTCGACGTATCGTGTCATATCGTGTCGTCTTGTGACTTGTGTCGTCACTCGACGTATCGTGTCATATCGTAATGTATTGTGACTTATCGTGTTGTGTTGTGACTTGTTGTGTCGTGACTCGACGTGTTGTGTCATAATCGTGTTGTATTGTGACTTGTCGTTACGTGACTCGACGTGTCGTGTCATATATTTTTGTCTTGTTGTGACGTGTCGTGTCGTGACTCGACGTGACTCGACATATCGTATCGTGTCGTATCGTATCGCATCAAACAGTGTGAAAATAACGTGTGCAGTGACAACGAATTAGATGATCGTTGTGTAAGATACCCGAGGTTGACGCCATTTCAAGCATTAGCCAATCAGTGCTTTTCCTGTTCAGTAAGGAGATTTGGTCTGAGCAAAGAGCAAGGACCTTGAGATAAGAGGAGACCTCTCTTCTACAGTGACCAGCGACAATAACAGAAACAACAACAGATTAAAACGGTATATGGAGGCACACAAGTGAAGACGTTTTATCATAGCGTTTCTATAGTAAGAAAGAGCTTATAATCATAAATAATGTAATAATATTGCTGGCTGTAACGGTAAATGGTCAATCGAGATGAGTTGCTTTCATCCGCCCCATCAGAAAACAAAACAGATGATCGGAAATACTCTTCAGATCACAAGTTACCTTCCTGGCGTAAATTCAATTTAAAGGTTGTTGGCTCTGCATTAAGTTTTCAAGGTCAGTTTTGATGGTGTGAGATGTTGAATTAGGCACGGGGAGTACGCACTCACGCACCTGAGCAGAATCACAGACTCGGCTTCCCCGGTAATTCGTCGCTTTCTACGGTATAGTCCTTTCCTCCGTGAAGAGCAAACAACTTGAGAATTAACCTCATGCATCTTTTGAAGATCGAACCATGTTTAATGGGGGACCCTGTAAAGCTAATATTGGTTGTGACTGGCTACAATCTATAATTAGTATGTTTGTTAATGCATGCATTATTCGTTTATGCAAAGAACAATTTTTTTTTGTATAGTTACAAAACAGTTTTGTAATAACTTTCTCTGTTAGCCTTAGCCCCTTGGTGACCACGCTATTTAAATCTTAGAAATTCATTTTTAGTATGAAGTAATTGACACACACAAACAACTTTGAAAGAAGGAAAATTATACTTTTCAGCTGATACTGATAGCCAAATCATTTTATTTTTATCCGTAGCAGAAAAAGGGAAGAAGCCTCACCGTCCATCTTGAATCGAACACTATTACTTTTGATGAAGTCTTCCTTAAATTAACAAACTTGACAACAGTTTTATCATGCCAGATAAAGTCAGTTAACTAAGCATGACTTGGTTTTTAATAACGTTTCGAAGAGTCACTTGGGCTCACACACATTGGTTATGAGTTTATAAACAATTAATTAATTTGAGTAGCAAGTTGGTTTACAAAATTAGTCTGGTGTGGCTTTACTAACTTTATTTCAATTTATGTTTTATTCGATTCGTTGCAGACGATGACAACTGTCGCACCTCTTCCATTTAAACATAGAAAATTCCGGTTGTTCGTCCCACCAGCGTACCTTCAGCTGCCTGATCAGACCGAGCCTTTGATCCCACATGCCAGGCGAGTAAATAACTGTGTGACAGTCCCGTTTGGTCGCAATTCGGGCGAGGTACAACAGGACGACCGCGAGACACGCAAGGAAAGTGGAAAATCCTGGATGTCTGCTTGCGGCAATGGACAAGTAAAACATGAAACTCTCGTTGTCTAGAAAAAGAGATAAAACAGAACAAGAATAAAAAATGAGGAGATTACACACTTTAACACACCTAGCTCTGTGTTTCACCCTCTGTTGACATTCTTTTGTTCTCTGTGCACTTTTAAGAAAAAACCTTATCTTCAACATTGTAAAAAAACAAAACTGTGTGCACTTGAATTGTGTGGATCATTTTTTTCTCAGTTCTGTCCACACTTCGTATGTAATGCTTGCTCACATGCTTGGGAGTCAAGTTTAGCGTGAAGACGCGAGTCTCATCACGTACGACGCATCTAAAATGCGCACTCAGTACAAAAACACACATGGAAACCGCCGACTCCCTAAACGGCCGACTTCACATGACGTCATCACCAGAAGATTGCGATGACATCAGGTGAAGTGGGTCAATATCCGACCCCAAATAAAGTAAATTTTGACGAGAGAATTCTGACAACTCAAGAAGAAATAGCCGTATGACGGAGTAGGGATTAAACATGTAAACGAAAACGTATTGCCTGATATAAGCACAGCATAATCACTATACTATAGTGCAGTCCTCGGTCAAACAATGCTGATGGATTTTGAAGTGTTGGGGCTGTTCAAGGTATTCAGGCAGGTTTTTCTGTCTTTTAAAAACAGGCACTTCCACGTATTTTATTATGTTAAGAATACATCGTACTTCGATTTGTTCCCGATGATCGGTCTTTATTTTTCCAGCTGTCTCTTGACGAAAGATCATCCGGAGATTTTTGCTTTTGCAAACAAAGATAGACATGGCCTGTTTGTTTTAATTTTGACAAAACAGGTTTAAGTTCAAGGCGTTTTGGAAAGGTCGGGGCGGGGGGTAGTAAAGACACAATCTCAGGTACCTTCAAAGTATATCTTTTCCAGAAACATCGTACATGGATAGAGCGACTCGTCTCTCTCATCGGTCATGGAGGACGGGAGAAAATGTTGATCGTCGCAGGGCGCCCTCATTGTCCACTCTGACAGAAACCCATCCACTAGTAATGTTTTCATCGCGGTTTTATAAAAGTAAAAGAAAACCGGATGTTGTGTTCAAAATCCTCGAAAGCACAACGATAATGTTTAATGTAAAAGTACATTATGTAGGCCTAAAGTAAATTATTAAAAGTATATAATATATTAATATGCTATATTATTATCAAAAGCACTATACATTATTAAACAAATTCACGGTTGCTATTTTCCATGGTATTTTTTCCAGTCAATAAACGCTTTTAGCTCCGCGTTTTCCTGACAAAATGAAGGCGTCAAAATCGAATCTAACTTTACCTCACAAGAAGAGAATAGACATTATGCATTGACGTCACCAAGCCGCCATCTTAGAGGTAAACTGATGATGAAACAATGGAAACGCGCTAATTTGTACGCGCGGCGCACAAGACTGGCCAATGAGCATCTTCCTTTTGACCTCTAGGTGAGGGCGCCCTACTCAAATGACGTCATATGCATAAGGTCTATATGGAAAGGAAAACAGAAATTCTCAATTTTTTTACACAGTGAAACTGCATTCAAAATTACCTTTACCACTTTTATTTTATACAATGGCATACTACGTCTGTAGGCTTTATTTATAAACAAAATAGTTTAAAATAAAAGAATACCTATGGCAATGCATGTTGACAAGCAGAGCACCAGCAACAACGCCTTGATACCCAACTTCCGCATACTGAAAACCTGGTACTGTTTCTGTTCGATGGTTACCCGCGTAGATTCTAGACCGAAATTGAACAGCCAACAATCCTTTTGACGGGTGTCTTTGTATTACTATGAAGTGGTACCTATGATGTAGCAGCAGAGTAGAGAGAGGTAGGTGACATGAATAACTAGTTTTGTTTGGTTTATGATGACGCGTCGCGAAGTAGCCACACGCGCAGTTGTTCAGCGCGTCCAGGAGCAGTATAGTGTGACGTCATAATGGCAAAAGACCCTTCTAACTGACGTCACAATTTTTCCCGCAACGCAGGAGATCTGCCATGCTGGACGTACTACGCACGTTAACCTTGTTCCCAGGGGTAAAGATCTTGCCTTGCTATTTTTTTGCAAGCACTGCTTGTTCAAACGCCGAGGCCTATGACCAATCCACTTTACGCGCGCGCTCAGGTACGGAAGCCGCAAAAGAGGCGTCAAGTCATAGAGCAACTGGTCCCCTCTGATTCTTCTTTGATCTTGTGACATGTCAAACTGTATGCAGTTTAGGGTTGCCATGTAAAAACATGATTCAGTTTTTTAAATCGTTTCAAATCGTTGCATTTTGACATGTGCATACTAAGCGTCCGTACGAGCGCCATATTATAATAATTTGAGGGTTTTTAACAAGCGTGCACGAAAAGTAGTCACTCTTTTGAGCCATTCAGTGTTGTTTTTCAGTACATTCCAACCAGGGGCTAGTGATGAGAGGTATTAATACGCGGCGCTGCTCATTGTAGCGAATAATATATGCATGTTTATGATACCTATAATGCAGGCATAAATAGTATCCTGTCTATAAAACTAATGTTTGCCTCTGGCTCTCTCAAGTTCAAGTTACTAACTGGACTTAAGGCTGAGGGACGAGATTAGTTTTGGAGGAAGGGCTAACAACCCTTTTAACAGCCATGGTGATTTTCTTTTAGTTGTATTTAAACTAAAAACAATTGCGTGTGCACTTTACCATGAAATGAAGATATTTTGATGTCACGTGGTGTATTGCACTGTCATATTGCGTCATGTATTTTCAGCTCTGACGAATTGCTGGTAAGGTGGTGCATTTTGACTCATGGCGGTCTGAGGTGGTTTGAATTGTGAGGCGAAGCTCGACATTTGGGTATGGGGAAAAAACAATAAACGTTCGATTATTAGAAAACATTGATCATCATGGTCGGACGATGGCAAACAAAGACTTGAGTGAACTTAAAGGTAGGGGGCATCCTTTGATAATAACCCCGAAAAAAACCCTGTGTAATTTCTATTTGAAAGCTTACTTGTAATAACAGTTGCAATGGTAGTAAAATATCACGTGAAATTAACTCCGAAATGCCCTTGTTGATTTAGCCTTGCTCAAGGCGGTCGCAGTTTTAACTCCGAAAAGACGCCGTAAAATCCACCACTAGCCTATCACAAGCACTGTGCGTAATGTTTGTATCCCATCGCACGACGCCCGTACTACTACTGTGCGCAGGTCATCCGCACTCGTATTACTATCCGCATGCGGAGGCCGTCTGGCCGACAGCCTTGTCACGTCTGTATCTTCCGGGTTTAATGTGTTTCCTGTTTTTATTTCCGCTAGCCCCCCATTTTCGTCCACTATTGGACGAAAATGGGGGGGGGGGGCACTATTGGACGAAAATGGGGGGCTAGCGGATATGCTGGTATGCAGATCATATGTTGATTCAGATCTACGTGTACACATCTCACACCACGCAAGCACTGCGTTACACATGCTTGGCACACATCCAGAGACTGCACATAGCTCGGGTGCATGGGTAGCGCAATGGCGCAATAGCGCAAAGGGAAAACCAACTAATCTAAAAAGACAATTAATAAATGAAAGTATAACTCCAACGCCTTGGTCAAGGCTATTGTTGATTAGAAATCACAACTCTGTTAAAAATTTAGGGTCATGACTGTGACACTAACACCGAACCAAAAATTAGAATTTATTTTCCGAAAGCCTTTTTGTGAATTTTGTTATATAAAGATGACAGTGGTAATAAGCATCCTGCAAAAGTATTCCGTCCTAAGTAGCCCCGTTGATTACAACCCAATAAATGTATGTCGAACATTTTGAATCTCCCAAATGTCCCTGGTGTCTCTTTTGTGAGTGCTGCGGCCGGAGATTTTGCCGGTACCCACTGTCATCTCGATAAACGTGGATGGAAATACATTGTCAATTTGTGCTGTTTTCTCATCAAGTAGAGACTGTGTTCAAAGGTGACTTACACTGTATTTTTTGTTTTATGAAGCATCAACTTCTTTAATTATAACTTCAACAGTATCTACGATCACCAGATTCTGTTACAACTATTAAAGAGGAATATTTCACTAAATTCATGTTGTTGCCATCAGACGTTCTGATGTGCAGTTTTTCGGAAAATCTCGGTAAGTTACTGTTGATATTTATTCGAGGGGTGTGCTATTTTGTTTTCTACATCTCTTGCTGTAATCCTACGTTAAAAACTACCCATGCGCCGTCGCGACGTGTCAGTTTTGGCACATCAGACATTCCTAACTGAAAGCCAGCTTTCCGCCAGACATTCGTGCTCCGGCAATAGATGGGTTTCCATGGGAACCATTTTCTGAGTCTAATTCTTATTTAAATGTATCCATCTAATATCCATTATTTACCTTGAGAACGCATCATTAGATTCTCCGTTTCAGTTATGAAATATGAATGTTATTAACAGAAGGAGTACAATGCCTTCAAATTTCTCAAAATGTTGCTGTTTGGAATTTCTCCTTGGTGAGAGTTGTTCATGCACTAAAAAACCTAAAGTGTGTGGTAATTAGTTAGTAGTAATTAAAAAGATAGAAATAAACTTGCCTCTGGAAGTACACCAGCGGAACATCCGATCCGCCATTTTGTGGAGTCAAAAAATTGGTTTCACGAATTAACATGACCGAGTTCTGTCATGAAATTACACAAAAATCAAAACCGCATAGTTTCAAGGGATATGTAAGTGAATCATTGTTTCTACTTTGAGCATATCGTTCCTGCCACATTCAGTTCATTAAAACTATTTTGAAAGCACACAGCACCCAATCCGAAGCCAGTGCGCCCTTTAAATTTAAAAGCAAATTGGCTGCTTCATCGATCTTCCAACGACCATCCAAAAAGTTGAATCGGGCAAGGACTGGAAGTAAAAATAGTCTATGTTTGATTTTGTTCATAAAGGCAAAGTCTTGGCTTACAAATTTACTGTGGATTTTAGCTGTAGGCCTATTTAAATGATCAAGTTTTAAAATAATATGCTGTTTTGGGTTTTTACTTTCGGGGGAGTGCACATCGATTTAATGAAACAATGGATTTATCTTTGTACGTAATTTCTGACAGTGTTTTGAAGGTGTGCATATTTTAGAGGGCATTAAGCGTTACTACAAAGTGTGGAACTGTGGAAACAACAGAAGTCCTCATTATGACGAAACTTACACTCTGAGGACTTAAACACGTCCACACAGTGTTTTTTACAGTGTTGAAGAATACAATTTTCTTGAGTGTACAGAACAAAGGATTGTCCACAGAGTGTGTGTACCACGAAGCTGTGTGTGTGGTGTGTGCGTGTTCACAATGGTTCAATGGTTACGGGTGTCATATGTAAAATCATAAGACAGCAAATTTGACATTATTGATTTTGCTTTTGCAACGTGCTTGTTAAACAGACAATGTACTCAAGGGCACTCTGGCATACCGCACTGTAAGAAGTTGACCTGACATGAAGGCCCCACAGTACACAATTTAAACGGTTGTGATGACAACCGGCTGAACAATGCTTTTGCTTGAGGTAAACATTTCAAACTAAATTTTAAAGATCGCAGGTTCGTGCAGTCAGACATCAAACAGGCAGTTCGGCCGATATAGAAATGGTGTATCACCCATTTGATGTTCATGTGTGTGTGAAATGTATCACAAATTAAAGATGACGTTGTCTTAAGAGATTTTGCTTACTTTCTTCACAATTCAAAGTTGCAGAGGGAGTGTGTCCTGAACAAAACCCGACCTGTGTATATTTTCCTAAGTAGACCTACGGTGGTAAGGGGGAGCATGGATGGGGGTGGGCACCCGGACCTACGGTGGTAAGGGGGAGCATGGATGGGGGTGGGCACCCGGACCTACGGTGGTAAGGGGGAGCATGGATGGGGGTGGGCAACCGGATGGGGGTGGGCAACCGGACCTACGGTGGTAAGGGGGAGCATGGATGGGGGTGGGCACCCGGACCTACGGTGGTAAGGGGGAGCATGGATGGGGGTGGGCACCCGGACCTACGGTGGTAAGGGGGAGCATGGATGGGGGTGGGCAACCGGACCTACGGTGGTAAGGGGGAGCATGGATGGGGGTGGGCACCCGAACCTACGGTGGTAAGGGGGAGCATGGATGGGGGTGGGCAACCGGACCTACGGTGGTAAGGGGGAGCATGGATGGGGGTGGGCACCCGGACCTACGGTGGTAAGGGGGAGCATGGGTAGGGATGGGCACCCGGACCTACGGTGGTAAGGGGGAGCATGGGTGGGGGTGGGCACCCGGACCTACGGTACTAAGGGGAAGCCGAAATAACAACAACTTTGGGCATGCACGCATTCTAATTTTGACATCCCTGTGGAGATTCTTTTTTTATGGTTTGTTTGTCCGTACTTAACATCCTCCCATGTACACACAATTTCTTGTGGAGCACCTCAGTCTTTAGAATTCCCCTTGGAGACCTTGTTTTCCCTTTTGTCTCCATAAAGTAGCGAATATTAAAACGATTACCCGCCACTGGTCTCGGCACATCGAAACTCCAAATTCCTCCCAGTCCGAGCTTACAATTCCGAACAAGGGAGCTTCAGCAACAGATGGGTTTCCATGACAACGCTTCACTTGGTCTATTTTCTGAAATGAACCCGTTTCTTTTATATTTAATGTTTCGCGGTGAGAACGGAGCACCATTTTATCCGGTTCAAATTAGTAAACCTGACGATTCCCACTTTATTAATAATGTAATGCACAGCCAATTGTTAACACAATAAATAATATACAAAGCTGAAGGACGATAGTAAGAAAGGCTCTAAGGTCAATGCCAGTTTTATTTGATGCTCTTTCACAGCGACAGTTGCACCATCTAGGCTACTAGCTAGATGTCAAAAATTCATTTCACACAGGAAATTTAGTCGTAAGTCAAAAAAGGGTCAAATGCAACACTGTTCTGGTTGAATATAATTGAAGTTCAGGAATGAACTAAACATTCCCTGTGTTTGCAAATCAACAAAAAAAGTCATCTTATGTTTTGGGGGTATTGACAAATTATTTCGCACGAGTAGAAGGATATTACATAAAATTGCATTTTATATCCTGAGGCTAGAGACTTGTGTTTTTATCCCCATGTTCATATAAGGACTCTTTCTGTTGGAAATTGAGTGGATCACAAAACTGAATTCGACCCTGGAGCCCCTCTTTAAAGGCACTGGACACAGGACACATTTGGTAATTGTCAAAGACCAGTATTCTCACTTGGTGTATCCAAACATATGCATAAAGTGACAAACCTGTGAAAATTTGGGCTCAATTGGTCATTGAAGTTGCAAGAAAATAATGGAAAAATAAATACCCTTGTTGCACAAATTTGTGTGCTTTCAGATGCCTGAAAAAGGCTTCAGGCCTGAAGTTTTTTTCAGATTCAAATATTTTAGTGAGAAATTACCTCTTTCTCAAAATCTACGTTACTTCAGAGGGAGTCGTTTCTCAAAATGTGTTATAATATCAACAGCTCTCCGTTGCTCGTTACCAAGTAAGTTTTTATGCTAATAATATTTTGAGTAATTACCAAACGTGTCCAGTGCCTTTAAAGGACTCTTTGTTGGAAGATGAGCGCATCACAACACTTCATATCTCACTCATCTCACCCAGTTCACTTTAGATCAGTTACAAAAAAAAAAAAAAGTGGACGCGTGTTTTTGATTATCCTGCATTTATTAACAGTAACTGGTACTCAGTATATATATATATAACAACAATTTTCCTTTGACGAATACAAAACGCATCCTTCCAGTTCTATATTTAAACAATGAAATAATCAAGTGAAAACAAAATCGGTCATACGATGGATATTTGTGATTACATTGTTATCCCTTTATAGTTTTTTGTTTTCTTTTGAGGTAGGCCTACACTCAAACAAAGGGTTATTGATTTGTTTTTTAAGTAACACAATAATGGTACGCAAAGACTCGTGCACTATTTTTGTTTGAGTCGTTTTGATTGCAAAACAATTCACTGATTAGAAAACATGTCAAATCAGCAGCCAATTTAACAGTAAACCGTTTGCCGGTAAGCAATTTTTCGTGCAGCTAAGTCAGAAGGGTTGTGTAAGCTGGGGGGGGGGGGGGGGGGGGGCTGGAGTTAGGCCTATTTCATAAACGATCGACAATATTAATTTAGCAGTACGTGTGCGTGATCTCTATTATATGAATATATTTATGGTTGCCTAAGGCTTTCTCACCTTGGCACATTTGGAAGATCTGCTTAAAGGGAGTGTATACCTTTGGTAATTATTCCCCAAATAAATGACCATAAAAACTTACTTGGTAAAGAGCATTGGAGAGCTGTTGATATTATGAAACATTGTTAGAAACGACCCCCTTTGAAGTAATGATGTTTTAAAGAAAGATGTACATTTTCACCCCAACATTTGAATCTGAGAACAGCTTCAGGCATCTGAAAGCACACCATTATTTTATGCAACAAAAGTGTTTTTCTTTCATTAAGTTCTTGCAACTTCAAAGACCAATTGAGCCTAAATGTGTACAGGTTTGTTACTTTGTGCATAATGATAGGGCACACCAAGTGAGGATACTGGTCTTTGAAAATTACCAAAAGTATACACTGCCTTTAAAAGCACAACAAACAGCTAAGCCTATATGTAATTGTAATAAGTAACTTTTAGTTGTTGGCAAGACAGGCGTATCCCCATACTGTGGTTTGGGCACTGGCCTGGTGACCAGTCTTGTTTCTTTATCTTTTTCCATTCTGTGCATTTTAACATGTGTTCTGCGCCTTTGATCATTTTTGTATGTAAGGGGCGCAATATAAATTATAAATATTATTGTTATTATTACTAAGCGCAATAGAGTTGTGCTTACCAATGTTGCCAAATAACACACGAGACTCAAGTATCCTGCTCATTTTGATAAGCAGCATTTTGTAAAGCAATATTTTTTGCTAAGCAGCCTTGAAATTGGTCCCAGGTTAGCATAAAAATGTCGGCTCAAGTAAGTGTGCATTATGCTTTGCTCACGAGCAGAAATTGTAAAATGGAATTCTGCTAAGGAGCACTACTTAAGCTGCAAATATCTTATAATACATGTTTTATATAAAATTGGCCACTGAAGTAATTTATAGTTAGCAAAATGAGATAAATCAAGCTAGAAAATACATATTTGGTGAATAACAAGAGGAATATTAAGGACTAGTGCTTCAAAAAATACTTGAGATGGAGTTGGTTTTGAGTTTGAGTTTTTCTTAAGGAAAAAGTAAATAAAATACAAAATACAAATTAAATAAAATTAAATAACATTGTGGTTCAAAAAACTGACCAATGTTTTGGTGGGAATTAACTACTTATGGTTGATGCTATTACAATTGAATGTTTTTTTTAAAGCAAGTATTAATTTATATATTTTTTTAAATCTGCAGAGTGGCGTAAGATCAAATGTAACAACTTGTTTCGCGTGGCTAACCATTGTCTTAAGTATTACCGGAGAAATTTGCTGAGTAGCAGGTAGTTGTGAGCGTGTTCACAATGGGTTTAAATTATTGCAGCATAAGTGAACCGCCAGGCAAGTTAAAGTTGATTTTGGGTGTTGGTTTTTCTTTACTTGCGAGCAGTAATTGTAAGTTACGAGCAGTAATTGTAAACCAGACACTAAACCCACCAACCGTACTCGGGGCACTCTGGTAAAAGGTATAAAACTGAATCCACATCTACAAATACAAGCAAGTGTCACAACTAAGCTAAAAAAGTGTTATTTTCAAACTAAAGTTCGACAGAATAATGTCGTCAAAGATTCACCAGGCGGTTTAGCAAACGTTCGTTCCAAGGTTCGTGGCTGTGGAAAAGTAGCATCCAAAAGATGGCGTTGTTTGATGAGTTGAAATATTTCTCCTGTTCTTAAAAAATGTGACTAGCTGTTCCTTTTCGTACTTCCCAAACAAAATGACCTATCGTATAAATTTACAATATTCTTAATGGCCTCACGTGTTCACCCTTGCTGGCAGAAGTCTTTGATCTGTGATCACAACTTAAAGTTTTAGCGGGAGAGTTTTAAAACTCTAATTGTCTTAACCAAACGATGACTATCGTGAGTGCAGTAACATTTATTTATGTCAATGCATGTTCGACAGCGCGATGGTGAGTAGGAAACAAACAACGTTCAGTTTTAGATGTTGAAGGAAAACCCCAATTGGGGAAAACCGACACAATCATGTAGAGACTGAAAACCCACGCAATAAATGCAAGGCTTCGGTCCAAGGTGGGATTTGAACCGGGGTCCACAGGGACAGGGCTGAAAGGCAGAGAAAGAAACCAAGCCAACCTGATCATGTAACAGATGGGTAACAACTCAATCTCTCCAACTACAGTATCTACATTGAGGCTGATTCCTTGAGGCTACCTACACGCGACAATGCTCATGAAGAGGTAGCCTCTCGACGAAGTGAGCGGTCAGGCATGGGGGGCCTTGAAGTAGCCGTCGGTACCAGCTTCCAGGCAGAATGTCACTGGGCTCACGGACGCACGGTGCGGCGGTTTGGTGGTAGAGAAGGCATTAAACTCACAAATCACATAGTTGAGTGCGTCGCAAATTCGGTCATTTAGCTTCCCGCTGAACTGGTGTCTCATCTCCACACAATTCTCATCAGAATGGTGACTAGGTTGGTTTACTGCCCAGTTAAGGTAAACACATTCGTAGTCTCCCAAACCAGCCCGCATCCATCTTCCATCCGTCTTGTTTTCTTCGCAGCCGATCCACAGTTGTCCTTCAATGATCTTGTCCGTGAAGAGCTTCCAGATGGACTCATGCTCGTCCAGGGTTTCGGGGATGATCATTTCGCCTCCAATGTCCAAGCAATCATCTTGAGCATCTTGCCAAGTCCTCGTACTGGCGAGCAACTCGTAGCAAGAACTGCCGAGGCGTTCTTGACTATTTTGACACCACTCCACGGCGTACACGCAAACCAAACCCGTCAAAAATAGCCAGTCAAGCAGCTTCCCCATCTTGAAGACACCTCCAACGAAACGTCAGCTGTCCTTTTAAAACGTTTCACTAAACAAGATGAATGTCTTGACAAATACCTCTTGCGCTAAAACGGTTTTAAATGGTCACGTTTGATTTACACGAGCAGTACAATGTACTGTGAACCGACCACAAGTACAGGTGAAATCTAAATCGAAAATGGACCGGTATCGTTAAAAAGAGATCGATTAGATAATACTGACGAGTGAGAATGCGTTGGCGTTGTGACTGTACTAGATATGTTGCTGGTGCTTAAATCTCGAAAACCCGGACCGCGTCGACCCTCACACAGTCGAACGCTTAGAGGTTGCACTTCTTCTGAACATGCGCTCATAATTGCTGTAAACACGTCATCGTTTATAGCGTGTTGTGAAACCAAGTGCGCCCTCAGTGTTCCCCGGGCCTAATAGAACTTTTCATTTGCATACTCTAAATATTTACACTTTGGAACTTTGTTGGAACAAAAATAAACACATTATAGAATGCAACACAAAGCTGAATTACGCGGTTCAATAATATTAATAAAATTGAACCATAATAATAAGTTAGTAAATCATAGATTATGAATAATAATATTAAATATGCTAATTTTAATTAATGGATTGGGGAAAAATATGAGCAACCCACCACATGCAGGGCTCTGTAATGGTCGTGCCAGAATCAGTATTTGAACGACTCCCTTCGGAGGGCGTGGATCGGGGGGGTTGGGCTCGACTGATGGAAGGGCTTGAACGTCTCTTCGACCGAGCGTTGAAGGCGTCGGGAGAGGTGCCTTCTCGGGATTCACTCTTGCACACTCGGTTCGGGACCACGTGACGAGATGTGATGAGGTTTCACTGACTAGGCGGTCAATCACAGGATTGGTGGCGCTGCTGCACCCTCACGACCGAACCATGAGGGCGCATTGTTTAAATATATACACCACTGGTTCATTAACAATTCTACCCATGGGGGAGCTCAAAACGTTTCGATCGAAATTAGTTTTCGACAGCACGTATCAAAAGCTGTGCCTTGAAATGATATTTTCCCCCTTTTTGAAGTAAACAGGCGCAAAGTATTGAATGCGATAGAAATTATCAAATTGATCGGGAGATGATAACGTGTTCTATTCGTTGTTGCGTACATCGACAAAGTATGAGCGGTTGAGGTGACGTCACAATGGTGCCAGATAGACCTTTGACGTGCATACTAATCAGCCTATACAGCCAACAAAATTAGTGAAATATCTAAATTAGTTTCTAAGGCAGTTTAGTTCTTATTTTCACAGGTATTGATGAGTGTCAGTGGATTGGATTGGTATGGGGGTATAGGTGGTGAGGGTGGGGGTTGATATCAGTAATACTTTGATGACAATTACACCCAAGTTGTTGATGGGTGGTGGAGGAAGTCACCATATTATACCGAAAAGTATTCTGAACACCCCAAATTTTATATCGTCACCAACGCCACGAACTGACACACACGATAGACACCAGTAAAAAGTAACAATCGGCGTTTAAAAATGAACGCTTTAAAAAAAAAAAAAAAAGCTTTTCTAACAAATTTTTGGATATTTTGAACAAGTTGTGTTACAGTGGAGACTTGTTGCATTGAACTTCATATCGTCACCGTTTTCACGAAGTACACAGCGTTCGCACCGTGCAACAAAATTAAAGAATAGGCCTACCCTGCGATTTGAGTTGTCACGAAGAGACAATTTGTTTAAACAAGATGTTTATAAAGTTCTCACGAACAAACATTTCCGTACGCATTGGCTTGTACACGACGCTGTGCGTACGGACCTCGTTCGCGTGGTTTTAGACACTAATGTTAAATAGCTAATTAAAAAAATAAAGCTCCTGAAGTGTTAAAACTTCATGAAATTGTAGGCCCCGGTTAACAATGTTTAAACATGTAAAAACTGAAAACTGAAAAAGAAGTTCGTGGCGTCGGTGACGACATAATTATTGATAAGAAAATTTACGTCAACCAATAAGTTATATTTGGGCCATTTCAAAATAGATAACAGCAAAGAGCAGTTTTTATATAGCCTATCTTTGTCTGTTTTTCTTTTACTTTTGTTTTATATCGTAATCTCATCAATAGCTTCAACAGGTGGAAGTGAGGAAGTCTTTTCCACGAGTTCATTTTTATGACCCCTGTTTTTTCTGTATCTGTTGTCTAAATGCGTTAAACAAGTTATTGGGGAAAAATCTCCTCAACAATTATATAGATAAAAGATTTCAGAACAATTACTGATAAATTTAACAGCAGAAAATGGCTGTTTCAAAAATGTTGTTTCTTAAAATGAGACAATCGTGAGAAAATAACGGTAGAAATTTGTGTTGCACGAAAACAAAGTTTGATAATTTGTGTGCCATTCATGTAATGTTTTTTTATAAGAAATCTAAAATCTGCGTGGGGTTGTAAAACCACACTTTCAATAACAGACAAATAAAGGTTAATACATACACTGCTTAAAATTCATTTGTTGTTGGTTCGTATCCCTCCTGAGTAGGACTCGGAAAACACTGGGGTATACGGTTCAAATCCACAATCACAGTAACTAAACAGCCTGTTGCAGCATCGGTTTCCATCAGAATCCTAACGACGATAAGAGCATACTGATCAAAACGTCTATAGTGTAACACCAGCAATTCTTTTCAACGCCACCATAAACTCTCAGATTATTTGTAATTATGTTTTTCATTTTCATGGTGTTACCACAAGTCTTACTGGATTGTAAATCAGTCATGCAAAGTTTCAAACCCTACTTATACAGTGCATAGCACACAACCTCGTAAGGATAAAACCGACCCAAACATAACAGTCACTGTACCCCCCCCCCCCCCCCCCCAACTAGGAATTAGATTCCCAGTGCGTTACTATAACAGTGAACATAATTTTTAAGGGTCTGTATACGTTTGCTATTATGACTCTGATAATTAATGGCAATAAAAACTTACTTGGAAGTACAGCAGCTTTGGATAGTATAATGCATTTTGAGAAAATGTTCACTTCGAAGTACTACGGTTATGGAAAAATATATCACTTTTTATCCCCAACAATTTGAATCTGAGAAGCGTTACGGCCGTAACACTTCTCAGACTGTGTATTACTATAGGGAATAATCTTCCTGCGTGGAAATATTCGCTCCGGTTTTTCGGTGGTATCTCGAAAACGCGACCACCTTTTGAAGTGAAATTTTCACAGGTTAGTTTTATTGTATTTACCTACATTTACATAGGATTAACACAATCAGTAGGCTCCAATTACCAAACGTATACAGCACCTTTAAGCGACCATTTATCTCTATATAAGCAACGTGACTTCAAAACTAGCAGACCGCGTGAGGTGTCTGAATTTTCGTAAGGGAAACAGAATGTCACAGTAAGCCACGCCCACTCCACACAAACTACCTCAACCGGTTACCAGAATCCCAGGAGTTGCATTGAGCTAGTTTTCGTTGATGATTTTATGCTAGCAAATGTTAATAAACGGATTTAGCTTGTGCATCAAGGTCCTTGCAGAACCAAAAGGAACAAGTAATGCATTTGGTCAATGAAATTAGGGTTTTATGTCAATATAACTTACAGACGTTTGCCAGGTTTGAAGCCAGAAATAGCAAAACCTTTGGGCACGTAAGAGCGAACGCAGTAAACGCAATGACGTATTTACCAACTTGATGGGAGATTACTGGGAGGGGTTGGGGGCACGCATGCGCAGTCCACAGTCCTTAGACCCTTTTTAGGTGAATGGACTCTGCAAAAACCTGTAGGAAAATTGTCAATAATTTGTTTGGTTAAATAAAGACAATCTGAATAACTAAACAAATAAAGCTGGATAAAGGGCAGTTAAAGACTGACCATTATCATCAGGAACAAACGCAGTGTCTATTTTTGGCCGAGCGGATAAGAGCACCGGACTCAAGCTCTGGTGTTTCTGTTCAGCAGAGTGTGGGTTCGAGTCCCGGTCGTGACACTTGTGTCCTTATTAAGCAAGACACTTAACCATTATTGCTTCGTCCTTCGGATGGGACGTAAAGCCGTTGGTCCCGTGTGTTGTGTAATGCACGTAAAAGAACCCAGTGCACTTATCGAAAAGAGAAGGGGTTTGCCCCGGTGTTCCTGGTTTGATTGGCTGCATATTGCGCCACAGCACCTTGTAAACCATTACATGGTGCTATGTAAAGAAATAGGCCTCAAAATTCAAAAAGTAGCTCCACATATATACCTTGCAGGAAAATACTGACTGTTGAAGCGCCTTGAGCGTCACTGAGTGACGGATATGAGCGCTATATAAGAAGCCACTATTATTATTATTATTATTAAAGTCTTTCTCAATATCATGGTCATCAGACTGTTGGACTTATTTGAACGTAATAGTACCAATGACGTCAACTGTTAAATCACGTGTGGCGTCATACGTTTATTAAGAGAAAGGGGGCGTGGACTAATATCGCAGTCACAGTTTTGTACTCGAAGAAAAGTTAACATGATATTGCATTGTTCAAATTACAAACTAATTATAAACTTTGTAAATATAAAGAAACGGCACACATCTCAAAACTTGTACGGCTGAGTGAATTAAATCAAAGTTTAATCCAAAATGTTGTGGTTGAAGTGTTATCTGTAACAATTCTCGATTTGATGTGAAAATAATAATAAAGCGGAACTCACGCAAAACGAAATGGACGGTTTCTGACCATTTCCGAAGCGTGGAAAGGTCAGTATTGTTTTAAATAACGTGACAGGGTATTTTAGTTTGTATTGTTTGGTTCTCTGTATCTAAATGACAATTTTTGATTATAAAGTGTCGGTATAGCTACGTTGCATCCGTCCTTCACCCCGAAAAGTGAGATCAGTTTATGGTAGCATGATCTGGCCAGACCCAGCAAAACACTGCAAAATCTCGGTCCCTTCGTATGCAAAATATCTCTGTGTCACATAAAAATGAACATGGAGAATTTGAGCTTAGCCGTTTATGGCTTTAGTTGGTAGAGCGCCGGCACATCAATCTGGGGTCGCAGGATCAAATCCTGTATGGTCTCGTCAAATTTTCTTTGTTCATTCTCCACCACCGCCCATAAAATAAATAAAAAAGCTTATATTGTTTATTATTGATTCAAGTTACAGTTACTCTCTGTTTCTACTGACACTTTTGTTTCTCCGGGAAAAGGGAATCCATATAAAGTTACAATTATGTCAAAATAATCCATAAAACAATTAACAATTTGTTGTACATAATATTTCACGTAATTCTCTCTTGTCCAACAGCCGGTGGTAACTCACGTTGGGAGCTTAGACAAGTTGTTGTGAATGGTATACGCAGGGCTGACTGTGATAAACAGTATGATGGTGCCACCATTACAGATAACATGATCTGTGCAGCTTCCAAAGGAAAAGACGCTTGCCAGGCAAGTTAAAACTTACTCAAATTTACCCCGTTTTTAAAGCAAGTTTACCCCCAAACTGCTAGGCTAAGAGCTACTCGTGGTAATTAAGAAGAAACAATTTTTGGACGAAAATAATTCAGGGGAACTGAAGGAATTGATACTCCTCTTAAAATAGTCTCGTTTGTAGGATGGAGGGAAACATGCAAAAGGCAATATGCGGTATGTGGAACAAAGCTGTTGGAATGGCTCTTTGTTCTACATCTCGGCAAAGTGATAGTGTGTTAGCATGGAGGTAGGAAAAGATTTTAGTGATAACAAGCAGAAAGCCTTGTTTATACCATGAAAGTATAAACATGCATTCAAGAAAAAAGGCTGGCTGTGATGGAAAAGAGGTTGTAACGTTGATCCTCAACCCTTCAACAACAAGATTTTAGCAGTTGATATAAGATTGGTGTGCACAATATAGATCAATCTTAACTCTTTGTAAAATCAAGCCCAGGTCTCTCTAGAAGCCTTGCTTCTCAGCCAACCTGTGGTATGCATGAACGCACCTCCTAAATCATTCTACCTGCACCAATGTATTTACACAGGGTGACAGGGGTGGACCCCTTGTCAGTAACTTCGACGAGAATGTCCACAAAGATGGCGTCGTCCTTGAAGGGGTCGTTAGCTGGGGCTGGGGATGCGCCGATCCGAACTATACCCAGGTGTCTATGCTCGACCTAGCAACTACTGCTCTTGGTTTGCCACCAAGTCCAATGGTGCTGTCACATGTTAATATACCACCTATTCGATCGACAGCTCAACCAACAACTTGATCGACAACTTCGCCGACAGTTTGAGCAATATCTTCCATAAAACACTGAAATAATTAATAATTTGTAACAATGGCTATTTGTACGATGTACAGTGACCATCAATGTTGATAAGGATTAAAGCATTTATGAAATATCAAGTTCACTGTTTTCAATCCAGTAACATCTTTGTGACATGGGTCCGGGTGAGGTATCCTAAAGATTTAACTACACGCTACTTTGTCAAAAAAATAAATAAAAAACATTGTGATTTTTTTATTTATTTTTTGGTGTTTACTGTTTTTTCTTGATTGGTATTGCATGCACTTCCTAGATTCAAGATACCCGTTTCTGTTAACCCCGGAGATGAATTTAAAAACACCATCTGAAGAAACAGATACAATTATTGGAGAGTGAAGGCTAAGCTTTTACTGTAGGAAAGAATTGGAATAAACTCACGCCACTTGAGGACCATATTTACATTTTCAGAATTGATCAAAATGTCAATCACCGATTACTCATGCTGTTGCAAAGATGACATAAATAAAAGAAAGTAGATCAATTATCTTCTAAACTTCACACGTTGTCCGATTGACCAATTTGCCTACCCGTAGAGCCAACGTTGCACATGGCAGGTTACTCAAATACTCTTTAAGGAAACTCTGTTCATAAGTCGCGCATAATTATTCAAGTTTCATGGACCAAGCAATTGTTGGCATGGTCCCAAGTTTGGCGCAGTGTATGGGTCAAATTATAGCTATACACTTTGAGCTAATCTGGCAAACTCTAGGTCTGCCATATAAATTAAAAGGTTGGTAATGGCGGGTGGGTAGGTGAGACCGGTGGTGTTTTTTTTTAAACAACAGGACTTGAACTATTATTGTTATATTTGAGTTTTACAAGCGTTGTGTTCCGTTGTGTGAGACCAAAACAGGGGCTTCCGTAAGCCCACCCCATTATGACATTATGTCTCATTCTTTGAAACAGTCTTTTCCATTAGATATGTATTTCTGTCCTATAAAATGGCAACTGTTTACAATTAACCAATCATCTTTCATGTTACACCAATGGAAAGGGAACATTCAGCTGCCAGAAGCCGTTTGATCCATAAACCAGCACTGTGCTGTACACGAGCTACGGTAATTCAAGACGCGTGAATTGTGACAATGAGTCACTAACTGTATAGGCTTCAGAGGGGCGGGGGATCCAACTCTCGTACGTGTTCTCCGACCCCCCCCCCCCTCCCACTCTTTGTATGGACGTTACAAATGGTGGAAAACTTTGATGGGCCCATGTGAAAATCATAGCGCGGTACTATGGTGACTTTGGCAGGGGCTGCAACAAGGTACTACATTTACAGCATTTTTGTCACCCCCCCCCCCTCTTTAAAACACATCCGACCAACTTACGTGCCACAATGAGCAGCCGTGATCACCCATCTAGGGTGAACCAAAGTGCCCCCGCAGAAGTGTGATTCTTCTTTTTTGGTATAAAATATGACAGCGCCATAGGGTCGGCCCAGGGTCGGCTCCCCCGGGGTGATTCAACGCCCCCGACTATGAGGCTCTGTGAATAAACTCGGGGAAATGCTATAACGGGAGAAAAGGACATTTGCCGTTAATGATCGATATCGCACTATTTATGCCCAATAGAAAATGAAAGTAGCCATTATTATTATTTTTATCATTATTATTTTTTTACAATTTCACATAAAAATATGAAAATCAAGTCTGTCAAAATAGAAAAAAACTCTGGAAAAAAGGGAATCCATTTAGATTAAACTAAAGATATGTGTAGACAGAGGGGGATCCAACTAGATTTTCAAAAGGGGGCAGGCAATAAAAAAATAAAAAAAGTGGGAATAATTATGTTATTTCATATTGTAGCTGATTTTCCAATTGAAGGGTTGTCAACGTTTTAGACCTCTGCAATTTTAAATCACACAACCCAGCCAGCTTTCTGTCCGTGGCCTGCCTTTTGGGAGTTAATAAATTATTGTGTGATAACAAATGGTGAGAGTGTAACTGCCGATATTCCCCGGAGATTCTGTCCCCCGTATGAAAAATTAACATGTGCTGAAGGAGGATGATTCAAAAGAGGGCGCTATCAGAAGAAGCTAGTGCACAGTTCGCCGTGTATGGCGGGACAGAATTTTCGGGGGGCAGAATGTCCTGCCACACCGGCCTGTCACCCCCAAAATCTGACTACACAAATAAATAATACACGTACAAGAAGAGACTATATTATTCAATGAAATTAAATTTTCGGTTTAAATTAAATTTATGCAAAAATCTTGAAAAACATGTCACCTTTTATGAGTACAACTTAAACTTGTCAATATGATTAGTAGGGAGGCCTCACTGTGTCCTCTGTAGTTGAATTCACAACAAAGTATCTGTAATTGTAGACTGGCATTATTTATTTAATTGATAAAAACTGCTACAGTGAATAATACTAAAATGGTCAAACTGTGGAAAAGTTGACTGTGTATTGAGTACTTGCTTTCACCACATACACAATAATCATAGTTTAAACCATGATGATGATGTTGAAGTTACCCTGAAGTAACCATATCTTACCAAACGCCACCGTGAGGCATGCAAGGAATATGATGACCTTCATGACAAATGGGTTTCGGCTGGCTGGAAATTCAAAAGGTCTTCAAGTTATTTGGAGAGATCTGTGATTGAAGAATTATTCGGTGTGTGTTCGTCGTTTATATTGACTGGTAGTAGGCCACCAATCGTGACATCACGTGCGAGTTTAACAGATGAACATGATATTGAGAAAGAGTATGTCAAAATGAACATTGCGTTTGTTCCTGATGATAATGGTTAATCTTTAGCTACTTTTTATCCAGCTTAAGTTGTTTATTAATTTATTTATTTTTAAAACTCGTGGCGGAAATTTTTTTTTTTTTCTTCTATTCTAGCAATATCTCTTCTACTTGCCGATGGAATGAGTGTCCACGAGTGGTATTCAATTCTGTTTGGGTTTCCCATTTACATTGCATTTGTGTTAAAAAAACAACAACAAAAACAATGTTGGCACCCCAAACAAAGGTATTGACAAAAAAGGGAGACCGCCGCCAACACGGCTCTATAACCCTGATCAGGACGTCAAGCGTCGGCACAATAATCCGGAAGTCGCAAGTTCAAGTCCCGCTCTAGTCAATTGTCTTTGTTCAACCAAACAATTATTTATAATTTTCCTATAGGCTTGCAGAGTTCATTCACCTAAAGGGTCTAAGGACCGTGGACTGCGCCTGCGTGCCCCAAACACTCCAATATGTATATGGTTTTGCATTCCCACGCGGGACTCAAACTTATAATTTCATTTAGAGACTTAACATGAACTGCAGACAAATAGTCAAACTTTAAAATTCTGTTTTCTGGAAACACAAATTTTTACCTCAAGTTGTCTCATTTTTACGGAACAACATTTCTTTTTTAAAACAGCTATTTTCTCAAGCTATTGATGAGATTACAAAGTTGCAATGCCTAATTATCGTTATTGAAAAATTTAAGCTCCTGCAGTGTTGAAACTTCATGAAATTGTAGGCCTCGGTTAACAATGTTGAAACAAGTAAAAAACTGAAAACTTAAAACAAAAATTGTTCACAGTGTGTCAGTTCGTGGCATCGGTGACGACATATTGATAAGAAAACATACGTCAACCAATAAGTTATATTTGGGCTATTTCAAAATAGATAACAGAAAACAGCAGTTTCTAGCCTATCTTATTCTTTATTTTTCTCAAATTTTGTTATATATCATATCTCATCAATAGCTTCGTTAATTACAAAACAACAGGTGGAAGTGAAGAAGGGTTTTCCACGAGCTCGTTTTTATGACCCCTGTTTGGTTTTTTCTGTCTCTTTTGTCTCGATGCGTTAAACAAGTTATTGGGGAAAAATATCCTTTACTATCAGATAACAGATTATTATTATTACCGATAAATTTAACATCAGAAAATGGCTTGTTTTGAAAAATAAATGTTGTTCCTTAAAAATGAGACAATTTGAGGTAAAGATCTGTGTTTAAAGAAAACATCATTTTAAAGTTTGACTATTTGTCTGCAATTAATGTTTAGTGTTTATATGAAATTATAAGTTTGAGTTCCGCGTGGGAATGCAAAACCATAGGAGTGTTTGGGGCACGTAGGCGCAGTCCACGGTCCTTAGACCCTTTAGGTGAATGAACTCTGCAAGCCTATACAGCAATCCTTCACCGATCTTGAACTCTTGGTGGCAGCAGATACCGCCATTATTGCGGTGGTACCTGGGTGGTACTGCGCTGCCTAGCGACGGGTTTAAGCGATTTGCAAAGTAAAAGTCCAATAACCCGTGACTGATCAAATGATCGCCGTGTAGCCCAAACCTTATACCAGTCGCTAGGCAGCGCAGTACCACCCAGGTACACCGCAGTAATGGAGGCATGTCTGCTGCCACCAAGAGTTCAAGATCGGTGAAGGATTGCTGTATAGGAAAATTGTGAATAATTGTTTGGTTGAACAAAGACAATTGACTAGAGCGGGACTTGAACTTCCGGATTATTGTGCCGGCGCTTAACGTCCTGATCAGGGTTATGGAGCCGTGATGATGTTGGTCTCCCTATTTTGTTTGGGGTGCCAAATGTTTTAAATATATATATCTTTTTTCATGATTTTGTTTCACTACACGACCCCATCAAACAGAATTGAATACCACTAGTGGACACTCATTCCATCGGCAAGTAGAATCAGTGTTTTAAAAATAAATAAATGAATAAATAACTAAAAACTAACTAATGCTGGATAAAAAGTAGCTAGAGATTAACCATTATCATCAGGAACAAACGCAATGTCCATTTTGATACATTCTTTCTTAATATCATGTTCAGCTGGCAAGCTCGCACGTGACGTCACGATTGGTGGCGCACTCTATAGTCAATATAAACCAAGTACACACACCGAATAACTCTTCACTCACAGAGCACTCCAATAACTTGAAGACCTTTTGAATTTCCAGCCAGCTGAGACTCATTTGTCATGAAGATCATCATATTCCTCGCCTGCCTCACGGTGGCGTTTGGTAAGATATGGTTTAATATCTACTTTTGGTAATTTCAACAACATCATCATGGTTTAAACTATGATTGTGTATGTGGAGAAAGCAAGTACTGGTAGTCAACATCCCACTGTTTGACCATTTTTTCCAGAGTTCTTTTCTATTTGTACATACTTGTATTTTGAATTTTTATGTGAAATTGCCAAATAAATAATAATAAAAATAATAATAATGGCTACTTTCATTTGCTATTGGGCATAAATAGTGCAATATCGATCAACAACGGAAACTTTCCTTTTCTCCCGTTATAGCATTTCCCCGAGGTTACTCACGGAGCCTCATAGTCGGTGGCATTGAATCACCTCGGGGGAGCCGACCCTATCAGGTGGCGCTGTCATATACCGAAAAAGGAGATTCACAGTTCTGCGGGGGCACTTTGGTTCACCCTAAATGGGTGCTCACGGCTGCTCATTGTGTCAAGTAAGTTGATCGGGTGTGTTTTATAGGGGGGGGGGGTGACAAAAATGCTGTAAATGTAGTACCTTGTTGCAGCCCCTGCCAAAGTCACCATAGTACCGCGCTATGATTTCCACCTATGGGCCATTCAAAGTTTCCAACATGTTTTACGGCCATACAAAGAGTATGGGGGGGGGGGGGGTCGGAGAACACGTACGAGAGTTAAATCTCCCCGCCCCCCCCCCCCCCCCCCCCCACCCTCTGAAGCCTATACAGTTAGTGACAAAAACGCCCTATAGGCCTACTCATTGTCACATCATCACGCATCTTGAATTACCGTAGCTCGTGTACAGCGCAGTGCTGGTTTATGGATCACACGGCTTCTTGCAACTGAATGTTCTCTTTCCATTGGTGTAAAATGAAAGATGATTGCTTAATTGTAAACAGTTGCCATTGTATAGGACAGAAATACATATCTAATGGAAAAGACTGTTTCAGAGAATGAGACATAGGCCTACGTCTTAATGGGTGGGTCTTAATACGGAAGCCCTTGTTTGGGTCTCACACAATGGAACAATGGACTCCACAACGCTTGTAAAACTCAATCTGGATAACAATTTATTCAAGTCCTGTTGTTGTCTTTATTTCTGTCTTTTTTCAACCCCAAGTTTTTAGAATCCTTACTTTTATTAAATATCATTGTGTTTAAAGAGTGTGATGTTCTATGAAGCGCTAAAAAATGTTTATTATTATAAATATTAGGCTATTAATTATTACTATGTCATGTTAACTGCTTTCAATTCTTAGCGATTACCCCGTGTACGTCGGCCTTGGATGGCACAATTTGGCAGACACGGGTTTTGAAGGTGTGGCCATTGAGGGTAAATGGCACAGGCACCCGAAATACGACCAGACAAATTTAAACCACGACATTGCTATGATTGAGCTCCAGACCGAAGTCACCCTAACTGACAGAATACAGACTATTCCTATTGCAAAGGCCGGAAGTGACGTAAACCCAGGCACAACACTCCTTGTGAGCGGATGGGGCTCCATTCAGTGTAAGTACATGTCGTCAGCCTGCCACAAGAATTGTTGTCTTATTTGAACGTATATGTTACCAATGACGTCAACTGTGTGTGACGTCATAGTTTATTAAGAGAAAAGGGGGTGGACTTATCGCAGTCACAGTTTTGTACTCGAAGGAAAGTTAACATGAGATTGTAACAATTCTTAATTTGATATGAAACAAATATTAAAGCGAAACGAAATGGACGGTTTCTGACTATTTCTAAGCATGGAAAGGTCAGTATTGTTTTAAATAATGTGACAAGGTATTTTAGTTGATCATTTTCTTGTCTAGTTCCTTGTGTCCAAGTGACAAATATGAAGCGTCGGTATCTCTCCGTCATCCCCAAAAGTGAGATCAGTTAAAATGGTATAGCATCTGGCCAGACCCAGCAAAACATTGCAAAATCTCGGTCCCTTCGTATGCAAAATATCTCTGTGTCACATAAAAATGAACATGGAGAATTTCAGCTTAGCCGTTTATGGCTCAGTTGGTAGAGCGCCGGCAAATTAAATCTGGGGTCGCAGGATCAAATCCTGTCTCGTCAAATTGTCTTTGTTCATTCTCTACCCCCGCCCATTAAAAAAAGAAAAGATTATTAATATTTTTTATTATTGATTCAAATTACAGTTACTCGCTGTATCTACTGAGACATTATTGTTTCTCCTGGAAAAGGGAATCCATAAAAAGTTACAACATGTCAAAATAATCCATACAACAATTTACAATGTAAATAATTTTGACGTGATTTTCTCTTGTCCAACAGCCGGTGGTTACCCACGATGGGAACTTAGACAAGTTGTTGTGGACGGTATAGACAGGGCTCAATGCGATAAACAGTATGATGGTGCCACCATTACAGATAACATGATCTGTGCAGCTTCCGACGGAAAAGACGCTTGCCAGGCAAGTTCAAACTTACTCAAACTATTTTACCCCGTTTTTAAAGAAAGTTCACCCCCAAACTATACTAGACCAAGAGCTACTCGTGGTAATTAAGAAGAAACAATTTTTGGATGAAAATAATTCGGGTGACCTGAAGGAATTGATACTCCTCTTAAAATAGTCTAGATTATATGATGGAGGGAAACATGCACCAGGCAATGAGTTCAAAAGAGATGCAGTATGTGGAACAAAGCTGTTGGAATGGCTCTTTGTTCTACATCTCGGCAAAGTGATAGTGTGTTAGTGATAACAAGCAGAAAGCCTTGTTTATACCATGAAAGTATAAACATGCATTCAAGAAAAAAGGCTGGCAGCGATGGAAAAGAGTTTGTAACGTTGATATTTAACCCTTCAACAACAAGATTTTAGCAGTTGATATAAGATTGGTGTGCACAATATAGATCAATCTTAACTCTTTGTAAAATCAAGCCCAGGTCTCTCTAGAAGCCTTGCTTCTCAGCCAACCTGTGGTATGCATGAACGCACCTCCTAAATCATTCTACCTGCACCAATGTATTTACACAGGGTGACAGTGGTGGACCCCTTGTCAGTAACTTCGACGAGAATGTCCACAAAGATGGCGTCGTCCTTGAAGGGGTCGTTAGCTGGGGCTGGGGATGCGCCGATCCGAGCTACCCAGGTGTCTATGCTCGACCTAGCAACTACTGCTCTTGGTTTGGAACCACTTCCAATGGTGCTGTCACATGTTAAAATACCACCTACGATCGACAGCTCAACCAACAACTTGATCGACAACTTCGCCATATCTTCACAATAAAACCCTGAAATATTTAATAATTTGTAACAATGGATATTCGTACGATGAACAGTGACTATCAGTATTGATAAGGATTTTAAAAAAAATTAAGCATTTAAAAAATACTGTACAATGAACGGGTGGCAGCTGTAATAAACCAACACAAGAGGGCAGACATACAATTATTATAATTTCCGAGGAGCATGCCTTTTGAGAACAGTCTGCCTCCAACAAGAATCTCCTAAAATGGCCACCATAAAGTTTTTTAAGACTGCCGACCACAGATCTAATTGCTTAAACAATAATGGGAACACTAGATGGCAGCAGGCTTACCATGAAAACCCATTGCTCACGGAAATTTGCGCATTGGTAAGTTAGAGTTTTTCCAATGGAAAAAGAAATTTACCGTAGGTATGTATGCTGCCACCTATTCAATAATAGTTTTAAAACCCTAAAATGAGTGCCGCTGTCAGCTCATATGCCACGATATCCTAAGTTGGACCATACCACATAATCCTAGAGGGGTGTCAGTAACCTTAGGTCATCAGCGATTTGGTCAGGAAGGGCACGACAAAACTCTGCCAGCGCACTTTGTGTTTATCCATTATGTCAAGTGTAGTGAACATGTATCCGTGGTTATAACTAAGGATAATTTAAAAGTGGAACAATCGGAGATTAAAGACTGATACTTACTTTATGTTTGGCCGACAGTTTATAGGAGATTTGCCCTACCCCTTCTTTCCACACGAACTGTCTCGCCCGAACTTATAATTATCACACTCTTTCTCTATAGGAACTAAAATATCAAGTTCACTTTTTCAATCTAGTAACACCTTCGTGGCAAGGGTTTCGTGGGTCATGGGTCATGGTGAGGTATTCTAATGATTTAACCGCACGCTACTTTGTCAAAATAAAATTAAAAACATTTCTGAAAAAGACTGTTGTTTTTGGTGTTTACTGTTTTTTCTTGATTGGTATTGCACTGCACAGATTCAAGATACCCGTTTCTGTTAACCCCGAGATGAGTTTAAAACACCATCTGAAGAAACAGATACAATTATTGGAGAGTGAAGGCTAAGCTTTTACTGTAGGAAAGAATTGGAATAAACTCACGCCACTTGAGGACCATTTATACATTTTCAGAATTGATCAAAATGTCAAACACCGATTACTCATGCTGTTGCAAAGATGACATAAATAAAAGAAAGTAGATCAATTATCTTCTAAACTTCAGACGTTGTCCGATTGACCAATTTGTTTTCTATTTGCTTTTGTTCATTTATTTGTTTTTTGGTGTTTGTTTTGGGGGGTGTTGTAGACTTGTGGACAAGTCGTTAAATGTCTGTCGCGGTGATAGCGGAACGGCTTTCTCGCAATATCCCGCGAGAGGGCTGCTCTGTGCGAGATTACTGCTCTCAAGACTGGTCACATTTACCGACTTGTGAAACCCGCAGGCGGTTTGTGCACGGCCTATGGGCACTTCAGCCGATTTCGTACGGACGCATCTGATTGGTCAATTTCGTTATATCTATAAATATTCAAACTGTAGATGAATATTAAACATTAAATCCTGTACTGGATGGAGTTTTATGTTGCTTTGATCATGCACGATCAACCATGGAGGAATAAGACTCCATGGATCAACCAAAAACTGAGTGATGATAGTGATTGTGTTCATGAGTATTTGACAAAAGAAATACGTATTCAAATTATGGGTACAACTTGTAAATAAGTACAAAAAATCGAACGTAAGATTTTATTTCAGAGAGTCCGAGCAACGGAAGCGTGTTTGACAGTGCACAGAGGCAAAACACAAATCTTAAACAATTATATAATAATGCATTTTAAGATAAGTTTACTTTATGTCTTTAGTTACTAAATTAATGAAGGAGTTAACACACAGAAAACACACTCACAGATGTCTCAAGTGCAAGCATTTATCGCATTTACAGTAACTAAAATTAGTACTACCCTCAGATAAAATGGACTCGTCTCAATGATCGTCTCTACAGCAAACGTAATGTATACTGCGTTCGTACCTGGATAAATGAATACGTACAGTATTCGGGTTTCACAAGTCGTTAATGACGAAGAGTCGGCAGCCAGCAACTTCGCGCGAGGGCAGTGATCTCGCGAGAGCATTCTTTATTACGCTACAACACCACACGACTCGACCCACCGCGACCATCATTAACGACTTGTCAACAAGTCTAGGGGTGTTGGGGTGTTGAGATGTTTTGGTTCATTCCTGACCTTTTCAGAGATAAATTTGAAACATGACGTCATTGGATTTCAACACATAGTGGGTTTTTATATTCCAAGGAGGAATATTTTTTCAGTCAAAATGTCCAATGCCAGGCCATTTTGATTGAATATCATTAAAAGGTCATGCAATGAACAAAAAAACACCCCGGTCTCACCTACCCACCCACCATTACCAAGCTTTATAGGGCAGACCTAGAGATTGTCAGATTAACTCAAAGTGTATAGCTATAATTTTAGCCATAAACTGCGCCAAACTAAAGTTTATATGCATACATGGGACCAACTTGGATCAAACGAAGGGGGGAGAACACCCTAAACAAAGACGACGGGGCATACAAGCTCCAGAACATTTATGACCAACTAGTTCAAACCACGCCTACAACGCCCTCTATGTCCACCAAGAAAGGGTATAAAAGGCAGTTGAGCATTGGACATGGTTGCCAGTCTGACGAAGCTCCTAGCTTAGGAGTGAAACGTAACTAATAATATGTAAGTAACATCCACATTAATTTGGATTTGAAAAAATGAACCTCTTATTCCATGGGACCAACTTGCTTGGACCAGGAAGTTCGAATATGCGCGAGTCATGAACAGTCCTTAGTTACCCTTAAAGAGTACTTGAGTAACCTGCAACAGTGGCTCTACGGGTAGGCAAGCGGGGGCCCAACGGCTATTTTCTTTGCCCCCCCCCCCCCCCCCCAGTTTCAACCCCAATGTTTTCCCCGATGGCCGAACTAGAATTTAACCACAAATTAATGCAATGCCAGGGTTTAAATTTTCCAATCTCTACGGGTCGCGATGCAGCTCATCAAAGGGCCCACCCTTTTCACTAAAAATGACCTAATACTGACTCTATCAGAGACAGTGGGGGGGGGGGGGGGGGGGGGGGTGGTCATCTACACTATCATCAACTCATGTTTGAGGGTGGCTCAGATCTTTAAGCTGCTTCCTCTTTGGGAAGGCAGTAGAAGATGATCTTTGAGGCATCTAAAACACATTATTTGGTTATATTTAAGAAAAACAATCGAAACCATCCGCCCTTGTCCTTTGATGGGCACAGTCTCGAAGACGTTGATAAGCTCAAGCTTATTGGCGTCATATTCACCTGCTCTATGAGCTGCAAAGAAACACATCCAGTCAGTTGCTAAAGTAGCACGCCAGAAGTTATTTATTCTCTGCAGATGGTTATGTCAACCCAGGACCAGGTAATACTCTTCAAGCCCTGTAGTTAGATGGAGTGTGCTCCATTTTAATGTTATTCAAAAAGAAGATAGTTATTACGCGCGATTTCCCAATAATGAAATGTTGTGCGATAAAAACCGTTTTAATTAACCTATTTAAACAATGAAGCAAGAAGCGTACTTCGTACCATCTTTTACTTTAACTGTACCAGTGAACTTTAATAGTTTGCTATCTTAATTAAAAAATTATTAAGATTAACAAAAAATATTTACTTTTCTTGCAGTTATCACTGCATTGTTAACCTCTTTTATAACAGCAAAAGATATGGGGGAAACCAGACTTGATAATATCATATCTGGTTTATCTGGTTTTATGAAAACATGTGTTTCTTTGACTGAAGTTATTAACAAATTAATAGGTCAGTAATAAAATTATTCTGCTCTAAAATTATGACATTAACAAATTGTATGAGAAAATAGTATTAACTGTGAAAAATGCTTACCAACTGAATAGATCAATTTACCAAAACGAAAAGAAATTACCCGACGTTTCGACCCTGGCGTGCTAGGGTAGGAACGTAATTAGCATTTTTGAGATATGGCTCAAGTGCACTGCTTGGTTTGGGTGTATATACGTAAATATACACAAAGCTAGTGCCATAGTATTGTGTCCAAATACACCAGAATGGCCTAATTTCGTGGACTCCGTTCCAAAAGAATACGTTTGAAATAAATGCTCAACTCGACCTCTCTCAGTGAAATTTCGGAGTCAGTGTTATTTTTCAGGGCCAAAACTAGGGTAAAATGTTAGAGGGCCTCGAGGGGTGCACCATTTTTTCTAGGGGGAACTTCTGGCCAATTTAAGCTATAGTTTCCGTTTGCATTTCTCTTAAACAAGCCCCCTTTCAGCACCTTTGTTGTGCCGTTTCCCTTTATATTATAGTAAAATCTGACTTGCGTTTAAAAACAATTGTCTGCATTTGTGATAGTAAAATGGTTTTAAAAACATGAACAATTTAAAAAATGTTTGATTTTACTCCAGTCGGTATGTGTTGACCTATGTGTCATTCTGCGATCCAAAGCGATTTAAAGCACGCAGACAAAGATGTATGGTTTTCGTTTTTGTTTTTGTTTAAAGGGGCACTGTACACTTTTGGTAATGACTCTGAAAATTAATGGCAATAAAAACTTACTTGGTAAGAAGTACAGCAGCTTTGGGTAGTATAATGCATTTTGAGAAACCTAACTTCGAAGTACTACGGTTGTGGAAAAATATATCACTTTTTATTCCCCAAAATTTGAATCTGAGAAGCGTTATGGCCATAACGCTTCTCAGACTGTGTATTCCTATATAGGGAATATTCTTCCTGCGTGGAAATATTCGCTCCAGTTTTTCGGTGATATCTCAAAAACGCAACCACCTTTTGAAGTGAAATTTGCACAGGTTAGTTTTATTGTATATACCTACATGTATATGGGATTAACACAATTAGTAGGCTCCAATTACCAAACGTATACAGCACCTTTAACTAATATTTTTCTTAAATCACAGCTTGCATTTCAAGTCAAGAGAAGTATTCCACCATATACCCACCATAAGTTGTGTGCAAATCTGAGAACTTTTAGAATTTCCATCATACCAATTTTGTGCGCACCCTTTAATAAACAACTTTATGTGAATTGTTGTTTTTACTTGTAACGTGACATTTTCGTTATCGTTCAATTTATACGATCCGCAGCTGGATGATGTACATGAACAATCTACAAAATAATCAGACCAATGAAGAACTTATTACGATAACAGAAATATTGCGGCAATAATAGGTCAGGACATTTGGCAGTTGTTCTCAATTTCTCGCTGATCTTCTGCCAGACACCAACTCTACCACCATGAGAGTCACCGCGTTCCTCGCCTGCCTGTCTCTGGCATTTGGTAAGAATTCATTGTTGTCTTTTCTAGAAAACTTTCTCGTCAAAAGATGAGCCTGCATGTATCTTAATTTAAAAAGAAATAATAACAATAACAATAATAGTAACAAAAATATCAGCTAACTTTTCATTTAAGTGATTTTCAATTGGCAGTAAGTATTGTCCACGAACTGAATATTACAAATACATTTGTTGGCGTGTCGTGGCCAAGTGGTTACAAACTCAATTGCAAGCTCTGGTGTTTCTGATTATAGCAGACTGTGGATTTAAGGCCCGGTTGTGGCACTTAGGTTCTTGACCAAGATATTTGATAATAATTGATTTGTCCTTCGGATGGGACATTATTAAGGCGTAGGTCTGTGTACTACGATTGAATGGTAGTGCACGAAAAACACAAGTCAGAGTACTTTACCGTGGAAGAGTACAGGGTTAACCATGAAAGAGAGGGGTTTACCCCGGTGTTTCTGGTTCATTTAGTAAGCACCCTTGTTTACATGTTTCCTCAGGCTTGCGAGCTACAGTGATTAAAAGTCACTTATGAGGCATCCTTGGTTTCACTGTCCCTCTGCATGTAGCTTATTTTTCTACCCTTATGATTTCTTCAACTCCAGTTGCGTCTTATTGTACATCTGACACTGGCTCTTAATAATAATAATAATAATGCATTTATAATGCGCCATCTATCTAGTGTACAAGACCCTATTCCGAGGCGCAGAACCAAAAACAAAACATATAAGCAGCAAAAGAGGAATATAGAATACAAAGACAATTATACAATGAATAATCTAAGACATGTTACAAGCTAAGTGTATGTGGAGATAAATAAATGAGTTTTCAGCAAGTTTTTAAACAATGGAAGAGAACTACAGCATCTAATGTTATTAGGTAAAGTGTTCCAAAGTTTAGGAGCACAAGCAGAAAAGGCACGATCGCCATATGATGAGGAAGTTCTAGGAATAGTTAAAAGGGTCTTAGCAGAAGAACGAAGAGTGCGAGAAGGGGCGTAAGGTACAAGAATATTTGCAATGTAAGATGGAGTTAAGCCAATCTGAGATTTAAATGTAATTAGTAAAATTTTGAATTGAATTCTTTGTCGAATGGGAAGCCAGTGAAGTTCCTGCAATATAGGTGTAATATGATCATGTTTTTTAGATTTTGTTAAAACACGAGCGGCAGCATTTTGTACAAGTTGTAGTTTGTGGAGCTGGTGTTCAGTAACTCCGTATAATAATGAATTACCATTGTCAAGGCGAGAAGTGACCAAAGAATGGATGATAGTAGCAGCAGTTTTATGTGATAAGGATTTTCGAATGGCATTCTTAATGACAAATATGCAGCTTTATTTTTATTTCCAATTTTATTTTTTTATTTTTTTTGTACAAAGTTTGTGCTCGGTCTGTTTTGTTGTTGTCCGCGTTTATGCCCCCAATATGTCAATGTGGGTTCTCCACATTGATCAAATACCCATCTCCGGAAGGCCATGGCTGCTTCCTAGTATCTTTACAAATGAAATAAAACTGATACCATTTGTTTTCCTATGTAGCTATCCGTACACCATCAGAGAGGATAATGGGTGGGGTGGATTCTCCGGTGGGAAGCCGACCGTACCAGGTTGCTCTTATGTCATCAGATCACGGCTCTGACCAATACTGCGGCGGTGTCCTGGTGCACAAAAAATGGGTCTTAACATCTGCTTTTTGCAGTCAAGGGTAAGACACGACAAGACAACGGGCGTGTTGCACCGGCCACAGCACGATTTCCTATAATAAGCTTTTCAATCTAAGAAGAAGAAAATGTATTAAAAAAAACTAAAAAAACTTTCCTATCTTAGAAGTAGACAATGTTTTTAAAATTGTAAAACAAATTATAAAGTTTTAGTCGAGTCGGAGGCCATGCCACCCATTATATTATACACCTCTTAGTTGATATATTTTCCAGTGTTGATTATCACTGGTATTCTTTCACACACGAGCAGGCAGGCGTGCGTCTTTAAAACACAACTGCGCAGCTGCAACCCTGCCAGCATATTACTGATTATCACACCACACTGCAAGGTGGTTGCCGAAAGTCAAACGAAAAAGGCGCTGTTTGCACAAACCAAAAACATAATTACTTTTTCGCTTGCAAAAATCAATCATGAAAACAATCTTTAAGTATTTCTGTTTCTATCTCGGGAGTCTGGATATACTTAACTGTATATGACTCACAGAGATTTGTAAACAAACACATCAGGATGAAGCATTTGCACAGCTGCTGAACAGGCTGACTGGAAATTGTCCTGGGAAAAAAATTGTCCTGTTTGTTTGCGTTGATATGAGGATGGAGTATACACAAAAACGAGTAAAGCAATAATTACTTTCGTTTGATAATTACTTAACTAATTTTGCAATCAGTTACAGCTAGGGTGCTGGTGTGCAGAGTTAAGAATGGGCGTGGTCTGCCCTTTTTAAATTTTCAAGTGCCTCACCATCAAGCCCCAATTTTACCCCATCACTCAAACTGGCGTCGAAGGATTCATTAGGACTCATCGAATTGAGAACGCGGCTACAAAGAACATGAAAATAGTCGATCTTAAAATTTAACTTTACAAACTAATTTAAAACATATCATTCGTGCATGCCAATGATTAAAGGTAGGCACAGATTTCAAAATGGCCGACGGAGCATGCCTCATTTTCATCCAACACCAAGCACTAAACACCAACAAGCAAATTGTTTCATTAGGACGTGTTTCTTGTTTCAGGGACAAATCAGTGTTTGTTGGCCTTGGTTTCTACAATCTGAAAAACGATGCGGGTACACAGATCATTAAAGGAACGTATCGACCCCATCCCAATTTCGACACCAGCACGTACGATAATGATCTCTCTCTCATTGAGCTTGAGAGCGAGGCGGTACTCGGCAGCCTCGTCGAACCCATTGCCCTCGCCAAGAAAGGCAGTGATCCTGCGGAGGGAACTACTTTACTTGTCAGTGGCTGGGGCAGTACGTCAGGTAAGTCTTGTCATGGTTTGAATTTCATTCTTTCATCACACATAAGTGTCAATCTTCACACGCCCGGTAATAGTCTTGATTGGCGACGCTGTTTTTTGTACTAGCCACCAATAGAGGGCGCTACATTGACTGTTTGGGAGCCTGACTCAGAAGGACTGGGCAAGTCTATAAATCTGGATCGAAAGAGAGTCTTGACGATTATCGCTAGAAACTCTCCACCATTCACATGGTACATAGTACATACATGTATAGTAGGGAAGACAGGGGAACAGTTTGCGCGAATGGCCGCTCTGCAATCCCAGATTGAAATTGAATCCAACTTATTATTTATAATTTCTTAAAAAAATAAATAATCCGGAATTCACTTGGTTAATTTGTTATTCTATTTGATTCAGGATGGGGCAGCTTGGTTTGGGAGTTGAAACAGGTGGATGTGGTGGTGGTAGATCGAGCCACCTGTGATTCCTGGTACACAGGTGTTTCTATCATAGATAACATGTTCTGTGCGGGGACGTACGGCAAGGACGCCTGTTTGGTAAGCACTGAATAATAGAGTAGTTTATGTCTCCTAGTGTAGTTCATTTGAATGAATGACGCCTGCATGCTTGGTAAGGACCGACAAGGCGAGTACAGTTTCTTGTTTCCTAATGTATTGGAAAGAATGACGCCTGCTTAATAGTAAGAATAATGAGAAATTGCAATGGATTTACACAAGAGACCTCCATTATTATTGATAGTCAAACCTGTCGCAGACGTGAAGAGGTGACTGGGGTTTATTGGGTCAGGGAAATGGTGTATTCGTCAGCCCATCCCAGCGCCTTTTGACGCCTGAGGTGCTGGGAGTCTGGGACAGAGCGAAATAGATCTTTAATATTTTGGGTTTTATTTCAACAGGGAGACAGTGGAAACCCTCTCGTGAGCAACTTCGATGATCAAGCCCACAATCCAGGTGTGGTTCTAGAAGGGACAGTCAGCTGGACTTGGGGCTGTAGCAATCCCGGGTATCCTGGTATCTACATGCGCGTTGCTAACTACTGTGACTGGTTTTCAACCACTTCAGGTGGTGACGTCACCTGCTAAAAATAGCTGACCTCCTGCGAAAAAATTAACGATTGAAAATGATTGACCCCGATCAGCTTCTTCAGTGTTAGTAAATTGTGCGGTGTTTTTGATCTATTGCGATTTTCAGGGTGTTTAGAAGAAATAAAGTAACCAAAAACAAGTAATAAAGTGAACGAAAGTAGAAATGATTTACTCTTACAATTTTGGGGTATACATGGAGACTTTTTGAAGCTATGGCAGGCATATTCATTTGGTAATTTTTGAAGCTATGGCAGGCATATTCATTTGGTAATTTTTGAAGCTATGGCAGGCATATTCATTTGGTAATTTTTGAAGCTATGGCAGGCATATTCATTTGGTAATTTTTGAAGCTATGGCAGGCATATTCATTTGGTAATTTTTGAAGCTATGGCAGGCATATTCATTTGGTAATTTTGGAAGCTATGGCAGGCATATTCATTTGGTAATTTTGGAAGCTATGGCAGGCATATTCATTTGGTAATTTTTGAAGCTATGTCAGGCATATTCATTTGGTAATTTTTGAAGTTATGGCAGGCATATTCATTTGGTAATTTTGGAAGCTATGGCAGGCATATTCATTTGGTAATTTGTGAAGCTATGGCAGGCATATTCATTTGGTAATGTTGTGCACTTTGCAAGGCTCTGATCAACTCTATGTCATACGTGCAGTTCCAAGAACTATGTATCATGTTAATCTGCTGCCACATAGCGAAGTTTCGTAACCTTCGGTGAAGACATCAGACTAGTGTCAACAGGCCATTTATAAACAAATTTTGTTAACTCCGCCAGAAAATGAATAATAAAAAAATAAATAAATAAATAAACATTTCACAAATTTAACCGTTCAAAGTTCTCTATTGAGACCTAGGCGATAGCATGGAAAATGTCAAACTACCTTGCGTTGATTATTTGACTTAAACAATCCATCAATGACTGCCCCTTTAAGAATTCCCACGGAATTGAAATTAAATCTCTTAGTCTTTGCCTAATATTAATAGCCACACCTGGCTGACATCAGACCTTGTTTTCGACAGATGGCTGGATGGGCTGAGATTTGTTTTATTAAGAAAAAAGGCGCTTATCTGATGTTTCAAACCATTTGAAAGAAATTGTGTTCACTCAAACCCCCCCCCCCCCCAAAAAAAAAATAATAAAAAATAAAATAAAATAACAAAATAAAATTAAAATAAAATAAAATAAAATTACTTAAAATCATAAAGTGACTATTGGAAACAGTACGATGATAATGTAAGCGATTGTCTACAAATTATGATGGTGTCACCCATGGTTTTAAGTTCTGTTCATGTGCAAAAAGGGTTTTCCATCTCTCATCTCCCATAAACTAAATGGTAAATGAACATTAAACCATTAGGGGAAAATAAAATACTTGAACAAGAATAAACTGTTGATGGTGTTGCATTTATTGTCCGTGTCAATGTGTTTATCTACTGTTATAAGTTTATAGGAATATTCTATTTGTAAAACAAAATCGATACAAACCAGAGTGGATAATATGCAAACCCAGCATGAAAGAATGAGCTCGATTCAAAGTTAGGAATTTGAGTCGTCACGGAATAGACAATGAAAATATGTAAATTGCACAACGCGCTTGCGCACTAACACCACTGGTTGGCAAGATGGCAGAACATTGCGGGTTTTTTTTGCATTTCGGCGTACGCGTTTAGTGCTTCTGCCTAGTACACAACTCTATGGCGTTGATTATTTGGTTTTTACCCATTCACTGGTGTATACTTTTAAGCACTGCATGCAGCAGTAGTTCCCGAATCCTGTGACAAAAAACACAGTTGCATGTATCACATGGTTGGGATTCGAGCCCGTGAGATATGTAATGAGCTACGGGTTAATTAACATATATAATAATAGTTCTTATATAGCGCATTTCACAAAAACGTATCAATGCGCTTTACATTAGTGCCCTGGTCATTGGGCCAATAACATTCCTTTAATCTTTCTCAGCTCCCTGGGAAGTATACAGCCCGGGCTGCCGTGATGGCGCACCGAAGGCTTTTTCAAACACAATATTAACCTCTACCCTTGCAGGTACCCATTTATACCCCTGGGTGAAGAGAAGCAATTACAGCAAAGTGTCTTGCTCAAGGACACAAGCGTCATGACCGGGACTTGAACCCACACCCCGATGACTAAACCACCAGAACTTGAATCCGATGCTCTTAACCACAGAGGGCTGTTCACCCTAACCGTTTTTGGATAGATGTTCTTACTGCCTGGGGTTCTTAGGTACAATGTCACCAGCCGGGTAATCAGAATGACTCCTTTAAAACTAGTGTTCTATGGTACAACCGTAAAATTAGAGTTAATCATAACTGTGTTCATTACAAACATTGGATCTATAAGGGAGTTTTCTAGTGCTTGATCTTCTAAATGAAAGGGGGGACTTTCTAACCATGGTGGACTTTATGGCTAAATTTGGTGTTAGGACTAATTTCCTTGAATATGGAGGGGGTAATTGAGGCTATTAAACAAATCCTTTGGTACAGCGTTGATTGGTTCTGGCAGCAGGGCAAATATCTGCTTCCCTTTCATTCCATTCAATTTTAGGCTACTATTAAAGGATAAAAAGGCACCAACTGCATTTACAACTGTCTTATATCTGCCAAAAAGTAGTCTATTTCACCGCTAAGTGGGAAACAAAATTGAGTGTTAAACTTACTAATTCTATAAGTGGATGGTACTTTGTAATATTCCATTTGGCGCTACAATCGACACCAGACTACGATGGTTTCAATATAGATTAGTCCACATAATTATTGGCGTTAATTCATTCTTAGCTAATTGAATCGGTAAACATGATAATGATCTTTGTACATTCTGTCAATAGAGAGTGAGACGCTTGTCCATTTATTTTGTAGATGTAAGTTTTCAACACTGTTTTGGGCTCAACTTAGGGATTGGTTAAGGAATACATAACTCTCAATCTTCACATACGTTTAGACAACGAGGCTATCCTTTTCGGTATAACTAAGAAAACTTGGAGTGCTCTCAATCTGATCCTTCTTTTGTGTCGTTTTCACAATTATAAGATGAAGAGGAATAACAGCAGACCTTCCCTTGCAATGTTGTAACTGGATTTAAAACGCTATTATACTTTGGAAAAGTACATATCTATTACAAAATGATTCTACTGTGAAATTCCAAACAAAATGGGGCTCCTTTAAACTGTTGTGTCAAGATTAACTCTGTATTTTCCAAAGTGTTATACCGGTTAACTTTAATTTGTTGTTCTAATGCCATGGGTTTTCAGTGTGTTTAAAGTGAGGAGTTGTTTAATGTTTGAGTAAAAAGATTCCTCCTGGGAAAAGAAAGAAGAAGAAGAAGAAAAAAAGTATTTACTTTTCTTGTTTGTGTGTTATCACTGCATTGTTAACCTCTTTTATAACAGCAAGATATCTTTATGAAAACCAGACTCGATGATATCATATCTGGTTTATCTGACTTTACGAAAACATGTGTTTCTTTGACTGAATTTCGAAACAATAGGTCAGTAATAAAATTATTCACTAAAATTATGACAATAAATTCGTTTATGAGAAAATAAACTTAACTGTGAAAAATGTTTACCAACTGAAAGGATCAATTGAACAAAATGCAAAAGAAATTACCCGACGTTTCGACCCTGGCGTGCTAGGGTAGTAACTCGATTAGCTTTTTGAGACAGGGTGGGATAAACACTATTGAAGTGCACTGCTTGGTTTGGGTGTATACAGAAATTTACCAAAAACCTAGTGCCATAGTATTGTGTCTAACATACATCAAAATGGAAAAATTTCGTGAACTCCGTTCCAAAAGAAAAAATTCGGAAAAAACCGACATTTATATAGGATTAACACAATATCAGTAGGCTCCAATTACCAAACGTATACAGCACCTTTAAATCATTGACAAAATAATATTTGTTTATTTGTTTGGGTTGCTTGGGTGTTTGTTTGTTGTTTTTATTGATGTTTTACTAATATATTTCTTAAATCACAGCATTCATTTCAAGCAACAACAAAAGTCAAGGGAAGTTTTCCACCATGTCCACTATATTTTTAATTTTCAATCATATTCATTTTGTGCGCACCCTTAAAACTACTTTTGTGAATTGTTGTTTTTACTTGTAACATGACATTTTCGTTATCATTTAGACTATTTATACGATCCACAGCTGGATGTTGTACATGAATAATCTACAAAATAATCAGAACAATGAAGAATATATTATGATAACAGAAATATTGCGACAATAAAAGGTCAGGACATTTTGCTGTTGTTCTCAATTTTTCGCTGATCTCCTGCCAGACACCAACTCTACCACCATGAGAGTCACCGCGTTCCTCGCCTGCCTGTCTCTGGCATTTGGTAAGAATTTACTGTGTTGTCTTTTCTAGAAAACTTGCTCGTCAAAAGATGAGCCTGCATTCATATTTTTTTCAATAGAAATAATAACAATATTTCTAACAAAAGTAGCAGCTAACTTTCAATTGGCAGTTTTTATTTTTCACGAATTGAATATTAAAAATACATTTGTTGGCGTGTCGTGGCCGAGTGGTTTACGAGCACAAGACTCAAGCTCCGGTGTTTCTGGTCACCAGAGTGTGGGTTCAATTCCCGGTTGTGGCACTTGTGTCCTTGACCAAGATGTTTGATAAAAATTGATTTGTCCTTCGGATTGGACATTAGCCTAAACCGTAGGTCCGTGTACAACGATTGGTAATGCACGAAAAACATCAAGAACACTTTTAACCGTGGAAGAGTAGGGGTTAAGTTTGTGCTTATGTTTTGTTGTTGTCCGTGTTTTTGCCCCTAGTAGGTCATTGTTGGTTCCACACATTTTATCAAATACCCTTCTCCGGAATGCCACTGTCTTCTTCCTATCTTTACAAAATGAAACAAAACTGATAAATGTTTTAGTTTCGATCTTTTCCCCCTGTAGCTTTCCCACCATCAGAGAGAATAATGGGAGGGAAGGAGTCTCCGGTGGGAAGCCGACCGTACATGGCTGCTCTTATGACGTCAGATTATGTCACTGACCAATACTGCGGCGGTGTCCTGGTGCACAAAAAATGGATCATAACATCTGCTCATTGCTCCTATTGGTAAGACAAAACAAGACACTGGTCGTGTTGCACCGGCCACAGCACGATCTCTAAGAAGCCTTTCTCTATTAGAAGAAGAACAAGTTTTTTTAAATTGTAAAATTTATTATAAAGTTTTAGTTGAGTCGGAGGCCATGCCACCAAAATACACATCTTAGTTGATATAATATTTTCCAGCGTTGATTCTTTCACACACGAGCAGGCGTGTGTCTTTAAAACAATCGCGCAGCTGCAACCCTGCCAGCAGAATGATTATCACACTGCAAGGTGGTTGCGGACGACAGTCAAACCAAAAAGGCGCTGTTTGCACAAACCAAAATCATATTTTATTACAGTTTACTGAGATTACATTTTCATCTGTGGGTCTGCAGCTATCATTCATGAAAACATATGGCGAGCCAAAGTAACATTTATTAGCATTAGCAACGTCTTTAATTTTTGTTTAATGCCATCGAGCCCCAACTTTACACCACTCAAACTGGCGTCAAAGTATTCATTATGGCTCATCTAATACGGCTATAAAGAACATGGAATTAGTCGATCTTAAAATTAAACTTTACAAACTAATTTTAAACATATCATTTGTGCATGCCAATGATTAAAGGTAGCACTGATTTCAAAATGGCCGACGGAGCATGCCTCATTTTCATCCAACACCAAGCACTAAACACCAACAAGCAAATAGTTTCATTAGGACGTGTTTCTTGATTCAGGGGACCAGTGTTTGTTGGCCTTGGTTTCTACAATCTGAAAAACCAAGCGGGTACACAGATCATTAAAGGGACGTTTCGACCCCATCCCAAGTTCAACCCTACTACGAACGATAATGATATCTCGCTCATTGAGCTTGAGAGCGAGGCGGTACTCGGCAGCCTCGTCGAACCCATTGCCCTCGCCAAGAAAGGCAGTGATCCTGCGGAGGGAACTACTCTACTTGTCAGTGGCTGGGGAAGTGATTCAGGTAAGTCGTTTCATGGTTTGAATTCCATGCTTTTATCAATCCTAAGTGTTATTTTCCACAGTCTCCGGGGCCCAATTGCGTGAAGCTGTTTACTGGTAAGCAAAGTGTTGTGCTTATATTTCAGGAGAAAGGCATGCGTTAAGCAAAAGTGTATTTCGTAAACGATCGAGAAGTTTTCACAATGGTCTAGCCTTGTTGCGTCATCACTCGTAATACAAGAACCGTCGGCAAGCTATAGCTTTATCTTTGCTAACGGTGAAAACAATGAAATAGAATTGCGCGAATGGCCGCTCTAAATAAAGTTGGGCCCATATTGAAATGGAATCTAGCTTTATTCTTAATTTTTTATTTTTTTTAAATAATCCGGAATTCACTTGGTAATTTTTGTTATTCTATATTTTAATCCAGGATGGGGCGGCTCTCTTTGGCAGTTGAGACAGGCGGATGTGCCTGTGGTAGATCGAGGCACCTGTGCTTCCATATACAAGGGGGATCCAATTACAGATAACATGTTCTGTGCGGGGACGGACCGTAAGGACGCCTGTTGGGTAAGCACTGAATAATAGAGTACAGTTGTAGTTGACCGACAAGGCGAGTACAGTTTCTTGTTTCCTAATGTATTTCAATGGAATGAATGACGCCTGCTTGGTAAGAATAATGAGAAATTGCAATGGATTTAAACAATAGACCTCCATTGTTATTGATAGTCAAACCTGTCGCAGACATGAAGAGGTGACCGAAGGTTATTGGGTCGGGCGAATGGTCAAATAATGTGCATGACTTGTGTATTCGTCAGCCCATCTCAGCGCCTTTGGAAGAGTTGCTGGGAGTCTGGGACAGAGCGAAATAGGTCTTTAATATGTTTGGTTTACTTTCAACAGGGTGACGGTGGAGGCCCTATTGTGAGCAACTTCGATGATCAAGCCCACAAGCAAGGTGTGGTTCTAGAAGGGACAGTCAGCTGGACTTTGGGCTGTCAAAATTCCGGGTATCCTGGTATCTACATGCGCGTTGGTAACTACTGTGACTGGTTCTCAACTACTTCAGGTGGTGACGTCACCTGCTAAAAATAGATACCCTCCTGCACAAAAATAACGATTGAAAAATGATTGAACCATCAGATCAGCTTCAGTGCTGGTAAATAATGTGATGTGTAGTTTATCTATTGCAACTTTCAGGGTGTTTGATTGGCAGAAATAGAGTAACAAAAAAGGTAATAAAGTGAACGAAAGTGTAAATTATTTACTGTTACAATGTTAGGGGTACATGGAGATTTTTGGAAGCTATGGCAGGCATATTCATTTGGTAATGTTGCACTTGTTTATGCAAGGCTCTGGTCAACTCTATGTCATACGCGCAGTTCTCAAAATTAATATGTATCATTTTAGTCCGCTGCCACCTACCTAAGTTTTCGTAATCTTCGGTGAAGCCGTCGTGTCAACAGGCCATTTGTAAAAAAATTTTGTTTGCTCCGTCCGTTCCGCAAAGAAAAAAAGAAATCGAAATAAAATACTTGAACTGAAATAAACTGTTGATGGTATTGCATTTATTGTACGTGTCAATGTGTTTATCTACTGATGTGCTATAGGAATATCCTACAGCCATAGAAGATAACTTAATCAGCACATCATTTTTAGAGAAAAGAATACTTATTCAACGCAGTGTAATCAAAAGAAAAACATAGTTGTTGAAGATGTCAAATTTGAAATAAATAAAGGGACATGTTGCCTTGGATCGGGCGAGTTGGGCTTTGAAAAGCGTTTGTAACCGTTTGTTATAAAATGCTTATGGTTAGAAAGATGTTTTAAAAGTATAATATAATGATGCAAACAAATATGCCTCGAAATTGCGTGGTTTTCCTTATACATCGTGAACTAAAACGGCCGGCCATTTTGTAGAGCAACATTTTTGACTCCACAAAATGGCGGACCGTGTTAGTCGCAAAGTAAAAGGAAAACCACTCGATTTCGAGGCATATTTGTGACATGTGGATCATTATATTCGACTTTAAAACATCTTTTTATCTATTTCATAACAAAAGGTTACAAACTCTTTTCATAGCCCAACTCGCCCGATCCAAGGCAACGTGTCCTTTTAAGGAAGATGCAACTCAAGTCAAACATGGTGACCTTTGACACGACAAGAAACAGTGGGTAACTTTTATCCGAAAGCTTCACTTGTTATAAAAATTGGTAATGTCAGCGAGCCTAATAAATATTCGTCTGAAGTGCCCCCGTTGATTAGAAGTCAATAAAAGTATGTCAACAATTTTAAATTTCCAAAAATCGCCCGTAGGTGCACTTTCGTTGTGTCTGTTTGTGAATGCTGTGTGGTTTGTACCCGCGCTGTCACCTCGCTAAACGATGGATTCGAGTTTCTTTATAACAGTAGTACTGTGACAAGTTTATTCTGCTCAACGAGTAGGCAGTGTAGTCAGCTGTTTCACAGGTGAGTTTTATTGTATCTTTCTCAATCATTTTGTCTGCAAATCAGCTTTACGTTGACAAGTAGCAAATGATGATTGTATAATTAGCAAGGATTTGTTGTATCACTTTATTTTCTCCCACAATGTATGCACAAAAATAATAGTCCGCTCCCTTTGTGAACCAATATACTCGTCATTGTTAAGGATCTTTGGAAACACGACTAAAAATGGTGGCAGGATGAATGAACAAGATTGTCAAAACAAAGGATTCACATTTATTGAAACTGGTCGGTTATTGATTCTTACATAAAACACCACCCGAATGGAACGGTATACTGTTTATGCGCATGCGTGGATGCAATTTACATATTTCTTGGGAAGGGCTGACCGACTATTAATCGACCTGTTGTGCTTTACTACACGAGGCATTTGCGGTGAAATAACTGGTTACATTATTATTATATTCGAGTTGTGATAACAACAAGAACAGTTGTCTATTGCGAAAGGAGAAAGGAACCTTCTTGCCTTTCCATTCCGAAGGGTCTGAAGTCAAAACATCCACAATGAGGATCTTTGTTATTTTTCTTCTTCTTGGAGTTTGCTGTGGCTGTTTGTTAGCCGAGATCTGCCCTCCAGATTGGCAACGATTTGGCGAGTCTTGTTACTTCATGGTGAGGGAAACGATGAGTTGGTACGAAGCAAATCAAACTTGTTCCGAGTTCCAAGCAAACCTTGCCATCCCGAAAACACAATACCACCACAATTATCTGTGGGAGTTATTTGAGGGGCAGGCCAAAGGACAAACACCTACTGATCTTTGGATTGGTTGTAATGACATCGATAAGGAGGGGGAGTGGCAACCCTGTCCACTGAGAGGGCAGGCAGGGGGTTTTGAGAACTGGGGTAATCGACAGCCTGATGACTTTTATGGAGCTGACTGTGGAACCATGTCAAAAATGTTTAACTCCAAATGGGACGACAAACCATGTTCCAAGAATTTTTACACAATCTGCGAGCTCCCGGTCAACTACACCCCGGTATTCTACCTTCAGACCGGTCCTGATGGCCGCGTTGAGTCCCAGTGTCTGGTTGGTCACGTCATGAAAGAGCTACAGGCTGAAGGTGTGGTGATGTGCGGGAAGGCGTGCCGATCAGAGCCCCGATGTCGCTCCTTCAATCTGCTGATGGAACAAGGCTCAGAGAAGATGGTTTGTCAGCTGAACAACGCGACTCGTCACGAGGCGACTGAAGCATATATCGAAGCTAAGGAAAACTGTTACTTGTTTCATCTCTAAATCAAACACCTTCTTATTTTATATTTGCATAGCTAGCTAAATCTCACTGAGCTATTCAATTTAATTTTGCAATTTTCGTTTACGTCAAAGTTAACTTCTTAACAATACGTCAAGCTTGACCTATGACGGCGTGGTCCCTGCAATGAGGCACCCTCCTACCCAGGCAAGCTCGATGGCATGGAGAACGTTCCTTGACATCCACAGACCGTCCCCAAAAATCATCACATGAAAACAAACCAAAAATATGGTACCAAATCCAAAAAGCACGATAAAATTAAATGAAGTCGTGCGTGTCCCTTTAACCAATTTACATTGGTATTCGTCCGAATTCATGTATCAATTCTTTATCGAGTCATTCACTGTAAACACTTGTGGGTAATTTCTGATTTGTGTTCACCTTTAGTGATAATGGTAATAGTATTAATACATTCCTTTATTTATTGTTTTTGTGAAAATGACAAGTATGTCACATCTGTTTTACCTTTTTCCTGGTTTCCCCTTTTATAATTTTGGATATTCCCATATTATATGATTCTATTACGTCTGTCTTGCACACTAGCTTCGAGCCTGCAGGCTTTTGTTTTTGGGGGGCTGGCCATCCGTAACAGTGGGGGCATCTGATTATACCAGTGATGTAGGGTAATTTGACAGCAAAAACAAAATGCTATTTTTGCATTGATGGCCGGCCTTAATTTAGCCAACCTAGATTGGCAGAACTCAAGGCCGTGAAGTCGAAATTGGAGGGTCTATAGTGGAAAAACGAGTCACTTTTCATTTTTTTTTTTTTAAACAAAGCATATAAATTATTTAAGATGACTTGTTGATTCAGAAAACTTAACAATGGTAGTCATTGGTTTGCATGGAAATAAATTGAGCAAACAGCGAAGTTGTTTAATGCTATAGTTCAATGCTGCGCATAGGTGCCTGTTAGATACAGGAAATGCTGTAACTGTGTTGTAATGGAGCCCTTTTAACAAGACAATCACCAAAAATGTATAACGGTAGTGCCCTAACGGATTATGTTGTATCACAACCCTCCCCCCCTACCTAACGCAAGTCCAACTTCATTTGATAAGAAAAGAATATGTGCTCGTTATTATAATACTGACTGTAATAATGACGAACCAGGTATTTCGTAGTCCGCTATAACAACTCCCATATATTCCGTGGAAACAAACTGAGATCACGCGGCATTAGACTGAGCCTAACAATGTGGCCAGAGTGACAGCTGGCCAAGTGTCGCTGACCTTTATAGTTTAAATTTGAAGTTGTCTTTAAACTGTCCCTATGTGTACAAGGATATTTCAAGATTTTTACCAAAAGATTAACAGATTTCAGAGCGAAATATCCCTTTTAAGCAAAAACAATAAACAAGTAAAAACAAACCGATGCGTGATTATAACTAACGGGTTTTGTTTGTGACGCAATAAGAATTTTATTGGGGTTTTGTTGCTTTTTTGATTGTGGTGTCGATTTTTTTCCTTTTTTTCTTGCTGTTGCTGTGCTTCACTAAAAGTCGGCCTTGCCTCTCGTTTTGAGTGGGGTAATTATTTTGTCTTTAAGGTGTTGATGAAACTGCACTTTAAACGCGAGCCTAACAATCCTATTGTACCTTGCTGAAAGCTGACCTGCTTTACGAAACACATCAAACACAATAGAGTTCCTTTGTCTCCATATAGAGCAATTATAGGCAAGGCCAATTCTTTTGAAATAAAAAATGCATAAGGTGTAAAAAAAAATTGTATTAAGGCAGCTAGTTATGTCTGAAGTAAAATTAGGTGTTTCCGTAGCAACCAGAAACAACACTTAATTCATAATTAATTTACTCCAAAGACGGTGCTTTATATTATTGACCGTACAGTTGGTGTTCATGCGATGTTTTAGTCTGCATGGATCATAAGGACGCAGAAGAATTACTTATCAAAAATAATCATGAACAAATATATATATTGCACATTAGGGGCCTAAGGTATGACACGTGATTTGTAACCAACTATTTAGAACCAAAAACTAACAAAATAATTATAAATAATTAAGGTCTATACCAGTAGCGTTACAGTCATGAAAATGTTGTTTTATGTAATAACTATTTATTTAATTATTTATTTATTTATAGTTGTTATATTTTTATTTTGTTAATGTTTTTTATGTATTTTCATTTTTTTCAACGGACAACCCAAACCACCTAATGCCTCCGGTGGGATTTGAACCGGGGTCCTAGAGGTTGAAGACGAGGAGAGATACCACTACGCCAACCCAACAACCGCAACCGCCCGCTGTATACAAAATATAATGTAAGCTCTCTCCTATAGATCTCATAATTAACACAGTTTTCACAGACTTGCTCGAACCTACAAGTCTTTCATTGAATAAAATGACGCTCAACTTGAAATCTGATCACAAGTCATCATGGAAGACAATCTATTCATGAGTCGCTTCTTGGATCTGACACTTGTATTCATTTAATATTGTGCAGCAAAAAACAACAACGAAACAACAATAACAACTTTGTAAAACGTACCGTTATATAATTTTACTTTCTGTCGTTGAATAATCTGTAATTTTAATATTTCATATGTTTAACAAAAGCCTGTTCAAGTTGCAAGCAGAATTAGAAAAGCGATACATCGTAAATTTGTACTGCTGTATATGTTTTCACGTCCAATTTTAGCAAAAACAATTCAATTTCATTAATATGTATTCAAATTCACAAATTCTCCCCAATCAGACCAAACTAGAGTCTCTTGTTAGCTACTTTTCCATTTCGTTCTCATGCACACATTATTTTGTTCTTTTCATTTAGGTTCATTTTAGCCATTCTATTTAGTAAAGCATCCAAGATTATATTTTATATTATATCTTTGCGTCGTATGAATTTGAATGATATGCTAAAATGTTGAAGTTGAATTGTTGCTTTTGACTGTTGAATGCTGATGCAGCGGATCACTCATTTTCAAACGAAACTTAATTAACCGGGTGTTAAATATAGCGATTTTTTGTTGAAATTGGGCAGGAAAACCTATAATATTATTATTACCATTAGTGTACATTAATGCATCACCGCACTATATTGTGTAGATTGTTTGTATGATTCGAACCACGACGTAGCACTATTAATTATTCAAATTGGATACACACAAATGCATTTTCGCACAGTATAATCACGGGATTATTCCCTTTCACGAAGCGAAGCGAGTGAAATGGAAAATACATATTTTACCTCGTCATACGCTGCGACAATGCACGAGATTCGCATTCAATATTGTTTTTATCACACACACAGATCTTTGTCATTTGAAAAACAATATTTTTCACATATAAACACAAAATAGTCACATGGAAACGTCCACCCACACTCTGAAAATTCTTCCAAAAAAATATATATAAAAACGTCGACTCCCATTATGTAGACACCAACAATGTCTGCCGTGAAACGACCTTGCCTCGTTTGGACAAACGGACGGGGAATGATTTCTTTGGGAACGACGTTGCGAATCGTCCAATAATTTCCCATATTGGACTCCAGTGTTAAATTTCGGAGCGTCGTGGCTGTATACGTGGCAAAATAATGAATGACACATGACGCGTACTCTACAAATCAAATGACAAGGATCTGTGTATGTGGGTTAACTTTAATTATTTATACTTCAATACACGTAAAAATGTTGTCATTTTGTACATTTCAATTTATTTCACTTCTTTTGTCAAACTAGGCAAACTGATTAGAAACACTTTCAAGCACAATTCGCTACGGTGGTAGTTCGTAAATAACCAACCAAAATATATTTTATTAGTAAGAGTTTCATTTCACTTTTTGTTATTCATTATTTTAAGAATAAGTTAATTGCATAATACTTGCAAGAATAATATTAGGTAAATTCTTCAGAATGTGACTTTTACGTGCAGCTGAATGTTTATAAATAAATAAATTCTTGCTAGACAAAAACAATATAAAAGAGGAGAATTTTGTCACGTCATGTTTTGTGTTGTGTCGTATCGTGTTGGGCCAAAATTGTGCTGCTTTTAGCACATTATCATGTTTTATAAAGAAGATACCAGTATAACCTTTAAGAACGAGATGCATTTACTGCATCCAACTGTTTATTTTGATAACTCTGTAATAAATGGCGTGCGTTAATTCATGTATTAAGGTTTCCATGGGGGTAGGATACAGTGTCGCAGTCACTAATGTTGGTACTCTTATAAGTAAGTGACTGTCATTGTCCGTAGTCTATTGACGACAGCAATTCCTGAAACACATGTGACTTTCAGCGTCTTGGTGTCGTGCCATTTTGTCGCCCGACGAAGGTGTCCATGCTTCGGTCTAATCCACTGGCTCGCTGCGTCAGCAGAGACAGTTTCTCCGGAATAAAGCTGGGAAGCGGACAACACAAAAAGAAGAGCTCATATATATGTGTAAAGTGCCAAGTTATAGTTTCGTCTCCGTTATGCCAGCATTTCACCCATGTCTGTCAGTACTCGATATACGCCTTTCTTAATATTTATGCATGACGTCATCATTGTAATCCAAAACGAGGCTACATCAGGCGCAGTGCCAAATGGTGATCACAGATTTCGCGGCTGTTTTTGGTCAATGAAAATGAGGCGGGGCTTACTGGATCGGTGTATTACTGGCACTGTGCCATTAGCCTCGTGTTGGATTACAATGATGACGTCATGAATAAATATTAAGAAAGGCGTATAGAAGGAATACATTGACCCAAATTACCTGACGTCATCATCACAATCTTGGTCGCGCCATATATGGAGTCAACGTCCCCATGTGTTACACAGTTAATGTGTATTTTCAGGCGACGCAGCGTTTAATACACGCTTATCATTTCGTTCAATTTGACTCCTAAAATGGCGAGCGTTGCAGGCAATCACTGCGTGTGACGTGTTGTTGCGAGAGGTCAATTGAGTTCCAGTCCCTGATATAAGGCGGTTCAAAATGGCCGACGGGCGAACGGGCTAGCATCAAATACTATTCAGCCAGTCAGGCTTTATTTAAGATTTCAAAGCATGGGAAACATTAAACCGAGGCTTGATGAAGAACAACTAGTCTGGTTCCATTTTTATCTATGGATATTAGCATTCCTTACAGTTATTGTATACAGGGAACATGACCAAGATTGTGGCAGCATGATAAAGGTCTATAGACCTTTCTATCGCAACGTCACGGCCCGAGTTTTTACCAACCGAGGTTGGAAAACTATGGAAAGCCATAACTGCAAATCAAAAACAGATAGCAATACTACAAAAATATTCAAAAATAGTGTTGAATTTTTTGGAAACAAATCAACCAATCATGGAAGGTGTTTCAGTTCATGATTCTTTACAGAAGATGTTGAATTTGGTCACAACATTTTTTAACACGATTGAATGTTTTGCTAACATTCGGCCGTCCATGCCAACCCACTTTGTTTATCAACAATGGAAAGGTCTGTATCACTTGACTTACTATTTGAAAAGGACTGTCCAGAAGACGGAGCCAGGAATGCAAGTCATCTTCTCCCTGAGTAGCATCCCATCTAGAATCTTACTGACTACGTACTTTGGCTCGAGAAACCTGCAAACAAAATGTTGGAAACGATAGTTAATGCAAATTTTCACAGGTTAGTTTTATTGTATATACCTACAATTATATAGGTTTGAAACAAACAGTTGGCTCCAATTTCCAAACGTATACAGCACCTTTAATAACAGATCATTTAAAGTTGCTACACTATTTTGCCCTTCCAGCCTCGGTTTGGCTAAAGGTCTATTACACGTTGCTCGGAACTTACGCGCTACACTTGGCTCCTCTGAACATTCCGGTGTCTGTAAATGCAGGGCACACCAGTGTCATGTCGATGCCGTGCAAGCCATTGTGGGCCAGCTCCATCCGCAGCGTCTCGTGCAAGCCAACAGTGGCGAACTTACTCGAGCAGTACTCCGTCATGTTCTTGAAGCAGAAAAAAGCCGGCCAAGCTGGCGATCGTCACAATATGGCCGCAGTTTCTGGCCACCATGTTTGGTAGGAAGGCCTTATGAACCTGGAATTCAAATGGAAATTAAATTCAGGGACGGCCTCACTTTTTGTTTTCTGTACAGTTTATAGATAGGCCTAGATGTCAAATGCTGAGAAATATATTATCAAAAAATACAAAAATAGGAAACAAAATTCCCTCGATAATGACGTTATTTTATAGGAAAAAATAGATTTGAGCGTCTGGAATTTCAGTTGGTATCAAATGAAAAGGTATTCACAAAAAATAAATGTTACAAAATATAATAATAACAGAAAGAAGATGAAAAGAAACAACAAAAATCAAATAAAAACACATAGTTGTAGGCTTCTTGAAACCTTTGTTTCAGTTTATGCTCCAATTCATTTTTGCTACTCTCTAAAAACTTCCATGTAAAATACACCGATCCATTAAGCCCCGCCCATTTCTCATTGACCAATCACAGCCGCGAAATCTGATCACCATTTGAGCCGTTTGGTGATCTTTGCTCTAATGGTGATCAGGTTTCGCGGCTGTGATTGGTCAACTCGTAAGGAGGCGGGGCTTACTTTGGGTCCTGTGGGGCCTGATCCATGCTTGGTCAGTCTTGACCGGAATCTGTGTCAAACTGACGCAAATCTCGAAGATAAAATCCAACTTTGCAAACAGTTTACGGGTCAGCCTGGCCCAGTTAGGTCATTAGGACCCCCGAGACTACGAATCTGAGGCAATTCTAAACTCGGAAGTTTTTAGAGTGCATGTATAAAAAAGATGTTCACTTTTTCTTACCCAAAAATGTGCCATGACATTGACGTCCATCGACCCGGCGTATGAGGTGATCTGGGCATTCTCATCCTCCCCAACCTCACGCCTCACAGCCTCAGCTGCCTTATATATACCTCATCGGACTTCGTTACATCCACGGTGTAAGCTGAGGCCGAACCTCCGAGGTTTCTTAACGCGGCAGCTGTCTCTGCATTGCCGAACTCGTTCACGTCCCACAGGACTACCGTTGCGTGGAGCTTCGCTACCTCGACGGCCAGGAGGCGACCCATGCCACTGCCTCCGCCGGTGATTAGGACGATTTCCCCGGCGATGTTCTTGTGAGATCGAAGGCGGTTAGGTAGAAGCGATTTCAGAATAGCCTCGAGGCAGTACCACACGGCAAGCAGAAGATACATTACAGATTTCAAAAACGCCATTTTCTCAACTCTCTATACGAACTTTGGGAGCTAAATGAAGATGCTGTCCAATCTAAATATCCAGATCGTTGGGTACTTTCGGCAAGCAGCTAACTGGATAAATTGACAATGTTGTTTTAGTTTGTTGATTGTTTACTTCTGCTAATGGAGAAGGTCTTGTAGAACCATACGAGTAAAGGTTCCTGAAGAACACTATGAGTGAAGTCTAGAACAGAACACCAAAAGTTTGATATCAATAGTTGGTCTATTTCAGTACACACAATCATTGACAATATTGTTTGCAATCATAAGCCATCAATTCATTCGGGTGATAGGTAAATACAAATGTAGGACCATATAGGTTGGCAAGTTACGCGAGTTTTCGAAAGGGGTCCGTTTATTGTGTGCGATTTTGTTTCCTTCAAATATTAAAATCAGCACAGCGAAGCTTTGTTTATGTCATAGTTTCAAACAGTAGCCATCCACAGAAATGTAGTTTATTGCATGGGGTTGTCCTCACTAATAGCTACCGTTCGAGCGTCAATTATTTCCAATGGTTGTAAACGGATACAATAAAACGGCATAAAAACAACAAAGTCTCACACCAAGGGTGAAATTTTGGTTGTAAAGGTGTCCCTCTCAGATAAAAATGAATCATTGTTCAATAAAACGAGATAAAAATACTGCATTTTTTTTCTTTTAAAAGTTATTTACAAACTGATCGTGTGTGTGGCAGGACATTCTGTCCCCGGAGATTCTGTCCCCGGAAATTCTTTCCCCGGAGATTCTTTCCCCGGAGATTCTTTCCCCGGAGATAATTCTGTCTCCCATACGCGAAATTTGTGAACATTTGATCTTAGAGACCTCTTTTGACTCGACTTCCTTCATCCTAAATGTATTTACCATACAATTATGGGGGACACAAACACCGGGGACAAAATTCAATAAGACTTCTGTACTCACCTATAATTAGAACAATTCCTTCCGATGAAACTAGAGTAAGATGAAGATTTTTCCAGACGTGGATCGTTTCATAAATTGATCTAACTTACTTTAGCACCGCGCTTTTTATTCCATTTTGCCGTCCTTGACAATGGGAAATAAATCTTTGTACCCAACCTTGATTCTTTAAATCCCATCCGTTTCGAGGAGACAACTCGTGTCGTCATAGTCAGATCCCATTGTTGTGTCAACATTGACAATGTAAACATTTGCCGGGATTTAAGTCGTCTTTATTTTCAATAGTTTGTAAGTTCGCAGGGTTGCATTTTGAAAAACTAAAGCTTACAATGTCACTCCCTACATGCTACAAATAATCTTGGATTTAGTTTAGAGTTACTCAAGACTGTTGCAGAGTAAGTCTACACAGCCTAATCTTGATAAAACAAAACATGTACAACGATCTTCTGCTAATTTTATTTGTATTTTGTTTAATATTCATGTGTAATTTGGCCAACCGAATAAACTTAAATGAATCACTTTAAACGAACGTCATTTCTTGAAACAGTTTGATATTCCCTCACAATCGAAATAATAATACGTTGTATTTGTGTGTTCAGTGTACTCCTTATCGTCAATTAAACAAATATACTCATCAAGTTCTGGAGGCTTTAGCACCAAGTAACCTTCAGTTCTCTGTGTGCTACACTCAGCATTACCAAGAAACATTAACCACAACAATCAACAACACAATTGCGTCAACAACTGAAAAGAGTTGACAGGAGTTACACCCCATAACCTGTCCCCCAGTTAATTGTATAAGAACTCGAATCCTCATCGGTTCGCCTTTGTCTCTCTGGCAAATTGTCACTTAATTGAGAAGATTTCACAAGGGACAGGAAAATAATTGTTGTCCTTTCACACACGGGTGCATTTTTGTTTAATTTCGCAACCATTCTAGACTAAAAGCATGGGAGCCTTGCTAAACTGCTCGTGTGAAAAGGGCTATTTATGGCTGTCTTTTGGACAGACAGCAAATTACACTATAGTAATAATACAGACTTTAAAACAGTAATTTGAAAGAAACCGTGTTTTTTATGTAAAGATTTTATCAACCTTGCCTCACTGTCTATTTCATTTTTATATTCTCTGTATTCTTTTATATTCTCTGTATATCTTTGTACATGTATTGTCTCGTACAATTTTCTATTTTTAGTTTGATAAATGTTTGTAATTGCTCTGCACCGTTGAAAAACAGTGTTCCGCTAAAGGTTTTTCCCTGGATAAATATATAAATAAATAAGTACATTAATAAACATACTATTGAGGCAAACGACGCCACACTCTTATTCGAGGGCGCGCACAAAATGTTCATGAAGCAGAAACTTGTGATTAAAAGCTAAGTTCTGTAGTTTTTTCATAACAATACAATTTGTTTATATAAAAGTCCCTAAAATTCATGTTAAACGGTGTTTGCGATTCTAACAATTACATGCTCAAAATACGTGACCAGAATGCTTTGTTTTATTAGTTGATAGCGGGGACACGCTTCGAGATTTTTAAGTAGACTACTTTGAAATTATTGTTAAATCATTGGTTTCCAGGGGTGACATTCGGAAAAGTTTCCTCTGTGATTGGAGCTTTACTCTTATACCTCAGCAGCGAACCCGTCTTTGTTCCCTTCGCCTCAAGCCTACGGCTAGAACAATCTCGTACCCCAAAGTTCAACCTATCAATGGACGGGATGGTGACGACGTTGGACGAGCGTGTCAGGCGATCCCGTACAAGCTGCCGACGGGACTTCGTCCCAGTCATGATGGATGATAGCCTCGCTCTGGTGGTTTTACGAGGGTGAGGCTCATCTTGGGATGATGTCGTTGCATCGACTACGGGGTGCTTGAAGATGAGAGGAAATTTGAAGTCTTTTAGGATGGTGGAAGCCCGATAGCTCTTCAACTCTTTCATGCGGCCGCGTTCCGCAATGTCATAGCGGACTCTAAGACCGGAAGAGTTGTGGTTTGAATCCCCCTTGGCCGAATTGACGACGGCTGGGAGAAGGGATCTCGCCCGAGAATGGTGCATTGGGGACACTTGGTCAAGGTCAAAATTCAAATATTAATAACTGCAACGATCCTTTCGTAGTGTCATCTACGTGTGGGGTTGGTCACAACACAACAGGCGAAAGTTTTGGGCCACTGCGACTGCAAAAAGTAATAAGAGTATACAGTGGTAGTTTTTTACATTGGTAGTTTGGGTTCTCTCCGAGTTTATAAAAACAAATCACTAAAAGTTGGACCTAATGCCGTACAAAAACACAATGATCATCGACTTATGTGACATGTTTTGTCATGACATTATTTTAACTTACTTTTTAGCAATCTCATGCGTGTCCCAGGCTGCATCTAATATAGCACAAGTTGGTATACATAAAAAAGAGCGTTCACAACGTGTATATGCATCCACTTTCGTACAAAACAGTAAACTATATGTGACTGTATCGTCGATCACCGGCACCTTAGTTGCGTGTGATATGCCCTAGCGAACGCGCGCGTCGGCGCTTTGACTCCAAGCAACGCGTTAGTGACGATTTGTGACGTCAAAGGAGTTTTTAGTTGTATAAGCTGTGGTGACGTTTGAGACTTTTTCCAACCTTTTTCCTATCCGTGTATGATATCCCCATATATACACACCTATTGCCGACGAGGGGTCGAGAAGACGCTGCCAATGGGAAGGGGTTTGTTATGAATTGTCACGTTAGCATGCACGTGCACACAACTCTAACAGGAAGTGTATCTCCAAATTAAGCGACTTTGTTAACGTCCGTTGAATGCAGTGACATACAAAGTTGATAGGGGGCCTTTACAGCGATCAGATGTAGCCAACACTGCCGATAACATCACTTCGGAGATGGCCTTGTGTTTCCTATTTTCACCTTAGTGGGAGTGTTGTTTGAGTTTGTAACGTCATAAGCACGTGGTTTATGAATCTACGTTTTCCAGTAAATATTGTACAAAAGTCACAAAATGGAATCACAAGATACATTTTCAGCAAAATTATGTTTACTTTATATTGCACATATCAAAGGCACTTCGGATTTATATTTTACCAAGGCCTTAAATTTCAAATCGTTTTCACTAAATTATTTAACTATAATGGATGAAAGTAATTTTAACAGCCTACGGTCATTTTCCTCAAGCCTGACCCACTGGAATCTTCAATAAATTCTCTTGCTACAGAAATATTTTGGACGGTACCTTGAATACAATGGTCAACTTGAGTACTGCCTGCCGATGGACCATGACGTCATCACGCCGCCATCTTAGATGTAAAACGGTGATGAAACAATGGAAACGCGCAGCTATGCGCGCGCGGCGAACAGGATCGGCCAATGCACAAATTTGTTATTACTTCTTCTAGACGAGGGCCCCCCTAATCGAATGACGTCATGTGCATAAGGTCTACTATATACATCAAGTGAATAAAAAACTGCATCCAAAATATTATATGCACCTCCAAACAGGCACCGCACGTGTGATTTACCAAATATACATTCTGTTTACATACTTTAATCTGAAATGCAATGCGTTCAGCTCATTGTAGAAACGGCTCTCATTGATGGGAGCTCTGGCACATCTTCGGATAGCATATTCTAGTACTGTCTTCTAGTTTGTTTTAAATTCTTAAAATGCAAACACTTAAGTATGGTTGTATCCATCTCCCTACCCCCCCCCCCCCCCCAAGAAAGAAAAATAACAATTGGTCAACAAGTGGGAGGGTTGACTGTGTACTGTAAAGATGCATATATCATATTAAAGGCTTACATAGTTGATCTATAATTCAAACCATAGTGGATGATATTGAATGGTCAAACAGTAGGAGGGTTAGGAGTATATTGCTCTGACTAAGAACGTTTCCTCGTTGTTGTCTTGTTGATCGTTGATGAAGATGAGAATTTCAGCACTGCCTGCTTGTTGACAAGGAGAGAATCTTAAACCAAGACCATGAGTCTCACCACCATCAATCTAAGAAATTCAAAAATCAATACCATTATAAATTAATCAAAAGATGAATCAATTGGTGTTGCAACTCATATTAAGAGGAGAATCAATACCTTAATCAATCAAATTATAATAATGAATCATTACCAAAATCAATCAAGTAATAAATAATCAATCAACAAATTATCAACTACTTGAATTGTAAGATTAATAACTCAGTTGACAAGATCGAAAATCAATGTATATTATTGAAGTCAATAAGAAATTGATCAATGTACTAATCAAGAAAGATATTGGATAGGTATCTTTTATTCTATAATAAATGATCAAAATATTACGAATAAATACTCCAACCTATTATTGATCGATGAAACAGTAAACAAAATATTTTTAAGCAAGTCAAGACTACCAATTCCTATCAGGAAATTATCAAATGATGGTGGAATCAAGTTATGAAGGGAGAAACACATTAATCAATCAAGAAACCAATCAAAAATCATTCATTAATTCAATTAATCAATCAATCAATCAGTCATGTGGATAATAAATCGATTGTAGAAGGCAACAGCAAATGATCAAGAAGAAAGGTATCAAGAAATGAATTAAAACTCACAGAATCAATATCAAATCAATATCAACAACCAGTCAGATAATCAAAAACTGATCAGATAATCAATCAATCAATCAATAGTTACATCAATACAATGAATGTCAAGAAATCAAGAAATCAAGATACCAAGTAATCAATTTTACAGACAACACAAAATGAAAAGGTTTCACAAAATCAAGTACACGTAATAAAGTTTATACAGCTAAGAAGATATCAATATCAATCAGCATTTCAAAAAATATATTTCATACATTTTTGTCCAGAAATTACAAATTCAATCATTCAAGCATCCATAAATTCAAGTAATCCCACAATCTGAGGAATCAGAGAACTGGAAATAGAGGGCGCTGCAGCCTACCTGAACTCGTGTCTCCTTAAACTGCAACAAATCATCTCGGTTACATCTGATGTTAAACACTTTGTGATGCGGGTACGGATTGGTATACGTTATACGCTGTAAAAATAGAATCGAGAAACAAAAACATCACAAACTTTATCAACAACTCAGATCGAAGTTATCAGTCTGAACTAATCAATCAGGGCTCGTCAATACCGTAAAACAAACGGTAATAAAATAAATGATTATCAAATTCTTCGTCTGTTCTAGCCTGACTTCCTTACCTTATTGGAACCTTTGCCACCACCCACCGGTAACTGCAGCTCAAAGGCTTTGGATATCACAGGCTGACGACACTGCACGCATACCAGCCAAGACCGTATAAGCTGATGGTACTCGTTGTCTGACAATCCAGGCTAAGGAAAATACCAGCACTTTGGAGTCTGCCTTAAAAATTAAGACTACCCTTCCAAATACAAAACAGAACCCTTACCTATAGCAGCAGTTCTAAGTTGTTTCAGTTTGAGAAAAATTTCTTATATTTGCACTTCTTTTCACAACTGTTTTTTTTTAACTATCTGGACATCACAAATCACTTTCTTGATAAATCTTCGCTCACTCAAAGGATACCCACAACATTGATGTACATGAACTTGTTGCCGACTGATAGAGGGCGCACTCCGACGTGGATCTCATGGACGGAGTTAGCTAGTAGCATGAACGGCTCTGAGGGCAGCAGCTGCTCAAATAAATACAAAACATTTAGACGGTCAATTCATCTGTAGAAAGAACCTCATTTATCAGAAAAATCAGATGATCATTCAAAGCCAAAGTGGATGATATTGAATGGTCAAACAGTAGGAGGGTTGACTATGTGCCTTTCTGGTTGAAACTATTTCTAAGTAAGATTCGCAGCTTTGTGTGGTAGACTGAGTCTACGGATAATAAATTATTATTTAGTTTTATATTTACCTGCATTTCATTTGGATGCGAGGAGAAGCTTTGGACTAATCTAGAAGCATGAGTTCCTCTAAGGATGAGGGACTGGCGACTCGTCTGTCCCTGAACACAGCTCACGTCTACTCGTTGCAAAGCGTGGATGTAAAACTGCCACGTCTGAAGAGGTCTAGACAGAAAGGGGTTCCTAGGCCAGAGAAAGGGAGAAGGACAGGTATCAGTTTGATCTAAATCACTTGATGGCGTCGACCTATAATTTTTGGTAGTGCCATTTTGAAAGTCAGATTCTCATTGTGTCACTGCTGGGCTTAGACACTAGTTGGCAGACGACTTTGCCGTATAAATCCAATGTTCAACTAACAATTCAACATCATATTAGGTGAAAATAGCACAGCCACATAATGATAAAAGTTCAGCTATCAGAGCAAGCATGAAGGACACGGAAGGAAATAGCTTTCCACATCAACCAATGTGAAAATAAAAACACTGAATACACCGTAATGTGACACTGAGTAGGTAACCACATTCAAACCGGGACAAAAGAGGACAATAGAGGACAATAGAGGACAATAGGTCCACGGTTGCTATCACAAAGGAAAGCATTGTGGTCCACGGTTGCTATCACAAAGAGTTGAACAAAGGAGGGTCCACGATTGCAGGCTGTTACACACTTGTGTGGGTGGGTAGGCAGACACACACCTATGAGGAATTTTACACAACAGAACAAAGATCTACAACTTTTGTCTTTGTTCAACTTGGGGAATTCTTTAGAAAAGGAAATAACAAAACAACAATGGTAAGGGGCCACAATTGCATGTTTAACATATTCAAAGACTGTGCGAAATCTTAATGACAGGTTTGATGACTTATTAATTACATTAATAATAACCAATTACATTTCTAGTGCACCCCCTCCATCTGAGGATGTTCGAAGGCGCAAATTTACTTACGAGTAGATTAGGATAAAGAGCTTCTTGATAGAGGGTGACAGGCCGCATGCTACCTTGACATAGACATCCTGAGGCTCGCCAGGAGGCTGAAGGAAAAATTCAATACATATAGTAATTTAATGTATTATGGAGGTCAAGCATCCATTGTTCATTAATTGATTCATTAATTTGTTAGTCAATTAATTTGAAGACTAATGGAGTACTCACTACTCGCTTGGTTTCACAAATTGCATTTTCGTCGCTGCATTTGACAAAAAGCTGCCCCACAGCCCCACCTCCCTGATGTAAGCCTGCAAAATCAGAAACAATGGGAACATCAAAAGATTAATACTAAAAAATGTTTACAAATTACTAAAGACAACTTCAATACAAAGCTCCAACAACCAAAAAAACAAAAAAAACAATCGGAGTCATGGCTCTGCAAAAACCAAAACAAATTAACTTCTGAAAGCTTCATAAAAATAAAGATGACTCTGACATCAGGACTCAACTTACAAACATTCTGCCAAACCTCTCTGAAAGCTTCAAAAAGTGCATCCATAAACAACACTGGTGGGATTCGAACCCACAACCAATCTTGTACACCATTCTGAAAGCTTCCAGAATTGGCTCTAGTGGGACTCAAACTCACAACCAATCTGCCACACCTTTCAGAAAGCATCAAGAAGTGCATCCTTAGATGGCTTTGGTGGGGTTCGAAACCGTAACTTATCTGCCAGACCATTCTGAAAGCTTCAAAAGATGACTCTGGTGGGATTCTAACCTATACTTATTTTTTATAGCCACAATGTCTCACCTTGGGTGGAATGGAACGGAGGTAGACGGATGGACTTCTTGAGGAAAGACTGTTCTGGATGATTGAATCTAAACGTCTGATCAATAACATGAGGTTGAGGCTCGACATTAAGAGACAAGATGGCTATGGGTTTGTTATCCTGAGTCTTGAAGTACACCTGATAATAAGAAGAAAAAATTTATCAGTACAGTCAGAAACATAACATGTGAATAGTCCAGAAAAATGCCTTGCAGGTCTTGGTTCCAGACCTGCAACCTCCCAGATGTTACAATTCAGGAGGTTTACAGACTATGTGTATCACCAGCAATACAAACTACATGTTTAGGCACAATATGGACTATTTATTTCTCCCTTCCGTGACTGCTTCACTTCTTTCAAGAAAGTATGAATGCTCCAGGAGATTTTGAGAAAATTGTGGAAGCAAGAAAAAATCCTGAGAAATCACATACGTATTTAAAATATCGGGTTTTTATGTAGTGTTTTATGTTAGTAGCAAGATCAAGGCACTAATACATTATCATTCCTGTTCATCAGGCATACTTTAATAGCTCCATTCCTTCATCTTCCTCAACTCCCTGTTAAGCATACAATCCAAAGCTGCTTATAATAGTGCTAAGAGATTAATCCAACAGAAGGCAAAACAAAAAATTTGTTGAGTTGCCCTCCAGTAAATTTTTTTGAAGGGGTCGGTCGGTCGGGATTTTTATTTTTAATTTTTTTTCACCTTGACTGTCATTTGAAGATTGAAATGCATTGGAACTAATCCCAAATACAATGTCTTTCAATATACAATGATGTAGTAGTGTGCAGAAGTACATAAAGAATGAAAAGACAAGAAACATTTAACTTCATATCTTTTATAATTTGTTTTCAAACATTTTATACACTTTTTCCTGGATCCTTGGTCACACGTCCCACCGATTTCTTTTTAAGCTATAACCATTTCAAAGCGCATTCTCTACGGGGTATTCTGCGATTTAAACCAGCTAAATGCGTTCACCTAGCTCTTAGCTTACCTTGTGTGTCTTGGATGTTCAAACAAACAATCTTTTAAAAATATATTTCAAACAATAAATACTGTCTCAGCCCTGGCAAGTTTCCCGCTATGTAATACATTGTAAATAAAAGAAAAATAAATAAATAAAAACAACAGGCATACAGCGTGGTTGGGATTTGAACCCACGGCCCCAGTAATGTAGAGCAGGTATCTTAACCACTAAACCACCGAGCATGACTGGTGATAAGAAGACAGTTCCGTTCCTGTAGTTAGCAATAAATATTTATGAATCTTTATTCATACAAATCTACTGGATATTGTTGTCTATTTGTTAAACTGAATGGAATCAACTCTCACCTTGACGTTTCTAGAATCCAAGGCGAGATCGACTTCCTTGTGCTCTTGAGGTAACTGAATCTTGAAGTGAGGTTTGGAAGTGACTTGAGGACCCTGCAAAGAAAAAATACGTAGGATTAGAAACTTTGCATGGTGGAAATTTGAAGTGAACAGTGAAAATACACAAATAAAAAACCTGGCAGTATAAGTAATGTATGACTTATGACTGGTCCTCCCACATCTACAACTAACATTTCTCCTCAACCATATACTCTTGCTTTGCTGAGATGTAGAACAAAGAGCCAACCCAACAGCTTTATTCCACGTACTGCATCTCTTTGAAATTTAAAAATTACAAATCTTCACTTTGTAGGTATCTTCAGATCAACAGGTTACAGTATTCTCCCCCATATAAAACTGAAGATGATGACCAAGAATCATCATCATCTTCTCTATAGGTATCTTCAGACCTACAGGTTACAGTGTGAGACAATTTTGAGAATCTCATGATCAGAAAGATAAAATAATCATCACCTGTGGTTGAACAGAGTGGTTGGCCTTGAAGCTCTGATACTTAAAAGGAACGTTGACCGTCTCCTTGGGCCGGAGGAATAATTGTAGACCTGGCACGTCCCCGTCTGTCTTCTTATCTTGATTGAACATGTTCTCCTCGACGGCTGTGTACGTCTCAAAGAGCTGCTTGAAGTGTCTCCACTCCCTGGGGTCGGTAATCACACTGGACAAGACAAAACGAGATCAAATGAGATATCAACAAGATTAATTAAGGTAAGATTAGATTAGATTAAAAAAAATTGTTAATCCAATTCTTGTCAATTGTTCTTTGTTCACCAAAAGATTTAATGAAATTTCATAGAGCTGCTTGAGCAGAAACTTTGCTTAACAATTCTCTGCTTAGCTTAAATGAGCAGGATACCTGTCACAGATGATACAAGTATTTTGACTGGTAACCTTATTCTGGAAAGCATATTTGTTTGTGCTTAAGTAGCTTATGAAAAAAGGCCCTGATTTTACCTGAGTTCAGGTTCGTCCCACTGTATTGAGATGGTGTGCTGGACATTGTACGGATTTCTCAAGACGAACTCAAAGAATTCCGCTTGACCGAAGGTTGGATGGACGATGTGCTCAGTGGTTATTGCCGATTGTAACATGGATAGGATGCCCTCCTTTTTCATCCTGTCACTGATGAAACAGAAAAGAAAAAAAATGGCTCATACAAATTGTTTCTCTGTAGGCTATGTGATTTTATTCTGATGGAAAACAAAATTAAAAACCATTTTTATTTTCGACGAATTAAGATGGTGCTCAAAATCATCAGTCCTTACCGGTGAATTTCAATTGTCTTTAGATCTCGAGTCCGCTGCACTTTTTCCTCTTTCTTCAACTAAGGATAAAATGAGGTGAAACAAGTCACAACAAAGTATTATTTGTCATTCAGCTCTTTCAAAATGATCCACAAGGAAAACTATTTTCTTACACTTAATGTTAGTTTATAATCAGCTGTGCTCTGCAGAAAGAATTACAATCTGTTATTGACCCTAACTCCCATTGTTAGGGTAAGAGAGCTAGCGAGCATCAGGTCCTTTCAACTCCTACCAATGAATCCACTCTATGGTCATAACTCATTACCGTAATTTCCGGAATATAAACCGCCCGGCGTATAAACCGCAATGCTCCAAAATAATTATGGAAAAAATATTTAGGTGTCAGCGTATAAACCGCGCGGGCGTATAAACCGCGGCCAAAATGTTTTAAAAAACTAACCTCAAAACACGGAAGTGAAGTTCGCAAAACTGCGTATGGTAAGCTTTGGCGATATTGCTTTTTTTCATTCACGATACATCGTCAAAAATATATCGCGATATTCGATGATATCGCGGTTAATTTGTGACGTGAGTTGATTAGGGAACCCACTTCAGATTTAAAAATAGTGTTAAAACTGAAGTGCCGCGAATTGGTTATTGATGTAAGGAAATTTGATAAAGGCTGTAAGGCTCTCCATTCTAGCCATGGTTTTATTCTTCATATTACCCGAAGCACCACGAGCGCAATTGGCACAGGCTGATTGGCTGATTCCTGACCGGCCGCTTTCCGATTGGCCGATCGCGCGAATAATTATGACGTATTGCTTCTCACAGCTTTCGGATTGGCCGATCGCGTGAATAATTATGACGTAGTGCTTCTCACAGCTTTCCGATTGGCAGATCGCGTGAATAATTATGACGTAGTGCTTCTCGCAGCACTGCCATAGTATTCATCACCTCAATCCCGCAGATGTGCTTGCATGCTCCTAACGTGGTAAACTTTATAGTTAGGGGGTGAAGGAATGGCGGCGTGTAGCTGTGGGAACGAAAAGGCAAGGGAAATTCCCTTTGTGAGAAATCATGCACCTCGTGGTCGGAGGAACGTTTTTATACATGTACGTGCGTGAGTAATACCGCACAGTTTTCGTTTGTTTGATGTTGGTCTGTATGAGACCGTCTGTTCGGAGATATATCAGCATATGGAGATCGCTGGGATAAATAGACAGGGGACCAGTCTAGTCTAACTCGAGTTTCGCTGATTGTTCATCTCTGAGGGGTGACTGAACTCTAACAATAGGGCGGTTGATAAACGTTTTATAAAGGCAACACGGAATACAAATGAGGCGGGATTTTCAACAGGCATTTTCAACAGGATTTTGTCACCACACAGGCATGTTTTGCAGGATTTTTTATCGTTTAAGAACATTGTTTTTATTTAGAACATTTTACAAACGATCTTTCTTTATAAAAATGCTTTTTTTTTTCTCTTCCATATTTATACGTCGGCGTATAAGCCGCCCGGAGAATAAACCGCAGGAGTCAAAAAAAAGTCAAAATCAACGTATAAACCGCGGTTTATATTCCGGAAATTACGGTACTCAAGTGTTTGGACTTTCATAAAGATGGTATTCCCGTTCCAATAAAAAGCAATGGGAGACTTTTGGGACACAAGGTGGCAGCAGACTACTTACCAGGTAAATCCATTGTTCTCAGAAATTTACCTAGTATGTCTGGTGCCATCTAGTGTTCCAAAACCTCCCATTGATATTTGGGCCTGCAGTTCATATCCTACAAAGTCGGACAACATCCTGAAAAAGATTTTGGAGGATTTGGGGTTTTAAAAAGGGCAGACGTGAATCTTGATAAGGTGTTACTGACCAGTAAACTTTGGCTGAGAGGGCCTTTGTTTGTCTCGTTGTTCTGAGCTTGTCTGATCGCCTGCATCCGAGCAAGCTTCCTCTGTTTCTTGGAGTCAGCTTCTCGCCCCGTGGCCTGACCACTTTGATCAAGTTGCCCCTTCCGAGTCATGAGGAGGGATGACGCAAGCTCTTTGTCGGTCTCCACCATGTGTGACGCCAGGTAGCTACGTTTCTGCCTTAGGTTGGCTAGCCCCAGCCCTGATGGGAAGAAACAAGAATCATTTTAACTCTTTGGTGATTATAGTGACCACGGGTGGTCTGTGATTGCAATACGCCGTGCGAGTCTCACAGTGCATGTGATTTGAGTACATACAAAAAATCATCAATTTTGACCATGTCTGGACATATTTTGATGATTATACAGAAATGTTAAGTCTGATCTGTTTTGTTTGCTCATTTGTTTTGGGCTTTGCAACCATACCACTCCACTCCTAACTTCTAGAAACAGACAAGTCGGGATCTCAGGGCAAAGGACTCCAGAAAGAAGAAGAATTGAGAGAGATTTACCGCTTGGTCTAGTCCCGAGGTTGACGCTCCCTCCAAGGAAAGCACCACTTCCATCCTCCTGGACAACCACCTTGGTGTTCTTAATGGGCATGGTACCTGCCTTCATCACGTTAACGTCTACACGATGACCAACGTTGGCCAACTGAAGATGAAGACGACCCTTCAGTATGGCTTTGACGCCGACAGGGCGGACGCTACCACTTCTCATCTGACAAGAAACAAGCAA